>CAJGYO010000007.1:10198917-10798917 GCA_904845875.1 Miscanthus lutarioriparius | reverse complement strand
GAAGAGATCAATGCTCCTCCAGTTCTCCCCAGGCTTGCTGGTGTTCCAGTACATCAGCTTTGATGACAGCCACCAGGTCTTGCGCATTTAGTGCCTTGTTGTCAAACACCCTTCTACATCTTTCCTTCCATAGGTTCCATGCAGTGTACACAATGATTGTTGCTCGCAGATTTTGAGGGTTGCCACTGTGTCTACTCCTGTATTCAGCTTCGTCCACCATTCAATGAGCTTTGATATGGGCAGATGTTGTTTGAGCTGCTGTTCACCGGACCAGAACTCTACTTGTTGCCAAACCGACTTGGCATATGAGCAATTAGCCATCATGTGTGTGTGAGATTCCTGCCTCACAAAGCAAAGTTTGCAAATCGGGTCAGCTTGGCCTCCTCGTTTGATAATTCGGTCCGCCGTTGGTAATCTCCGTTGGAGCAAGAGCCAAATGAAGAACCGGCACTTGGGTTCGGCCTTGATCTTCCAGATGTTGTTCCAGTCCATTTCTGAGAATGCCCCGGTGAACTGGATGTTGTATGCCAATTTTGCAGAGTACTGGCCCGATGTCTGCTTCCAGGCCACCTCGTCTTCCTGCTGTTGCAGCTCAATTCCTTGCAATTGACTCCATAATTCAACAAATTGGTGTAGTTCTTGGTCTGTGGTCATTCGTTGTAAACCCCGCATCCATCGTTTCCTCTGCAGCGCTGTTGCCACATTCTGATTCTTCCGCCAAGCCAATTTATGACAGTCTGGCGCAATGTCTTTTGGGGCTTACCCATTGAGCCAATTGTCTTTCCAGAACTTCACTTTGTTCCCATTGCCCAATTTTATGGTGGTGCATACTCTGAACAGTGCTTCTTCCATGCCAGTCATTGCAATCTGTAAGGCAGTCCAAGGTTTGGATGGCGTTGCCCAACGGTGCCAGATCCATCGCAGCCTCAGTGCCCGGTTGAAAGCGCCAAGGTCTTTGATTCCCAATCCACCAAGTGTTTTTGGTCGTGTCACTCTCCGCCAATTAACCAGACAATGTCCCGTTCTCGCGTCATCGGACCCTTTCCATAGGAAGTTGCGTCTGATTCTGTCAATTTTTTTGATTGCCCATTTGGAAAGAGTGAAAACTGACATGTGGTATGTCGGAATTGAGGAGAGAACTGACTGGACCAGCGCCAGCCGGCCACTTTTTGTCAGCAGTCTTCCTTTCCATCCAGCGAGTTTTGTTCCAATTTTGTGCCTGTTTAGTTCTCAAAATTTTGCAAAATTTTTCAAGATTCTCCGTCACATCGAATCTTTGAGACGCATGCATGAAGCATTAAATATAAATAAAAAATAAAACTAATTACATAGTTTAGACGAAATTCACGAGACGAATCTTTTAAGCCTAATTAAACTATGATTGAACACTAATTTTTAAATAACAACGAAAATGCTACAGTACTATTTCCCAAAAAAAAATCGCCAACTAAACAAGGCCTTTGTCAATGAGGATCTGTTCCGCCTCTCGCTTCATTCTTCCAATGTGCAACGGGAGACCAAGGTATTTGCAGGGGAACTATCCTATTTTTCCTCTGAAGGAATCAGCAAGCTGGGTACCGGACCTCACAATTGATACCATAAATCTCAGATTTGGCAACGTTTGTCCTCAGCCCTGTCACCTCTCCGAAAGTGTGCAGAATTTGCTGAAGGTTGTCCAGATCCTGGGCTATGGGTCGGATGAAGAGTGCCGCGTCATCCGCATACAGACTTGTTCTCAGGCGAATTGGGTCACCTCCTATTGGGTTCAATAACCCTCTTTCTGTCGCATTATTAAGAGCTTGCTGAAGGGGATCCATGGCTAGGATGAAGAGCATGGGTGATAGCGGGTCTCCTTGTCTAAGTCCTCGCCGGTGCTGATTGGTTTACCAGGCTGGCCATTCAGTAGAATTCTAGAAGTAGTTGAAGCCCAAATTACTGAAATCAGATCACGCCACCTCTGTCCAAAGCCCAGCCTTTGCATCACTTCCAACAAGTATTCCCATCTTACACTGTCGAAGGCCAATGAGCAATCTTTCATCCAAGCATCCAAAATACAATCTTGCGCAGCCATACCCCCAGTCACACACACACACACACACACACACACACACCTCCAAAAATGCCTTGCTTTGGCCCCCAGATATGATATACTCCAATATATGGTCCATGAACGAATATTAGAAGCCTATAAGCACCGCGGAAAGAAGCAAAATCTGTACCGTGGACACCTCGACGCCGTTGATGGCGAGATTAGACTTGTCATCACTGGCCAGTGCTGCGTCCATGATCTGCTTCACTGTGAGCAGGAGCAGTGTCCCTGCCCACCAGATTGGGAGCACCCACGACGGTTCAGGAGATTGGAGAACAATAGGCCGAAAGGGAACAAAACAAATAGGGTGATTAGGAAGGGCCTTGGAGAGGCCGCTGCTCTCCGGGACCACCGTGAACTGTTAGGGCATGAGCACAATTCAGCATTGCCAGTTCATCAATCTCATGTCAGAAAGAACTAGCAAGGCATGAGCACAGCTATATATAAGTAATCAAAAAATCATCCATAGAACTGCTGAATACTGAAACTTCAGTTCAGGCAATAATTAAGGCACTTTAGCAGCCATGAATCTGTAACCTATTACAAGCACCAACTACCCATACCAGCAAATGAAACTCTGAAATAAGATATAGCAACTCATCTTCCAGACAACCTTGGGCACAGATGTTACTCATTGACATAACCATCCTTCCGCCCCTCAAACCCAGGGCGCATAAGTTTTTTTTCTCGCGCTTCTCAATCTTGCACATCTTCTTCTGGTGTGCCCGATCCCGGATGTTCTCTGTCCTTTTCTTCTGCTTCTCCTTCCTCTGTTTGTCCAGAGTCTTCTGCCTCTCCTTCCACTGTGCAGCATGCTCCTGCTGCCGCTTTTCCTCCTTCTTTAAGCTCTCCTTAATCAGCTTAGGGTCATCATGCACCTTCTCCCCAGCAGCTCTTAATCAGCTTAGGGTCATCATGCACCTTCTCCCCAGCAGCGCGTCTTCTTGCGGTATCCCAAGCAATCTTGCTTGCCTTCTCAGGATTCTTCTTCGCCTCCTGCAACCGTTTGGCCTGCTCCAGCGCCGCCTTCTTGTTCTTAACCCTTCTCTTCTTCCTGCGACTTGCTTCCTTTGGGTCAACAAACACATTAGCATACATGATATCCGGCTTCTCCTCGGCCTCCTTCTTGACCTTCTTCCCATTCTTGCTGTTCTCTTCGGTGCCATCATCACGCTTACGCTTCTTGCCCTCACCTTTACCCATCTTTTCATTCTTCGCCTTTGACTTCTTGCCCTTCTCCTTCTTGGTGCATCGGTTGCCTTGAAGCTCAACAATGTGGCGTCTAAGCCTTTCGTGCAACTCCTCATAGGTCACCGAATTGTCCTCATCATCGTCCTCCTCTTCCACCTCCGCCTGGTCCGCGACTGAATTCTTGAGGAGGTCGAGGGTGGAAGCGGGCGGCGCCGAGGGGTCGAGGCGTGCGCGGCGAGCGGTCTTGACGTTGGCGCGGGATTGGGCCTTCATGGCCGCCTTGGCGACCTTGGAGAGGCCCTGGTACCACGGGCGGTCCTCGTCGCCGGACGGGAGGTAAAAGCTCGGCGGGATGAGCTGCACGAGGGCGTCGATGAAGAGGGCATGCCCGTGGATTCCGCCGCGGTCAGGAGATCGGCGGGCATGGTGGCCGCGAGGGATTCGTTGTCGCTCGCCACGGCAGCGGCGGAGGGTTTCCTACCATTGCGGCGAGGGTTCGGGAGGAGGGTTTCCTGCCCATGGCAGTTAAGCATCAGATTAGTATTCCATCAAAAGTCCATCGAGCGCCGTTCCTTGGCCATCCGACGGCTCAATCGACAACCGGCGACACCACCACTCAAGGGAGCTCTATTAAACAGTTTTTTTTTTTTAAGAGAGAAGTGATTATCTGCTGATTCTGTTAAGCGGTTCTCTGAAATGAACTGGAGTCTGGAAGCTGAAAAAAGCAGCTTGTCCTAATTATGTGAAGTGACTCTCCATCATAATTTTGAGAGTTTATGATATAGAATCAAAGAGAATCACTTACAACCATATAATCACTTCTTTGATATAATCAAAATCAAATGGAGCTCTCCCAAACGGATTGTTCTTCCGTGCCTTTTCTTTTAATCAGTTATCTGACTACAGCCTCATGAAGTGTGCTCTAACGAAGCCTCTAACCCGCTGTTACAGTTTTCTTGTGAATTTGTATCATGCTGGCCCAGAGTATTTGCAGAGTTAAACATATTTACAAGCAGGCAAAAATAAGGAAAACATGGACGGAGCCAAGGAAGAATGACAAGCCAATTCCTTCGGATTAAGGTGGCACATCACCGTCACAATGGGACACACGGACAGCCCACTTGGATGTGGCAGATAGTAGCAAACTGCAGCTAAGATGAACTGGACGCTCAGTCCTCCACAAAAGCACGGGAGGTTGAAACCAGAGCAATATCAGCTCACCTCAGTAGGCAGTAGCTCCGACTAACGCTAAATGGCCATCAAAAGCAAAAACTTACCTGCAAGATTGTAATAATAACTACCACAAAGAAATATTCACACATTCCTCTTATAGTAACCATGTATTGTTCTTGAATAATGAAGGTATCACTCTTGTTCCTGACAATGTACAAAAATTATGAACTGTAGAAATGGTAGAAAGATATAGTGGAATAGTTATAATTTGCTCTTGCTTATCATTCATCTCCAAATAATAAATATATTGATTTCACTAGGCTGTAGTCTGGGATGACCATTATATAGACCAACCAATTTACATACAAGATACAAAAACAAATTGGTACAGTTACAAAAAAAAGAGAAAAATGTAATAAGGGAAAAATGAATTATACCTATATGGCACATTGGCCGCGATTATGTACACCGCAGCAGCATCCCTTTATTGGATATGGTTTTCACTACTAAAAGTAATTTTCATGGCTTCATCTCTGTATCGTGGAAATAAAACCTTGGCCTGGAAAGCTTAGCCACCAAGCCTGTTCTCTGCAGCATGCACTTGACCGATCGATCTAATGGCACCTTGCGGTTCCATGGCGATGCATGACAAGTTAGCTGAATCACGCTTCCCGTGTTTTTGACCCAAGCTTTGTACTCAGTTGCCATAACACACAGACAATAATTGTAATAGTGTGTAGGGTGAAAGAATAAGTCCATATCTTGTGTCAGTGTCTACTGTATGCTCCTTATTTTCTGATAAAGGGCTTCTGACAGACAAGTAGCTTTTCATCACTAGCTATGTCAAGATCTAAAATACGGGCATCCCATCTGAGTTGAGTAACAACAGATCTTGCCGCTTCAATAAGAGGGGCGGTGTCACGGATTATGACCCAGCCCTACATCAACATCAAACAAGCAGAAAAAAATTAGACAACACTTGTATAAAATAATCTTATGACTGAAGACTGATGCGTAGAGCTCCACACATGTAGAAGTATCCAGTGCTTCACCACGGGTAATGGCAATTGTGCATTATACTTGTACAGTTGATAAATGTAAGTATAGCATAGGGTATCTTTCTTTCCCATTGCAAAATCTAATGACAAAACAAACCTCTGCACTAGTAGAGTCTACATTACCCATAGACCATGATCATAAAGATTGCTCTACCAAAGTATATGGCCATACAAGGGGCCAAAGTTTTGAAGAAACTAAACCAAGCTAATATGTACCAATTCTATTAATGTCCCTGGCTCTTTCCATATGGTGCAATCAAGAAACAACACTAATTGTCTTAAAAAACAACACTAATTAGAATGGTACCATATGAACCATTTTACGGTTTGTAACATTTAGAAATTAGAATCACGAATACCCAAACAGTGCAGTGTTATGCATTATGCTCCACATGCATCCAAGAACCTTTAAATGAATTACAGACATGATTCACGAGTCACGACTGAATAATGGATTCCAAATCAGTGTCATTAACAAAATTTTCTTTACCTCTGGTCGTAGGATGCGATCAACTTCCAAGAATATGTCAAGAGAAGAACATCTATGCTTGTGGTTCTTCTCAAGTGATAGAAAGCCATCAGCGTGCACCATATCATATGTTCTTGGGTAAGTTGGAAATGCATCACACCTAAACATATGTCCAGCCATACATCATTTAACTGAAGGTTGATCCAAATATCGATATGCCGAAAGTTGTCTATCAAATTGATACCTCATGCATCAATCTCCATGTACTGTAATAAAATTATGTGAAATTGAGAATGCTATAATTCCTCTACATCAACAACTTTCCTTATGCCTAAAATTTGCATGTATTAACATTTGTGAGTTATGACTGTCTATGCATATGAAGTTTAATTTGGAAAACTTTATCAAGAAAGGTAGTTCAAGATTTAGCATTGCCAGAGCATGCACCTGAAACAAATTGGTGTGTGTGTGTGTGTGTGGGGCGTGACAAATTCAAATCAACAGAAGAAGAAGATCATGGACTACTGCTTACCAATCATGTTGAACCCCAATAAAACCACGGTCAAATATTAGTGGTAGATAGTTTGGGGCATTTGTAGGAACAACATTCATCACCCATACAGACTTTCCAGCCTTCAGTAAAGCAGCATTAAATCCACCAAAGTGAGCATTCATATCTAAAACATTCCTTAGCATGTTAAATGGTGGCTGGGGGTCTTCATCACCAGGTCTCTTTGGATGGTCTGAAAATATAAGTGGAGATAGCAAAGACCAGTAGTTTCGCACCATGGAGTCCCAGCTTGAAGTATCATCAGCAAAGACTTCTGAATGCACACCTGTAAAATTAGAAGGTCCTTAATGCAAGATTAGACAAGCATTTGAACATTAAGACATTAACATATTTTTAATTTCGTTGATTTGTTTGCTTGTTTTTCAAATTGCATTATGTAGTCAAATACTTACCATGTATGTCCAGTTCTGTTGAGTTTTGTCTAGACTGAGATGGCCAGGTGGAACGATGTTCAATGGGGATCCAACGCTGGCTTCTTGTGCCTGATATGCAGGGGCTTAGTGGTTGGTAGTATGGTGATTCTGGATCATGGCCACATAGCTCAGGCCCAGATTTTCTGTAAAACGACTCTGTAAGTTCACCACTAGTCTAAACATTTGTTATTATAGAGCTTGTAGGTGTTAGTAAGCAGTACAGTACCTTGAATTGTAACACTCCCTTTTATTTGTCTTTTTCCATACAATTGTCTCATCTTGTTGTGACAGCATCTCCCAACAAAGGCCCTCAGCGAAGTCACGAATGGCTGTCCATTTCTTTTGGTTTTCTTTGTCACGCAAGGCCCTATGTGTATTCAAATTTGATGTCCATACAAAATATCCATCAGGCCTCAAAAGCCTGTTCACTTCAACCAAGAAAATGCCATCTGCAGAATTACAGAGAAAACCGATGTTACATATTTAGTAAGACTGTAAGAGATGCTACTTTATAGCCATCCTAAAGTACCAAATTACCATAGATGCTTCTTTACAGAAATCAGATGTATGCGAAGTTTGCAGTGGCAAGGGTTACAGGTCAACCAAAAGTTACCCACAACTGTATATCCTTAAATATTTAATATTCAGCTAGACATTTATACCGTTCTTTACATGTGAAGTGCTAACTTAAGATATTGCTGAATAACACTATAGTAGTCAATGAAAGCCAGGACATGTGATAGAAGAAGACTTTAACACATACCGTTTTTGTACCATTCGATATTGCATTTCGCACAATGCACCATATCAAAGGAAAGATAGGGATATGGAAGCTGCTTCGTTGCAAATGAACCAATCATTGCAGGAATGCCTCTCTCCAGTGTAATTTGCACTTGGCTGCCTGATGCTTCATAGTTAGCAATGCACATGGTCAAGAGATCTCTCTCAAAAAGATGTGCCCCAAATGTACCAAATCCACATTCTATATCAAGGACTGTCCTAACCTGAAAATGGCATAGCAAGAAACACCATCAGCAAGAAGAGTTTCTGTAAACATAACAATTATCCTAGCCAATCAGAGCATAAAGTGATCTACATAGTATGTCTAAATATGTTTTGTATGATGATCTTTAAAAAAAACTATGTTTTAAATAATGGATCATAGTGGAGATCCTAAGGTCCTGCTGCCAACATACTTTTGCAAGTACAGTGGTAAGCTCTGATATACACTTTCCAGCACATTGGGCATGTAGAGTTTCCCAAGTCAAATTAAGTAGAAATAGACCCGCACTTTCCAGCCAGCCCACTCAACATGCAAGATTTCTAAAGTACTGCCAAGTGGAAAGACTACGATAGACAAGTGTTTGCTGAATAACAAATCATGATATAAAAGGACCATCTTAAACTGATAAATCAGACAGAGAAACAACTTATGAATGAAATACTGTTTCCCAAATAAATAGAATATTTTTTCCCAGAATAACTGAACAACCATTATCTGCTTAAAATTGCACCATGGTTCTATTGCAAATAGTGAAGTAGAAATTTTAAATACTTGGAAAAGTATCAAGTCCAAAGGAAATGCTCAACAGAAATCACAAGGCTTACTTAATGAACCACTATAAAGTACAGGTGTCCTGAATCCTGAAAAAAATCAAAGTGGACGGAAAATCTTGGCAGAAGGCAGTAAATTCATAGGGTGTTGACGAAGAGCACTAGCAAGAGTGGGTGACTCTTTTAAGAATTAGATTTTCTACCAAAGAATGACACCTCGTTGACAGAGATGTCACTGGTTCAGTTCTATACTTCTGCTAGTTCTGGGTATGCCTTCACTAAATTTGAAAGTCAAATAGGTAATTACTAGTAATAGCATAGATTAAACTGAACAGATGGCAATAACTCACCCCAGCCTCATTGAAATTGAATTCATTCCGCAACCCAATCATCTCCGCAATTTGATGGGCATAATCCTCCACACCGTCGGCCATGTGGGCGTCCGACGGGAACGAGATCTGGTCCTCCTCCACCATCATCCTGTTATCAATGAGCAACCACCAAATTCACACCCAGTAGACCAAACCCACCACCTCGAAATTTAGCGACGGAGCAAATTTTGTTCACACACCTCTTGAACAGGCTCCCGGACGAGAACTCCTGCCCGCTAATCCGCACGTTGTCCTTCCAGATGAAGCCCTTGCCGCTGGGCCATCGCACTGGAATCCGGTAGCTCCTTGGTGGCGCGACGAGGCAGGTGACCCTGCCGTCGCGCGTGCACTGGCGGTCGTAGCTTATGACGACGCCGGCCCCCAGATCCGAGACGTCGACGGCGTCCGTGACGTTGTAGTAGCAGGGCACGTAGTTCTCGTACTCGGGCGGGCACACCTCCGCCTCCTTGGCGCGGACGCCGCCGCCCGCGAGCTCGCCGATGTCGAGCAGGTCCGTGACCAGCTGCTCCTGCAGCCGGCGGTACCCGCGGTGCGCGGCGGCGGCGGCCGCGCGCGCCGCCGCGCCGCGCCCCGCGTAGAGCGTCCCCGCCCACGCGACCGAGCCCACGAGCGCCGCCGCCGCCAGCAGCAGGACCCCGATCTTCACCGCCGCGGCCGCGAGGTGCCGCTTCCGCGCGCCGCCCCGGCCGAAGCCGCCGCCGCCGCCGCCAATGCCGTTCTCGCTAGGCTCCTTGGGGTCGTAGTACGCCTCGTCCGCCGCCGCCAGCTTGCCGCCGATCCCCGACACGCCCCTGTACAGCGGCCGCGACATGCCTGCTGCTGCTGCGGATGGATCTCACGAGCCGCACCAGTGCCGCATGGAGCGCGACACGCGGGCCGCCACGCCACTGGACCGCAGCAGCGAGCAATTAAGCGATGGGCTGCGCTGCTCCACTGAGAAGCGCTACTGCCTCCTCGCCATTACACGAGTAATGGGGGGGAGAGAGGATAGCAGCGGCAGTACAGCACCAGACCAAGTAGCAATCGAGTGAAGGCCCTTCGGCGTTTCCCTCCGGAATCCGGATCTCCTCCTTACCCACGCGTCACAGGACGGAACGGGAAGAGCAGCCAGATGAACACGGGACGGGACGGACACGACGCTGACACTGGTGGGCTACTCGCTAACACACCAGTATAAATAGAGCTGGAGATTACGGTTCTCGGATGTCTGAGTGACAGGTGGGCCATGGTCCACTGGGCCCGCGGCCGGTGGGAGAGACGGGACGTGGGGGTGGGGGTGGGGGTGCTGTTGGGAATGGAACTGAAAAATTAATGCGTGCGGGCCCCGCGGGATTTTGGAGGTGTACCGATTTCGATTGACGTGTGTTGGGTTCGGCCGGTCTCGTGATGCTACAGCATGTCGCATTACTCGCGTTGTTTTTTCTGAACGTGCTGGCACCGTGGCGCCCCTGCCGCTGGATTTTAAACTCTGCCACGTAGAGATTATTAGACTAACACTGATGATTGACAGACGGATTAGTTAATAATTATGCTGGACATTAGATCCCAAACCACTGTCGCCGGTCGCCGGTCGCCGCCGCACGTCGTGTGCAATCCCGGGGATCGCAGGTAAAAAAACTCCTTCAGGTTCAGCATGTGTACTAGGGCGACGAGGTTGGCCGCGGCAAGTTTATACATACACATCAAAAGAAGCGATGCACATTGGAGGAGGGAAATCAATTGGTTGCTGAAATCCGTGAAGCTATAGTCCTTCTGTCTTTGCTCTTGTTCAGCGATCATAAGTGGCATACTCTAACCGTCTAGATTGTGTGTCATGGCCTTATCGGGGCACCGGGCATCATGCTATACTCGACAGTCGACATTACTGAACCGCTACCACTTCATACTATAAATGTTGGTAATCTTAGGGTTGAACGAAAAATAGCATGGCGTCCAGGATTCTGGTGTCATAAATTCAGGACCCCATCGTGAAGGTGTATGACCACGCGGCAGTGCCGATTTTCTTCATGTACCTTGTGAGTTGTGAGCTGGCCGGTACATTACGAAATCATTCCGGCTGACCACTCCCATTCTAGGCAAGGCAAGGTGTAATGGGCATAGTTTGGTATAGCTTATCTAGAAAGTGCTTTTCAGATAAACTGCATAAATAGAGTAAAAGCGACGATTAAAATAAAAGCGGTCGTTCAAAATAAGCGGTGAAGAAGCAAGCCGAACCACTTAAAGCTTTTTTTCCGGCTTCTTTTCATTTTAACCCACTTACAAAAGCTTCTTCACTACATTGAAGATTTACAAAAATAGATGAAGCCGAAAGGCATAAGCCGTGCCAAAGAGGCCCTAAGTATAAATGGGAGTTTTAAATAAGCGTGGCGAATAAAAAACGAAAGCGTGACGTTTGATGTTGTTGATTTTAACTTATTTTGAGCATAAGGCGATCCCAACGAAAAAAGCCGATGGTTTAAACATAGGACACCGCAAATAAAAATCGCTTTCCAACCCATGGTTTCTATGAATTATTTTATCTTTCTAAGTATAAATTATCTTCTTCCTCCAGAGTGCGACCACGAGGAAATAAACGTGGTTTCTAAAATAAACTGGTTTCTTGAAAAAGGGTCAAGAGTAGCTTCACTTTCATGAAAACCATTTCATGATGTTTGCTTATTTTGAGCATTAATTACGTTGCTATAAGCTGTACCAAAGAACCAAGAAAACACGCTCGCCGCATGCAGCCGACGGGAAAACCGCGTGGCTGGCTGGCTGGCTCCCCGTGTGCCGACGCCGCTTTTGCGGCGGATACTGGCCAGTGATCATGGGGACGCCGCGAGCCCGCCACTTCGCTGCGGCTGGAAAGGCGCATCCTGTCGGAGCGCGGCGGCAAATCGCGCTCCCGCGCACGCCACGGCACGGAGCGATGGACGTTGGATACGTGAAAGAATCGACCCCGATTGCATTTTTTTTTGGCGCCTGAACCGCTCCCACGCCCATGCACTAGCGACCGAGGCCGAACCTTCCGGCCGCCGGTGGTGGGCACCTAGGCGAGGCGAGGCGAAACGGCCGGTCTGCCTACCATGTGCCCCACCCAGCCGTGAATTGAGCCGACCCACTCCTCTGTCTGTGAGGCTGCAGCGCCCATTTCCCGGCCATGGGCTCGCCGCGCACTGCCGCACGCACTGGTCGCTAGTCGCTGGCTCACTGCCACTGCCATCCCCGATTGGATTTGGTTGGCTGCTTGATTTGACGTCGTGCGGCTCTGTAAAAGCGAGGCGGGCGAGTGGGTCAGTGATGCTTCCATAAAGCTAGGCCACGGTGTTTAGTTGTCCCTCAACTTCTGTTGCCGTCGCCATCTGCCTAAACTAACCTAACCTCGCAAGTGATCAAGATCAACCCCCGTCTGACTGTGTGAGCACTGTGAGGCAATGAGTGAATAAATGAACATTGGTTACTCGAGAGTGCAGAACTGTGATGAGGATATATTCAGCATGTTCGCGGGTTGGTTTCTGAGCTGATAAGTCCGACTTATGCTGGGTTGTTGTGAGAGAAAAACACTATACCATGGCTGACTGAAACAAAAAAAACGAACAGGCCGATTGTCAGAGGACTAGGGCCTTATTTAGTTGGCGAATTTTTTTGGGAAATGGTACTGTAATACTTTCGTTGTTATTTGGCAATTAGTATCAATAATAGTCTAATTAGGCTTAAAAGATTCGTCTCGTGAATTTCGAACTGTGTAATTAGTTTTATTTTTTATTTATATTTAATGCTTCATGCATGCGTCCAAAGATTAGATGTGACGAAGAATCTTGCAAAATTTTACAAAATTTTGGAAATTAAACAGGCACTAAATCGCCAGAGACTGTTTTAGGTCATCTGTCAGTGCATGAATTCAAGGTGGGCTACTAGCACGTTGGTGACGAGGAATGATTTGGATGTGCCAAGCAGCCACCACTACCATGCGTGCATGCTGTTCAAGAGGAGAGATTTTTCTATCTCACTGCTTACAGAATGCCGGCTCCTCTCCCTTTTTCAATGCTACACTGGAAGAACAGATCGGGACATGCAACGGCGAGGGGGGTGTGCTGTGTAGGCCATGCCAGCGCTGGACCATTCATGTCGGTCGCGAGGATCGCCAGCTCTCCACGCTGACCATGCATATAGTAGTTCGATCCTTCCTCTGGTAGAGCCAGCCATAAATCTGCATACTGCTGCTCTGGCTGGATACACAGTGCCTGCCACCGACGACGTCCATCTATCGTCCTCTGCATTTGGTGCTTGCATTGTGTTCTCTTTCTCCATGGACGATGCATGGACCATGGTAGTAAGCTCGACGCAATCAATGGCGACTCCTCCCTTTCTAAAACAGAAAGGTAATCAATGGTGCGGAAACGTCCATTTCCTCCTCGAGGATAGGGCAGTAGGCATACGACATGTACAAAATGCATTGCACATGAAGAAGTAGCGAATGCACAGCAGCACAAGGCCACGGTACTGCCTGTACAGCAGTACAGATCTCCACTTCATTGGATCGAGACAGACGCGGTTTGAGAGCCACAGCAGCACCAGTGGTCACGGATCGGAAAGCGGAGTGACGACGAGCACCGGACGGGACCCGTTCGGCGAGGCAAAATAGAACAGCTAGGATTTTATTTGACACGGTCGTCGATGTCATACTGCAGGTTGGTAGATGGCCACTCCATAGTATCCGTGTGGGATGCGGCCAAGATCGCACCACCAGCCCAATAATTCCACTAGTGGTTAGTGGTTACTAGTACAACGTGCAATCTATTGCTGATTTTGTGCCAAACACAGGGTTAGAAAATCTGGATAAATCTATCCGGCCTTTTTTTTAATGACCAGCTCATTTTCAATATATAGAGGTAGAGGAAATATTTTTCTCTGGACCGTGAACCAAACAACTTTAAACTACGGACCACAATCGCTCGTCCATGGATATCAACATGCCCTCAGTCTCTTAGCTGCGACAAAAGCACTCACCAGTGGCCAGTTGCATTTTCCAAAGATATAGAGGTTCACACATCGAAGATTAGCATATATCCAGGAGACGTAAGAATGAGATGAACAACGAACGGAAGAATTCAGCAGCTATTTTTCTTGGGTGAAGTTCAGATCGGAATCATAACCCTGAAACTCTGGTGCCGGCCATTCATAGTCAAGGTTACATGCTGCTGAATCAGAGGTGACAAATAGGACAGCAAGCACATTATGATTTATAAAAAATCAAAACGGTCTTCAACGTCAGTAGTCAAAGAAGGGTCACCAAATTTCAGGTCATTATCCAATTCCCTGAGGATGAATGCTATAGATACAATTGAAGATATCACAAAATAAGCAGTGCTTGCTCATTGCCAAAAACAAACGACAAGCCGTATCAAAGCGGGCGGGGATAATAGTATAGGAATCAAATGACACCATACAAAGCTAGCAATTAGCGCCAGGTGCAATGACTTGTGGTCGGTTGCCCAACAGTTGCAAGTAATCACACACACATTTGCAAGATGCCACCAAGAGCTCACCGTCTGAATACAACTGCTACAGACAGGGTCTATTTGAATAGATAGTATAGTAGTACCAATGAGGTCCCAGCAAACTAGGAAAACTTTAAGATTTAATTGCAGACTTGTGGTCCAACCAACATTGCTGAGGTTTCCACCTTGGGTCAGATGGCAAATGTTCAGCTAAAGCAACATGATGTAGTGTTACTTGGAGTTCAGGATATGCTACAGAAGAAGCATATAGATTTACAGATGGGCTGTTTACAGCATGCAAACAATCAACAAGTGCAGAGTTGTCATGAACCACACAGAAACTAGATGGCCACACTGCAGAATCTTCCTCAGTTTTTAGTCAGCCTAAGACAGGCACGTAACTATATCCGAGAGCTAAGAAACAAATAAACAATCAGAGAAAATGCAAATGCTATCTGGAATATTTCAAAGTTCAATATGTCCCAAGAAGCTTCAAAGGGCAAACTTAAATAGCCAACTATAACAGCGTGAATCCTTGAAACTTAACGTTAACAAAATAAATAATGTCAAGGCCCTGAAATCGAAGTAGATGGTCAAGACCAACTATGTTGAGCAGAAAGATGCTATATCTTGTAACGGGGATTGGTAGTATAGGAGTCACATAAGTCATATACTTTGCTCAATAAAAAGAAGGTTTCACATAACTGTTGGGCCAAAAAAATCATAAAACGGTGCTAATTTGATACAAACATGGTGCTGAAATTTATCATGTTACCTGTTGATTTATTTCCTAAAACTTGGAGAAGTGGAAGTGTTTCCTCACAAGCTGTGTACATGTGTCGCCAATACCATGTAATTTCACAAGATGTTGTGTTAGGCCACAGATATTGACTGCTAGGTAGAAGGATGAATGATCTCACTGACCAAACAAAGGACTTGTAAGGATAGGGGGTCAGAATCCTTATAGTTTTGTTCAAACTTGAACTGAATTGGGAAATCCCTAGAGCAACATACCTTTCTAAACAGACCCTAAGAAGAATATTTTTTTCATACAGCTGGACCACAGATGAATAATTAAAAAAACTGACGATTTATTTAAAATCTCCTCTAAAAATAAAGAAAACTAACATGAACCACTAACTAATATGTGTAGACATTAATGTTACTATGTACCAGTTACGAACAAGAAGCGTTAAGGAATCCCAAATTGTTTGATGTGGTGATAGATCTTTCATGATTCTCTGCTGTTTTATCAGCAGTTTAGAACAACATGGGAGGACATGCATTGATGAGAGTCAAGAGATATGAAGTAATTAATCAAATGAAATGAATTACAGAGGTCAGTAACTATGCTGAGCATAAAAGCTCAGCACTCAGGCTGAAAACTATTACAGGTGAGAGTAAATCATTACAACATACTGACTTAGGTATTATTTCCTAGCGGCAGCCTTTATCGGAGAGATAAGGCTTTCCCCAGCATCACC
This sequence comes from Miscanthus lutarioriparius, assembly GCA_904845875.1. Classification (NCBI taxonomy): domain Eukaryota; kingdom Viridiplantae; phylum Streptophyta; class Magnoliopsida; order Poales; family Poaceae; genus Miscanthus; species Miscanthus lutarioriparius. Next base: position 10,783,043 of record CAJGYO010000007.1, on the reverse strand, counting down.
CAAGCTATCCAATCCCACCAGTTTTGTCCCGAAATCTCGGTACATTGTACTCAACCGCTGTTCATCACCCTCTATTGCAGCCAACACAACTACATGCTTTCTCATTATTAATCCATAGAGGAAAAGTGAACCAGAGCCTAACTTTCTAGCACCAATTCCAACACGCAGCAAAGAAACTGAATCTGGTTCAAAGGTAGATGGGTCATGGAGAACTGAGAACCCCCCAAAAAGCAGCATCAGGAGAACGGAATAGATCGTCCAAATCAATGCAGCTATCTTTAACGGTGTCTTTGACTTCACCATTAACACCCACTTTCACTTCAACATTAATATCCATTTTCTCAGGAGAGTAAACATTTTTACTCTCCTTCTAGCTGCTCTATGTTAGCAGCCTCCCTATACCCACTAAGCAGGGCTCCATGCATTGTAGCGGGGTACCGCCTATTTGTTGCCTCCCCAGCAAAGAAAACTCTATCATGCACACTCTCAGCCAAAATGTCATAGTCATCACCAGAAAACCCAATAGCCACATATGAGTATGATCCATAAGTAAACCTGTCTGTGCCCCATCGAGTGCATATTGCTTGCAACGGATTTGGAACGTCAATCCCCTTGGGTGAAAAGATTTTCCTAAGTGTTTCCAGTACCTTCTCAACATTTTCCATAGGTGAAGCCTGCTCAAACTTGACTGCAGATTCCCCAGCAACAAGAGCAATGAGCAATGAGCAATGGCTCTCCTGAGACAGAAGAATAGCTGTAAAACAGGAAGAACTCAGCACGCTGGCCAGAGTCTTCTGTCAAGTGACCAAATGTATCAATCTTGCCATCCCAGAAATCATGTGGGAACAGCATCACAACCTTGTTAAGCAGACCAAAACCCAATCTTTGTATGGCCTCTTTCTTCTGAGCTGTACTCATGGTGGGAGGCTCGAAATAAAGCAAATGCAGGTGAGGGTTTATGTTCTCCGTCCAGGCCATGTTCTTCATCGTGCATCCATGCTAATTATGGAATCTAGGCCAAAAAAAGAGGCGAACAAGAGCTCACGTATATCTGAGACATGGACTCGGCCACCGAGGGATATCCTCAAGGTAAATTGCGATTGAGCCTTCTTTGCTGAAACAAAGACAGGTATCTGGGGTTTTGTCATTCGCGACCATAATGGCCACACGGTAGTGGCGGGATCTGGTTCTTTGGGAGCAGTTCATGATGCTGATTGTGCTGAAGCTCAGGCCTGCATTGCGGCTTTGCAAGCGGCGTTGAGCCATGGTATGGGGAAAATTATACTTGAAACTGACTCAATGAACACGATGAGTGCACTTCAGTCCGTGTGATCTTAGCCCTGCATCCGTCCTCTACAAAAGAGTACGAGAGCTGATTTCATTATGTTTTGTCTCAGTACAGATTGTTCATTGTCCTAGATCTTGTAATAGGAGTGCTCATGAACTCGCACGTTTGAGCCTAGATTGGGACCCGGATCAACCTCATGTTTGGCTTGATCCCCTCCCGAGTTTTGTATCTGATATTTTGGTTCACGATTCCGCTCCGGTGTGAATGAATAAATAGACTCGAGGCGTTGTTTCAAAAAAAAAACATTACAAGTAAAAGCCGACGACAATGTTGCAAGCATTAGAACGGGACTATATGTTCCTATATGAAAATAAAATAAGAAAAATAAGACACCTACCAAAGGCTAGATTCTTAACATTCTTATCGATGTATAGTTCACCACCGGACAACAATGCCAACTAATTTATAGCAAATAAGTTATAGTTTTTTGTTGTCTATAATGCAATGAGAAATGAACCAAACCAATCATTGACATCATGTGAATAACAATTTTCTAAATCAAACTAACAAATAAACCATCCACTTACAATACACACAATGGGGCATTATTCATTCTTTAGAGATAATTAAGAAGCTAGAAAGGTACAATTGGTCTTCAAAGTGCAATAAGAACTCCAGCTTAATATTTTACAACCTAAACAAAAGGCGCTCTCAAATAAAAAATCTCCCTAAAAATCTACAACAAAGAAATAAAATCAAATCATGAGGCCCTGTTCGTTTCATTGAAATTTGGCTTATGCTGATTTGTTGTGAGAGGAAAACATTATTCATTCACTAAAAAGTACTGCTGAAGTAGTTCAAGCGAATAGGGCCTTATGCATTCATGCTAGTATATCTTGCACATTTGTTGTGGAATGTTTTTAATTTGTTTATACATCAAATGTAATGTTTTAGGGGAAAATAGTTTTTTTTGATATTTTTGTCATCTCCCTAGACCTAAATTTAACTTATGGAACTTTTAGATATGCTTTTAAGATCTCTAAATATCTTATTTTGATCTATCATGTCCCAATCCATCTCTAAGTTTTTTCCCTCAGACATTTTAGAAACTCAGAGACATTCTTTTGTGGTTTAAAAACCTTATAAGATATTTACCGAGTTGTTTAACTACAAAATGATGAAACCACTTCTAACTGGACCAAGGAGATGATTTAAATGGTTTTGGGAGGAAGGTGTATGGTTTGAATTTTTCGAGAAGAAAGATCAGAGCATGATGATAAATAAAGTAATGGTACAGCACCATTTGCAACAAAGCATAGGTACTACAACTTCTACAAGCGTCCTACGTGCTGATTGAGCCCACCGGCCCGTAACCATTAGCCCATAGGCCTCCACAGCTGGACCGCATCATTGCAGTTGCAGCCTGCAGGTTTGCATTGCAAGCAGCCTTCAACACACTGTTTCTCGATTCAACACACAGATACAGAGCAGGACAGTCACACGCCAGTCGCCAATGAGAATCCAGCAAAGTAATGGCCAGTCTGCATCTGGACGAGGCAAAATTTTCCACCAGAACGCAAAGTGAACCCGATGCTGGTGAAATCAAAGCGCAGATTCTGCCGATACGATACAGCCATTTCCGTGATTTCATTCTCCATGACGAAACTCTGGTCTGATCGCATTACATGTTCGCCGTAACACGCAGCTCTCCAGAATCCGCTAACGATCGTTAAGCTTAGCTGCGCCGTGCCGTAGGCCCACCCTAGTATTGCAAGTAAGATCGACGGCTGGACACGATCTGCTGCCGGCAAAATCTGCTGAAGAGATCAGGGCCACGGGGCCAAGATCCAGAAGAACAGAAGTCATCGGCTACGGACAGGAGGATTACAGGACCGAGTAATGGCGGTCGCGCCTGCCAGCCACCGGAGCAGTTCACGTCCTCCCTCCAGCGTCCGGGCAAATCGATTTGCCTTGCCCCTTGCGGGCTCGCCGCGAAATAAATGGACGTTTGCGCGTGTCGTACCGCGGCAAGCAAGCCTCGTGCCGCTGCCGGTGCCGGCTGTCTAGCGCGCGGAAGGCGCGGCCGCCACTAACGATCCCGCCGCGCCAGTTGACAACAAACAAAACCCCTCCTCCCGTCCTGGCCGAAACAGACGCCAGGTGCGCAGAGACGAAACAATGCGAGCAGAAGCAACGATAAACAAATGCATCCGCTAGTTGATGTCTGGTGGCTCCTGCGTGCACGACATTCATTCGCTGTCTGAACCAGCCAGACACCAGCTAATAAGATCCGCTCGTCATCATACATATAACGAGAAAATTTAATTAAAACGGGGCAAGTAGCAAGTGATATACTCTGTTAGCACATCGGATGATTCGTCGGGTGGCGATCGACGGATCGTGCAGTCCAACAAGGCTCGAGGTCGAGGTGGGTTACTTGGCGTCGTCCTTCTCGTTTGGCGTACGTGTACGTCCGCGCCCCGTTCCCCCTCGGGCCTGGTTTAGTTGGGCACCAAGCTGGCGCCGGCCGAATTTGCCACGCACTGTAGCTACAGTAACTTGTTTGTTTTTATTTGGTAATAATTGTCCAAACATTGACTAATTAGGCTTAAAACGTTCGTCTCGCAAAGTACAACCAAACTGTGCAATTAGTTTTTAATTTCGTCTACATTTAGTCTCGTATCCGCGTGTGACGTCGCGTCCTGTTTGAAGGAACTAAACACCCCTCGGCCTCCATGGCTTCCTACGAGACCTTCACCGGCCACCTCCTCGTTGCTTGCCGTTAAATGCTCGTGCTCGCAGGAGGATTTCGTAGGCCCGTCTGACGACTGACAGCGACCGGCGGATTATTAGCCCCGTTGTTAATGGCCGATCGACGCGCGCTGGAAACTAAAAGGGAGAATAAACAATGTTCATGGCCTCATGGGCCGGGACCGCCCGGGGATGAAACAGGAGATGTGGGACGACGAGTAGAGTATTTTGCGAGCTCTATCCGTTCTGGATTGCTAAGAGGACAGCTTGGTAATTAGCGGAAAGGTCGACGACGGCATGCCCATCGGTTGCTGTCACAAGTTGCGTGTTCTGGTATTCGTCTGCGCCCAAAGGGAGTTTCAGAAAAGTGCAGGCTGCGGCAGCTCCTCGCGCCTCCCAACGGACGATTCCGTGTTTCAACTTTCAAGCTACTAAGTGCGCACTGTCGTGGAAATTAATCTCCTGTCAGTTAGTGATAATCAACCACGTTGGCGTTGCAAGTTGATGAGGATAATTATTCAGCGAACCAAGTTCTGAAACCGGATTTGCTGTCACGAGAACAGAAAACAGGGCCACTGATTTGCGCACCACAGTGGATCAAGAACTCCGAAGGAGAGGTCAAGGCCAACATGCCTTCAAATTTCGCAGTGCGTTCTAGGCCAGCACGGGGCGTTGTCAACCAAAGGCTCTCGCCACGCCGGAAACGTTGCATGCTGACGTGGCACCGGCGGTTCACTGCCGTCTGCCCTAGCCTGCCTTGTGGATAACGAATGAAGACCCACATTTCCTCTACTATGGCGGCGTTCGGCTGGTCTAAAAATTTCAGACCAGCCGGCTGGTCCGGCTGCTTCTCCTTATATTGCTACAGTGCATCTTCCAGTCGCTACAGTATTTCTCTCTCACACAACCAGTCGCTACAGTATTTTTAGCTTATTTTTTTAGACAAGCGAACGGAGCCTATATCGAAAAAAAAAAGAAAAGACCCCCGATCACCTCCATGGTCATCAACTCGGAATAAGTAGGCACTTTCATGGAATCTGCTTGTACTAAGTTTCTCGACAGAATACATAACCGGGAGGGGGGGATAAATGTTTTTTGTTTCCACCGAACCGTGTACTGTAACCGCGTAGCATAAGTCGGCTACGGCGTACGAAAATGGCAGGTCTCAGTTAATGAATCCATTAGCAAATTGATGACGACGTTTGTTGGCAGCGGAGACGACGACCTCGTTAATGATTAGTACACGTGGCCGGCTTTCGAATTTGCACCCCTCCTTGTTTGTTCCAGCCAGCTAGATCGCTTGGCGTGTGTCCGCCTGTCCACACCTGATCACATCGGCGGCAAAGCAAGGTACGCTGCGCTGGGGTGGCCGATGCGGGCAAGGAAGCAACTCCCGCGACTAGACGCCAACTAGGCGTACCTAGCGGCTAGGCTAGTAGGCTTAGTTAGGCCAGGCCAGCCGCCGACGCCACCAACTCGGCGACGACGGCTCCAGGCCGATGCGGTGCGGCGCTGCCCTGCGCGCGCGCGAGCGTAGGCCACGCCGTCGCCGTTCGTTACTTTTGCGGGTAGGGGCCGGGCTCGGGGTGGTCGCCCGAGAGGGACAGGGAGGACGCCCACCCAAGTGGGGGAACGTGGCAGCACAGCGCTGATCTCTCGTCCTCGCCGAGAGAGAGAGAGAGAGGGGACGCATCGTCATAAAAAAAAAGATGGTATGGAGAAGGGGCTGGCTGGCGTTGTTGCAGGGGCTTATTATAGTCCATTGGAAACGAGACTAGAAAGGGTCATGCAGCAGCTGTCATCCCACACCCGAACCCCCTCTTCCAGCGCAGCGCACAGCCACGGCCGTCGGCCCCTCCCCCCACCACCTCTTTGCTCGCCTGCCGTCGTCTCCTCCCTCTCTCTTAACATATGCTGCTCCTCTCTACTGAGTTCTGAGGGAGAGGGACCTGGGGGTTATGGAGGTGGAGAAGTATACTAGGAAACCCAAGGGGAGGGAGGAGCAACCGCAGGAGGGCAGGTCTTTCTACGACCCAAGACGGCTCGGGCGAAACTACTAGGAAAGAGTCAGGACTCAGGAGTCCGGCTCTAGTTCGCTCGTGCCGCGCGCCCGCGCCGCCCGCAAAAATCGATCGGAGCTAGCCTAGCGTCCACAGCCCTGCGCGCCTCCGCACCAAAGTGGAGGGGAGACGAGACGCAGACGACAGCACATACGGTAGCGTGCGGCGGATGGCGGCTTCGTCCTCGTCGTCTGGCCCGGGTGGGTCCCCGGCCCACGCGCCTCCGGGCGGCGGCGGCGGCGGGGGCGGGGGGGCGTATCACCACCGGTCGCGGTTCGGCGACACGACGCTGACAAAGGTGTTCGTGGGCGGGTTGGCGTGGGAGACGCCGTCCGAGGGGCTGCGCCAGCACTTCGAAGTTTACGGCGAGATACTAGAGGCCGTTGTCATCACCGATCGCGAGACGGGCCGCTCGAAGGGCTACGGTTTCGTAAGTCGACCCCTGCCTTTTGCGGTTTTGCCTCTGACCTTCCTCCGGCCGATCGGCCGCCGCCTGCCTTGTATCAGATCGATATGATGCTCACCAGATGTGTTATCCATCTATGTGTCCTCCGCAGGTGATTTTCCGGGACCCGGATGCGGCGGCGCGGGCGGTGCAGAACCCGAACCCGGTGATCGCCGACCGGCGCGCCAACTGCAACATTGCGGCGTTAGGCCCGCCGCGGGCCGCGCAGCAGCCGAGAGGAGGTGAGCGACCCGAGGAACCAAACCAAATCAATGCTCCCCCTGCTGTCTTTTTTACTTTCCTTGCTCTCGCAAGGCACGCGCATGTGCATGGCAGTAAATAACCGGGGCATGATTAGCGCCGGCGGCAGTACCGCGATTAACCGGATAAGCTTGATTTAGGGCACCATGTTCCGCTCTGGATTTTCCTAGGGGGAGGGGAGATTATTGGCAGATGGGTGGGGCCCACCCCAGCCCAGCTGGTGAAACACTGGGCGCCAGCGCACGGGAACGAGGACGGCCACTACTGTGAGCCTGATCGCGGCTGGTGCTGGATTGTTGTGAGTGGATGAAACTAACAAAGGAACATGTGTATCTGCATTGGGACGGGGGGAGGAGGCAGGCACTAATCAACCATGGCTGATGGTCTCATGGCTGTGTGCTAGCCCAGGCTGGCCTTGCAGTGGCTGCCCCCTAATTCGCTGCACGCCTGCACGCTATCTGGTCTACTCACCCCATCCCCACCCCGGCAACCCCACCACCTTGTTCAGTCTAGGATAGCAATGAAATCTGGCTTACAATATGCAGCCTGTTCGGGAGGCCTTATCGTATCGTGGATTATTTATTGCTGGCTGGTTTGGTGTAAAAGAAAAACACGGTTCCCAGCTGGAAATTTACAATCGTTTACGAGCAAGCGAACAGGCTAATGTTTGGAGATTTTTGAGGGGCTTTGTCTAGTACAATTTCTTACTTAGTTCCAAACAGAACCTAGCTGGTGATAAATTAGTCTAGGCATCTCGGTGAAGTGCTGTTATGCATGGATTCTGGTAGCATTTTGGCCGAATGCCGGTGACGGAAGGAGAGTGCGGGTGGGGTGGGGCTGGTACTATTTTCCCCCTTTGCTTGCTGAGGAAGATCAAGTTGCATTGACCGGGAGCACGCCATTGGTGGTATGCTGCATCGTTCCAGCGACAGTGAGGTGTAAAGGGGTGGAGATTATCGCTGGAGAATCAGGAATCCAGCCACCTTTCTTTTCTAGTGAAAACCGATGCATGGCTTTACAAAATGTTCGGCAGCATATACTACCAGTACTACTACTCTTCCTGTAGTCTTTCCAGACTTTGACCCGTTTGAGTGTCAACCACTTGAGGAATATATGCTTGATTCTGCGGCATGAAAAGCTTTTTGTTGATGCAGCTTTTGCTTCTATACCCCCCTATCCGGTTTGTTTCAGAGTAGAGTTTCTTTACATTCCTTGGTTTCAATATTGCCTCCCAATACATACTGCATCTCCTTTTTTTTAGATAATGGATAGAAAGCATCTCCTAGCTAGGCTCTTATTTTAACTTGGAATGTTTTCCTCTTTATTATTTCCCTTTTATGTGATAATTATCATCATTTTGTTATTTTTCAAATATAAGTCGGCTTATAATGGCATTGGTCCTTTTTCTCCTTTTTCACAGTAGAACAACCTGCATGCTATTTCTGCAGAAATGTTTAGTGCATTACAGCGCGCACACAATAATGCAACACCAAATGGAGTAGGTTCAAGTGCTGGCTAGCTAGGACAGCTTTGAATCATTTAGCACTGTGCTAATCTACGCAATGCTCACTTAAAGAAACCTCTTTCTCTATTATTCGTAGTAGACCAAATACAGTGCAGAACAGATTGTTTTTCCTTTTTGAAGGAATGGCATCTTTTTTTATTATCCAAAACATAGAAAAGATAATGGTTTAAGCAATCATACGCTGAAAGAAAATCAGAGCCCGTCTTGCCAGTCAAAACCCCAGTCCAGCGCAGGGCACATGGTGAGACCTCCCTTGCACAGGCTGCACAACTGTTGTCGCAAGCAATGCTCCCCTGTCCGTAGTACATGCAAGCATACGCCTGCTCTTCTCTGCACTGTTCTGTACTGTTCGGTGTATTATTTCTTTGGTGCATGTTGCGTTTAATTAACGTGCCATTGCCACCACAGGTAGAGGAGGAGGAGGTGCCGGCCGCGGGCCGCACGTGCCAGATCAGCCGCCGCAGGGGTCGCTCTACAGGATGCCGTCGCAGATGACCCCGCCTCAGGCCGCCACGGTGTTCTACAATTCCCAGTACGGGTGAGTGCTCCTGTCGCCTATACGTTTCAGCTGTTCCCCCTCTTTAAAATCTCTGGAGCCAGGCCGTAGAAATACGTGCAGCAGATCGCCAGATCCATGTACGGCTCAGCTCGGCTGAGCTCACGATGATGCGCTGGTGATATGAGCATTGCCAGATTGCCCACGTACGCGTGTGTTTGTAGCGAGTGCCGTATGCGTACGTACGTGCCTGTATCACCGCAGCTGTCCATCGTCATCGTGGGATCCGAGCACACCGCAACTCTGAATTATCAATTGACAGGGGCGGCACATGTCCATTTCAAGGCCGTGTCATTCTGTTCTCTCTCTCACTTCTTGTTCTGATCCGGAGAGGATAGCCATCGTTACTCGTTAGGCCGTGACAACTCCCTATCGTAGTGGCTGCTTTTGGGTATTTGGAAGTTCAGAGAGCCGCAGCCATATGAATCGTCAGAGAATTTGCATGCTGAACTGACCTTAGAGGCCAGATAGAGTTGTGATAGAAAAGAAAGTTATTGAGCTGCTCTTTTGTGGGAGGAGAACAACAAAAGGTCATTGGTCTTTGTTGATGTTCCATTTACCGAGCTAGCAGCCGACATCTGCGTGCGTTTCACTTTCACGGAACCGAGGGTCATGTTTCTTTCACGGCGCAGCTTTTAGTTATCGTTTCCTTAATTGGACAGGTGGGTTCAGTTGCCAAGAGGCGCAGATGGGCCCACGTGTCCCCATGCCTCTTCTGCTGGGCCCTGAGATAGGCCCATTAAATTTGGGCCGATGGGAGGGAGACAGCAGCTCAGCATGGGCATTCACTCTGGAGGTCCCGCTACTGCCACCCTCTGTTTCCTTCTCTCTTACCCCAGACAGCAGACCACCATGGGCTGTGTTGCCTACCCTGCAAACAATCTCTTCACTTTGTTGGTTTGCTGCAGATTTGATTGCCTGCATTCATCTCTTAGTTCCACTTGGTTTTAAAGATATTTGCAAATATGTGCTCCGTATCAATCCATTGGCATGGATCATATAGGTGCAGTACTCATTAGAAGTTGCAGTAGGATTTCATGACCAATTTGGTACTTCATACTTCTTTCTTTGCTATAGGAGTTACTCTATAGTTTCTTTACAAGATAATTCTCTGAGATCAAGTTTTGGAATTCATAAGGATGGTATTTGTTTAATTTAATCCCTATTGTGATGAAGTATGCTTTCATGTTTATTTGGAGGTCCCCTGCTTGACATTTTGTTTGTTGATGATTAGTACTTCTGATGTGATCTTGCCAGCTGGTCAGATGTTTTTAGGTTTGTTGCAAGGTGCAGAAGCATTGAACAGCAAGCAACTTTTACTAATAAACTATTAATACTGAGCAATGTGATGCAAGAGCTGAAGAGGGGGGGCTTTATTTTAGCTCGACATATAATAGTGCTTGAGATAATTTTTAGGAGCTAGCAGGTAGATATGTCTCTAGGAGTGAGAGACAGCGATGGGCCTCATGCTCAGCGCAATCACTATATTTATTTTGAAAGGCACTGAAGATGTTCTGCAAACTTTTGCAGGTACTGGTACCCACCTGATTATCCATACCAACAGGCAAGCAATCCAGTCTCCATTTCATCTCCTCCCCTTCAATGTCATTTTTGTTGTTTTTTGCAATAATTGGCATTACTACATGAATTATTGGCTAAATCACACTGTTTACTTGCCATGGTCTGAAACTCTGAATTCAGTATTGAAACTTCTTATCTTTGAATACAAAGTATTTTAAGTAATGAAACCTGGTGATGTCTGCATGATAGGGCCTTTGTTTATTGGTCATCAAACTCATCATGCATTTTGTACCAGAATGAGACACTAGCACAACCTGGCAATCTAACTGAAACCATGAAACCTGAAAATTGATGAGCAGGCATTGTACAATTCTCAAGTGCTACAACATTACTACCCTCAGATGTATGGTCCAGCCTCTCCTTCTGGACCACCCTACCAATACATGGGGTATTTGCCTGGTGGCCCAAGTCCAAGGACTGGATTCTCGCCGATGCAGCAACCCATGCGACCACCGTTCTTTCAGCAGCCAATGGCACAGATGGATGGTTCTTTCCCACCAGGGCCGTCGCTTCCGCCTAATTTCAGACTCCAGCTGCCCCCTCATGCAGTCTCAAGGGAATCTGATGATGCATCTGGTATGCTACTCCAATCATTCTTTGTCAGTTAGCGTGGTGTTTCTTGCTGAAACCTGGGAAACAAACGCATTTTGGTTTAATAATTCTAATGTTGCAAGATAACTGTTACTATAAAATCTTGGTATCATAAAATTATGCCATTTTTTTACAGTTGGATGTAACATATGTTAATTGCAGAAAAGAACTGTAAACAATCACTTTGTTTTCAATAAACTGATATCTTACCGCTGGCATTCTTAGCAGGCTCTCAGTCAGCTCAGCCAACTTCAACTCCAGCTACCATCACAAACAACCAGGAAGATTCGAGGCCTGTAGTGTCAGATTCAGATCCAAACACACCAAATTGACTTTCTGAGAATCCTGGCAACATGATCTGATGTCAATCTGATGCAGACTATTGGTGGTCTGTAACAGAGTCCATGATATTCTCACATCTTGACTGAAAAAGTACCCAAAGAATTGTTCTTTCATTATTTCTAATAATTCTTTTTTGAATTCTTGCATTGCATTTTTTCACCGAATCCATTGTACGCCCGACTGAATTTCAAGTTCAAAATTCAGGAATTCGCTAGCATAAGTTCCGGTGGCATGTTAGTGTTCAAAGTACTGCCGTGCTGTTAATTCGTATCTCAATGTGCAGTACAGTAGCAACGGCACCAATTTCAACTTCTGTTCTATTATAAATGATTCGCTGTTCGTTCTTTAGTATGACAGGTGAAACTACAGGCTTACCTGAGAATACTGACAAGCAAGCTTGCATCTTCACTCTGAATTCTGAAATTGACATGTTCATGCGACACCATATTTTCTACTGTTAAACCGACCGTCATCAAAGAAAGAAATTCAGTACTTATACTTACATAGTAGTACAAATTTACTGGTAACATTAAACTTTGGAATTCACATGCATGTACTGTTCATATTATTAGCTTGCAGCTGCAGGAACATTTCCTTCAAGCAGGAATTCGACCAAACGATCAATGTTGACGCTCGAGGTCCCGCCGCCATCTGTCGCCGCCACGGCCTTCTCCTTCCACATTGTTGCTTTGGCCTTCATGTCTTTGCCTTTGTCACCGTCCATGGCTTCTTTTATGAGCCGTGCCACCTCCGCCCTCGTGACATTGTTGTCAATCTCCAGTCCAATTTCCCAGTTGGTGCAGGCATATCGGCAGTTGGTCATCTGCTCGGCGAAGAACGGCCAGCAGATCATCGGCACGCCTGCGCGTATGCTCTCCAGCGTCGAGTTCCACCCAGAGTGCGTCAGGAACAGCCCGGTGGACGGATGCGACAGGACCTGTTCCTGCGGGCACCAGCTGAGGAAGAGCCCTCTATCTCTCGTCTCAGCGTAGAACTCCTCCGGCAGCATAGCCTTGTCGCCGGTGACGAGGTCCGGCCTGATAACCCACAGGAACGACCTGCCGCAGCGCGCCAGGCCCCACGCGAACTCGGCGAGCTGAGCCGGCGTCATGACCGTGATGCTGCCGAAGTTGACGTACACGACCGAGCCGTCCCCTCCCCGGGCGTCCAGCCACTGGAGGCAGCTCAGGTCCTCCTTCCAGAGGCTGCCGCAGATCGCAGCCGCGTCGGGACGGGCCATGGTGCCGGCGAACGTGAGGAGCGGGCCGATGGTGTACACGCGAGGGAAGATGCGGCGCAGCGCGTCGACGACGTCCTGCTCCAGCGCGTCGAACGTGTTGATGATCATCCCCTGCGAGCGGTGCGCGTTCTGGGCCTCGTTGCTGTCGAAGTGCACCATGAAGTCGTCCGGGTCCGTCGTGCGGATGAAGCTGGGCATGTCTCGCAGACGGATGCCCGGCATCCCGGGCACCCAGTCGAGCACCGTGTCCAGGTACCCGTTGGTCAGGTAGCTCTCATCTGCAGTACATACACACATGTGAGCATGTTGCATATAGCAACGCATGAGGGAGGCCGTACCGTACCTTTGAGTGGCACGTAGCCTCTGTCCATGAGCTCCTTGTAGTGGAGGTACCCCATGAAGCCACACGCGCTCATGGTGCAGAACACGACGGCGAGGATGCCCATCTCGTTGGCCACCCTCTGCGCGAAGCTCATGAAGTTGTCCAGTACGACGCAGGTGACCGGCGGCCGGCCGGGCATGCCGTTGAGCCTCGTCAGGAGGTCCCTAAACGGCGCGGCGCCGTTCCGGAGAAGCGACTCGCAGAGCGTGGGGATGTCCTGCGTGACGTCGTCGTCGTTGCCGGACGGAGGCAGGCCGTCCGGGATGGTCTCGAACCGGAAGTCGTCGAGGCCATCCAGCGCGTCCGCGCCACGGGACCGGAGCAGGCGGCGGTGGTTGTACTCGGTGTTGACGTAGGTGACGAAGAAGCCCCTCGAGTGCAGCACCTTGGCGAGCTGCAGCAGCGGCGTGACGTGGCCCTGCGCTGGGTACGGGATGAGCACCGCGTGGGGGCGCGCGTTGGAGCCCATCGAGGTTTTGCCTTGTTGGATGACGCCGCCGTGTGTTACCGCAGATGATGGACGAAGGTGTGGCGATGGTCACCATGCATGAATCAGTTCCGGCATGTGGGGATATATTAGTAGTATATATCGTGGGTGGGACGGACATCTCCAGCGCAGCAGACTGAAACTGGGAGAAAAGCCAAGGCGCTCGTGGTCAAGGAGACGACGCAATCGATACGGCTCTTTGGATCATCGCTCACCACCTCACGTTTCACCTCAAGTTTTTTTGTGAGGTCATTACTCATTACACCTCTGCTCCAATGCATCACGTAACTAGGCTACCAGAATTCAGATAGTGCCGGATAGAGAGCAACACGCGCATGGGCATTGGTGCCGTCGCGCCGATACGTGACTCGGAGAGCCGCGACGAAGCAATCGCTGATGCTTACAGCGCCGGCTGGGTTTTATTATTCCGGCGCTGGGCCTTGATTGGAGCAGACACGGTCCACGGCAATCGGCAGCCATGTGCCGGCGTCGACCAGCGAGAATCCTGGAGGGGCCAACATCAAAGAGTCTGTATCACAGTATCAATAAACTACTAGGGGTGTGGCCGTGTGGGAGAGTACAAACTGCTATCGGTGCACTGTCCACAACAGGTCAACAACTAGGGAACACGAATGGCGTGCGACATAATTAATTAGAGGGACAAATTAACTATGCTACCCACAAAACACCACGCGGTTATTTTGGCGACACTGATCATCTCCACTAGCCTTATACTTCTGCATTATTTTACCAGTGAGCGAGATGCGGGGAGATTGTAACTGTAACTGACAATTGTTATTTTTGCAGGTAGTGATGGAGATTTAACATCGTACAGGAGCCGGTGGCAACGGGACCAAAAATGCTGAGATTGGCCGATAAGGAGGAAATCACATCCTGAAGAGTATTGGGCTCATTTGGTGCAGTAGTGGATGATCAAATTTGTTCGGCCCATAAGTCCAGGCTCCACCTTTGCATTTTTTTTTCTTGTATATAATACATACAAACGGATTTCATACAAGTTTATTTCCTTTCTAAAAAACAGCATATAAATTCATCTCCTCGCTAGGAACAACTATAGGACTCTGGACTATATGTGCCAAACTTTCTTAACTACACTATATATATGCCCTACGTATCATAGAGTCATTTTAATGTTAAACTTTGCCATAAGTATGGTACCAAATTTATTGGCCACAGTTTTTTTTAGCTCCCACACTTTAACTAACCTTGGCTGTGGAAAGTTAGACATTAACCAAACAAATCCATAGGTGATCCCTGAAGGTTGTGTGCTGCTCATCAGGCTATGGGACAAGCATGAAAATTCTGGACATTGCGGCAAGATACAGTGTCAAACAACTCTACAAAACCATATGGTGGGATTTAAATATTATTAGACGGTTTAAGTACTATAATGTCTGAGTTTTATAGTTAAGAGGGATATGTAGCCAAAATTATTATATGGGAGGTTACGTAGATTTTTCTTACTATTTGTTGACTCACCGTCGTGTCAGCACCACACCATAAATATATATCACGTCAACAAAAAACCGCTAATAGTTAGAGGGGTTAAATAGACTTTTGTCTTTTTGTTTCCATGTCTCCATTACTACACGATTTGTATGTTCGTATTACTGTTGGACATAGTTGGGTCGAGACATCAAAAAAATTCCATTTGAAATAAAAATAACACCCAATCCAAAAAGAAATTTTAGGAGAAGCTAAAAATCAGCACGAAGCATTTTTTATGTAAATTCAGCTAGGGACATCATTCCCTGCGAGCAGGAACTCGGCCAGTCGGTCCAAGTTTTTCCCGGAGGATCCACCTTCGTTCACTGCTTGTCGAGCTTTCTCCTTCCACAATATCGACTTCACTCTCATCGCCTTCCCCGTCTCTCCATCCATCGCCTCGCGCACGAGCCGCGCCACCTCCTGCCTCCTCACATCATTGTCGATCTCCATCCCGATCCCCCATTTGTCACACACGTACCGGCAGTTCGTTGGTTGCTCAGCGAAGAACGGCCAGCAGAGCATCGGCACGCCGGCGCATATGCTCTCCAGCGTCGAGTTCCAACCGCAGTGCGTCAGAAACAGGCCGACGGACGGGTGCGAGAGCACCATCTCTTGCGGGCACCAGCTCGCCAGGATTCCCCTCTCTTTGGTGTCCGTGACGAACCCCTCCGGCAGCATAGCGTTCTCGCCGGAGACGAGGTCCGGCCTGATGACCCACAGGAACGGCCAGCCGCAGCCCACCAGGCCCCAGGCGAACTCGGCGAGCTGAGCGGCGGTCATCACCGTGATGCTGCCGAAGTTGACGTACACCACCGAGCCCGGCCGCTGCGTGTCCAGCCACCGGAGGCAGCTCGTGTCCTCCTTCCAGAGGTTCCCACCGATCGCGTCCAGTCCGCCTCCTCGCGCGGCGTTCGCGAACGTGGCGAGCGGGCCGACGGTGTACACGCGCGGGAACTCGTGGCGCAGCGCGTCCACCACGTCCTGCTCCAGCGCGTCGTACGTGTTGAGGATGACCCCGCGGGCCTTGCGCGCGTTCTGCGCCTCGCCGCCGTCGAAGTTAAGCATCACGTCGTCCCGGTCCGTCGTCCTGATGAAGCTGGGGATGTCCTTCAGACGGATGCCCGGCATGCCGGGGATCCAGTCGATCGCGGTGTCCAGGTACCCGTTCGTCAGGTCACTTTCGTCTAAGCGGAGTGCACAACAAGAACAAAGACGTCACATTGCAGCCCTCGGTGTGCGGCTAGTTAATTTTGGCAAATTATTGGTTTCAGATCAGATCCGAGCTCAACTCGATTAATTCTTGTCTGAATCCGACAGAACTGATGTACCTTTCAGTGGTACGTAGCCTCGTCTGATGAGCTCTGCGAAGTGGAGGTACCCCATGAAGCCGCACGCACTGGTGGTCCAGAAAACCAAGGCCAGGATCCCCATCTCCTCGGCGACCCTCTGCGCGAAGCTCATCACGCCGTCAGCTATGACGCAGCTGACCGGCGGGCTGCCGGGCGTGGCGTTCAGCCTCGCCAGTAGATCCCTGAACGGCGCGGCGCTGTGCTCGGTGGTGGACAGGCAGAGCGCGGCGATGTCCTGCGTGACGTCGTCGTTGTCGGACTGCGGCAGGCCGTCGGGGACGGCCTCGAAGCGGAAGCCGTCGGTGCCGGCGAGGGAGTCCTGGCCGCGGGACCGGAGCAGGCGGCGGTGGTTGTACTCGGAGTTGACGTAGGTGACGCGGAACCCCCTGGCGTGCAACGCCTTGGCGAGGTGCAGCATCGGCGTGACGTGGCCCTGCGCCGGCTGCGGGATGAGCACGGCGTGCGGCTGCTGCTGCGCCTTTCCAGAGCTCATCGCCGCTTCGCCTGGAGCTGCACCGATCGGCGAGGCGACGGTTGGAGCGAGTGCTCGCGGTCGCAGATGATCCGGACGTGCTGTTCTTGTTCTTGGATGCAGGACAGCAGGAGGTTGGTGTGCGTGACTGATGGCTGAGGCACTGGGCTCCGAAAGCGCCGTGGCTGAGCAGGTTACCCGTGACAGGTATGGCTGTACAGCAGGCTGAGCTCCATGGGGCCGGGCGGCCGGCATTTTGGAATTGGGCTTTCCACTCGGAGTAAAATAAAGGAGAACTGAGAAGTGATAAGGTCACGTGGGTGGTGTCCCTAGCGGGTAGCGGTCGTCGATTCGTCACTAGAAGGAAAACTGACTAAGAATTAGCAAAAAAAATCTAAAACCATTTATTAGGACATTTTTGGAATGCAAAAAATTTACAGGAATATAATAGAAATATCACAGGAATCAGTTTATTTTTATAAAAAAACATAGAAAACGAGAAAAATTCCTACATTTCATTGAGGGCCTTACTATTCCCTCTGTCCCTTAATGTTTGTCGCCACGATTTATGTACCGATAACTTTGACTCGATTTAGAGGAAATGCGTGCAATATTTCTATCTCCAAATAAATTTATTAAAAAACTAGATTCAAATATCTATCCAATGATACTAATTATGTATCATAAATATTAATATTTTTTAATATATATTTAGTCAAA
Organism: Miscanthus lutarioriparius; assembly: GCA_904845875.1. Lineage (NCBI taxonomy): Eukaryota > Viridiplantae > Streptophyta > Magnoliopsida > Poales > Poaceae > Miscanthus > Miscanthus lutarioriparius. The sequence continues at coordinate 10,765,484 of CAJGYO010000007.1, read as the reverse complement.
GGTTTCTCGAAGGAAAAACAACTGACATTTAGGGACTGAGGGAGTATGTGGTAATGATTAGTACCCTTTGGTAAACTTGGCTACAAGATATAATGATATTTTTAGCAGATCTAAACAGGGCCTAGTAGGCCTCAGTGAATAGCCACACCATTTCAAGCTGCACACCTGCTTCCAATTTGTACTGGAGTGATGCGGACCGCTAGTTGCTTTACTAGAGGGAGAGAGGAAGAGAGGAAAGCAGGATCGTCTTATATATTCATATTGTTCCAAGGTATTTTTTTAATAAAGAAGATTTATTCAAATTTTCAAACATAATATATCGAGTTGATACAAAGTCTTAAAAACAATTCTTCATTTTGGATAGAGTTAATACTAAGGTACGTGACATTTGGAGCAGTCTAATAACGAGACAAGCATATCTAGCTGGTGCTAAATGACAATCATTTTTAGCAGTACCATAAACCTCATTGTTACTTTTTTTTTGCGAATTACATTCATTGTTAGGCCGCGTTTAGTTCCCTCCGAATTCCAGAATTCGACACTATGCAAAAAGAAGATTCCCCGTCACATCAAATTTGCGGTACATGCATGGAGTACTAAATGTTGACGAAATCAAAAACTAATTGCACAGTTTGGTTGTACTTTGCGATACGAACGTTTTGAGCCTAATTAGTCAACAATTGGACAATTATTACCAAATAAAAATAAAACGACACTGTACCTACAGTGCCGCTACAGTGTTCCTGTCGGCGCCAATTCGGCGGAACTAAACGAGGCCTTACTTTGTTAGAACCTATGTTTTCACGCTTCATCAAACAACACGTTCCTTGCTTGCTTTGATTTCCTTTAGGATGAGGAGCCGCACTCAAGTTCTGCTTCTGAAATCTGAACTTGTGTCTAGCTCTAGGAACCACTGATTACGCGTGTCGTACGATGGTGTGAATGTCACGACTCACAAGGCAACGGAACGACAGTCCATCTGTACGCGGCCCATCCTCAGTTTGGGAGCAACGTACGTCGGCTTATTTTGCGCTCAACAAATTATTCAAGCCCAATCAAATGGGATTAACGGCCTCGTCCATTTCTGTTTTGGCGCGGTCCAATCTTCGTGACAACAAAAGAATGGAATTTTTAATAAAGGAGCACTATGGGCCTGGCTCAAAGACAAGGACTTTCCGGATAAATTTTGGGATTGAATCAAGTTGATGTAAAAGGAATGGAAATTTTGTAGATTTCAAAAAAATGGAAATTTTGTACAGCGCGTTGGTATCGGTCGGGAGCCCATTTAGGTCAATCACAATAGAAATTTCATGAGTTTCATGAGCTTAATAAGCTGATGTGATGTAATATTAATGAAGTGAGATATGATAAAAGTTTAATGAGATGAAATGAGTTTCATGGCGATGAAACTGGTCTACATGGTTAACACATATGAGACTTGGAAACAATGAGATAAAACTCGCATAAGACTGGCTTTAAGTGAATATCACATGTTCCATCAGCTCTATGATCCCTATTTTCAAATGTAGGGACCATCAACAACATTTATATCTGTCATAAATCTTTCTCGCAGGCACCAATTTCTCTATTAGGCTAATCTCAGTGGGAGTTTAATTAGAGTTTTATTCATATTTAATAGGCTATCACATAAGCGTTTTTATGACATGTTAACATTTTTAAGAAGAGATAGAAGGAAAAAGTTTCACGAGGATGAAACTCTTTTGGCTCGGTCATCAACTCATGACGTGTTATAGTAGTAAGACCCCCTTTGGATTGAAGGAATTTTGGAGGAAAAATGAAGGACTCCAGAACCTATAGGAAACACTGTTTATCCCTTTGGCATGAAGGATTTGTGCATAGGAGAAATGGAGGAATGTTTCCTATGGGACTGATTCCACTTTCGGGCCTGGTTGGAACGCGGGAAATATTTCCCATTCCTACGTTTTTCCTGTAAAATTGAACTGATTCCTGTGAAATTTCTACGCGATTCCTACGAAATTCCTGCGTTCTAAACAAACCCGAAAATTGTAGGAAAGACCTCATTGTTTTTGTGCATGTCGCGTAGGATAGAGGCAATTTGGCTTTGCTGATGCTACTGTATAACGTAGGCAGCCCAACTTTGGTCAATGCTTTTTCCATCATAAAATGTATAAATTATGTGCTTTTTTTTCAAATGATAATTAACAGATGTCATAATTATTTCCTTTGCAAGATTCCTTTATTTTTTTCCTCTACCTCATCCAAACGACTCTTTCTCCAAAAATCCTATGTTTTAAATTCAGCTGTTTACACATGCATTCCTATTTTATTCCTGTGTTTTTCATATTCCTAAGTTTTGATAATCATATGTCTCAAAGGAGGCCTAAATGTCTACAAAACAAAATAATAAAACTATGCATTGAGAGGAATGATTCATCTTGTTTCATTGTATTCTTTTTTTTTGAAAAAAATGCTACAAAACTTTCTACGAAAAATAGCCTTATTAGTCTGCTCGTTTAAGCTTGCGCTTGCTGCGGTTGGGTGAGAAATATGTTGAATATTTATTTATACTAATTGAGGTTACAGTGAACTTGTGTTATAATTAGCATAATAGGATTAGGTGAGGTAGGTATTGGCTCTTATAACCCGGCCTCTCTATAAAAGGAGGAGGGGGCTGCACTTGTAACCCACTCATTCACGAGAGTGAGAAGCAATACAGAGTGAGAGGCTCGCGGGGGTGCCGGCGGTTTTGGCCGTCGCCCCAGGCGGCCGACGTCGCGGTTTCGGGGAGGAGCGCCCGTAAGCATGCCCCGGGGAAGTAGGCTTCGGCCGAACCTCATTACCAAACATCAAGTCTCCTGTACAGTGTGTTCTATCTCTCGGGAGCATCTCGCTAAGCAATCGCTTCCGCGTTAGGTGCCGATATCATAATAATTGGTATCGGAGCCGTAGGTTGTTTTTGAGGATATTAGGAGGTGAGGAAAGAGGTGGAGACTCGAGGATCATGGGTGTCGCGGTGCTTCTCAGGGCGGCACAAGGTGGAGCATGGCGGTGACTGGTGCTTCGATTGGTGGTGTCGGACGCTCTAGGCAGGAGGCCTAGACCATTCGATGGGCTGCAAGTCGGTGAAGATCGGCCCGGTCGGACCGACACAAACACAGTGGCTGGTGGAGGTGGCGCGGGGAGCGTCGGCCTTGGCTCGCGATCAAGACCGGCAGGGCCAGACGTGGCGGGAGCCGGGTCGATCGGAGCGCGGGAGCACTACGGTGGTGGTGGTGCGACCAGGTGTTGCACAGGGGCTGCGTCATGGCACGACAAGCAGAGGGTGTCGGTGATGGGCGGCCATGGTGCAGCATGTCTCGTGCACGACAAGCGGACGGTGCGCTGGAGTATGCGTGCAAGGAGCAGGAAGACGCCATGCAAGGTTGCTGGTGTGAATGCATGACCAAGTAGGAGACGTGTGTGAGGGGTCGTGGAGCAGGCCGTCTTGTGCTCTGTGGTGCACCAGGGAAGCAACGAGGCGTGCTGTGGAGCACAGGGCAGTAGCAGGCGTGCGTGTGAAACCATGAAATTGGAGAGAGGAGCAGCAGCAAGTCAGTGATCTTTATTGTGCATTAAGGGCTTGTTTAGTTCCAAAAAGGTTTCAAAAAAATGCTGCAGTAGTCATCACATCGAATCTTATGATACGTGCATGGAGCATTAAATATATACGAAAAAAAACTAATTGTACAGTTTGGTTGGAAATTACGAGACGAACGTTTTGAGCCTAATTAGTCCATAATTAAACACTAATTATCAAATAAAAATAAAAATACTACAATAACTAAATTCTCAAACTAAACACAGCCTGTATACATGCATGCATTGTGCGTCTGCATGCGTGTGTAGTGCTACGGTGCATGCACAGGCATAGGCGATAGGCATGTGAGGTTGCAGGTGCTGCGTGCTTGGGATTCAGGACTTAGTTTAGTTTCTCCCAAAGGATTATTGTACGTCCTAACTAATTACACATATTATGAGTACTTTGTGACACGAATCTTTTAAGCCTAGTTAATCTATGATTTGACAATGGGTACTACGGTACACACGTGCTAATGATAAATTAATTAGACTTAATAAATTCGTCTCATGGTTTACTGACGGATTCTATAATTTATTTTTTTATTAATATCCAAACACCCTATGTGACACCACCCTATAATATCCAATTTGACACCTCAAAACTTTATGCTTATATTTAAACAAGGCCTCACACAGGAATCGGGTTATGTGAAAAAATCAGCAAGTTGTGAAGAAAAAATCTGTTACGGCGGGACGTGAACAGTGATTCTGTGAGAGGAAAAACAAGCCAGCCGGCTGGCTTTAAGCCAGCCGAACACGCCCGTGAAAGGCAGCAAGAAGCAACAACCTGTTCGGTTGGCTGGTTCATACCGTTGCTGGTTCGTAAAGAAGTACTGCTGACTGATTTATGTGAGAGAAAAACACTATTTTAGCTAACGACATGCCACTACCAAACGAACGCCCCAAAGGAGCAAGGTGCATTTATGGTGCAGCATGCATGTGCGCGCGCAGGAGTGCTGTATGCATTTATGTGCATGCGTGACCAAGGGGTTGAACTTTGGTGCTGCTTGGTTCACACTATGGACTTGTTTAGATCATAAATTTTTGTAATCTGGATACTGTAGCACGTTTCGTTTGTATTTGACAAACTTTATTCGATTATGGACTAACTAGGCTCAAAAGATCCATCTCGTGATTTACAACCAAACTGTGTAATTAGTTTTTTTATCTACATTTAATGCTTCATGTATATGTCCAAAAATTAATATGATGAGAGAGAGTGAAAATACTTGGAATTTAGAGTTGATCTAAACAAGGCCATGGGGAGGCAATGCCATGCACGGTCAGACGGTCAGTGCAAGCAGGGCCTCAGCACATGCAGCAGGTGTGGCAGACGAATCGTGGAGACCAAGGGTCTTGTTTCCTTCAAGCTAAGGCCTTTAGTTAAAAAAAAAATTTCAAAAAGTGTTATAGTAGCTATTATATCGAATTTCGCGATACGTGTATGGAGCATTAGATATAGACGGGGAAAAAACTAATTGCACAGTTTGGTAGGAAATCGCGAGACGAACATTTTGAGCCCAATTAGTTCATGATTGAACACTAATTACCAAATAAAAACGAAAATGCTACCGTTGCCAAATTCTCAAATTTCGCGTAGCTAAACAAGGCCTAAGGCTCAAGCTCGGACATAGCTCAAGCGGTGAAATAAATCCAGAGCAGAGGGTTGGCTCAGTACAGCGCAAGGAGAGCAAAAAAATCAGGGAGCGAGACAATGTGTGGGCTATGTCCCGGGGACGTAGGCTTTCACCTCGTTACCAAAAATTGGGTCTCCTGTACAGCATGTGTATACTTAGCCATGCAGCCCGTGGCACGAAGGCCCAGCACGGAGCCTGCTGTTTTGGCCCAGCCCAAGCCCGCCCGGCCCGGTGGCTAGTGGGCCCGGGCTAGCATGGCCCGGAGGAGCAGGCCGTGTCTGGGCCTTACCCTAGGCACGTGGGCTGGCACGGCACGGCCCACTCCTCAACGTGAGGCCCGGTGGCGGCCTGGCCTACTCGTCTGCCGCAGGCCGCAGCCTCCTCCCTCGTGTAGCCCCACGCTCCCACCCCAGACCCCGAACCCTAACTCCCTTCCCCTCCCCCTCCCCGTCGCCCCACGCAGTCCCTTCCCCACGCGGCCGCACCGCACTCACTCCTCTGTGCCGGCAGCGCCACACTCAGCCCTTCCCCGCGAACCCTCCCCCGTGACTTTGCTTCCCCGTCCTCCGCTCGATGGCAGGTGGCGCCGCTGGCTCCTTCCCTTCTCGTGGCCGCGCCTTGGGAGCGAGTGCGCCGGCCCTAGGCCGCCTCGGGTGCGCTGCCGCGGCCTGCGAGGCCGCCAGCTCCGGCTCAAGCAGCTGCCTGCCTGCCTCGCTTTCCCCGCCTCTCTCTCGTCTCTGCGGCCTCCTCCATGCACCGCCGTCGGCCTCGAGCGCGGCAGCCGGCTTCGGGCGATCGGATCTAGCGTCCCGTTGCCTGCTCCGACGGTTGACGCTGCGGATCTGCCTCAAGGCCAGGGCGAGCGCGCCGGTGTCGACCGCCGCCACTGCCCTTCCATGCTGCCCCTCGCCCCCTACTGCCCCTCCTGTTCTTCCCTTTCCTCTCTCTGATGCCGCCGATGCGGCCGGCAGCCCCCTCGACCTCAACGCCGTCATCGCCTGCTGAAGCGGGCCTTAGGCTGGCCCGGCCATGCTTATCGGGCCAGCCTGACCCGAAAATCGGCCCAGCAGGCCGTGCCTGGGCCGTAGGTCAGGCACAGTGCCCACCTCGGCATGGCCCGAGAGACAACGACGGGCCGTGCCGGCCCGAACCCCATCGGGCCGTGCCTGACATGGGCCCGTGCCGTGCTGGGCCGGGTCGGCCCGTTGGCCATCTATAAGCATGTGCTATCTCTCGTGATCATCTGGCCCAATGAAAGCTCTAGTTTGGTTTTGGTGAATTGATGAAACCCTAAGTGCTAACCTAGTTTATCAAGTGATCATGAGATAGGTAGCACACTCCAAGTGGTGAAGCAAATAAAGATCATAGCATGATAAAGATGATGGCATGGTGATGATCAAGTGCTTCGACTTGGAAAGAAGAAAGAGAAAAACAAAAAGCTCAAGGCAAAGGTATAATTTGTAAGAGCTATTTTGTTTTAGTGATCAAGACACTTAGAGAGTGTGATCACATTTAGGATTGATAGCCGTACTATTAAGAGGGGTGAAACTCGTATCGAAATGCGGTTATCAAAGTGCCACTAGATGCTCTAACTCATTGCATATGCATTTAGGATCTAGTGGAGTGCTAACACCCTTGATAATATTTGTGTAAATATGCTACCACATGTGCACAAGGTGTTTGTAGGGTTGAGATGGGTTTGGGTTTGGATTCGGCGCTTTCGGGAAAATGAAATGTCTATTTTCTATTGCGCCGGATGCAAAATTCTTGGTGGTTGGCATACTTGAGCAAGGGTGAAGAAGTAAGAGTTGAAATGGAGTTGATCGAAATGATGCTAGCGTCGGTCCAGTGACCGGACGCTGAATCCAGAAGCACCGGACGCTGACTGCCTGCGTCCGGTCGCGCTGACTCGGCGGTACAGTGGCTAGGGTATACCACCGGACGCTGGCTGAGTCCGGTCGAGGTGGACCGGACGCGTCCGGTCGAAGAAAAATGGATTTGGACCCTTACTGTACTCGACCGGACGCTGTGGCTCCAGCGTCCGGTCAGTTTTACCGGAGCGTCCGGTCAGCTTCGCGACCGTTAAAATATGACGAACAGCATTTGAAGCAGGGGACACGTGGCGTGAATCACGTGACCGGACGCTGAGGGCCAGCGTCCGGTCAATCGGACCGGAGCGTCCGGTCACCCCGCGTTGTGCCCAGTGAAGGGGTACAACGGCTCTATTTCACTAGGGCTCTATTTATAGCCCCATGGCCGGCTCAAGGGAGCTCTCTTGCACATTTTCATTGACATAGCAACCTTGTGAGCCTAGCCAAAGCCCTCCCACTCATCTACATCATTGATTCATCATCATAGTGAGATTGGGAGTGAATCCAAGTGCATTGCTTGAGTGATTGCATCTAGAGGCACTTGGTGATTGTGTTTCGCTGCGGATTTCGCTTGTTACTCTTGGTGGTTGCCGCCACCTAGACGGCTTGGAGCAGCAAGGATCGTTGAGTGGAGGAGGTGATTGTCTCCGACTCCGATCGTGGTGATTGTGAGGGGTTCTTGACCTTTCCCCGGCGGAGCGCTAAAAGGTACTCTAGTAAATTGCTTGTGGCTTGTGTGATCCTCATCTTGTGTTGGTTGTGCGGCACCCTATTGAGGGTTTGGCGAGTGATGCCAATCAGCGCGTGAACCTCCAAGTGAGTGAATCGCCACAACGAGGACTAGCTTGCCGGCAAGCAAGTGAACCTCGGTAAAAAACATTGTGTTCATCATTTGATTCCGAGGTGATTGGTCTACATTGGTATTCATCATTGTGATTGATTGGTTCCTACCACTACACGGCGGTATAACTCTCTTGCTCACTCTTACATTACCGCAAACTAGTTATCAAGCTCTTTAGTGTAGCTAGTTGTGAGAGCTTGTTTGTTTGATTAGTGTTGCTCTTTAGTTAGTCTTTGAGAGCACACTAATTTAGCTAAGTGTCATAGCTATTGTGTGGATATACACTATTCAAAATAGAATTGTGGTAGGTGGCTTGCATTTTTGAGTAGGCTAGCGCAACACTCGCTTCGCCTCATAATTGTCTAACCATTTGGTTAAGTGTTGTTGTAGAAATTTTTATTAGGCTATTCACCCCCCTAGCCATTAAGACCTTTCAACCAAGCAATCGCTTCGCGCCGATATCACAACATGTTGCATCTGCGGCTGTTGGCAGTAGTTGTTTGCTGCATTCGCGGTCGCAGCAAATGTGCACAGCCTCGATGCTAACCGTTCTTTAGGAATTAGCCTCTGGTAGCTGTTACGTGCATAGGTGGTTTACAATATCTTGGCACTTTGGCAGTCCTTAATAAAATACCAAAGAAAAGCTATCTTGGCGAAGTAACTTTTGGATTCCTCAGCGCGCAACGACATATGAATGCCCACGTGGTGACGTACGCCGGCATGGCCTCCTTGTTTCTTGGACTAACGTACGTACTACTACTACTACTAGCAGCAGCATTGAGGTCAGGCGGCTACCAGCTCGCTCGTGCCGGCGAGGCCTGATTGGCTGACTTCACACTATTTACAGTGTAGTCGTCCGTCAAAATGACACCGGGGCTTGTTTAGTTCCACCAAATTTTAAATTTGACACTATGCAAAAAGAAGATTCTCTGTCACATCAAACTTGCGGTATATGCATGGAGTATTAAAGGTTGACGAAATCAAAAACTAATTGCACAGTTTGGTTGTACTTTGCGAGACGAACGTTTTGAGCCTAATTAGTCAACGATTGGACAAGTATTACCAAATACAAACGAAAAGCTACAGTGTGCTACAGTGCTGGTGAATTTCAGGCGGCGCCGATTCGCGGCAACTAAACGCGGCCCGATAATATAATCACGTCGTTGGGCTGGCCAGATCTCTCAGTTTTTGAGCTCGGTTTGACCCTTGGACAGACGTCGGTCGTTGGACCCCTGTATTTCAGCACTCAGCAGCCGCCCGATCGCAATCGCAAATCTCTCTCTCATTCTCTCGTCATGATGTGCTTTGACGTCAGGAACGGCGTCATGCTCCCGATCCGAACCGATGGTCCCCGGTGGTATCGTTATCGTCGTCTCCACCATGGCAGCAACAGCGGGAGAGATAAGAACAGATGGCGATCTTCCTGACCTCCTGTACGCACACGCATGAGGAGGGCAGGAGAGCAGGACGCATGTGGTGTGGCACTGGCACGTACGGCGACATGGAGGGTCGATACAAAAGCTGGGTGATCACTTGCGTCGCTGGAGGATGCGATCCATAGAATTACGCCATGTTCGTTTCGTTTGGCTTTTAAGTCATACTTTTTTAAGTCAATAAATAGTATTTTTCTATCACAACAAATCAGACAACAATACTTTCAGTCATGACTTATCAGTCAAACAAACAGGACATTAGCCCTTGTGCCACACCTCTCCAGATATGAGACATGTGGAGGGGCTCAGGTTTGCACTCTCACCCAAAAACCAATCCATGTTGCCATTTGCCAAGTTGGTGCCCAGGACGAGCCCTCCGTCCATCTCAAAATCCGACTGATGGAACAGTTCCGCCGTTCCGGACAGGGGAAGGACAGTCGAAGACGTCCATGGTAGGTGGCTAGGTTCCGTCACGGGTAGCTCCAACGTGGCGGCTAAGGACAAGTTGAGCCTTTATTCTCCTATAGCAAGGTGCAAAGAAAGCCATGTCATTGAATTCTATACTAACGAAAATTTGCTCTAATGTATAATTTCTTGCCATACTGCTAATGAGGTATCATTGAACAATCAAATATCAATATTATATGACCAACAACTTTCTCCACACATTTCATTCTGGTTCTTCCAATAGCCAACCTAAAAGTATTTTTGTTACTTTTTGCACCGGGTGGCTAAATATGCTAGAGATGCTTACATATTCTAAGCTACCACCTTTGCTCCAATGCATTGTACCTTTTCTACTCATTTCTCTCTCTCTTCCTTGCATGTCCTTAGTGCGCACATTAGAGCTGCCCTAAGAAGGTGCAAAGAGGAGAGAGAAGTGCAAGAAGGTGCAATACATTGGAGAAAATGTGCTAGTAAAGAATATACTGGCCCATCTGCACATGTTGCCGATGCAAATTGTTTAGAAAGCTATTATAAGAGACTGTTGGATTGGAGAAGGATAAAATTTAAGGTTGTTATTTCTTCTGTTTACTTGCTAGATCTATTTCTTAGCACCTTCCGTACGTGGCAAACTTTGCATCTCATCACAAGAATATACTCCCTCCATGGTCTAAAAAAAGTTGCCTAGAGTTATGTGCATGTTAAAATTTCTTAAATTTATATAAAAAAAGTTAACAATATTTGTATCTCTAAATAAGTTTATTATAGAAATATATTCAATGATTAATTTAATAAACTCATTATATACCATAAATATCTCTAATCTTTTGGATATATTTGATTAAAGCTGAAAATATTTGATTTCTTAAAAACTGTGAATGACACTCTCTATAAGACGACGACGACGAGAAAATGCAAGGTTGCCCTCGGAATATCTCCAACCACTTGCTGGACGAGGTCACTGTGTGCGCATTGGCCCTTATTTTCATTATTATTGTTATGTCTCCTCTGCCGTCGGTAGAAGGAACGAAGAAGCTGATGTTCGGATCACCGGGCGGCGAGCCGGTGACATCGCGGCGCGCCTTTCTCGGCAGGGATCGAACGACATGGCTTGGCTTTCATCAGCAGCACATAAGGTTTTCTTTGAATGCGCATGTATTCATCATAATCTATATACGTTGAAATGGATTGGAGTAAAATTAAACTAAGTTACATTCCATTGCACTCCATCATATATGGATTGAGATGAATACATATGTATCCAAATAAGACGTGTACAACAGTTGTTGGAGCATGTAAGATGACAATGTCCTATGATGCTTTCAAATTATAGCCGCTTCAGCGTTCAATGCCCTATTCGTTTGGCTGATAAGCCATGACTGAAAGTACTGTTGGCTGATTTGTTGTGAGAGAAAAATATTGTTCGATGGCTGAAAAAGTATGACTTATAAGCCAAGTGAATAGGGGGCAAAATACTAAGTACGTCCTAGAAAAATTGTTGCCCACTTTATTCGCCCTGTTCGCTCGGCATAAGTCGTATTTTTTCAATTAATAAATAGTATTTTTTTCTCACAATAAATCAGCCAACAGTACTTTCAGCCATTGTAAACAGCCATGCATGTGCATGTTTTGTGGCGAAAAGTTGGTGTCCTCTGGCCAGTTTGGTTGAGCTTTGCTTGTTGGTATTTTGTGTCTGTAGCAATGAAAAGATGCATGGACATTTAATAATGAAACATGTTCATCAATTACGCAGTATGTAATGTAGGGGCATCAGGGTTTTTTCTTTATCTCTGATGTGAGTGTTCAATGCTAAAAAAACAACCATCACCCTATTCGTATAATCATATCAATCATACTTATCAGTTATAATATAATATTTTTTTTTTATAATAAAACAGCATCAACCAATTTATAAACCACGTAAACGATAAAGAGCGAACCTGGTACATAATTTCTGGACGGAGAGTATGCCTGAAGTTGCCCATGCCGATGCGTGGAGTCGGTAGGGACCCACACGAGCTTCATAACAAATGGGGAAGAAGCAGCAAGGGTAAGGCACAGTAGAAAGAGGCTGGTTAGGCAAATAAAGTTTATCAAGCCACGTCTGAGGTGACCAGCGACAGTCAACGAAAATATCTAGCGAGTTGAGTTCATTATGGTTCCCATTTTACATGGCCAAGGCCAATAACTCAAGTGATACATATATACAGCACGTGAACAAGAAGCAGGTTACTGGTCGAAATGGACCATGACTCAGTAACTACCTCATCGCGTTTGTGTGTGTGAAAAGGATTTTGGTGCATGGTGCGGACACGCGCGTCTGCCAGATCTGTCCGATCGTATAAAAAATGTCAGAACTCAGAACGACAATTGTCTGAAAGTGGGTCTGGAACTGAAAGGTTAACTACGCCGCTTTGACAAAGTACCCGTGTTAGGAAATGTTAAGTGGATGTACTTATTACGCGATAATATTGCATAAACAACTGCGAAGAGATATGCAAAAGATTTGCCTTCAGAGGCATCAGCCGGCCGAGTAACAGACTAAATAAATAAATTAATGTCCGAAAGCGGAACTGGAAATGATACGTGAACAACATGCCGCTTTCACAGAGATTTTTTTTTAATTTTAATATTTTTTGGAAACTAATTTTAAATCTAACAATGTTTGTTTTTATTTCAAAATCTAACACTTTTGGCTGCGTCTATTGCCACGGCGCGGCGAAACGCCTGTGCCGCGCCATGTATGGTGGCGTGGCGGGAGGATGACGTGGCGAAAACTAGGGGCGCTGACCGATGACGTTGCAGGGTCTGCCACGCCACCGATGGCGCGACAAGGGACGCGCCCTGATCGCCTGGCCCTGGCCTGCCCGCGCGGGGCTCGGCATCAATCATCCATGTCCTATCACTTTTCGAATAGAAAAATGAAAAACAAGTCTAGCGTTGGACGATGGTGGAGCTGTGTAGGGGCGCTGGAGCGTTGGCCAGGCACGGAAGGAGAGCAATGAATGCGCACGTTATTCCAATTTTTCAGCAGATGTGATGGTTGCTTTGCAGGGCCCAAGCGTGCTTCCGCTCCCCAACGCCACTTCTCGCGACACCCGTGGCCTCGGCAGTGTCTCACTTCGCGTGCGAATTGAGAGGCCTGGTACCAGTGACGTGTCAGACAGACTGAAGGCTGATGGCGGTACCTGCTGCAGTTCAGCACTTCAAAACAAGCACTTCCAACTATATATAGAAATGTATTAGTATTCATAATAAATATTTATTGTCATTGGATTAAACATATAATAAATTTTCATAATAAACTTATTTAAAAATACATATATCGATACTCATTTCTAGTGTTTTAAGTTTTGACTTTTTAATAATTGATACATGTATTATTTGGGCTGGAGGGAGTACGTGGGGAAAAAATAGCACTCTAGGCTTTCGTATGCAAAATGCAAAACGCCAGATTCTTCCTAAATCTTATCGAATCAGCACAAATGAAATAGTGCTTCTGCTCCCCAAGCATTTACCTAAATCCTGTCGAATCTGGCGCAAATGAAATAGTGCTTCTGCTCCCCAAGCATTTACCTAAATCCTGTCGAATCTGGCGCAAATGAAATAGTGCTTCTGCTCCCCAAGCATTTACCTAAATCCTGTCGAATCAGCTGAGTCGTCTGAACTGATTAGCTGCCAGCTTGGAAGACGTTGGATCTTAATGGAGGTGGGAGATTGAAGGAAAGCTACACCGTGACTTTATGAAGCAAAGTCACTTAATCCTGATCCCAACCATTGTGAGCATTAAATAGTATGGGAATTACTAAACCATGGTAACTTATAGGTTGGAGGAGCCAACAGTACATGTAATAGCAAAACGATTAATGCCTTTTCTACTCCATTAGAAAAGCATTAACAAATACCTCATTAAAGATATGAATTATAAACTTTGATGTGTAAATATTTTTTTCTTTAAACTTAGTTAAAATAAGACTATAGTTTAACCTAGAATAAACTCGGACCCATTATATTTCAGGCAAGGAGCAGATACTTACTACTCCCTCCACCCCAAAATCAGTGGTGTTTTATATTTGTCCTAAGTCAAACAATTTCAAGTTTAAGCAAATTTATAAAAAAAACTACAATATTTATATGATACCAAATACGGAGTAAGTATTATTAGATTGTTATTTATTCGGTGTCATGAATATTTATGTTCTTTTTCTATAAATATTAACGTGCCTGCCTCGCGCGCGTTTTTTAAGTTCCAGTAGTCCCCCGTTCTATTTTATAGGCCAGGCTATATACCTCCTGGCGGCAAAGAAAGTCGCCATGAAGTTACAGCCGCCGCAACGTATCTTCGGGATTTCCCCACTAGCACACGAAATGAGGAAAGTTCCTGGAAGTACTAGTCTAGAAGGAGTATGTCGTTGTCCGATATACATAGTACTCGATTTGCGCGTGTTTCCAAATGAAATAGTACTCCTAGTAGCGAGTAGCATTTACTACTTACTACACAGCTCCAGCGCAAATGAGCAGAAGTGCATACATTGCTGGCGTTGTATTTAGTACTCTACTACACAGCTCCAGGATTTAAGTAAAGCGCAAATGAGCAGAAGCACTATTTCATTTACTACTCTACAACACAGCTCCAGGATTTATGTGTAGTAGAGTAGTAAAGCGCAAATGAGCAGAAGTGGCGTTGGGGAGCAGAAGCATGCTTGGGGCCCTGCAAAGCAACCATCACATCTGCTGAAAATTTGGAATGACGTGCGCATTCATTGCTCTGCTTCCATGCCCGGCCACCGCTCCAACCCTCCTACACAGCTCCACCATCATCCAACGCTAGACTTGTTTTTCATTTTTCTATTCGAAAGTGATAGGACATGGATGATTGATGTCTGATTGGATTGGAGTAGGAGGCTATAACGTCAATACGTTTGGGAGACGAGGAAAGGATTGAAACTTTCTGCGCGTCCTAGAGGTCAGACGATGATGGGGAGGCGTGCAGTGTAAGCGGGCCAACCCGGCGCGCAGCAAGTGGTTCATCTTGGTGCGCGTGTGCTGCGCTGACATGCAGCCATGCAGCGCCGCCAAAGCGAGCCCAGCAGCAGGCGAGCGGGCGAGCGATCGATCAGACGTGTCATTGCCAGCGCCAAAGATCGGTGGCGCGGCAGGCCCTGCCATGTCACCGGTCAGCGCCTCCGGTCTTCGCCACGTCATCCTTCAGCCGCGCCACCATACATGGCGCGGCACAGGCGTTTCGCCGCACCGTGGCAATAGGCATGGCCAAAAGTGTTAGATTTGGAAATAAAAACAAACAGTGTTAGATTTAAAATTAGTTTTCAAAAAAAGTTAAAATTAAAAAAAATTCTTCACAAACTAGTCCCCTCCGGTTAAGCTAGATCGAGGCATATAGACAAGGATTAAGTCCACTTTTGGCCACTCAACTACTGGGTTTGTCTAATTTTAATTCTCAACTACAAAACCGTCTAATGCTGGTACCATAACTGTCAAAACCGTTCACTTTTAGCATCTGAGCGCGAGCAGGGCTGTTTTGTCCAATGTGGAGCGGGTTCGACTATGCCACGCTGGCGTTTACCGCCACGTAGGACATCACCCTCCACCTCAATGACATGTGACATGTGGGGCCCACATGTCAACCACTCATCCCCTCCCTCTCCTTCGTCTAGCTCCAGCAGCATACGGACAGGCGAGCTTGGCCACACTGTGGGCGGGGGAGGTCCGCCCCAGCGACGCACGAGGTGGACGGAGCGTGTGCAGCGGCTGCGGAGGGGGTCGCGTGGCCCTAGGGCGCCGACAGTAGCAGCCTCAGCTGCCTAACGTGGCCCGGCCATGCACAGGTCTGTGGCAGCAGCAACGCTGTCGCGTTTCGACAAGGTGGCAGCTACACCGGGCTAAGCGAGGGGGCGAAGACGGAGTAGGGCTCAGTGGTGTTCTATAGAAGTCTCTAGTTGGCTCGGAGGCGAGCGGAGCAGTGCTAGCCACGGGGGCGTTGGCAAGCCAGCCAATGAACTGAGGCGGCGCCGGCATTCCCGGTGAAGCAGCGGAGCTCCGTGAAACCTGTACATAAAGGACGACCCGGAGGTTACGGTGACACAGAAACGAAGCGAAGGTAGGAAAGAGAGTGGGTGAGATGGGGTTGGTTGTGGCGGAGCTTGAGCTTTGTGTGAATGGCAGCCACCGACGACGCGAATGGCTCGAGTAAGCTTAATAGAGGATGACCCCTGACGGGATCACACCCAGCAGCGAGCTCAAGACCCAAGGCTCCTATGGTGGTGAAGAATTGGAGAGAGAGATTGGATACATCGTGAATTTGAGAGGGGAAGAGAGACGGCCATACTTTCCCGTGGCCGCATTTGCACGCAAAGCCAGCGCTCGCGGCAGGTGGCCTATGGCCCTACTACTTGCTCCCGCGCTCGCACCGAGGAGAGGCGCGCCAGTGCGGGAGAGAGTGGGGAACATGGAGGAGGGCGCTACTGGGGCGGAGGGGGCTCGACGGGGAACGCGGTGGTGTCCCAGCCACGCGTGCTGGGGGACGTGGCCGTGGCGACGCCATGGCCGTGGTGCTGCAGCGGCGCAGCGAGCCGATGATGGGGCGCGCCACGAGCGGGAGGGCTTGGCGGAACCGGTGACTCGGCTGCGGCGCAGGAAGGCGGCAGCCGCCGTAGCGTGCTCGCGTGCTGCCGTGCTGCTAAGGTGCCGCCGTTGCAACTTGCTCGAGGGCCACCGCCCTGCTCACGCGCTACTGCCGTAGCCTGCTCGTTGCTGGTGACGGGAGGAAAGAGAGAGGCTAGCGTGGCATGGTAACGCCAGCGTGGCGTGGTCAAACCCGCTCCACGTCGGATAAAACAGCCCTGCTCGTGCCCAGGTGCTAAAGGTGAATTGTTTTGACAGTAGGGGTACCCACATTAGACAGTTGTAGCTAGAGTCAAAAGTAGACGAACCCAATAGTTGAGGGTCAAAAAGTGGACTTAATCATGTAGACAAATGCAGCTCTGTTTGATCTAGTTCATGAGCACTTCACGCAATCACATGGAAGTGTTGCAAGACTTCAGTAATTAATGAATCATAAACACTTGGTCGGAGACACACAGACAGTTTACTCAAGAACTCAATGGCCTGACCTGGCGGTTGTGTAAGAATGCATCTGGAAAATGATGTGCGTATGTGCAATGCTGCTTCCACGAATCCACGGAGAGTAATACTACTGTATAATCCTAGTCCTAATAAATAGTTTTCAGATAATGAACATTTACTTGATGATACTGCAAATTTATAGGGAGATATGATAAAGATCCAGCTTCCAGCAATGCTGGTCAACACTCAACTATTTCTTTTCTTTTCTTTTTTTTTTTGCGAAAAACACTCAACTAGTTCAGTTGCGTGGGAACGATGTAATCAGATAATGACTAAGTGTTGAAGTTCATAAGTGTCAGGGCTTCAGGACAAAGACTTCAACGCTTAAGTGTCGTGGCTGCCATTCACAGCTTGTCGTGCGAATACTCTTTGCCAGAGCGCGAGAGTTTGGCTTGCTACGCTCTCGTCGTTGGATTCAACAGTCCAATTTCGGTTTCTTCTTTCCTTTTCAGAATGCATGAAAGTTGGTTGGGTGCAGTACCTAGAGTTCGTTTGGCTGGGCGCATCTTCTCCATCCTAGCTGAATGGATCCATATAGTCTAAAAAAGAAGTCCATTCGGTTGCCATAAACGGATACAAAATACCTCATCCCTTTTTTAAACAAAGGGAGATGGCAGCGTCCGAACGTCCGGACCGACACACGCGTCTAGATGCCCGCGCCTGCTTATGCCGCGCACCTCTACGTTTCCCGCGCCTCCTTCATTTCCCGTGCTCGCGTCACGTGGACGCATCGTCCTGCCTACGCCCTCCGCTCGCACACGGGACCGCCCGCTTTAGCTCCGCTTCCCGCGAGCAGGTGGGGACCGCTTGCACCCCCGCTCCGTATCAAGCATGCGGGGTATCTGTGCCTGGGCCGGCTGCTTTCTATGCCCACTTCACACTGGAACCGCATGCACGGTGATGGGTTCCACTGCAACATATGGAACACCCAATATATTTACAACGGCCAGATAAAACACTTGCAACATACGTCCGAAAACAACTGAAACACTTGCAACATATATCTGAAACACTCGCAACATACGTCTGAAACACTTGCAAAACGCCTTAAAACACTCGAAAGCCGTTGTAAGTACATGCAACATCCAGATAAAACATTTGCAACATATGCGTGAAACATATGCAACATCCAGATAAATGCTTGCAACATACGTCTGAGAAACGGATGAAACGTTTGGAACAAACTCTGGCAACATGCGTGTATAGCCATTGCAACCTATGCAATATCCCGATCTACTTTTGCAACATTCATGTGAAACACTTGCAACATACCTCTAAAACACATGAAACAAATGAAACATACGCTTGCAACATGTGCTTTCGCGCAACATCTCCTAGTTGCTTGTCGCATGGAGGGGGCGTAGCTTCACATGCGGGCCCGCTGCGCCAAGCCACCTTGCCGCTGCCGTCAAAGGTCATCCACGAGCAGGCCGGCCATCGGCACGGGCGACGCGAAAAGGCATCTACGCGAGGAGGGGCAGAGGCGCGTCAAGCCAGCCGGCATAGCACGACGCCAAAGCAAACAGGAGGGCCACGCGGCTGCGTACGCCTGGGGCAGAGGAGTTCGGCCCCGTTCGGCTTGCTGAAACTTGGCTGAATTGGCTGAAAAACGCTGTTATGGTTGAATTGCTGTGAGAGAAAAACACTGTTCCAGCTGAAAAAACAAGCTGAATAGTGCGGATTATAAGGTAAGCCGAATGGGACCTTCATCGGCGGAGGGCTGTGCCATGGGGTGGTGTAGGAAGCGGCTGGAGATGCAGCCACAACTGGCGCTAGAGCAAGGTGAGGATGATGCAAGGGCCAGGAGGAAGACGGGTGGACGCGGTGGGCAGGAGGCGTGATGGAGAGGGAGGAAGGCGGGTGGCCACGCATGGGCGCGATGGAGATGCCGGCCGGCGAGCGCCCGGTCGCCGGAGGCGGCGTGTTCTACGTGACTAATTTGGGAGAAACGAGTGGACAGGTAGATATGATATGATCATAGGATGGAGAAACGAGTGGACGAGCAAATATGATAGGATAGAAGGGGGTTGTTGGGCTCACAGCCCACCAACCGGAGCATTCGGATGGAGGGACCCCTACAGAAAGTATTACCAATAGACAAAAATACCTCATCTTAATTAATTGGACACACGACCAAATCGAACTTCTCAGGTCATCCTCTGGTCTCTTTTACGAAGAGTTTCTATATCTGTTTATATAGAAAACCAAATATTTTCATAAAGTTATTGCATCCGTAGATGCGAGACTAGTGTATCTGTTCATACAACCAACCAAACACTATACTACATCCTTTTCAACGTTCTTCCACTCATGCAGAATACTGAGGTCATATGCAAATTTCACCGAATTGTTCAAAATATAAAAGTACTGCTTTGACCCGCAGTTTTAAAAGTTATGCATCTAGCTAAAACGGCACTTCACGACAAGTTAAAGGTCTACTTGATTTTCTGTTTCAGTTATTTTGTACTCCTTTCCATCCCAAAATGTAATTTTAAATTCTCGAGGAGCTAAACAAATTCAAGTTTGATACATTGTTCGCTTCGTTGAAAAAAAAATCGAAACACTGTTCCGGATGATTTATTGTGAGAGAAAAACACTGTTCCCACAGAAAAAACAAGCTGAAAAGTACGGATTATAAGACAAGTGTCGGTGTTTCGAGTTACCACCAATGTGTAAATTTCTAATATTGCGCGTCTGGCCCGGATGGTGTGCTAAGAGGACACGAGGTTTATACTCTTTTGGACAGAATGTCACTACGTCCAGTTCGTCGCTGTTGCTCGTATTACTAGCACTGAAAGTTCATAGTAGGGGTTATAAACGGGCGAAAGAGGGACATGTCCCAAGTCTCTGATGGAACGAGTGAGCGGGTGCCAAGAGCTCGGTTGCTGCTCGGTTATGTAGTTGTGTTCTGATCGGTTCGGGATGATTCGATCCGATTCGAGTCCCTTTCATGGGACGCCCTGCTATCCTTTTTATAGGCCAAGGGAAAGCACGAGTTATCGCGGAGGGAAAAGAGGAGAATGAGAAGGAGGGTGTATACGTGTGCTACCTAGTCTTGTTGCTCACACCATTGGATACGGGATCGCTGCCAGCACCCACAATATTGTTTATGCCCAGACGCGTCTGGTAGGCTCTACTGTGTTCGTCTGATACGGCAAACGACGGCGGCCACAACACCTTTTATGCTCTGACGCATCTGGCAGTCTCTACCATGTTCATCTGGTACGGCAAACGATGGCGCCCACAACACTGTTTATACTCTGACGCATCTGACAGGCTCTACCGTGTTCGTCTGTCATGCCCCGTCAGCACCATCCCGTAGGTGCACAGGGCATGACAGGGTACGGTTCTCGGTATTGCGGTTGACTTGACCACCTTATCTTATCTGCTTTGCTTGATCCCTAGGCCCACACCGAGCGGGTGTCCTAGGTCAGTCGCTCCAAGTTGGCCCCGACCTTGGGGTCAGGCGAGGCGGAGCCCTCCCCTAGAGGTCGGGCGAGGCGGAGCGCAAACCCGAGGGTCGGGCGAGGCGGAGTCCACGGCCTTGGGGTCGGGCGAGGTGGAGCGCAAACCCGAGGGTAGGGTGAGGCGGAGTCCGCAGCCTTGGGGTCGGGCGAGGCGGAGCTGTAACACCCTTGGTGTTACACTGTACAGTCTTTTACTAAAACATTGTATGAACATCATATTTGTGTGTAAATGTGCGTAATATAGGGCGTAAAGCAATGTAAGTAACTTAAAACGTTCATCGGAAATGCGAAACAAATGTTATATTTCATGTCGCATTATATCACTTAGGGTTCTAAACTATTTTTTGGAGCAAGAATACTATAGAATGCATATACGGCACTTTAATAAAGTTTGAAGTACAAACTTCGTAGGTGACGATGAAATACTTGCGATCGAGAAATGAACACCCTAGCTAGCATGGTTGGTAGCTTGAAAATCGAAGTTGACGCGAATCCGAGCAAAAACTTAGTCATTTTTCTTAAGTCGGAAGATGGTTCGATGAATCTAAGTTCGACAATTTTTGTAGGAGATTTGGGTTAAGTAACGGTGCGGTACTAGGGTTTGTTTCAGTAGTTTAACATACCTTTTTGAGTATAGAAAAACTGGTTTGGCATTTGAATCATCGAGTTTGATTTTTGGAACGCTTTAAAATGCATGCTTGGCACGTTTCTGGCCGGTGCCAGCGTCTGGAGCTTGGTCCTATCCTCGTAATTGCGCGCGTCTGGAGCTTGATTGGAGTCTAGCGTCGCGCCAAGCCTACCACTGTTGCGGCCGTACGATGTCGGGGCGTCAATTTGAGTTTTCTCCATCGCCGGCCACCATAAGACCGAGTTGAGTAGTCCATCTAATTAGCCTTGCGTAGTCCACGTCCTTTCCATTAATTGTGCACCCAACTAGCTCTGGTAGTTAGCTCGCATTTGGAGTCGACCCAACGAGTTTTCGTCCTCTAGTGAGCTAATGCGGAGCATTTTCCTCATGGCGGCCCACCATGACCGTCGAGGCGGGTGCTCGGCCAGGGCGTCGCTCTGTGCTCCGTTGTTTCAATTGAGCAGTGCTTTTGTGTCGTGTTGACTTGGTTGCCTCGCCCGTGTAGCAGTTTTGCTGGTGGAGCAGCAGGTCACCTGGGACGCCGTTGCCGCGCTTGCCATGAACCAGAGCAACCTCGCTCTCATGGCCAACCACCCTGCTGAGCCCCGCGACTTCGTCTAGGCCGTCCTTCACGTATCTGGTGAGGTACCTTGGCTCCTAGGGTAGCGGTAGAGGCATTAGGCTAGGTTAATTCACCGGCGCCGGTGTCACCGCGGCCAAACCCCACCGTGGTGCGTGGCCACGCCTCTGTGCGGCACCAATCGTGGTGTTTATTACCTCTATCGAATGCGCTTGTGATGAGGAGTGTCGCGGTGGTGAGGATTGCTGCCGAGGAGGTCCGTGCTTGTCGGCATTTGGCCGGAGATGCCACAGCCTCTGTTAACTTCCGACTAGGGACCTTGAAACAGGTATTCGAAGTGAACCAGGGGTTAAGTGCGAGCGTCAGAGAGAGAGTGAAATATTAGAAAGGACTGCGGGTTCATTTGGTTGAAAGCCGGGGTCTCTTTTGCATAATCGTCGGAGCGCGCGTGGGTCTCCCCGTGTTGGGCCACTGTCGCGCGTGGGCCACATCGGTGTGCTGCGTGCGCGCGCGGGGCGCTGGAGTGGGCCGAGCCGCTCGCTCGCGGGCCGTGCGGGTGGAATTCGGTTTTTCAATTTCCAGTGAAATTATGAATGTTTATTCAATTTAGTTTTGAGCCGAACTTTGAAAAATAATAGTAAATTCTATAGATGTCTAAAAATAATGAAACAAAATTTGTTAGATTCACAAAAATGCTACCTATCTGTTAGTGTAGTTAGTTTACAGTTGGCTGTGATAATGATAGGTTCACAAATTCGATTTAGAAAGCTTAGTATTATTTAGCTTAATATTTGTAGGAATTTTTGTGACAGATTGATGATAGCTTTAGCCATAAAATTTTTATAGTAGGTTCATTAGATTATGATGTACTCACTGTAAATTTTGTAGCCCTAGAGTAGGTTGATAAATAGAGTAGCTAGTACTCCTCGTTTTATCATATATAGAGTAAATTGATATTAAGAGTAAGGATGCCTTTAGCTGCTAAGATAATATATGTCATGCTTCATATTTGTTAGCGGTAACAGTAGGCAACTTAGCACCTTAGTCGGTAGAACTAGCTTGGTAGCTTGATAGATGTATTTTTATTTTAAGAGTTGCTGTTGCCGTATTACTAACTGTTGCATCATCATTTCATGCATGTAGATCACGAATTGGTAGAGTTCGTGCCTGCGGATGAACAGGACTATGAGGAGGTCATTGAGGAGTACGAGGAGGAGATCCTCATGCAGGAGGGAGCCCCGAGACCGTTCGTTGCTGACTTTGTTGACCCACCGCCAGCCCAAGGCAAGCCTGGTGCATAACCCCTATTTTTGAATGATTATTGAATATATATATGATGTGCATTTACGTTACAGGCATTTTATGAAAACTACATGCATATATATATCTACCTATGAGTCCTACTAGTATATGCCGAGTAGCTGCTATGCTTAGGATTTCGGTAGCGTGAGTAACCTGCCGTTACTCACAACAGGTGAAAATTATGATCACTCATGATAAAATGGTGGAAAGAAAAAATGGTGACCGGGCAGGAATATGGTTTGGGTATTGGTGGGTGTAAGAGGTTGTGTCCTGCGGCCAATATGGCGTAGGTTGGTTACACTTTTGCCCTATCTGTGTCGGTTAAGGATCGGCCGTTGCATTGGGCTCTAGGCAAGTCACAGATTTATTATCCCGAGCACATACTTGGGTATAGGCGCAGGGAAGACTTGTTGCTCTCTTGTCGTGAGTTCCGGCTCTTTTTGGACAGACTGATTGGAGACGAGGATGGTGGACGTCCTTGCACCGCACTGAGTCCGGGACTCGGGAGCGGGGCTTGGAGTCCAAGTTTGGACGGGGACCTAGACCCTTTGACAGGAGGGTGATTGATTGGTCCTGCTTGTGCCTGGGGTACAAGCGGGGCGTGTGTTTTCAGTACCCAGCTGGGGGCATTGATTCGCGAATCGCCGGACGATCTGTTACGGCTTGTCTACAGTCTAGCACCGTAGTAAGAACTGAAAGATGAAAGGTGATGAAATGAAACTGATTGCTCAACACTTGCTTGAAAGTAGAACATGTGCTTACATAGAATGGCTAGATGATGAATTAATCATGACTGCTAATAATAACTTAAATAAAGATTCACTATTAGTATTGCTTTCTATAAAAAGAAACCCAACAAATCATAAAGCTTATCATATTCATTGGAGTCGGGGAAGTATTCCCACTAGTCGGATAAGTCTTGCGAGTACATTATGTACTCAGGGTTTATTTACCCCTGTTGCAGGTAATGTTTGAGGAAGTAGCAGTTGTGTGAAGGATTCTTCTGGTGGGCACAGACGGATCCTTATTTATTATCGATAGATGTGTATTTTTATTCCGCTGTTTAATATTCCGCACTCTGAATTTGGCGATGTAATAATGAATTTATAGGAACTCTGGATGTATGAAATGAATTAAGTATTGTAACTCGTTCTCATTATTGAATTCTTGAAAAAAAATATGGATATTTCGGGCTCTCCCTTTGGGTGTGCCCGACGGAACCGCTCGCTGTAGCTTGCTTTCGGGGTGCTTAGTGTCTGATGAAAGACGATCGCCTCCGCAAGTACGTTATTTCGGACGGTTCTATCACAGGAGACCTATCTCAGAGGTCGGACGAGGCAGAGCCCGCAGCCTTGGTGTTGGACGAGGCGGAGCCCGCCCCCAAAGGTCGGCCAAAGCGGAGTCCGCCCTCAGAGGTCAGGCGAGGCGGAACCTTGCGCACCTGGGGTCGGTTGGAGCTGTAGTCACGCTCTTGACTGCTCCGATGAATCAATGTCGATGATTATTAGCTCCTCCTCTTTGAGTACCATAGTATTGGTCCCCGACAACAAACGAACAGGGCCATATAAAAAAACACTAATATCTAGGATATCAAATAAGTATTATTAAGTTAGTTATTAAATATATTTTTATAATAAACTTGTTTGAAAATATAAATATTGATATTATTTGCTATAAGCTTAGATCAATCTTAAAGAAGTTCTGCTTATCCTAAAGCTACAATTGTCTTTTATTTAGGACAGAGAGAGTATATTTTTCCACGTCAACATATCTAGAGAATCCAGGTCTTTCGGTATGAATCAACCCTCTTACGTGCGTGCAGGCTGAAGCACTCAAGTTGACAGATACGATGGCTCTAGTTGTGACTTGCTGTATTCTCTCCATCCAAAAAAAAACTGAAGACTGGTTAAAGTAAAATATTTTGATATATTAACTAAGTTCATATGTGTAAAATATTGTCAACAACGTATGTCTCTAGATAAATAACTTTAAGAATATATTTCATGAATATTAGTATCTTTAATTTAGCCAAAGTTTAGACCATTTTACATAGCATTGTTCTAGAGTTGTGCTATAGAAATGGTAACAGTTATCGAGGACGAGTTAATTTCAGCAGGAACTACGAAAGCACACGTACAAAGTTCGAAATGAGATCGAGTCTAAGTCTCCAATCATATCATAGAGCATTGAATCCTTATCCCAAAAGGGAAAAAAAGTCGCAAACGTTTGCACAGCTCAGCAAGGTCACCGTCGCCCGCATCCGATTAGGTGACGGCTTGCCAGAATGCCGGAGAACATAACTATATACACACCGGACACCTGCCATACTTTGGAAAGTATAGTAGGAACACGCCGCGTTCCTAACGTGGCAGCGTGCGCCGACCCCGCACCGGCGCGTATGTACAGGCTCAGCGCAGCATGGCGTACCTGCCGTTCCGCGCGGACGCGGCTGGCACGCAGCGCGCATGCCGCATGCCTGATGGCATCGCTGACGCCGAGCCGCCTTAATCGCCCCTGCGCCGTTGCGCGCGTACCGACATCACGCTGGTGCGCAAAAGATCACGCCCGGGTGTCGCTTTCCGCTGACCAGAAGAGGCTGCTATGGCGAGCGGCGACCCGCGGGCCTCCACCCACGATGGAGCCCCTAACCCAGTTGCAAGACGCTATCGCGTTCCCGTGCTCCCTTGATTGTCCACGGCCAGTCGGCCACCATCACCACATTGTTTATTTATTGCTGAAATCCCAACGACGCCAATAAATAGCCCCGCCCATGCTGACCCAACCATCAACAAAAATCACACAGAAACCAGCTCAAGCAAACACAGAGCAGCCTCGCCGTGTAACGCAGCGGGGAGCACCAGTGCTAAGCCAACACCCACAGGCCACGACACACACACACGGAGATCTCGATCACCAAGACACCAACCATACCATGGGTTCTCTCGGCAGCGCCGCGCAGCAGCAGCAGCAGCCGCAGCCGCACGCCGTGTGCCTGCCGTACCCGGCGCAGGGCCACATCACCCCGATGCTCAACGTGGCCAAGCTGCTCCACGCCCAGGGCTTCCACGTCACCTTCGTCAACACCGAGTACAACCAGGCGCGCCTCGTCCGGACCCACGGCGCGGCGGCCGTGGCCGGCCTCCCTGGCTTCCGCTTCGCCACCATCCCCGACGGCCTGCCGCCGCCGGAGGACGATGACGTCACGCAGGACATCCCGTCGCTGTGCAAGTCCACCACGGAGACCTGCCTCGGGCCCTTCCGCCGCCTGCTCGCCGACCTCAACGACCCCGCGGCCACGGGCGGCCACCCGCCCGTCACCTGCGTCGTCTCCGACGTCGTCATGGGCTTCTCCATCGACGCCGCCAAGGAGCTCGGCCTTCCCTACGTCCAGCTCTGGACCGCCAGCGCCATCAGCTTCCTCGGCTACCACCACTACCGCCTCCTCAAGAGCCGTGGCCTCGCCCCGCTCAAAAGTTCGTGTGCTCTCTCTCCCCTTCCTTTTTGACTCCAATCCAACGAGTCAAACTTTTCTGCCAGCCAGTGCCAGTTGCCTCGTCCACGTTATTATGGTGATCGTCATCTCATCTTGTTGTTTACATGCGCAGGCGTGGAGCAGCTAACGAACGGATTCCTTGACACGCCGGTGGAGGACGTGCCGGGGCTGCGGAACATGAGGTTCCGGGACTTCCCGAGCTTCATCCGCACCACGGATCCGGACGAGTACATGGTGGGCTACGTCCTCCAGGAGACGGGGCGCTCGGCGGGCGCGTCGGCGGTGATCATCAACACCTTGGACGAGCTCGAGGGCGAGGCGGTGGCGGCCATGGAGTCGCTGGGCCTGGCGCGCAAGGTGTACACGCTGGGCCCGCTGCCGCTGCTGGCGCGCGAGGACCCGCCCACCCCGCGCTCCTCCATCAGCCTCAGCCTGTGGAAGGAGCAGGAGGAGTGCCTGCGGTGGCTGGACGGCCGGGACCCGGGCTCCGTCGTCTACGTCAACTTCGGCAGCATCACCGTGATGACCAACGAGCAGTTGGTGGAGTTCGCGTGGGGGCTGGCCAACAGCGGCAGGCCGTTCCTGTGGATCATCCGGCGCGACCTCGTCAAGGGCGACACCGCCGTGCTGCCCCCGGAGTTCCTGGCCGCGACGGCCGACCGCGGGCTCATGGCCAGCTGGTGCCCGCAGCAGGCGGTGCTGGACCACCCTGCCGTGGCCGCGTTCCTCACGCACAGCGGCTGGAACTCCACGCTGGAGGCCATGTGCGGCGGCGTGCCGGTCATAAGCTGGCCCTTCTTCGCCGACCAGCAGACCAACTGCCGGTACCAGTGCAAGGAGTGGGGCGTCGGGATGGAGATCGACAGCAACGTCCGCCGCGACGCCGTGGAGAGCCTCATCACTGAGCTCATGGAGGGGGAGCAGGGGAAGGAGATGAGGAGAAAGGCGATGGAATGGAGGGACATCGCGATCGAGGTGGCCAAGCCCGGGGGCACGTCTCACCGGAATTTTGATGACCTGGTTCGCAACGTGCTCCTGCCCAAGAACTAGGCAACTGGTAGCTGTCTTTGCACGGTGTTTCTGCCAGTGGCGTGTGATTTTGTCCCTTTGGTTTGGTGGGTGATGGAGAGATCAGTGTGGTTGTGTAAACAATAATAATACATAGTACTTCCTCGATTCTAAATTATAAGATATTTCATATTTTTGACACTAAGTTTGATCACTCGTCTTATTCAAAAATTTATGCAAAATATCACTTTTTTGTCGTGGCTTGCTTTATTAATAAAAGTTCTTCAAAAATGACTTAAATTTGGCTATATTTACACAAATTTTTTGAATAAGATGAGTGGTCAAATTGAGGTCAAAAAAGTCAAACGTCTTATAATTTGGGATAATGTACAAGCGTTTGATTGTCGTGCAACTCTGAAACAAACTGTTTTGTTTACATGGATTATTGGTATATTAATTATGCACCAGGTGGGTGGGTGGGTGTTTGCTTGCTTGCTTAGATATACATAGATGGGATATGATTATCCATGGATATGCAGCGTTTGGTTGGTTGTGTCACTGGGATAAGCAAATCTATGGATATGGAATATACCTCTAGATGTTGTATTTTCTGGGTCGAAAAAATTTGGTGGATGTGGGGCTACGACCCCGAAATACCCACGGCAGACCACATGGGCTGCGCCCCATGGACGGCCCAGCCCACAAGACGAAGCCTTGCGGGGCACGACGCTGCTCGGCGTCTCCCGCAAGACACCGGGAAGATATCCTGAAGATACTACGAGATCTGTTAGGATACGTTTGATCCCATGGTCCCTGTAATCTGTTATTACTTTCCGGTTATCTCCTAGATCTAACCGACTTGTAACCCTGCCCCCCGGACTATATAAGGTGGGCAGGGACCCTCTCTAAACTCACGCAATATCATACGATAGCCCATACAATCCAACAGACCACAGGAGTAGGGTATTACATCATACTGACGGCCTGAACCTGTCTAACTCGTGTGTCTCTGTTGCCTTCTTGTTCTCGATTACATGCATCTCTGCCGATCAATCTACCTTTGTGGGATACCCCTCGGAGGACTGCCGATGATATTCTGTCGACAGTTGGCGCGCTAGGTAGGGGTGTGCGTGCTGTTTCTATGTCGAACAAGATGATATTTTCCGCAGGCTCTTCGTCCCTCCCGTAGCCCGGCCAGATCTTCACGGTCGGATCGATCTCCTGGATCATCAACGCTAATGGAGTCGGAGAGCTCATCGAGCCGATGCAGATCGATACTACGCCGATCACCCCAACACCTGCGACTGTAGGTCCGATCTCGGAACCACCTCCGAGGTCGCCTTCATCGACAACTCGCCGCCCGCTTCCCCGCTACCAGAGGAGGTAAATCCACAACGACAATCTGATCGCATCCATCGATCAGGTCGCCCAGAAGCTCGCCGTTTGCCTCTCCATCGCCGACTCGGCTCTGACCACTCTGGTTCAGCACCGACCACCCTCCGATCCAGATCTATCGAAGGCTGCTCGGGAATCTCCTGGGGTTGCGGCTCTGCCCTTCGGGCTTTCCAACATCAACGCCACCTACCAAGATGCCCTAAGGGGCAAGTTCGCCGATCAGGTTGGAGATGTCCAACCTCCCGCCGACCAGATCGCCGACCAGCCTCCGCCGACCATCAACATGCTGCACGTCGTCCGACGCCCTGGAGCATCCCTCCAAACCATCTTGGAGGAGAATCCAGACTCTGAGTCCCAGGGCTCTACGGAGACTGTCACCGAGACTGCCACCGAACTACTTCCGCTCCCTCCTTTCCGTGGTGGCACAATCTTCAACGTCAGCGTCGACAGCCCCCGCGGGAAGGGGAAACCGAGGAGGACCGTGCTGCCCGTGTCAATAGGAACGTCAACCGTGCTTAGCGCCGAGCAAACAAGGCTGCCCTTGCGAGGGCCGAGGCTCAGCTTGACTCGCAAGGAAGGCCACGCCAACTCCAACGCAACCTCGACGACGAGTTTGTTCGTGTTGACGGCCACGACGTCTATAAGACCCCAAGCGCCAACCTAGCCATGGTTGCCAACGAGCTCGCCCAGCTCCCACAGACACCGGAAATCGCCAAGGTCACCGCCATGCTTAAAGCGGCGCACTGCTAGGTCAACGAGATCTGCCAGGATCAGAGACCTTCATACTCCACCAGCTCGATTCGCCGATCAGCCGCGCCAAGATCCGATCGTTGCCCAAGTTGCTTCACTGACCAGCACCGCGACGACAGGCAACCCCTCTAGGGGGAAGCTAGGGGCAACCGCATCGAACATCACTGCCAACACGACCAGGAGGTCGACCAGGACGTCCGAGTGCACCTCAATAATCTCCGAGACACACGACGACGTATCGACGAGCGCCGCTTCGGTCATCATGAAGAAGTACGCCGCCGCCAAGAGTATGAGCAAGAGTACGGTAACCCGAACTCAACTCTCGAGCCGCTCAACGCCATCAACGCTACAGATCATGGCGCTAACAACCCTGAAGGGCCTCCAGCTTTTACAAGGACACTCTGAACACTCTAGTGGCCCCATGGTTTCAAAACCACTGGTGTCGAGCCCTACGAGGGAAGGATGAACCCCACACAGTGGCTACAGGCTTACGCCACTGCTGTGCGCACCGCCGAAAGAGATACCAGTGTCATGGTGAATTATTTTAACATCATGCTCAGGCCAACCGCCATGAACTGGTTCACAAGCCTTGCCTCGGACTCCATCGGATCCTGGGAAGAGCTAAAAAAAGTCTTCACCGACAACTATATGGCTACATGTACTTGGCCGAGCACCAAGCATGATCTAAACCGCATCTATTAGAAGCCGTCCGAGCTCCTCCGTAGCTACATCAGATACTTTTTTGAGATGAGGAATTCTATTCCCAACATCACGGAAGCTGAGGTCATCACCGCCTTCATCCGAGGACTCCATCATCGTGAGCTTTGCTCCAAGTTCAACCGCAAGCCACCCATGGGGATCGGTGAGATGATCACAACCACCAACCATTACGCCGACATTGAGGAAGCTGAGGTGCGCTTCAATGAGGATGCGGGCACTCATCGCCCAACTCGCCGCAACGACGATCGCCTCGACGACCGGCGCCACAGTGACCGCCGCTACGACGACCGCAGTCACCAGCGGTATAGTGGCCGTGATCGGCCAGAATGATCCAAGTCTAGTCAATATCACTGCCGCCGACCAGACCAAATCGTCGCCGCCGTTGATGAACCTCGCGCCAAGCGCAACTACGACGAGTAGTACAAGAAGATCCTCAATGGCCCGTGCCCTCTCCATAAGAATGCCAAGCATAAGATGAAGGACTGCCTCGGCTTGGCTAAGGAGTTCTGGCCAAAAAGTCGAACGACGACAACAATGACGGAGTTGGAGGCCACCGACCACCTGGGGGCAACAACAATGCCTTCTAGGATCATGACAAGGTGCTCACCACTGTCTTCGGGGGCCTCGCCTCCACCGAGAGCAGAAGAGAACGAAGCTTGTCGCTCGCTGGGTGCTCGCCGTCACTACAAAAGACGCCGCCACCAACCCTAGCTATCTTGGTCCGACGTCCCTATCACCTTCAGCAGGGCCGACCAGTGGGCGGGCATCCCCTACACAAGGTGTTTCCCACTCGTCCTTGATGCAACCGTCCAGAAAGTGCTTTTCAGAAAAGTGCTCGTCGATAGTGGGAGCGCTTTGAACCTCCTCTTCGCCAAAGCCCTAAAGGAGCTGGGCCTTAGGATAACAGATCTCACACCCTCTGACTCCTCCTTCTGGGGTGTGGTACCTGGCAGGGCATCCAAACCACTTGGAGAGATCACCCTACCAGTATAGTTCGACATGACAAGCAACTACCGCGTCGAGCATATCAACTTCTACATCACCGACTTCAACACCACCTACCACGCCATACTTGGTTGGCCAGCTCTGGCCAAGTTCATGGCTGTACCGCACTACGTTTATCTAGTGCTAAAGATGCCTTCGCCTGCAGGAGTCCTAGCCCTATGGGCCAACCTCTCCATCATCTACACCTACAAGACAGAGAGCCTTGCTCTCGCCGAAGCCACCGACCTCTCCATCTAGATGGCTAGTGTGGTCACCGACGCCAAGACGGTGCCCACCGATGGCCTGGAGATCCCATCGCTAGAGCCTCCTCGTGCCTCCGCCAAGTCCAAGGAAACCAAGAAGGTCAGCCTCGGCCTCGATGACCCCTCCAAGACAGTGAAGATTGGGGCTCACCTCGACCTCAAATAGGAAAGCGCGCTCGTCTCCTTCCTACGTGCCAACGTCGACGTGTCTGCTTAGAAACCTACAGACATGACGAGGGTACCACGAGAGAAGATCGAGCACTCCTTGAATGTCTCATCGACCGCCAAACCAATCAAGCAAAAACTCCGATGATTCGCGCCAGACAAGAAGGTGACTATTAGGGTAGAAATAAAATGGCTCCTAGCTGCCAGATTTATAAAAGAAGTGTATCATCCTGAGTGGTTAGCAAACCTTGTTCTCGTTCAAAAAAAGAATAAAGAATGGAGAATGTGCGTTGATTACACTGATCTTAACAAACACTGCCCTAAAGACCCCTTCGGTCTGCCTTGGATAGATGAGGTTGTAGACTCCACCGCCAGCTACGAACTGCTCTCCTTCCTCGACTGTTACTCCGGCTGTCACCAGATTTCCCTCAAGGAAGAAGACCAGATCAAGACATCGTTCATCATGCCTTTCGGTGCGTACTGCTATTCCACCATGTCCTTCGGACTCAAGAACACCAGAGCAACCTACCAAAGGGCCATCCAGATGTGCCTCGATCAACAGATCAGTCACAACGTCAAAGCTTACATCGGCGATGTGGTCGTCAAGTCCAAGACCACCGACAATCCTATCTCCGACCTCGAGGAAACGTTTGCCAACCTAAAAAGGTACCGATGGAAGCTGAACCCTTCAATGTGCATCTTTGGAGTTCCATCCGGTATACTCCTAGGCTACATCATCTGCGCTCGTGGCATCGAGCCCAACCCCAACAAGGTCTCCGCCATCACCAACATGAAACGGCCAACATGCATCAAGGATATATAGAAGCTTACGGGTTGCATGGCTGCTCTCAGCCGCTTCATATCGCGCCTCGGTGAAAAGGGACTACCTTTCTTCAAACTCCTTAATGCCTCCGAGCGTTTCTCCTGGTCGGAGGAGACGAATATAGCTTTTGAGCAGCTCAAGTTGTTTCTAACGAAGCCTCCGATCATGACAGTGCCTCAACCAGATGAAACTCTACTGATCTACATCGCCGCCACTTCTCGCATCGTTAGCACAGCTATCATCGTCGAACGCGAGGAGACCGGGCACGCCTATAAGGTGCAACGTCCAGTCTACTTCATCAACAAGGTCCTTAACGAGCCCAAGACTCATTATCCTCAAGTTTAGAAGCTGTTATATGCCATCCTGATCACGTTACGCAAGCTCCATCATTACTTCGAGTATTACAAGATCGTCGTGGTCACTGAGTTCCCTCTGGGGGACATTCTCCACAACAAAGAGGCCAACGACCGCATCATCAAATGGGCTATTGAGCTCGGCACTTACTCTATCGAATTTAGAAGCAGGCCTACCATCAAGTCATGGGCGCTCGCTGATTTCGTCGCTGAGTGGACCGAGATCCAAGAGCCCATCGCCGCTACTTGCCCCGAGCACTGGGTGATGTACTTCGACGACGCCCTTAACATCAACGGTGCTGGTGCGGGCATTCTGTTCATTACACCAACCAAGGATAAGCTCCGATACATTCTCCGAATACATTTTTTCGGCCTCCAACAACGCCGCCGAATACTGAATACGAAGCGTATCTCCACGGACTCTGTATAGCCGTTGAGCTCGGCGTCAAACGCCTAATGGTATATGGGGACTCCACGCTGGTCATCAACCAGCTCAACAAAGATTGGTCTTGCTCCAGTGAGAAGATAGATGCATACTGCGCCAAAATCAGCAAGCTTGAAGGGAAGTTCTACGGTATCGAGTACCACCACGTGGTACGAGATCAAAATTAGCTCACCGACCACCTATCCAAGATAAAGCTCATTTCGAGCCGTGATTCCGCCTGGGGTCTTCGTTCAAGACCTCTTTGCATTGTCTATCAAGGAAGAGAAGGAAGTGTGAGAAATTCCCCCCACCGAGTAGCTGGTACTTACAGTACCTTCGTCGGTCGCCGATTGGAGGGAGCAGTTCATCAAGTACCTCACCAGCGTCGAAGTAGCCGCCGACATGACTGAAACCGAATGCCTAATCCATCGAAGCAAGCATTACGTGCTGGTGGATGGCAACTTGATGAGGAAAAGTGCCAAGGAAGGGATACTGCAGAAATGCATCACCCAATAAGAGGGAGTGAAACTACTTCTTGAAATTCAATCAGGTTCCTGCGGCAACCACGCGGCCTCGAGAAACCTGGTCGGCAAAGCTTTCCAAGCTAGTTTTTACTGGCCCACGGCCATCGTCGACGCTAAAGACCTTGTTCGACATTGTGAAGGCTGCTAATTTTTTGCCAAGCAAATACACGTGCTTGCGCAAGAACTGTAGACCATCCTAGCTTCCTGGCCTTTTGCTTGCTAGGGACTAGACATGATCGGGCCTTTTAAGCCAGCGTCGGGTTGGTTTCTGGTACGTGTACGTTGCCATTGATAAGTTCTCCAAGTGCATCGAGTACAAACCGCTTGTTTCGGCCACTGCAAAGAAAGCAGTCGAGCTCTTTGAAGATATCATCCACAGATTCGGTCTCCCGAACAGCATTATCACCGACCTCGAAACTACATTCACTGGTCATCATTTTTGGGACTTCTGCGAAGACCGATGGATCTCCGTCAAATACGTCTCCGTTGCCCATCCTAGAGCCAACGGCCAGGTTGAACGGGCGAATGGCATGATCCTTGGTGCCCTCAAAAAGAGGCTATATCAGAAAGAAGAAAAGCATCCGGGCAGATGGCTCAAAGAGCTACCAGTTGTGGTCTGGGGACTGCGTACTCAAGCTAGTCGCAGCACCGATGTGTCTCTATATTTCTTGGTCTACAGCTCAAAAGCCATACTACCAGTGGACATTGCCTTCCGAGCACCTAGAGTAGAACATTATGATGAAGAGCAAGCCACAGCTGTTCGGACAGAGGACGTTGATAGGGCCAAGGAAGAATGCCTAGTCACCTATGTTCGCACCGCTAAATACCTAGAAGGCTTGCGGAGATACTACAACCGCAACATCAAAGGTCGTTCATTTGTTGTCGGCGACCTCGTTCTCCACAGAAAGCAAAAAACCAAAGGGATGCACAAGCTCTCCTCCCCCCTAGGAAGGGCCTTACGTCGTCAAAGAGGTTACCCGACTAGGGTCTTATCGGCTATGTGACTTGGACGGAACTGATATCCCTAATTCATGGCACGTCGAGCACCTTATATGTTTCTATCCTTGAAATGCTCCAGATATGTATTCTCCACTCCATGATGAATAAAATTTTGGTCGCCATAATTTGTCTCCATTATTTCTCCATTATGATTCAATCTCCACTTACGGTCGCTGAGCTCTAAGCTACTCCTTAACGAACTTCAATACGAGATCGCCATAAATGTTCTGCCATGTTTCTCCATATCTCCAATGTGTGATCACCATAAACACTCCGCCGCATTTCTCCATATCTCTGAATTGTTTCTCCGACCACCGAGCAG
The DNA here is from genome assembly GCA_904845875.1 of Miscanthus lutarioriparius. Classification (NCBI taxonomy): domain Eukaryota; kingdom Viridiplantae; phylum Streptophyta; class Magnoliopsida; order Poales; family Poaceae; genus Miscanthus; species Miscanthus lutarioriparius. Next base: position 10,730,315 of record CAJGYO010000007.1, on the reverse strand, counting down.
CACATGCTCTGTTCTGTACTCTATGGAGAAGACCCAGTCTCCGATCTCTCCCTACACGTGCTATGGGCTCCGCGCTCTGCGTTATGGGTGGTCGGCTGTAGTTCCTTGGTCACGCCTGTTCCTCCTACACGTGCACGGGCTCCGCGCTCAACATTATGGACTATGGGCTAGCCAAGGCCAAGAGCACAGTAAAGAACTAACTACTCGGACGCCACTTATACTACATATATCTTCAAGTTAATTTGCCAACCACCGAGCATCACACGTTCCGCTCTGTTCTCTATGGAGAAGAACCAGTCTCCGATCTCTCCCTACACGTGCTACGGGTTCCGTGCTCAATGTTGTGGGTGGTCGGCTGTGATTCCTTGGTCATGCCTGCTCCTCCTACACATGCATGGGCTCCACACTCGACGTTATGGACTATGGGCTAGCTAAGGCCAAAGATTTCAGTAATGAACTAACTGCTTGGACGCTACTTATACTATGTATAATTGCGTTAGGGTTAATACTACAACGATTTCTTCACCGCAATACTAGCAAACTGCATAAACATGCACATGTCAACATTTATACATATACATAAATGTCTGTCTGCTCCCTTGCGTGTTTTAACTACTCTATTCAGTTATTACAGCATGTTCTCTTAGCAGATTATTGGGCTTCGTCATCGCCATCCATCTCGCTGAACAGGTCGATGTCACCGGCTAGCTTCTTCGCCACGTCTTCCACCTCATCTTCTAGCTACTGGTGCTCCGCCTTGCCCGTCCCTCCGGTGAATCCGGCCCCTATCGCCTGAAGGTCAACGGCTGGGTAGTGGGACCGTACCACCACAAGGGCGTGAGTAACAGCGGTAACAATGGCGTCGCGGTTGAAGCTCTTGAAGTTCTCCCACACCGTCTTGCACCTTTCAATGATGGTGTCCGGACGTGGTGCAGCCCTCTTGTCTGGTGAGGAGCCACCTCTAGGTCGACGCAGTTGAGCACCGGTTTGACTCCGATGACTATGGCGTCGAACTTGTTCCTCTGGGTCCTGGCCTCCTGCTCCAGCACATCAAACTATACCTTAACCCTCCGATGGTAGTCTGCAGGCATTACAAGGTTCCATCAAGCAAAGACATTGCTCCACCAGTAACTCCGACCATGAAGTACTCACCTTTTAGTTCCTCGACTAGTTTGTCCGCTCGCCTTGACTCCTTTGCCTTCTCCTCTTGGAGTTGCTCGATGGTTTGGCGCAGCTGGCCAAGCTCCGCATCTTGCTCTACGAGCGCAATGGTTGTCAGCAGCAATAATACTTCAGCAATGTAGAAGTAATGTCGCCGATCTACCATACCTTTCTTTTGCTTGGAGACCTTCCGCAGCTGCTCAAACTTGGTCTTCAACTACTTAGAAGTACCTGTCAGCCGCTCAAAGACAGTGGCCAGCTGCTCGGACTTGCCCCGTAGATGCTCGAACGCGGTTGCCAGCTGCTCGGATAGGACGCCCTTCTGGTATTCTAGGTCCCGCACGTTGGACTCAGCCAGGTCTCACTTACGCTGGAACCTCTGGATGCTCTTCTCCATAAGCTTCATCGCCTCTTTGAGCTTTTTATTCTCCTCGGTGAGGGGCTCCATCCTCTTGATCAGCTAGCACCGTTGTTCGGCAGTCCGAGCTATGCCCTACAAAAACAACAAGATTATGAAGAACCCCTTTCTCTGACAACATAGACAACCATCACCAATGCACTACTGACCTTGACCTGCTTCACCGCCGTTGATAGGGTGGATTCTAGTCTCCTAAGCTCCCTGGTGGTGTCCTCCTCCTCAACAACCACCACCTCGTTTCCTCGCTTGCGGAGGATTCGGATAGCTTGAGGTCGTGATTCCTCACGCTCGATCTCTTCCACCTCCTCCTCCTCCTTCAGCAGGAGGCACCACTAGGGGGCTCGGTGGCCGGACAGCGGGTCTGACCATGCCCTGCGATGCCTCAGGGGGTGCCATTTGCTCCTCGGGCACCAATAGCCTCGCCGCCCCAGACTCAAGCACGGCACCGACATCTCCTGCATTCACCGCTGAAGACCCGGTAGTTTTCACCGTTGCCCCGAGCATCGCCGCCGACCCATCTGCCGTCGGCGCCAACTGTTCGCCACCGCCAAGTCTACCAGCAGTGGCGGTTGACTCCTCTGCAGGCTGCCGAGCACCCAGGGACTCCGGGATGTGGTCTGCTGGCCTTGCCTCCGCCCAGGACCAGCCCTTGGCTGTTCATCAGTCTGGACATGCGGGTCAGATCCTTCGGACGCCTCGCTCTGCATAAAATCAGCTCGTCAGTTGCCAAAAAAGATAAGGCTATGACATCAAAATAACTCTGAAGCAAGGATACTTACGTATCGGCCTGTCGGTACACTTTCCTGAACTAGTGTTTCCTTCCAGAGCCCCTAGGTGTGGCCCTGGGGTTGACCTGTGCGCCTTGGGGTGGAGGTCTCGTGGTCTCCGCCGCCGGCCTCTCCTCCGTCCGCCGCTCTTGGACTCCCCTCGCCTACTGCTCGGGGACTCCCGTCGCCTGCTGCTCGGGGACTCCCTCCCCTCCCTTCGATTGTTCCTCTATGCACGTGGTGCGCGGAGGCGCCTTCATGCTCGGTGGAGGAGCTACTATAGCCCCGATCGTCATCCGACCACTCAGACATCGCTGCACTCCGCGTCCGAGTGGTCCGTCACCGCCAAGCGAGATGCCGCCCGGCTTGAGGGGAGCGGCACCCACCATCTTTCTCTTCTTCTGGGCTGGCTCATCTGCCGCTGCCCTCTTCCCTTGGACTTTCTCTGACACCAGGGATGGACTCTCCGTCCGACCAGCGCGCGCCTTCGGACTCCGATGAGACGCTGATGACTCCCTCCTCAGGCTGTGTTGGCGGCCGGGCATCTACTGCCTATGGCCAATCGCCCTCGGCATGCCCGAGAAGTACACCGCTCTTTCCTGCGAATGGATCTTCGCATAAGTGAATCAGTCCACTGCTCGGCAACAACAAAAGATAAAAAGTATCAGGAACAAACAACTGAGATATTTACCTGAGGAGGCGAATTCTTGCAATTCAAGGGCCTCATCATCCCTGACACGTTGAACGAGACAAATGGAGCAATAGCTCTGCGGCCCGCTCTTGCACATCGTCCCTCGACAACATCTTCATCCTCTCCCGGGTGTCATCCGTGTCACCCTTGAAGTCAAAGCCCGTGTGGGCCCTCTCCTTGTAGGGCTAGACGCGGCGCACTATGAAGCTCGCCGCCACTAGTCCACCGTTGGTCCTCATGCCCTTTATTAGGTCAAGGATCTCCCTCACCTGCTCCATATCAGCGTTGATTGGCCTCTCCGACCAGCTTTTCTGACTCTTTGGGATGTGGTCGGCGTCACAACGGATGGCAGGGTGGCTCTACTTCATGTAAAACCACCTAGCGTTCCATCCCTTCAGCGATGTGTTCAGTGGCACAGTAAGGTACTCGCCCACCATTCCATCGCGCAGCTGAAGATACACGCCGCCGACCACCTTGAAACCGCCACCACCCTTCTTCTTCAGCCAGAATAGATGACTGAAGAGGTTGAAGTGGGGAAGGATTCCGAGATACGCCTCACAAAAATGGATGAAGATAGATATGTGCAATATGGTGTTTGGGTGGAGGTTGCACAGACTGACTCTCCAAAGCTCCAACAAATCCCTCAAGAATGGATGAACAGGAAATCCTAATCCGCGCCAAAAGTAGTCCTCAAATACTATAGCTTCATTGGTATGAGGCATTGGGTAGGGCTCACCAAGGGCCGGCCACCATCCGGCGGTGACGCGATGAGGAAGAACGCCCGCCTCCACCAATCTGTTGAGCTCCGCCTCCCCCATGCGTGACAGCACCCACTCTTCGTCACGGCTGGCTCCGGTGCTCGCTTTCTTTGGGTTCGCAGCTCCCCTCTTCAGCGCCATCTCTCATATCCGGGTTGGGGCTGGCGGCAAAAGCGCGCGTGGATGTAAATCTAGAAGTGTCAGGGCTCAGGAGGAAGATGAAAATGACAAAGTGGTAAAGCTGGGAGCTCAGGGTGCGGCGGCGCAGTTATAAAGCACTACCCCAACCTTTCGCATTCGAGGGTTTTTGGGAAACCACTCCCATGATTGGCGCCTCTCCGAATTCTCCGCAACAGCAAGGTGGGCCGTTACTTGGGCTTTCGCGCAACCGTGGCCCGTATCGGCCATTTATCTCTGCAATTTTTTACTGCTCACCGAATATTCGCCGACTTCTCCGCCAACCGTTATGGCTCAGTAATTACTACTGTACAGCCATCACTCCGGCATTTTCTCCACGATTTGTTTTCTCCAAGATTTTCTCCTGTGGCTCGGGGACTGCGTCAGCATTACGTCTCGGTTCCTCACCGTATTAGGGACTTTATTCTGTTGACTGTTGTTTCTAACCCTAGCACCATGTGACCACGTCACCTACTGTTAGGCTCGAGGACTAAGTGGGCACACTTCACCTTACGGTGAATGTGCTTTTTCTCATTTTGGGGATACGCCGGGGACTAGCTGCCTGCTCGGCTAGTCTTCTGCTTTTCTTTTACTTTGGACCTTGGCACTATGTGACTACGTCACCTACTGTCAGGCTCGGGGAATACGTGGGCACACTTCACCTCGCGGTGAGTGTGTTTGCTTTATTCTAGAAGACTCCACGCCTCTTGAAGCTAAAGAAGACTATCTCCCTTTCTCGTGGTCGAACCCTAAGTGGGCACACTTGGTCCACTGCGAAGAAATTTTCGATTCTGAACTTGAGCTCCTTACATCCTTATAGCAAGCCGTTCTTGGGTCACACTTCTCGATGACGGTTCACGCTGCTCGGCGATGGTTCACGCTGCTCGACAACTCATCACGCTGCTCGGACCATGAGTTTGATTACTCGGCTTTGATTGCACCTACTCGGACAAGCTCAAGATGGCGTTGCACAACGGATACAAGGCGCTCGGGGACTAGCTGTGGGGGGTATGACCCCGGATACCCATGGCAGACCACATAGGTTGCGCCCCTAGGGGCGGCCCATTCCACAAGACGAAGCCTTGCGGGGCACGACGCTGCTCGGCGTCTCCCGAAAACACCGAAAAGATATCCTAAAGATATTACAAGATCTGTTAGGATACATATGATCCCATGGTCCCTATAATCTGTTATTACTTTCCGATTATCTCCTAAATCTAACCGACTTCTAACTCTGCCCCCCCTCGGACTATATAAGACGGGCAGGGACCCCTCCAAACTCACGCAATATCATACGATAGCCAATATAATCAAACAGATCAAAGGAGTAGGGTATTACGTTATACTGAAGGTCTAAACATGTCTAACTCGTGTGTCTCTGTTGCCTTCTTGTTCTCGATTACACGCATCTCTACCGATCAATCTACCTTCGTGGGATACCCTCGGAGGACTAACTTATTCATGTCTTCTAATATTTGTCATTAGTAAATAAATTATGAATTATTAGTATGTTATATTATTACTTAGTAATTATGATGATAAGATTAGTTTTAATAAATGCTAATAAGTTGATTAGTGCATGTTTCATGTGCTAATTAGGATATTTGTGGTGCTAATTAATATATTTTATTTAAATTAGTGATTATCATGACAAAATTAGTATTAGTGCATATTTATTAGTGTCTAACTAGTTGTTATTATTTTTAAATAATAAATATAATTAGTCAACTATTCTCATCCCATCTAACTTTATACATCCAAACAAATAGAAAAATGGTTCGTTACATCTATCCAACCAAACATGCATCATCGATATTCTTATTCTAATATCCATAGATCCACGTATTCCATCAACTTTGTGCTCCAACCAAACGTACAAGTACATAGTAGGATTGGTCGAGCGGAAGGCACTACTAAACTAACGGATGGCGACGAGAAACATCGAGATGCAAGGCGTGAAGCATCACAATCTGAAGATGACGATATGCCATTTAGTTATACCGAACCCAATTGCATTATTTTGGAGGATTGGTTGGTCTTATCGAGAAAGTACTTCAAACATTTGCTACTTCTGGTGTGATCACGTGAGTGTGTACAGATCTTTATTGGGCTTTTTACCTAGATGCCATTATAAAAGATCCAAATGATCTGGACCATTAAATTTTGAAAAGTTTTTCAGTACCTTTGTCTAAAGTTTCTTTTACCTGTGTACCACTTCCGTCTATTTTGCCTCTAACGGTAGCTAACGGCCCGCAGAAAATATGCTTTTGCCCTCAATTATAGAATGCATCAAATTTTTCATTCTTTCCTCATATGCCACTGTAACACTTCCTGTGATCCCAAAAACTACGCATTTTTCTCTATTTCATTATGAAAAATTCACGGTAACAGCTTGTGTGTGCACGTGGTAAACTTTAATAATTATAATAAATTTGAAATGCATCCAAAATACTCGATAATTGCGACAACCACAATAAACATTTAAACTAAGTACATTCAGGCATAATAGAGGTCCAAATTTATCATGACGTGCATAGTCAGCTTGATTACTGAATCAAGTTTGCACACAAAAGATGGTCACATTGACCTCATTGCTAGTTTAAACATTATCTGGTCACTACAAAAGCATGCCATATAGATGCAAACACATTACACATCAAGTTTTTTCTTGCTTCTAGTTTCCATGGCCGGACTAGAAGAGGAACTAGGGGCCTTGCTGCGGGTTGACATGGCTGGACTATCCTTGTTTGGAGTCAATTTTTTGGAAATGACCCTCTTTTTCTTGTGCTGGTGCTGACTTGCACTCTTGTCAGTTGTGTGTTGCTCACTTGATCCTGAAGGGTCTAACTGATTTGATCATGTTCCAGATCCTTTGAAAAAAGAGATATGAGTACAAAACAATTGTCTTATCAATTAAAGTGGTGAAAAGACAATTATAGGAAATTAGTTTACCTCACGGAGGGGTCACTAGCCTCAATAGTTGAAGTATTGGAAGTACTCTTTTGTTTCTTCGCATGAGTTAATGAGGATGATTTGTTTTTCCTTTTCTTTGATAGATCCACAACAGTAGGTAGAACTGAAAAGGCCATCCTTTGTGGTGCTGCAGGCACAATGCTAGTCTCAGTAATAGCTAGTTCTATCTTCTTTTTCTTCTTTTTAGGTGGACCTCTGCATGGACAGATAGGTTAGCAACAATGTAAACATCCAGTAATTATAGTCTCAAATACATAAATGATAACAGACAATTGATATAGCCTCAGAGTATACTGGGCAAGCAAACAGTCAAAATAACAACAAAGTCTCACTATGAAATAACAGACTATGAATTGGGGCCGTGTAGATCAATAAGGGCAGAAGCAGAGTTGGGATGATCAAGCCCACAGCATAATCTGATGATCAAGTTCCATGGTTCTATGCCCCATATGTCAGGTTACGTACAAAGGTTACTGACACTATCATTATGTTCCTCAAGTTATGCAAGTTTGTGTCTAGAATGTACTTGAACTGCAACTTAGAAGACAAAGGCATTGCCATTTGCACGAGCACAAGTAGAAGCAAGACTTGCTGCGAACAGAAATGGAACAGGAACATGGTCTTCTACCACTAAAGGAAATAATTGCATAATAAATTGGCACTATAAAAGGAAATAATTGCAGAATAAATTGGCACTTCTATGTTACCTTTCAGCAAGCATTGCTGCTATGTCTGTTGGGTCACCATCCTTGCAAGTGTACCAATGATGTCCATATTGCTGACAGATCGGACACTAATGCCTACCCTTGCCTCCTTTGCTGCCACCCTATGCTACGCCCTTGTATCTATTTTGTCTTCTCCTACCAGCCGTTGACTTCAACAATGGACGATGCAGGAAGAAACCAAGTTCTTTTTTGGGCCACATGGATTTGTCTGGTATAGAAGAGATTGTACCATCATATGCAGCCCTGAAGCTCTGTACAGAGTAGTAGTTGTCCACATGATCTTCTATCTTCTCTCCAGGTATAGAGGTGATGTAGGCAATTGCATGCTTACATGGTAATCTAGAAACGTCCCATGCTCTACAAGAGCATGTTCTTTCCTTTAGGTTCACAACAAACCTATAAGTAGAACCTCCCCTTGCCATAACCTCTGCAATGCCATCAAGTGAGCTAGTCACAACATCAATGTCAAGGTTCCTACTTTGCTCCTTTAGCTGACTTATGATGTGTGGCAAAAATTTTCCTTCCATTCTATGTGCAATTTTTTTCCTCTGGTTTCATTTGATTAGAAGCTTCTGTCTTATAGTATCCATCAAGTTATCTAGATGCAGCCCCTTATCAGCTTTTATCCAATTGTTGAAGCTTTCTGCTAAATTATTGGTGACATAGTCAACTTTTGACAATGTAGAGTACTGACTTCTTGACTTCTTGTCCATAGTTTTGTATGAGTTTGCTGCAAGTATGTCATTGCTGCTGGATTTGCTTCAGCCATGACCTTGATATGCTTTTCAAACATATATGAATTCCAAGAATAAGCAGCAGCCCACAAATGTTCATCAAAAACTTTTCCACTGAACCTTTTCTTAAAATTCTACACCAAGTGCCACATGCACTCTCTATGCTCTACATTTGGGAATACCTCACTAACTCCTGTCATGACTGTCGGACCACAATCTGTGCAAAAGGTCAAACCGGGTGGGGTACCTATAGCTTCCTTAAGCCTTTCCATAAACCAAATCCAGTTTTCGTTGGTTTCAAAATCAATGACTCCTATAGCAACTGGGTACATCCATTTGTGCCCATCAACTGCACAAGCAATGCATAATTGACCTCTAAATTTTCTAGTTAAGAATGTACTATCAACAGCCAGATAAGGCCTGCAACCTCTAAGGAAACCTTCAACACAAGGTTTCATTGCAAAAAAAACCTATTGAATCTGATCTTATCCTCTATTGTATGATGATCAATGACAACAAAGTTGCCAGGACAAGATTGTTCTATCTGTGCCTTAAACCTATACAAGTTGTCAAAACTTTCATTCTAGTTACCATACAACTCGTCCATAGCAAGTGCCTTTCCATCATACACTTTCTTGTAGCTGATACTGATCTTCCAATCATCCTTCAATCTTCTCCTAAGTTCTTTGGGCCGAATAGTGGGGTCCTCAGCTAACCAATCCTTTATCTTCTCACGAATCCAAAACTTGGTAGCATGTTTGACTTTCCCAATCGTCCTACTACTTTGACATTTATGATCACAAGGGTTCACCTTGACCTACAAAGTTTAGTTTCAATTAGACTAGAATAATTTTAGAAGTGTGAACACAGTACTGAAATAAATTCAGAAATATGAACAAACTACTAAAATAAATAAAAGAGAAATTACATGTACAGTAACTTTATCACTCATTGTCGATGCATGAAGCCTCCAGTTACAACCATCTTCCACTCCCGCGCAGTATGCCCGATACCTCCCTGGTTCACTCTTTTCAATGTTATACTCAAATTCTTTCTTGATAGCATGTGTTGCAAGAGCCAACTTAAATTCAGACATGTTTGGATAGATGCTCCCTACTTCCATAGGAGGGTCATCTTTGTTGTATGCAACTTGAGGCATGTCAGATGGCAATCTATCATTAACAATCTCATCTACCTCATCATCCATATCGGAGTCAGACATAGAATCAGATTTAGAGTTTGAATCCGAATCATAATCTTCATCCTTTTTGTCAGTTGTGTCAACATTTGCATGAGAAGCAGGTACTATGTCAAGGTATAAACCCTCCTCATCAACCCCCACATGTTCATTCTCTGGTTCAGGATTCTTAAGATAAGTATCCTCAGCATCTACCATGTCATCATCTGGTTCTGTAGCAGTCCCAGTTTGGGTTGCTTTGCTAGGTTCTACATAGCTAGGGGCTGGCATTGATGGGGTGCATGGGATGTCAACATTGTCCCATAGTGGGATTTCTGGTGGATCAACATCAGGTTTATGATATGCAATTGACATGCAACAACACTTGGAGCTCATATGTTTCGCGAACATATGCATTAACTCTTGGTCTGAATGAATTTGTATGTTGGACTTGCTATCAGCATAGAAATAGAACAGCTTCACTACATCACCATACCCGCAAGGAAACTGATCTAGAATTTCATCAACAAGGTCTTTAAAATTTGTGGTGTCTGAATCAACAACTTTATTAATGCCATACCATGGTCCTCTCATAGTTGGACTAATTATCCTGATTTCTAGATTGAAACTGGTCTCGATGTCATTCCTACACATGAACAAATACGATTTACTAACATCTATGTAGTTCAATTCAGTCCAAACAACACCAAAACATGGAACTAATGTATGCATTTGAGAAAGAAAAGGGACACTCACCCATCTGGAAGCCAAGCTGGTCATCCGTCCACCATCTTTTATGAATCCACAACAATTCCTCCCTCCTCTGCTCCTTTGGTCCTCAGGATGCGCCTCCACTGGTCCTCTGCTCCTCAGGGCTCGTGAGCCCACCTGCCTGCGCACCTGAAGCAACATGCAGTGGTTGCCACATAGTACCTTGAGTTGCTAATACAAGTCTATCAGGCAGTGGTTGCGATACATATGGTACACTAGAACATCACATCCAACAATCTTACGAGGTAGATCAGCGTACAGCTAGCAAGAAGAAACTTGAAATAAGTACATGCACACATTATTCTACTTCAGCTCCCTCCAAATCTGCAGATCACTACGACAATTCAACTACCCAGATTTTTAGATAATGAAATATTCCAACCTCCACATCACGGATACATACATCCGTAATTCAACTGCACAGATGCAGATCGAAAGGCCCAAAACCAAAATTACGTAGTTTTCGTGTACCAGGCCAAAAAACATGAACATATCCTTCCATCCCGTAAGCTCCCCAGCCCAATCAAGGAGGACTGACGCTTGAGCCCCATCGGCAAGCCGGCAGCAATCTCTCATTCCTAAGCATTGGGCGCGTGAGAAAGGGGAGGCTTCACCTTCTTCGCGACGGGCGGCGTCGAACCGGCGGGGCTGGCGACGAGGACGAGGCCAAGGATTGCGACGATGGCGAGCGCCACCAAGTGCTTCCACTGGTCCTCTGCTCCTCAGGGCCCATGAGCCTGCTTGCCTGGGCACCGTGCTCGCGCCCTTTGTCTCACTGCTCCGCCGCTCGCCATCTCATCGCCATCTCGCCCACCAAGCCTAAGCCCTGCAGAGCGCGCATCAGCCATGACTCGCTTCGCTTCCCAGCACAAGCAAGCCAGCGCCCAGGGATCCTCCCAAGACGCGAACCACCACACAGCAGCCGCGCGCACCACCATGAGCTCCCTCCCCGCCGACCTGAGTGGCTAGCTTGCTTAGGGTTTGGATAGGAGTGGGGAATGAACCAGAGAGTCCAACGAGAAGCCCATGGACGATGGGGAATTGACCGGACACAGTAATGGGCAAAGGAGTCATTTCGTGTCTAGTTGCCTGCCAGCTCTGTTAAAAACAAACGGTAAGGTGACGAGAGTGGCATTCAGGCGAAAGAAACTTTAGATAAGGGTGGTGAGGAACTTTTCAAAAATTCGATGATACATATATCATTTGGATCTTTTATAATGGCACACGGGTAAAAAGCCCATCTTTATTAGTCCCATTTCTGAAGACTAGCGAAGCGTGACGCATCAGGATTTCTCTAAAGATTACAATATATCATTCTCTTTTTTCCCGAATTAGACAGACACGGACACCTATAAACATGTATATTATCTCTCCTTTTTGAGATATATTTTAGTTTACCTTTTGCTGCAATATGGTAATTTAGATACAAATTTAGATATTATTATATTTAGAGTGCTATTTATGTTTTAGTCATATAATGGTAGAAGTAGATAATCTACACTACTAAAGCATCATCTTTTTTTTATGCTAAGTTCATAAAAAAAATGTTTGGGCTACGTCCTCCAGGAGACGGGGCGCTCGGCGGGCGCGTCGGCGGTGATCATCAACACCTTGGACGAGCTCGAGGGCGAGGCGGTGGCGGCCATGGAGTCGCTGGGCCTGGCGCGCAAGGTGTACACGCTGGGCCCGCTGCCGCTGCTGGCGCGCGAGGACCCGCCCACCCCGTGCTCCTCCATCAGCCTCAGCCTGTGGAAGGAGCAGGAGGAGTGCCTGCGGTGGCTGGACGGCCGGGACCCGGGTTCCGTCGTCTACGTCAACTTCGGCAGCATCACCGTGATGACCAACGAGCAGTTGGAGGAGTTCGCGTGGGGGCTGGCCAACAGCGGCAGGCCGTTCCTGCGGATCATCCGGCGCGACCTCGTCAAGGGCGACACCGCCGTGCTGCCCCCGGAGTTCCTGGCCGCGACGGCCGACCGCGGGCTCATGGCCAGCTGGTGCCCGCAGCAGGCGGTGCTGGACCACCCTGCCGTGGCCGCGTTCCTCATGCACAGCGGCTGGAACTCCACGCTGGAGGCCATGTGCGGCGGCGTGCCGGTCATCAGCTGGCCCTTCTTCGCCGACCAGCAGACCAACTGCCGCTACCAGTGCAACGAGTGGGGCGTCGGGATGGAGATCGACAGCAACGTCCGCCGCGACGCCGTGGAGAGCCTCATCACTGAGCTCATGGAGGTGGAGCAGGGGAAGGAGATGAGGAGAAAGGCGATGGAATGGAGGGACATCGCGATCGAGGTGGCCAAGCCCGGGGGCACGTCTCACCGGAATTTTGATGACCTGGTTCGCAACGTGCTCCTGCCCAAGAACTAGGCAACTGGTAGCTGTCTTTGCACGGTGTTTCTGCCAGTGGCGTGTGATTTTGTCCCTTTGGTTTGGTGGGTGATGGAGAGATCAGTGTGGTTGTGTAAACAATAATAATACATAGTACTTCCTCGATCCCAAATTATAAGATGTTTTATATTTTTGACACTAAGTTTGACTACTCGTTTTATTCAAAACTTTGTGCAAAATATCATTTTTTATCGTGGCTTGCTTTATTAATAAAAGTTCTTCAAGAATGACTTAAATTTGGCTATGTTTACACAAATTTTTTGAATAAGACGAGTGGTCAAACTTGGGATCAAAAAAGGCCCCGTTCGTTTGGCTGAATTTGGCTGAAAAAATAAGTCAAAATATTGTTCCGGTTGAATTGTTGTGAGAGAAAAACACGGTTCGGCTGAAAAAAGAAGTCAAACAAGTCGAATTTTAAGACAAGCGAATGAGGCCAAAGTCAAACGTCTTATAATTTAAGATGATGTACAAGCGTTTGATTGTTGTGCAACTCTGAAACAAACTGTTTTGTTTACATGGATTATTGGTATATTAATTATGCACTGGGTGGGTGTGTGGGTGTGTTTGCTTGCTTGATATACATAGATAGGATAGGATTATCCATGGATATACAGCGTTTGGTTTGTTGGGTCACTGGGATAAGCAAATATATGGATAGAGAATATACCTCTAGATGTTGTATTTCCTGGGCTGAAAAAATTTGGTGGACTAACTTATTCATGTCTTCTAATATTTGTCATTAGTAAATAAATTATGAATTATTAGTATGTTATATTATTACTTAGTAATTATGATGATAAGATTAGTTTTAATAAATGCTAATAAGTTGATTAGTGCATGTTTCGTGTGCTAATTAGGATATTTGTGGTGCTAATTAATATATTTTATTTCAATTAGTGATTATCGTGACAAAATTAGTATTAGTGCATATTTTTTAGTGTCTAACTAGTTGTTATTATTTTTAAATAATAGATATAATTAGTCAACTATTCTCATCCCATCTAACTTTATCCATCTAAACAAACAGAAAAATAGTTCGTTACATTTATCCAACCAAACATGCATCATCGATATTCTTATTCTAATATCCATAGATCCTCATATCCCATCAACTTCGTCCTCCAACCAAGCGTACACATATGATTGGTCGAGCGGAAGGCACTACTAAACTAACGGATGGTGACGACAAACATCAAGATGCCAGGCGTGAAGCATCACAATCTGAAGATGACGATATGCCATTTAGTTATACAGAACCCAACTGCATTAGGGGGTGTTTAGTTCTTTAGTCACTCCTAAAATTTATGTCACATCAAATATTTAGATATTAATAAAGAGTATTAAATATAGATTAATTACAAAACCAATGCGAGACGATTTTTTTAAGCCTAATTAATCTATCATTAGCACATGTTTACTGTAGCACCACGTTGTCAAATCATGGACTAATTAGGCTTAAAAGATTCGTCTTACAAATTAATCGTAAGTTGTGTAATTAGTTTCGTAATTAGTTTATATTTAATACTCCATATATGTGTCTAAATATTCAATGTGACATAAATTTAGGAGGCCCTTGTAGTAACAAACATCCCCTTATTTTGGAGGATTGGTTGGTCTTATCGAGGAAGTACTTCAAACATTTGCTACTTCTGGACTTCTGGTGTGATCACGTGAGTGTGTAGATCTTTATTAGTCCATTTTAGAAGACTAGCGAAGTGTGACGCATCAGAATTTCTCTGAAGATTACAATATGTCATTCTCTTTTTTCCTGAATTAGATAGACATGGACACCTATAAACATGTATATTATCTCTCCTTTTTGGAGATATATTTTAGTTTACCTTTTGCTGCAATATGGTAATTTAGATATTATTATATTTAGAGGGCTATTTATGTTTTAGTCATATAATGGTAGAAATAGATAATCTACCTTACTAAAGTATCATCTTTTTTTATGCTAAGTTCATAAAAAAACCTCCCCTGCTAAGTTGGCCCTCCTCCACGCACCCCGCAAAGTGTACCTAAAAAACAACTCCATACAAATGAACCATCCATATTGCTTCTCACTGTTCCTCTCCTTACTCAGTCAGATACGATGGTCAGGATTGCATGTATGGTACACCTCAGCCCCCTACCATCATCCGCGCGCAAGGCAACACATCCGTGGTTAACGTATCTCCGCGCAACACATCTGCGCGACATCACCACGCCTTCGTCCCTGTCGCCATGTCCGCGCAACATCACCGCGCCTTCGTCTCCAAGCCTCGCCACGTCCGGCCGGCGCTGCCCGCTTCCAGGCCCCGCCTATGAACCTCGCTCACGGTCTACAGGCTCCGCTGCCCCACGACGGCGCCTTCATCCTTGTCGTGCGTGGAGCATCAGGACCAGGATCAGGTGGCGGCGTCACAGTCTCCACGCCTCGCCTCTCCCAATCATGACCAGGCCCCACGGCATTGCGCCTCCGCCCCCGTCTCCAGGACCTGCGGCATCGCGCCTCTGCCCCCTGTCTCCAGGACCCGCGCCATCGCGCCTCCATCACGTGGTGTTCGTGACCGGATCCTCCAGTATGCCAGATTACATGCGACCGGATATAATCATCAGGACGCCGGTGTTGTTCAGTAGCCGCCCCACCATCGCGTGAACGTCTCAGGTGCGGCGGCCACAGGTGCATGGCTCACTGCTATCACATACTCCATCCGTCCCTAAAAAAGAGTCATTATAGGAATCGTGCTGGTCAAACTTTCTAAACTTTGACTAGATTTATAGAAAACACGTACAATGTTTATATATTCAAATAAGTTTATTATAAAGTATATTCAACGATCTATCTAATAATACTAATTATATACCATAAATATTAATATTTTGTTAAATATATTTAGTCAAATTAAAAGTTGTTGACTTTTTAGAAGCGAGAATGACTCTTTTCTATTGACCGAGACGGTATACGAAGATACCCTATTCGATGAAATGTCTGAATGGTGTGGATGCTTTCCTTTTTTTTCTCAACACGAGACATCTCATTCCCATTATGAAATAACGGGAATACAGCATTCAGCATTACAGGTAGATAGAACTTAGAAGAAGAACCTACGATCCAACCGAACCTGCAGAAAGTATAAAGGCCAACCACCAAACAGTTTCACGCGCACAGACAGGCGCCAACCACCACCACCAAAGAGCAGCAACGCGCTCGAATTGTTAAACGGCCAGACACAATACAGAACAAACGAACAGAAACGCTAACTGGGACCTAAGTCAATCGAAGCTAAGATATAGCAACACACAAAAGCTGAGCACATCTCCTTCAACGAGGCAGGTATCTTCGCCCTTCAACATCTCAAGCCGAGTCCTCATCAGTGTCGCCATCTTGTTCATCCTGGAGCATCATCTGATTCACTTGCCTCGCCGTCTGCTTCGTAAGGACTTCCTTGGCAACCTTGAGCATCAGGTTGGCTCCTTCAATCAGTTGGTCACGATCCATTTCAGCATACAAACCTGTCCAAAAGATCATAAGCGCGCTAGCATGGCACAATATCTCCAATGGACTCTTTATGATTATCTTTTCAAAGCATACTTTATTGCGGCTCTTCCAAATAGCCCAGCAAATTGCTGCAATCCCCAGGGATGATACTTTTTCCCAAAAGGAAACCACCTTTCACACCAACTCCAACACTGTTGTAAGTTGGTTGGAATGTTATTTGCCTCAAAACATTTAGCTATAACGGACCAAACAACTTTAGCTACTGGACATTGGAAAAACAAATATGAAATGGTTTCAACACAATCGCAGAAAACACAGTTTGGGTCACCCTGCCAATTTCTTTTTCGCAAATTATCTCTAGTTAGCAGTGCTCCACACGACATAAGCCATAAGAAAATCTTGATTTTTGCTGGGATCTTCCCTTTCCAGATTCTTTCGTGAAAAATCCCACTCTCAATTTTTGTGAGCCCATTGTATACAGATTTAACATAAAACTTTTTATTTTTACCCAGGTTCCATACAATAACATCCTGACTATCTTCTAACTGAAAACTGGTTGCATTTCCCCAGATCTCGTCCCATTCTATCCTGAGCTCATAATGTAGCCATCTTCTAAAAAGAATAGGTACTCCTTGTAAAGCATGAGCAACAGAGATCTCTTTGTTTTCACACAATGCAAACACAGGAGCTTGTGTAGCTAAAGGCTCACTATAAACTCAAGGGTCATGCCAAAATCTGGTCATGGTCCCGTCTTTAATGACAACCCCCTCCCTTGAAGATAAATATGTTTGACTTTCAAAAGGTCAGCCCACATGGGCAAGTCATTGATTTTGTGATCTACATCATGAATTGATTTATTTTGCATATACTTATACTTGACAATTTGTTGCCATAAGCCATCTTCTTTCTTCAGCTTCCACCACCATTTACATAAAAGACTGATGTTCAATCTTTTTAGGTCTTTGATTCCTAAACCTCCTTTTTTCTTACTCTTGCAAATTATTTCCCATTTTACCAGATGGTATTTCTTTTTAGTCCCACCACCTTGCCAAAAGAAAGTTCTCCTAATTTTTTTCTAGATGATTCACAGTAGTCTTTGGAAGCAAGTAAACTGACATATGGTACATTGGTGAGTTGTTCAAACTAGCAGAAATAAGAGTTGATCTACCAGCAATAGATAAATTCCCTCCCTTCCAAACATCAAGTCTTTTATTACTCTTCTCAATCAATGTCAGCCAATCACTAACTTTCAACCTACTTGGGCTAACAAGAACCCCCAAATATTTTATAGGGAAGAGGCCAACTTGACAATTGAACATCTCAGCATAAGTTTGACCCCAGTTTCCTTCATCATTTATCATTAAAATCTCACTTTTATTGAAGTTTATTTTCAAACCAGCAAGCATTTCAAATAAGTACAACAATAGCTTCATATGCATGGCACCTTCAAAGTCATGTTCAAGAAAAATTATAGTATCATCAGCGTACTGTAAAATTGCCACTCCATTGGGTACAATATGACTTATCAGACCAGTTATCAAACCATTTTGTTGAGCTTTATGAACCATTCTAGTTAAACAGTCTGCTACAAAATTAAATAGTATTGGGGATAATGGATCCCCTTGTCGCACACCTTTGTAACTTTTGATGTAAGAACCTATTTTGTTGTTTATCTTCACAGGAACAGTACCCCCAAAACAACCTGTCTGATCTAATCACACCATTTTTTCCCAAATCCTCTTCTATCTAGACAGGCAAAAAACAAAATTCCAATTTACTTTGTCGTAAGCCTTCTCGAAATCAAGTTTCAAAATGACTCCGATCTCATTTTTTTTCTTAGTCTCATGCAAAATTTCATGTAAGCACATAATTCCCGATAAAATATTCCTATTTTTCATAAATGTCGTCCGTGTACTATGAATCAACTTATCAGCTACTGTTTCAAGCCTTATTGTCAAAGTTTTTGTGATCAGTTTGTACAAGCAATTCAATAGACAAATCGGTCTGAACTGTTGTATTTTACTAGCCTCTTTAATTTTTGGAAGCAAAGTGATGATCCCATAATTCAATCTACTGATATCAACCTTCTGATTGTAAAAATCATCAAATAGTTATAAAATATCAAGTCTAATAATGTTCCAGCAGCTTTGGTAGAATTTGATAGGAATTTTATCAGGCCCTGCAGCTTTGTTTTTTCCCATTTGGTTTAGTGCTTCTTTTATCTCTTTTTCAGAAAAAGGTCTACATAAAAAGTTATTTTCTTCCTCAGAAACCTTGGGGATCCCATCCCACAAAGAAGGATCTAATTGGACCTCATATTCAATAGGTGGTCCAAATAAATCAGAGTAATAATCAGAGGCATGTTTTAGTAAATTGTCACCCCCTCAATCAAAAGACCATCATTTTCAAGACTTAAAATTTGATTCTTACTTTTTCTTCCATTAGCACATTTATGAAAATAAGTTGTGTTATTGTCACCTTGCAGTAGCCAGGTTTCATGACTCCTTTCAAACCAATATAATTCTTCTTGCTCTAGACTCTTCAGGTTTTCACATAACAACCATACCTTCCTATCAAGTTGGGAACTACTCAAACCGAACTCTTCTTCAATTTTTTCTAAATCAGCTAGCTCAACCTGATATTCCTTTCTCTTTTTTCTCAACTCACCTTGGAGAGATTGAATCCCCATCCTTTGAAAATTGTTTAAATAATTTGAGTTTCTGCTGAATCTTATCAATGGTAGATCTAGCCCTGCAAGGCCTCGTCCAAATCTTTTCGACAAGTGGGAAAAAATCTGGATTTTTAAGCCAACCTAACTTAAATCTAAATTGAATGAAAGGTATATTATCTCTTTTCCCAGTGGATACAATAAGAGGATTATGGTCAGATATTTCCCTCGGCAATCTGTTAACAGAAGCTTGAGAGAAAATATCTTCCCATTCTTTTGTTACCAAAACTCTGTCTAACTTTTCAAGAATAGGAATTTCTTGATTATTTGACCAAGTGAACATACCTCCAGACATAACAATCTCCCTCAACTCATAGAAGTGAATCAAAGAATTAAACAGAGGAGTGTGTCTATGAACACCATCCATGGAGTTCTTCTCTTTACTGTATCTTATAATATTGAAATCTCCTCCAATTATCATGGGTTCAGAGTTAGATGCACAGAAATGAGACAATTCGGCTAAAAAGCTAACTTCTTCTTCTTCTTGATCTGCTCCATACACAACTAGCAGATTCCATTTCAATTTTAGTGCTTTGTCCCACAAATTCATTTTTAGCATAAAGTCTCCTTGATTAAATGATCCCACATCAAATCTATCAAGTAGCACCCCAACCAAAATTCCCCGGATGCTTTTCTTTTTATCACATGATCTTCTTTAATTCGGTTCAAAATCTAGCCTTGCTGAAGTCAATGTCTAATTTCCTTCATCTGTAAGATCGACAACAAATGTAATGTCAGCTTTGTTCCCAACTCCTCACAATTATTGTTCGCAAGAGTTTGCCATGTAGCATAGTTGGGATGAGTCCTTAATATATTTGTTATTGCCTCTTGCATACGAGGTCTTCAAGGATTCCTCTTTAGGCCCTCTTTATATGTGTCTTCCAACCTATTTTGCTTTTCCAAAAATCAAAAGTCAACTAAATGGGTGAAAAGTCATAGCTACTTCACCCTAAAAGCAGCTTTTCCTCCGGTACAAATCCAAAAGCAGGTTCACCCCCGCTTTCACCTGCTTTGGAGGTGGACAACTTCAAAGAAATTACCCAACTGCCACGGAAAGAAAACGGTTCGATTTGTTTCTCCCGAGCAACTCGTCTTCCTCCTCGGTCGCGATTGAGCGCGCGCGCGTCAGGTCTCCAGCGACGGCGAGCCTCTACCTCGGCCCCGGCAGCGGGCACTGCCCCGACCGCGACGCGCGGGTGCGCAGGAGACCGAGGAGAGTGGCGACGAGTACGGCCGGCTGCCGCGCTCGACGGGGGAATCCCACGGCGGCGGCGGCGGCGGGCGCTCCCTGCTCCGGCGGGCGCAACTCCGGTCGGCCGTGACACAACTCCAGGCCGGCCCTCCCTTCTTGGCGGCACGAGCGCAACATCCGCGAAGTCCATGAGGTCTACGCCCGGCAGGTGTGCGAGACCGGCACGCCGTGGTCACGAGATCCAGAAAGCCATCTCGTACCTCCTGCAGTTACGAGCAGCAGATTGGCTGCTTCTCTACTTTCTTTTTTCTTCGAGAAAGCTCCGATTTAATCCTTCCTAATTTTGATCCGTGCTCATGGTCCTCGGCCCCATCCGTTCGATTGTCCGTCGATCTGCAACTGTGCCATCTCCGTCGATCTGCAGAGCGAGTGCGAGCTCCGCTCATGTGCAGCAGGCCGGAGTGGCCGCCTCTCCCTCAAGCTAGCGCGCAACATGGTGGCCGGCGGCCGGTGCCGGCGGCCTCATCCGAGCTAGCGCCGGCGCTTGCGCCGCGGCCTCATCCAGGTGAACGGGAGCATGCTGGAGAAGACGAGGAAGAGAGAAGTGAATGACACGTGGCCCATGTATGACATGTAGGTCCGCTGAAAACAGTTTTTGCAAAAGCCATAGTTGTTTAACCAAATGGTCTTTTGTTTTTCTCACAGCTGCTTTTTCCACGTCTGGTTTTTCAAAACTCACAGTAGCTTTTCCAAAAATCACATCTCAATCAAACAGGTCCTTAATACAATGTGCCTTGGTCAAAAAGTAACATTTCACTTTATAAGCTCTGCATCCTTTGAAGCGAAATGTCATCTTCTATTTGCTTTTTTTTTTATCTCTGTGCTGGATTTTGTAGATCCAGATTGCTAGGGATGCCTAGAATACGCTATACTGATCTATACTAATAATTACAATTTAGATATAAATTAATTAGGCTAATATAGTTGTATATGAAATATATTTGTTTATTTATTGTTAGGTATACAAGGGACATACTTACATGATGCATTTCTATTATAGGGAAGTGAGTTAAAGAGTGTGCTATAAGTTAGAGAGTAGAGTAGAATTATAATATAGTGATCTATAAAATCCATTTTCATCTCCCACCCTATGAATTTGAGAGTGTGAGCTTGGGAAAGTTATGGAATATTAAATTTCAAGCCAAATAGGCTAATCCATTAAGTAGATTTCAATTACTCCAAAATTAAGGAATCCAAACGGCCCTAAAACAAATTTACAGATGGTTTTGCTTACTCTATCCCATCATTCAGGTTCTTATTCTATCAATTTCATTTCCCTGCCGTGGAGTTGGACTGTGGGAGCACAATGAAAGACTCTCCTATCTTAATGCTATGTTGGTCGCTCAAAATAGTATAGTGTTGTCGGTGCGAAAAGTGACCAACAAGTAAATAGATGTAGTTTTACCGTGCGTTGTGATCGGATGTGGCCTAGCACTCAATGACACAGGATTTATACTGGTTCAGGCAACATGCCCTACGTCCAGTCTCAGTCGGTCGGTGACTTTATTCCTAAGTCCAGGTGCTCAAAGTTTACTGTGGGATTACAAACGAGTAGGAATGAGAAGAGTGTGCTAAAGGCCCAATCGGACTCTGAATCAAAGCGGCGAGAGTGACGGGTGCTTTAACGTGCGCTAATTATTGGAGCGTATGCTCGGTGTAGCTGTTGAATTCTAGAGCTGTTGAGTTGTTCGAATGCTCAGATTGTTTAGAACCAGAGAGAACGTCCAGCCTCTTTTCTCTTGAGAGCCGAGAGAACGTCGTGTGCCGAGAGAGCGTCTAGTGCCCAACGAACGTCCCTGGAGAGGAGAGAGCA
The DNA here is from genome assembly GCA_904845875.1 of Miscanthus lutarioriparius. NCBI lineage: Eukaryota > Viridiplantae > Streptophyta > Magnoliopsida > Poales > Poaceae > Miscanthus > Miscanthus lutarioriparius. Next base: position 10,708,301 of record CAJGYO010000007.1, on the reverse strand, counting down.
CATCCCCTTTTATAGTTTGAAGGGGATGGTTTTATAAGTTAGAGAAAGAGAGAATGGATATGTGTGCTACCTAGTCTTGTTACCCACGCTGTCAGGTCTAAGACGGTCGTCGGCGCCCACAATACTGTTTATGTCAGACGTATGTGGCAGGCTCTGCCGTGTTCTCCTGGCACGGCAAACGTCGACACCTACAATACTGTTCGTGCTTTGACACGCCTAAAAGGTTGCATAGTGCCCGTCTGGCATGGCCTGGTGGCACCGTCCTACAGGTGTGCAGGGTATGGCAGGGTACGGTTCTCGGTATTACGGTTGACTTGAGCGTCTTACCTTATCTGCTATGCCTGATCCCCGGGCCCTCACCAAGCGAGCGTCCCTAGTTGGTCGTTCTCAGTCGGCTCCGACCGTGTCGTCGGAGAAGAATCACGAGCGGAGGTCCGGCGTATCCCCGGTTGGAAAAGTAGGTTAGAGTCAGATCGTGTCCCTACCTTGGCCAGTCCGACGGTGCCACCGACGCCCTGTACAGAAAAGACAGGGTTTCACAGAATGCACCGGACGCTGGTCATGCTTTGACCGGACGCTGGGGTCCTGCGTCCGGTTAGTGACAGTAGTGAAGGCGTAGGCGTCGGTCTTCAACCGGATGCTGGGTGGGTGTGTCCGGTCCTGCTAACATGGCGACACAGAGAAGTGGAGAAAGGACCGGACACTGATGCTGCGTCCGATCGTGACCGACCGGACGCGTCCAGTCATGGTTGAGCAGCTCTGGGAGCTTACTGGAAGTGACCGGACGCTGGAGTCCTGCGTCCGGTCATGATCAAACTGACACGTCCGGTCGTGAATGGAACCTCTCTAGAAATGACCGGACTCGACACTGTGCTGCGTCCGGTCATCACTTGACCGTTGAGATCAAGCGATTGAGTTTGAACGGAGGCGACACGTGGCGTACATCCGTTGACCGGACGTTGGACTAGGTGCGTCCAGCCGATCTAACCAGAGCGTCCGGTCGCCCCGAGCTATGCCCAGTGAAGGGGTACAACGACTTTATTTTCATGAGGGCTATAAATAGAAGGTGGTCTCGGGAATGGCTGATGTTGAGCACCTTAGGGGACTTTGTGTCCAAGCTTGAGAGTGCTTAGGAGCCCTCCATCTCACATGCTTTGATAGTGATCATCCGATTGTGTGAGAGCGATTCTAGTGCGATTGCATCATGAGGTTGCATCAAGTGGCACTAGGTGATCGAGTTGTAAGCTGGTGGTGCTTGTTACTCTTGGAGGTTGCCACCTCCTAGACAGCTTGGTGGTGGTCTCCGTCGAAGCCCGTAAGAAGCTTGGGCGGTGCTCCAGAGAAAAGCTTTGTGAGGGGCATTGTGCTCGCCCCGTGGGAGCCGTGAAGAGCAACTCTAGTTGAGCATGTCATTGAGCTACCCTCACTTTTGGGGCAGGTTCTTGCGGTGCCCGACGTACGGGCTTGGTGGGTGATGCCAATTAGCCACCGAACCACCAAGTGAGTGATCGACACAACGGGGACGTAGCGTGTTGGCAAGCACGTGAACCTCGGGAGAAAATCACCGTGTCAACATTATTCTTCCCGTTGGTTTGCAATCCCCTTACATAAGCTTGTAATTATTTTCATATACATTGTGCTTATGTAGTTGCTCTTGTAATTAGTTAGTTTGTGTAGCTCACTAATTACCTTCTTGTTTGTGTAGCATAGAAGTAGCTCCCTTGCATGACTAATTTGGTTTGTGTAACCTTGTTTGTCACATTGTTTAGTTTGTATAGCTAAGTATTTGCGTTCTCTAATTTGGCATTAGTTGCCTTGTTATTGAGCATTGCTAGTGAGCTTAGTTGGCTTTGTGCTTTTGCTTACTAGCATATGTAGGAGCTCCCTCGTTGCTTGAAATACTAGTGGCATGGGTTTGTGTGACCCTGCTCCTAGAATTGAATATGTGAGCTCTAGCTAGCCCGGCACCTTTGTTGCCTAACTAGGATATTTATAAGGTGCTTGTGAACTTTGATAGAAAGGTATAGTCTTGGCTAGACCGAATTGTTTTAATTCCGTATTTGTTTGGGTTAGCCGACACGATTAAATTTAGAAATGACTATTTACCCCCTCTAGTCGCCATCTTGACCTTACAGCCAGGGCCTTCCGGTCGGGGACGGATCGTTGCCCTGGCCTGTCATTATGTATCTGGGCCGGCCTGGGAGGTGCGCGTTGTCGCAACGCCATCTGCTAGGCTGAGTTTTTTGCAGGAAAACGGGTCCATTGGGGATCCCGGGTTTATGAACCCGACAAGTGTTATGCTCTATTATTTTCTAATGTCTAGAAATATTCAAAGTTATTATTGTTGGTCATCATGCAAAAACTAAAACTTCTTTTTATTTTTACATTGTAATTTATTATGCTGACTTACCTGACCCCTTTAATGTTCTGTTACATTTCTTCTGGTGCAGTCATGCATGTGGCCACTGATTTGTGCAAGCAAAGGAAATGTAATTATTTCTAGGCCATCTCTTTATCCTTCTTCTATAGTCAGCATATTAAAATGCTGACAATTTTCATAGATAGAGCCCTGGCCATTAATTGATTGGTGTTATTTGTCACCTCTTTCATCATGCAAAAAGTTAAACTTCTTTTTTCTACATTCTAATTTATTATTATGCTGACTTAGCTGACCCTTTAATGTTCTGTAACATATCTTCTGGCGCAGTCATGCATGTGGCCACTGATTTGTGGAAGCAAAGGAAAGGTAAGTATTTCTAGGCCATCGTCTCGTGATTTTATTGACATAGAGTTTGCCTCTTTCAGTGACATAATAATTTGCTTCATACAAAAGTACTTTGTCCATACCAGAAAAAAACAGAAAATAGACACATAGAGCCAAAATTAACACATGATGCTTAATGATTTATTGAGGCCCTTTCATAGTTTGATGTCATCCCAAAAATATCTAATGTATCCACTTGCTATGTGTGTGCTACGTTACACTGTTGCCCTATACACTTCAAATGACTACTGTGATACATGTGGCTGATGGCAGCGTGGCTGGAAGACAAGGGCGAGGAAGAACGCGGTCGTGGCCACCTAGCAGCCGGCTGGGTGAGGCTGCGGCAAGCCAGCGACCGGCTGGAATGGCAGAGTGAGGCGCTTCGCGGCTCTGGCGAGGCTGAGTGGGGGGCGCCCGCGGCGGTTGGTGGCCTCCCATCCCGTGGTGGCGGCGGCTGTCCCCAGGTGGAACATGTGTATGTATGAATGTGGCCGTAGTGTTAGCACGAGCAATAAACATGTGTATGTTTGACTTACTAGGCTTTGTTATGCATGAGTGTTTTTCGGATTATATATATGGTCATTAAATTGCGTGAAACTTAAACTATGAAGAAAAATATCATCGTTTCGTTGTTTTTATGTGCATCCCTGAAAAAGAAGCCGTTGCGTTAGTACGGGCACTATACTAGCTTTCAAAAAAAAACCAAATAATAAGATTCAATGGCTATTGGCAATAATGATAATATAGTATACCAAATTTGGATAGGAAACATTATCGTGGTATATACTACTCCGTACACACTAAGCAATATGCATGGTACTCAATTTTTGTGTGTGGTTATGATCTACAAGCAGATTACATATTTGGACAACAAGCCAGAAACTTCCATCCATTTGGAAATTGCACAATGACGAACTTGTTTGATGCTGATGCCTAGTAATATCGATGGGCCAATGTGTGACGCTAGCGGCCCGTATGCTTGATCATTGATCCACATTCCACAGGCTGTGATCGGTTCCCGCCTACCTGGTTGCGCCTCAAACAGATAACGTCTATTCGGTTTTGCGGCCCAGTGGGCTCCTCGTTTCTCTTGTCAAGGATGACTTAATGTGGCCAGTGGCCCTCCACAGTATGCTCATTTGTTGTCATAAACATTTGTGCTCTTTTGTATAAATTTACTCAAATGTAAAAAAATGACTTAAGACAACTATAAGAATTGATTTATTCAGGAACAGAGAGAGTATCATAGAATAGAGAGAGTATTTAATTTGGTGGCATTGATCTACATATAATTCATATGTGTTTGATTACTCCCTCCATCCAAAAAAAATGCAATTATGGGAATAGTGTCAGTCAAACAATCTCAATTTTAACCAAATTTATAGTGAATAGTATTAGCATTTATGTCTCTAAATAAATTTGTTATGAAAATACATTCCGTGATTAATCTAATGATGCTTATTTTATATTATAAATGTTAGTGTTTTTTCATATAACTTTGGTCAAAGTTCAAATCGTTTGATTTCTCAAAACGCGAGAATTGCATTCTTTTTAGGACTGAGGTAGTAGTACGTTAATTTATATGATTTGTCTTTTTCTCTAAAGTATATCATATGAGGATTAAGGTGGAGTTCCGTTGGGGGGCATCAATCAGGTGAGTAATATCAAGTTTATGTATTAAGTTGAACATAAGCTTAAATTATATCACCTCTTGTTGCATCCTTTTAGTCACACTATTAAACTATTTTCGGGCTTCAAATTTTTATTTTATTACTAGTTGTTGCAACTTTTCATCCATGCTTCAAGTAAAACTGAATTTCTTGTTGTATCATCTATTTGATTTTTTTCTTTGTATTTTATTACAAAATAGGTTCTATATCTAAACTACACTCCTAGTTAGAGCATAAATTGCCGTTTAAGCCTGCACCACCACCATGACAATCAAGATACAATTGTATTTGTTATACCAAAGGTTTACATGTGCAGTATGTTTTTTTTTAAAAAAAAGAATATACAGTGCTTAAAATTAAAGCACCAATATGGCCCACTTAAATGAATGGCATGGCAAGGCCGTGCTCATCTTTATATAATATATATACTCCTTTTGCATAAAAAATATAATATACTCCTAAGCATGTATTCTTGCTCCGTCCTATAAAATATAAGAGACTGAAGTTTGCTCTAATAAATCAAATTATTATAAATTTAACTTTGAGAGTAAATAGAGAAAGGCATCAATACTTACTACCACATTAATAAAGATAAATTACATTTCCTAATAATTATACTTGTTTAATATCTAAGTGTTATTGTTTGTTCTCTATAAATTCGGTCAAAATTTATAATATTAACTGTGATCCTTTACAAATATGTCAGGACGGAGAGAGTCTATTTCCTTGTAATGCAGGTACCATGCATATTCTAGGTCGGGTACAAACCAGTCGCGACTCCTCCCGAAGTAGGACGGGTATGGATCATCTGGACGATAGTAATGCAGCGACGACGATGCGTCGGCTGTACCGGGGCACGGCGGCACCGGCAGCGGCACCAGGCTCGCCCTGTAGAGACACCGGCTGACGTTGCCGATTTCGCCGTAGTAGACCCTGCTCACCTTCCTCTTCTCCTTGACGTCGTACAGCAGCAAGTAACCGGAGCCGACCACCAGGAGCAGGCCTCCCTCCACGACAGCCACGGCCTGGTCGATGGGCTGGAACTCGGACTCGCGCAACCGCTGCCAAGGCAGGTCGATCCGGAGGCGGCGAGCCCAGGCGGCGACGCTGCTGCTGGGGTCGCCTGCTGTTTCAAAGGCCCAGACGTCCATGTGGAGCGACCCTTCCGCTACCGCCGACACGGCGAGCGTCCCTTCCATGTCGAACACCCGGAGGTAGTGGCGGCGCGTGAGCGGAGGCCGCGGGATCAGCCGGAACTTCTCGGACACCGTGTCGAACGCGACCAGGTCGACGCTGGTGCCGGACTCAGGGTGGTGCGACCAGTACAGGACGCCGGCAAGGGCGACGCACGCCGACGGAGCCACGCCCAAGCCGCGGGCAGGGCCGAGCCGCCGCACGGCGGCGGAGCCGGTCGAGAGGATGTAGTAGTGGAACGGCCCTGTTACGGATACGGTGGCGGCGTCCGAGGACGATGGCGGATGATTGTCGTGCTGGAGCTGGAGGCGGCCGATGCACAGCAGCCGGTGCTCGCCGGTCGGCTCGTGGAAGTAGAGCCCGGATGGCACGGCCGACGCGCACGGGTCGGGCGTGAGCGACGGCAGGACGGCCGACTGCCGCGTCTCCGGGTTGCAGATGAGGAAGGTGGCGTTGTCGCTTGCCGCCAGCAGGAGGAGGCCGTCGCGAGAGTCGGCGAGGCGCAGCGACCTGCCGTCGTCGAGGCGCAGGAAGCGGCGGCACCCCGAGTAGTCGCTGTTGAGAGGGTCGAGGCCTGCGAGTATGTTCTTGGCGTTGCGGTCAAGATGGTAGCCGTCGGGGTACACGAGGAGCTCCAGCCGCTGGTGGCGGGAGTAGGCAGCTACGAAGGTGCGGCAGGTGGCGATGCGCCGCCAGCGCTTGCTTACGGCGTGGCAGCGGAGGACGGACTTGGGCGGCAGGCGTAGGAGGATCTCGGCTAGCACGTCGTCGACCAAAGAATCCATCACCGGTCACCGCCTATCGTACGATCAGGCCTCCGATCCTACTGTTTCTTTCGCAGGGAACGCACAAAGGAAAAACCCCGTCCGCTCGCCTCGGCACCCTGTATATATGTATATGCATGTATGTATCCGTTTTGTAGACGTACACGGGACAACTACCTGAGTTGGATTAGATAGCATGTTCAGGTGTATAGTACTCCTGCTACGAATCACTGAACACGATTCGGGCTCCCAACCTCATGATAGCAGGCTTTTTTAGAAGAAGAAAAAAACACTTCATGATAACACAACTTATAAATGTTATAGACATTCGCCCTGTTCGTTTGGCTTATAAGCCGTACTTTTTCAACCAACGAATAGTATTTTTCTCTAACAACAAATCAGTCAACGGTACTTTCAGCCATGGCTTATCAGCCAAGCAATCAGGGCAATTACTCGAAGCAGATTTCAATACTGTACCACAGATCCACAAGTCAAAGATGATTTATGTAGAGCAGAGCACTATAACAAAGAACCGTACCTATTGGAAACCTATTGAGCACTATAACAGGTCCATCCGAGCATTTGTTTTGTGTGTAGAGCAGAGCACTTCTAAGTTCTAACAAAGAAAAACCTACTGACAACCGATCCGTGTAGAGCAGAGCCCTATAACAAACAAACCTATTAGAAAACTAATGACACGCTCGATCCATTTCTCGCGCATTTGTTCACGTCAGTCAATGCAACCTAATTACCCACACCATGGTACATCTCCACTTTATCGTAGACCGGTCTTCCTCCCGAGGTAGCTAAGGCAAAATGGTTGACACGGTGTTGGCTCCAGCGAACGGCCAAGCATTTGCCAGGTGCTTTTACCTCATGTACAACCTGCTCAAAACAAAAAGGAGAAACAACACACTTGAGTCATATAAGGTAAAGGAACCAACAGATAAAAACGATTTCTCCACTAATATTCCTACCTCGCCCTTCTTCACATTCAGTAAAAGAAGCTTCTCTTCAGTGCATGCTAGCACAATTTCTTTCTCAAATGGACACCATGATATCGCCACAATGGAATTGGTATCACTGAACTGGTGCAATGGCTTGTCCACTTTCCGAACATCCCAGACCTGTTTAAATCCAGATACTGTTCATTGTTGAATCAAAAGGAAGGTTATGTGGTGGGCTTACAAAAAATTGCTTATCAAGTTCGTGCGTGGCTGGATTATTTCAAGACAAGCCGCAGTGGCAACTTTTAGAGGACTTTTGTTTGCTATTTTTTTTTTGAGAGAAACTGGAGGGGTTTACACCCCTACAGTCCAAAAATTTATTAAAATAAAAAAAGTACAAAACAGTACAAGGCAAGCAAACAACTTTTAGAGGACTTTTGTTTGCTATTTGGTTTCTTACTCTTTTTTTCAACAAAGGGAACCCAGCTTTTAAGTAGCATATTTGTTACATCCAAACAAGCTAGGTATATCAGGTTACCACAGCAGCACAGAGCTGAACATTAATTTACCTTACAGTAGTTTCCAGAAGCTACGATCATCGTATCTTTGTCAGTTGGGCACCATTCTACAGCTGAACAAGTTTCCATCGAAGAAAATTTCCTAAGAAAGAGCAAATTCGTTTCATTAGTAACAACCAAGTAGGTATTTCCCTAATAGGGAACAAATTCGTTAGTACAACTATGCATTTGAAGCATAAGAAGAAAATTTACCCAATCACAGATGATTTGGCACTTATATCCAAAATTTTAACACCAACATTTGATGCTGAGGTGATAACATTGGGTTTAAGAGCATTCCATGACAGATCCAAGATCTGCACTTTATCATCTTCATTATACTGCAAAAAAATCAAAATACTAGATGGTCAACCTTAATATTCTTTTTAAGAAAACCAAGTAATCAAAATCTGGGCGACATCCTATCCAAACCAGAACTGGAAACACATATTCTTGGTTGAAAATATCTTCTGACATTATTGCAAAAGTATGTCAATAAACACATATCCAGCAGCTTACAAAACAATAAAATTTTATAAATACAACCATACCTACTATATTTCATATAAGTTGTGATATTATTCAAATCTCTTCTTATAAATAACTAAATAGTAAGTCAAAACACCAAATTTTATGCATATCCATCCATTTAGACAGTTTTATTCATTAAGAAACCATTGTCTTATTTTAGTACCTGAAAATGGGGAATTCTTTCTGCAGAAGGGTTGATAAGATCCCATATGAGTACTGTCCCTTTTGCTCCACCAGAAGCAAGAAAGTGTGGTGTTGTAGGGCTGAACGACAAACCAAGTACCTATACAGATTGATTATGTAGTCAGAAACCAGATAAGAATTTTCAGCTAACAAATGAAATATAGCTAAGAAAAGATAAAGTCAGTACAGCAATTATAGTTAATCTTCAATAACTTGCCAGTGTATAAACATCAATAATAAGAACAGCAATAGCTATCAACACCATGGGTTTTTTTAGGCATCGAAGCGAGCCACCACGAAGGGGCTGAATATGTTAGAATTTTAGTAGCAGGGAAACACACACATGAACAGTGACAAAATTCAATAACACAGCTACGACTCCAATAAAATCAATCCATGTGCTTTGTGTTCTATAAACAAAAATCCTGCCGTGAGCAAAGCGTACACACCAATCCATGAACCAATGAGCAGAGCAGAGCACAGAGTATGATAACTGATTAGTAGTGGTAGTATGGCACATACCACACAAGCACAAGCTGTAGACAGTATTGTGATACAAAGTAATTTATATAACAGTATGAACTACTTTATATAGCACAACCAGCAGAGCAAACACAACAGAGAGCACAGCTGCACAAGCATAGCAACCTGACGCCTTGCAGCAACTAGGCAACACCAGATCGGATATAGTGAACTCCATACACACACGCGCGCATGTCAAGACGACACCGACGCCCAGCACCCTTAGCACACCTTGTCGCATAGGTGACTACTCATAAACCATGATTAACACAGGCCAAACTGTACAGTTAAACTTTGTCATCTCAGCATCCCAATTCACTGTTACTTGATTGCAATATAGGTATAGCTCCCCTCTCTCTACTTCTCTCGTCCTAGCTCCTCTTACTTCTACTTGTGCTCTCAATACTATGGCTATTACGAAAAGTGCTTGGCTCTGCTTGCAAATAAAGTTGGATAGTAACAGGGAGGAAGAACGAAAACTCACTGGACCAGCAGAGTGACATGACATCAGGGCAACCATGGAAGCGGACGATGATGCAGGGAGAGTCAAATCACCACTAGTGGAGTTCAGACTTGGCGGCTGTGGAGGCCCATCTGGAGAGAAGTAATCATCGATTACCCTAAACTGGGAGAACCACCGACCATCTCCCGACTCCGAGCGGCCATCTTCCGATTGCAGCGTCAGGTTGTCATTCCTACAGACGGCACACGGCAGTGATGAAGGTGCACAAGGAGCAGGAGCTTGAGATGTGAGGTGGCGAGACGCACCTGTGGGGATCCGAAACGGCCGTCGCGCGTTCTCGTGGTCGTGGCCACCGGCGACCAAATGGGGGGTGGTGCCATGGACCTGCTGCAGCACATCCTTTGGGCAGAAGTAATCCTCGATTATGCTGGAATCGGAGCCCGAATCCGAGGGTCTGCGGGGACGGAAAATGGGGTGATGAGAGGGAGGAGAAGAGAGCTAGATTTGCGGCGGCGCACGCGTTGTCAGAAAACTCACTCGAGCAGCGCCTCACGGGGGTCCCAGACGGCGACCACGCCGCTCTTCAGGCCACCAGCGATGAGCCCGGTGGGGAGTGCAGATGAACAGCACGACGCCTCTGTGGGCCTGGACCAGGCGACGCGGCAGAACTCGGCCGGCGAGGGGATGCGGGCGACGAGGGGAAGCACGCCGTCGATGTACGCGGCGGCGGTGCGGTAGACGAGGAGGCCCGGGTTGCTGGAACCGGGCGCGTTGATGGAACCCGGCGCGGTGCTGGAACCCGGCGAGGTGCCCGCAGCTAGGAAGGTGACGTCAGACGAGCCGCCGAAGGCGAGGGCCGACGCCGTCACGGACGCCGACGCCAACACCTCCGCCATGCCTGCACCCTTTCGCGGTTCCCCCTTCGGCACCTTCCAGAAAGGACAAACGAGCCGCGAGGGAGGGAGGAGGAGGAGGAGAATTTGTTACGTGGGACGGGACGGGGTCCAGGGTCTGCCGCCAGCCGGGGTCATAGCTGGCGGACCGCACATTTCGAAGGTGATAGCATGGGCCGGGCCGCCGCGATTGTTCCCGTCAGACTGATGGGCCAAATCTTCTTCCAATTCTTCCCATCGAACTGGCCGCTATAATAAGGCCTCGTTTGCTCCTGGGGCGGCTTCTGCTCTGGCTCCGAGTGAAGCCCTGCCAAACGGTGCAAAGAAAAACAGATTCTCAAGAAGAGCAGTTGGGAGCCGGAGCCCTTTTCTACGGGAGTGCCAGAGCTGCACAAACCTGGGCTTCCAGTTCCTCCGGCTCCTCCGTCTCCTTGCCGAGTAACGTTTCTGCCCAACGTCCTCACGCCCGCGACCATGACCGGCAGCCGCGTTCAGCCGCTTCGCCTGGCCGTGTTCCACGCCAGGCACGCTGGAGCTGCTCCACCCGTCCGTGCTGCCGCTCCTCGCCATGCCGGATCCGCTCCGCCCGGCCGCTTCGGCCTCCCAAACGCCGTCCCACACGCGGCAGCAAGCACCCTCCCTTTGGTGCAATCCCTTCTGCGGCCGCGCCGCGCCATTTCTCACGCCGGCGGCTGTCTGCCGCGCGTATGCACAGTACAAAGAGATGCGGAGAACTGGAGATGGCAAAAGAGCACGGAGAGATGTGGAGATGGCAAAAGGGAACCGGTGGATGGATAAGAGAGGAACCGTCAAGGCAAGGATAGATATGTACTGTTGTTTTTTTCCTTCTAATACTGATATTCTTTTGAAGGAAAATAGTTTTCTTTAGTGATAAAATCATAGTTACCTAGCTAATGAACCCATAGTACTAGCTGACATCAAATATTAAAATCAAAGAGAGAGGAGCACTATGGACATTAGATATATTTCATCCATTCAAAAAACAGGAAAAACCATTTTGTCAAACATTTTTCAAAAATGCTTCAGCTCCTTTAGAGAAGTTGCTTCTTCAGAGAAACCGGAGCTAGAACTATTTTTAGAGGAGCCAGAGTCTTACCAAACAGGCCCTAAATCTTCTACACAGATGCGACTTAGGGTGGATGGCAAGCATATTTAAACATAGGCTTAGCCCAATCCGAAAAATTATATCCACTTTTTTTGTTTTTTGGTTGATCTTTTTTTAGTTAAACTTTCCCCTTTTATGTTCCATTTTTATTAATTTCACTTTGTTACTTTTCCCTATGTTCTTCTTTTCTTTTTTTCTTTTTTCTTTTTTTTAAAAGCAACATTGTAGTGGAGAAGTAACAAGAAAATTTTGGCTTTTAATCAAATCAAAACAGCTCCCTTTCTAGTACCTGGCACGTTAAAGCAATTGGAGAACAATAGAGTTTGCAAACCCGACAACAACAGAACCCAATTGCATTTTTTTGAGGATTGGTTAGTCTAATCGGAATTCTGCCAAACGGCCCAAGCCGAGATAGGAATTCCGCCGAGATTGACATGAAACCGAAGTCAAAAGTCAGTATGAACAAGAGACTTTGGTGGTGGCCAATTTATGAGAGAGAAGCTTCCAGAAATTACTGGGACAACATCAACCTCTCCCCCCTCTATAAAAGGAGGTGAATGGGAAGTTGGAGGAGAGACACAACATATGTACATGTATATGCAATGAAATAATAAAGAGCTCTCTTCCCTCTCTCATTCTCTATGTTCTATTGTTCTTGCGCCTATGTCATGATAAACTGATTTCTCAATAGAGATACGTTCTGGGCCATGAACCAGGACGGGAGAGCGGCGACTGCAAAATTGGGGGAGTCTTGCCACATATTCCCATCACTATGGCAGAAGCCCATCTAAATCGGGCCAATAAATTAGCCCTTGGACAAGCCTTGCCTATCGAAAACCAAGGTTTAAGGTCTCTTTGGATCCCGTGGTCTAGGACCCCATTTGGATCTATGATCTAAAGTTTTGAGGCTCCAATAGAAGATCTAAGGTGTTGTTTAAAATTTAGTCAACCATATAAAATTTTAGATTACACAAGTAAGATAAAGTGATCTAAAGTTTTAGTTCTTACCTTTAGCCACCTAAATTTTAGACTATAAGATCTAAACATGGCCTAAACTTTAGCCACTAGACATGAGGCGGTGGGTATAGGGCCTGCTTGGTGTTGGCTGCCAAGATCTAAACGGTGTTGGCTGCCAAATCTTTGGCAACCAAAAGAATTTGGCAAGCCAAATGTGAGAAGTTGGCAAGTTTTGTTGCCAACCAAATACTAGCCTAAATCATGGCTTGCCAAACCCTTGGCTTGGTAAATTTTAGAAGTGAATAAGCAGACCCATAAAATTACTGTCTAAAGTTTAGCCCATCTAAAAATTTATTAATTTATTTATTAGACCATACAAATAAAATTTATTAGACTATACAAATAAAGTAAAGTGATCTAAAATTTAGCTTTTAAATTAACTATAAACTTTACTCCGTACGCATTATGATCAAACACGGTCTTATATAGTTCCACTTTTCAAGGGCCGATTTTCACGGTCGACAAACATGTCCCCACAGAACAATCGAATATATCCATTCAGCTTGTTCGCTTATTGGTTTCAGTCAGGGCTTATCAGGCAGTCAACAGTGTTTTTCTCTCACAACAAATCAGCACTAGCCGAGTTTATCAGTCCAGAAACCAACGAACGGGTCGTTTCTCTCACGAGAAAAACGAACAGATCTCATCTCCAATCATAGCTAACCGCTTCCATCAAATCATTACGGCCTTAGAAAGTTTTTGAATATACTATGGCCCCGTTTAGATTTTAAAAAAAATTTTTGCGCAGTACCCGTCACATCGAATCTTGCGGCACATGCATGGAGTACTAAATGTATACGAAAAAAAAATTAATTGCACAGTTGGGTGAGAAATCGCGAGACGAAACTTTTGAACCTAATTAGTCCATAATTAGATACTAATTGCTAAATACAAATTAAAGTACAACAGTAGCCAAAATTCAAAAAAATTTGGATCTAAACGGGGCCTATACTATAAGCATAGGAGGCGGACCAGTACTATTTTCGCATCATAAACAGGCCATAAAGTTTGAAACCTGCATGGTCCTCGTCCCTACCGCGATCCCAGAGCCAAGCCGACCCCGCGAGCCCGACAAGAGCAACGCCCATGCAGCTGCCGCCAAAGCGCCACGCGACGAGGCCGGAACCCCACACTGCGATCCCTCGCTCCCAGTCCCATACGGACGGCTGGGCACGAGGGAGACACCTCAGTAAACAAAACACATGGCGAGCCATCAGAGCAGTACGAAGGCGGCCATGGCCACGACAGTCTCAGATTAAAAATCGCATCATCATATTATCAAAAAAAAGAGCATCATCATCAGGCTCCCCTGGTGTGTGCCCCGCGCGGCCACACGTCACGGAAGGTTACAACGCAACCAGCATACCAGCCGGCGGATCGGCGGCACTGGGATCCAGCGGTAGATTCAGGCTACCAGCAGAGCCGTCAGGCGAGTCACATGCCTGCCTGCCTTCAATCTGTCATGGCCAGAACACTGGGCAATACTGCTAGCAGTGGTACTACTAGGATTTACTGCTCACAATCACTCTTTACACGCGAGTAAAATTGCTTCAGCAGAGAACAAAAAATGGCTACGGCTACGGGCAGTACAAGTTGGGAAGGTTGCAAGCTCGAACTACATGCTAGTAGTAGAGAGAGTAATAAGCTTGTGAAGCAAGCCGCCATGGGTTCCGAAGAACAGATGACACACACACGAGCGCGAGACGAAGAACCGGCTGCTCTCCAGTCTCTCCTGCCGGACCGGAGCAGAGTGCGCACTGGAGTCGCATGGCGCCATGGAGAAGGGAAGCAGCAGCACGCTAGGGGTCGTACAGGCGGCCGTCGCAGCGGCATTTCCACCCCAGCGGCTTGTAGTTGGAGTAGCGCGAGAAGCCGGCCACCGTCACCGTGTCGTCGGTGACGCGGGCCGCGCGGCCGAGCTCGGGCGCGGTCGTCACCTGGACGGGCATGCAGGGGTTGCAGGCGCTGCACCGGTTGTGACAGCTCGGCGGCGTCGACCCCAGCCGCGACTTGTCCTCCGCCAGGTTCTGCACCTCACAAAAACGCAACGCCACTGTCAGTCTCTCTCAGAGACGTATGCGACACAGGAGTCAGGAGGGAAAACGTCGTGACGGTCTCGTACCTGGGAAGGGGAAAACGTCGTGCTGGTGCGGATGCTGGTCGCGGCGCCGAGAAGGAGGCAGAGGGACACGGCCGCGATGAGCGCTCGGCGAGGTGAGCAGCTCACGGCCATGAGACCATGTCTTCTTACAGCCAGCAGGATGGATGGATGTCTGGGCAGATCGATCGAGGACAAAGGGAAGCAGGGAAGCTTCTTGCTGGTGGACCGAGGTTATTATTGAAGAAAGCTAGCTAGCTTCTGTCTCGTGTAGGTTCTTCCATAAACTAAAACCTAGTACTATAAAGCTTTGAGAGAGATGCTGCTGTAAAGTAAAAGCTATGTGGTTCCTCGAGCTACTGAGGTGGCTATGGAGATGAGCATTGACGGTGGCACAGGAGCTCAAGAGAAGCAGGTCACAGTGCCCTATGACGGGGGGAGGTTTGCAAAAGGGAGCAGAGGAACGAGACGATGACATGGGCCATATATATATGTACAAACGTGGGGGACGCCAGGACGCGAGCCACGGCCGGATGGAGACCACGGCAAGGACAGAGGACCGGTGACCACCACCTTGTAAACCTATCGCTGCTTGGTTTGGTTTAACACAGCCTTGGTCGTCCATGCCAGTGGCGTTCTACTGCGCACGCCATCTCTCCATCATCGCCTCTCAAGGATCGAGGAGCGAAATGAAAGGAGAGGATTGGGTTGTTGGATGGCGCCACAACTGTCGCTATCGTTCTGGGGACATGGCCGGGCTAACACTTTGACCGACCGTCGTATCACAACGAATGAATGGAGTCATGGACTAAGAGCATCTCCCAGGTATTCTTTATATCTTTCCTACTTTACAGGAGTAGAGAATTTTTTTGAAAAAGACTCTCCTTTTTAATTGAATATCTAAATATAGACATCATCTATTCCGGATTTCTGGCTAGCCAAAGATGAGGACGAGAATGACTCTTTAGACTATACACAAGATATAAAAAAGCTGTTGGAAAGTACAAAAATATAGAAAACAATCTTTACTCAAATGACTTTCTTAATGATGATTTAGATAGTAGATTTTAGAAGGAGTCCTCGAGATGCTCTAACGAATGGATTAGCTACGCAACGCAACGCAAATGAACCAAATCAACCAATGACGCCTCACGGGCGGGACGCTTGGAATGAAATCGGGGATGTGGTAGCGGTGGTAGGTGATGGCGAAGGAGCAAGCAAAGAGGACCCCGCACCGTACGAAAGCTGATGAGCGCTAATGCTGGCTGCTACCCTACCAGCCAAGCTATCTACACTAGGGCTGAGATCACCTCCAAAATCAATCGGTTCTACAAATGGAAAAAATAATTAATTGCACATTTAGTTGTCACGAGATGAATCTTTTGAGCTGAATCCTCCCAGCAGAGAAGAAGTCAAAATTTTTGCAGCTGTCCAAGCTGAGCAAAGCTCGGTTCTACATGGATGGATGGTCCAATCTCTGAATCCTCCCAGCAGAGACGAAGTCAGCAGCTGTCCAAGCCGTGTTCGGCTGGACAGCTGCTGCCGGCTGGGCTGGCTGCTCTCCCTCACAAGTTACTGTAGCCGACACCTAGGGCGAGCCAGCCGCAACAGCTGAAACCCAGCAACCCATCGTCCTTGAGCAAGCACCAAGCAGCAGCTTCCAGCCGAACAATGCAGGGTTCCGTACGGTTGATAATCCAAGCAACGAAACTCTAAAATAATTCAAGCAACGAGCATCTCTCAGCGGTGGCCACCAGGACACTCTCATAAAGGACCCGAGGTTCACAATCTCCGTTACTCGTGTAAGGCCTTGTTTAGATTGAAAAAAAATTCAAACTGATGAATAGTAGCACTTTCGTCTTATTTGGTAAATATTGTCACGTGGATCAACTCCGTTTCATCTCGTGATTTCCAAAAACTGCATAATTTAGTTATTTTTTTTTTACCTACATTTAATGCTCCATGCACTAAAATTGATGATGGAGAGAGGGTGAAAAACGGAAGGTATCTAAACAAGGTCATCTGAGATAGTAAAGGGAGTCATCGAACCACAGGTGTGTCAATCGATCGGTCAAACATTCGGGGCCTTGTTCCTCGTGTAAGCCAGCCAGTAGCATGGCAGGCTAGCAGCCCGTGGGCGACTGGCGAGCAGTAGATCCCGGTGGCAGTGGTCGATCGAGCGCAGGCCGCAGGGTGAAAAGCCGGCAGGAAATACGGTAAACAAGACGGACTTTGTTCCAGCCATCGATACGTCAAACGTCTCCATCGGTCTTTCATACGTATCTACCCGTACTTCGACGACGCCAGTGTCTTTTCACTTTTCTCAGTGTTCAATGCCAGGCCTCACGCATCGGCAGCGGCAGGTCAAAGAGACCGACCAGCACCGCGTCGCCGTCGCAGCAAACCCAAACCATGCCAATGCCATCAGCCTATTCGGTTGATTGGCTGGTTCGTTTTGTTGCTGATTCGTAAAAAAAAATACTGTTACCTAATTTATATGAGAAAAAATACTATTTCGACTAGAAATTTACACTTATTTACGACGAGCCTAAGCTAAACAAACAGACTGCATGTGGTAGCGGTACTATCCCGTGCCTATCCCCCCGGTAGGCCGGTACGCCGAGCGCACCGCGCGGCGCGGCCATAACGACGATCGACGGGCCTCTCGGTCTCGGATGGTACGAACATGGAACGCCATTACTGCGGCTCCTGACATGATGATGCTCACTGTTTATTGTTCATTGAATTAGACCGGTTCCGGCGGGGCAGCGGATTCAATTCGCCGTGGCGGAGGAATCTGTCCGTGCCTATGCGGCTATGCCTGCGTCTGGCGATCGGCGACCGTGATCTCCAAAGACCGAGAGCTTTTTCCTGCTCCATGGCCCATGGGCAGAGACGAGAGAGCGAAGCACGCCGGGACGGGAGGCGGGAGCAAGGACAGCTGGGGGGAAGGGGATACCGTAGGCAAGCAAAGCGTTGCTGATTGCGAGATGGCAGTAGAATGGATGGGACGCTTCGACTGGAGCTGAGCCCTTGTTTTAGTTGGAGTCCAAAATCCCAAAAAGTGCTACAGTACCTGTTACATCTAATGTTTGCGGCTTATGTATGAAGCATTAAATATAGACGAAAAAAAAACTAATTGCACAGTTTGGTGGGAAATTGCGAGACGAACGCTTTGAGTCTACTTAGTTCATGTTTGAACAATAATTGCTAAATAAAAACGAAGATGCTACGATAGCCCCAAATTCCAAATTCATGGAACTAAAAAAAAAGGGCCGAGACGCGGGCACGCGGCGCCTCCCGGTCCGGATTCCCACAGACGACGCGGCTGTGGAAAGCTGCGCTGCGCTCGGATACTGCAGAATCTTCAGCTTTCTTTCGACAGGTCTATCGACCTTGAGACTTTACTACAAGATCATCCTGCTACTCCTACTCTCGGCGCTACTCAGATGCTTCCATAGCACCTGATAGCATTAGCAACAATGCAAGATCAACTGGATTAGGAATTTTCTTCCTGGATCCGAATCATCACATGAAATGCTATATAAAAGCAAAAGTTGCGCATATCAGTTCTGTCCACATGGCAGAATCTGCTGGCATGGCGCTTGCTGCTGAGATAAGCTCATTGCTTGGCATCAGTGACATATCTTTTCTCACTGATAGCCAACTTCTGGCAAGCTTCTTCAATGGATCTGATTTTGACTCGCCTCTACAGTGGGATATCAAGCCTTACACCCAGACGTTTCTGAATGCAACTGCCAACTACAATTGGAAAGTCCTCAAAGTCCAAAGAGACCTCAATGTAACTGCTCATGTATTAGCTAATCAGGCCTTTAGGAGCTCGTCGACCAATTGTATCATTGGAAACTTCTCTTGTAGCCAGCTGCCCTCTTCGTGAGGCACTGCAGTTTGTAAATTGGGAGTCCTATTTGTTAAAACCATAGGATCGATCTAGGGTAGAACCGAGGGACTTCTAGGTAACCAGTTGATCCTAAACAAGCCCTAGTACATCTGGACAGAGAGATGGAGACATAGAGATAGATAGATAGGGGTTCGAACCTGAGACCGCAGGGGTGGAAGATCCAGTGGCCTCCATCAGGTTCGTCGATGCAGTCTGCGCACGAGCAGCGATGGTCGGGGAAGAAGTCGATGTAGTTGCCGTCGTCGAAGCGGGGCGGCGCGGTGAGGCCGACGGTGATGACGGTGGCGGCTTCCCGTCGCTGGCTGCGCACCCTGTTGAGATCGGACTTAGAGTTTGTTGTTGGTGCAGAGTGGCTCACGGCGAACCTCATACGATGAGCCGCCAGCCCCCACCACTTTATATAGCGCAGTGCGACGGGGGCCCACCAACCATGTAGGGTTGGGCGCCCTCAATCAGGGCGCGTGACCAAGGCCCAATAAGCCGTTGGGCTTATTGGCTAGGAGATCATTCCAACACTATTCCCTGATAGCAGCTGCTTGCTGCTGATAATAAAGGTTGTTTCTTGTCAAAAAAAAAAGTCTGCATCGTTGGTTAATTGGTTTGGTTAGCGTTGACTGCGCCGCTGGGCGGGGAAAGCGTCAAAGTGTCACTGGTAGAGTAGACCATTGGATGCTGTCCTGAAAAGTACAGTAGATAGGCGAATATCATTAGATTAGCGTCTTTGACCCATCAAAAAATATACCGAGGCTCATGACAAATCAAGTCTCCAAATGTTCGGGTTGGTGAATGAAACGGAACTGATCAACAAAGAAATATATACTGGTATACACTAACAAATCGAGTCTCCAAATGTTCAACATTTTCACCAAATTGGCATGAAAAAGGTTCAGCAAACTATAAAAAAATATAGCAAGGGGTCTTGACATACTAATCTAGATGTACAGAATGTCTATTTATCCTGAGTAAATGCCACATCAAATTAATAAATTAATTAATTTGAAATTTTTCAAAGTACTTCAAAAATAAATCATTGGAGTGGTAACTGGAAACCTGAAAATTCACACTTGTGGTCTGGTCTTATGTCCTATTTGGATCTTTCTAGTTGTTGCTAGTTTTTAAGAATTTGGCTTTTGGAAACTGAGTGGGATCCAAACAGGCCCGTTTTTGCCGTTAGATTCTTAAAAACCAGGAAGCTATGGATACTCAGCTTTTGTTAGTTTTTGTGACTCATAGAGCAATAAATGAATGCAAATTCTTAAAAGCGGTGGATCCAAACACCCCCACCAATTTATGATCAGAATCTATATTTTAAAAACTAGAGGCAAAAACTAGTTTTTAACAATACAAAACTGATCCAAACAGGGCCATAGTCTTACAGAGAGCAAGTACCCTTTTGTCGGCCCCTCATTTCTGAGAGTCCTAGGTGCATCTGTACTTGCGCCAGGATCACGCACAAGTACGCACAAAATCTACAGAATTGGTACACAGCTAAAAAGAAAGGTTTCGAGCTTTATTGATATCTAAAAAGGGTTCTACAACAGTAGCCTTAAGGGCATAGTCTTAGGCTTACAGAGCTAGCAGAAACTACTGCCGTGGAGTGGCATTTATTCATGGTGGTCTCTACTACGGTGATATTCTACAACGTAGCGATAACCTAATCCACAGGCAAGCCTGAGCGCGGTCGAAACCCTATCTTCGATGTCATTTCCTACATTTGGACTCTTCGCATAACTCAGTGCCGAAGTCTGTGAGTCAACAACGGGTGCGCTTCCTCGTCATAGTCTTGGTCTTCCTCAGTGTCGAAGTCTGTGAGTCAACAACGGGTGAGTACTTACGTACTCAGCAAGCCCTAACCATAGGGTGGAAATAGAGGTGTGGTGGTGGTTATAATTAAGGGTTGGATCCTAGTGGAGCATTACCATTCTAGCTAAATCCCAGGTTAGTGTCAAGTCATATTTTTACCAGTTTCATTACACATAAAAGTAAAACTAATCATAGTATCACATCCTAGCATCTGCCCATTTCAAGGACGTGGCTATTCGAATAGATTTAAGTAACTCTACAGAGGTGTACACATTTCCCCACATGATAGGCACAATCCCTACCATGATCAGTGGTTGAAATAGGCCTAACGAGACCTTGTACCCGCTTGGGTGCTACCCTAGACTTCCATATAACTCTACCGCGGCTTCTCAGGGGTTGGAAAACACACTAAAACTCGGGAGGATATCTTATCGTCCCATCTCATAATCCCACATGATACCACATCATCCCTTCATACAATCTCGGACGATACCACATCATCCTAAAACAACAGTGCCGATGATACCAAATCATCAAAATAATCATAATAGTCATGGGCTCGAACGCGGCCAAAAATTAAGGGGCTTAACGTGGAAGACCACATAGCAACCACGCCAACTGGACCACGGATGATCCGCATCCGTGTCTTCTCCTGATATTCTACTGCCAACACCGGCTTTCTAGTAGAAATCATACTTCTATCTAATGGGGTGTGAGATCAAATCTACCCATATAGACATATGGTTGTACGTAACATCGCACTAGGCGAGAGGGACTACGAACCGGTCCTTATGTGACTGAGGCGAGCATCTCTTCGGGAACCCTATCCAGGCATTCCCGTCAAGATAACTTATCCCACATAAGCTATCCCCGCTCGCCTCCTATCGGTGTTTAGTTTTAGGTTTACCAAGTTTTAAGTTTCATCAATTATTATCCCTAAGTTCATCTATATCGTGGAGCTCATAATTCAACAAGATAATCATTTATCTTAATCCAACTTTAATCATTTCACAATAACCGAGCTCATATTCCAGGATAATAATTAAGCAAGTTATTCATTTATAGGCGATTAAGCAAGATGGTAGAGAGAGGGGGAGCTAGGACTTGCCTTCGCTGTTGGCTACTTCCGGCACGTTCTCGTAGCCGGGGTTTTCGCTCTCCTGGTAGTCACCGTCGTCTGTTAGCGTATCTATTGAATAAGGCTACCATCGGACACAAAATAAAAGAGGAAAAGCAACCACAGAACAATATAGTGGCACTAGGATGAATCCATAGAGCTAGATTTTAGATGAATTTTAGAAGTGGTTTCACCTAAAAAGGAGATAGGATGCAAAAGTTATGCATTTTATAAGTTTATTCTATAGCTAATTATCTAAGTGAAATTTTACATGTATTTTCTGGTGTGTGAAAATGGGTGCAAACTATATGGTTAAATTCCCTAATGCATCTAATTTATTTACAATTTTTTTGGGAATTTTTCTAAGCTAGGAAAGTGGATTTATAGCCTTCTGTGTTCACTAACCGGGTGTACCTAGTGTTTTCCTCAGCGTACCCAGTGCTGTGTGTGTGGCGTGCGTGTGTGTGTGTGTATGACGGTGGGGGCCGTCCGGCCAGTCAGCAGCTGATGGCGGTAGCACCGTTATGGCCTTGGGCCCACGTGACAGAGAGAAAAGAGGGAAGGGAAAGGACGGACGGGATGGGACGATGATGGCAACGCCGTTGCCGTCCGGTCCCACACGACATCGAGAGAAAGGAGGGGGAGACGGGGAACGATGACGGATGGAACGGCCGTGCCGGTGACGAAACAGGGGAGGAGGCGCCGAGCTCGCCGGAGAGGAGCTCATCGGCGACGTCGGGCTTTGGAGGTGACAAACAAGGGGTAGACGGTGTCCGCGGGGTCACGCCGCGGCCGGTGGTGGGGTCACCGACGCCAGTGAGCGCCCGTGGTGGTGGCGGCGGCTCACCGGAGGGAACGCGGTGGCGTCCTGTGACGAAAATTGCCCTAGAGGCCATAGACCTATCAACTATCTACGTGAGCGTGTACGTGGGTGAATGGTGAGTGCAGTGGTGGTGGTGTAGTGCCTAGCCGGACCCCGGTTGACGGCGGCCATCAGCCATGGTGGTTTGGCGGGCACGGTGCTCGACGGCAGCGCGACACATAGGCTTAAACTACTAACTAGCTACAGCAAAAGGAAGAGGAGGAGCTCAGGGACTGACCTGCTAGCCCAATCGACCAATGGCGCAGCAGAGAAGGTGGAGGAGGGAGGCGTCTTCAATGGCGCCGACAGCTCCCGATTTGTGGGAAACCGAAGTAGAGCAAGGAGGAGAAGGAGAAAGGGGGAAAGGAAAGAGAGAGCGGCAATGGTTGGGCCTATTTATAGGTCGGCCATGTTAGTTCTGGCGGCAAGATATTTCTTGCCCGTTGTTGGTATTTATTAACGCACACAGATAAATTCGTAAGCGCACGGATATCGCTGTAGCTTTCACCCAGAAGTATTCCAAGTACCGTATCAACAGGGAAATATGTGAGACTAACTACGGTCTAACTTAACTAAGGGTAGCAATAAGGTTACGATAAACAGGAGCATAGAGGGAATAACTAAGGTTCTTTTGTTCTGACTTCGGTAAGCTATGTCTTCTACTATTCAACTAGGGACATTACTAGGGAAAGACACCAACAAAGGATGTTTTCCTTCATTACCGGGTCCTACTTGGCCTATAAACAAGAGGTGGACTACAAAGGTGTCGGTGTTTCGGACCGGGGGGTCCTCAACCAACCAGTGAATTTGTTCTGCGTGCTCCCGATCCGGATGGTGATGCAAAGAGACACAAGGTTTATACTGGTTCAGGCAATCGAGGCCCTATGTCTAGTCTGAGAGATCGATCTTGTATTCCTTGCACCGAGGTGCTCGTAGTAGGGGGTTACAAGCTAAAGGAGAGAAGGAGCTGGTCCTAGGTCTCAGCTGGGTGCCGTGCAGGCCGCTTGAGACGTTGCTCTCCGGCGGCAGGAGTGTGCGTGTGTGTGTGTGTGTTACAAGGTGCCCCCCCTTAAAACAACCCAGGTCCTCTCCTTTTATAGCATGAAGGGAGGACTAGGGCGGTACATGAGCCGACTATACTGACGTCGTGTGAACAGGCGGCGTGTCCGGCCCTATAGCCTGCTCTCGTGGCGGTGTGGCCGTCGGAGTGGTCCGCCCTTGGAGCACTTTGGGCGATGTGGCCGCCCTATCGATCCTCAGGTGTCGTGGGAGCCCCGGACTGCCTCGAGTGGGCGCGGCGGTGGGCGTGCAAGCCACTCGTGGACGGATCACCAGGCCGAGACTTGGTCGGTGTCGAGGCTGCACCATGGTGGAGGGTCTCGGCAGCACGATCCCCAAGATGGCCGAGACCTTGGTGTACGGTGCCAAGGCCTCGAGTGGGCGGTGATCGTGGAGTGCAGTGTTAGGACACGGTGGTGGTAATTCCAGCACTACCTCTGTCCCAAATGGTATGGTGCGGATCGTGGATACAAAGTGTTAGGACACGATGGGCGGTAATCCCCGCCGTACCACCCCCGCCGGTATGGATACTGATGCGACCTTGGGTCGCGTCGGCCATTCTATGGCGTTGAGCCGTCGTCCGGCTAAGATTGCGGGAGTGGTTGAAGCATTAATGGGACATGACACGTTGTCTGGAGGGTCGGTCGAGGTGGGGGGTGACGGGCTACGGGCGACTCGGCCTCGAGCGACACGGAGAATGAGGCATCGCGCGAGACGGAGATCAGGTTCCTTGCCGAGGCCTTGCACGAGACGCCTCGCACGATACGGAGAATGTACCCCTGCCGAGGCCTTCCCTGGAGAGCCTCGGGCGAGACGGAGACGGTGCCCCCTGCCGAGGCTCGGCGCCCCCTGCCGAGGCCTACCCTGGGGAGCCTCGTGCGAGGCGGAGTTTGTTCCGAGACCTCCTGCTCGAGGCTCGAGGCGAGGTGGAGGAGGGCTCGGTCGTGGCCGGTGAGGGACCCACAGCTTACCTTCTAGCTTTATTTTGATGTTTGCTTGGGGTACCCCGTTCTAAGGTACCCGACAGTAGCCCCTGAGCCTCGGGGTGAGTGCGTGCACTCTCCCTGAGGGTTCATCGAGGCTGGGTTTATGCCTGCTCCGTTGGAATTGGTTTGTTTTCTGAGGGTCCGGTGGGTGCGCGTGAGCGCACCCGCCGGGTGTAGCCCCTGAGCCCCTGGAGGAGTGAAGTTACTCCTCCAGGGGCTTTCTCCACTTTCGCGTTTGAGTGATCAGTTCTTATTGCATTTGCCGAGCCCATAAGCGCAAGTTCGGGTTGCGGGGTCTCGACGAGGTTGCAAAAAGGCCCTCTAGCCTCCGCATGGAGCGAGAGGTTCATCGAGGTCCCCCGACGTTGGGTATGTCCCTCACGCTTCCTTTCGCTTCGGAAGGAGGGGTGGAATGTGCCATGCTACCCTCGATGGGTGCGAGCGTGGACACTTTCGGTGAGTGTTATCGGGTAGTCCGAGTGGAGGCCCGAGCCCGTTTGCTAGGGGACGGCTAGCGGTCCGAGATGCACTCCAAAAGTACCGGAGGATTTCTCTAGTGGGTGCCGAGGCCGTTCACTGGCCTCGGTGGCTCGGTGCCTCCCTACGGTGGGATCCCATTCGGATACTTTCCCGTCGGTCTCGAGACATCGATTTAGGACGCCTGAAGCGATCGCTTGTTCAGTTCTGCCATTCAGAGGCTCGCCCAAGTCATCCCCGACTCTGTTGCCTGGGCGGCCGTGCGAAACCTCTTGAGGCCCACCCTTCGAACCCCTGGACCGTAACGGGCTCGGTGCCCTTTATCGTGTTTTTGTCTTGGTTTTTGGGTGCAAGAGGAGCCCCCGAGCCTCCGCCTGGAGCAAGAGGACGGTCGGGGGTCTCCTGACTTTTTCATTCGCCCCTCACATATCCTTTTCGTTCGGACGGAGGGTTCATTTGCTGAGCCCATTTTGGTCTCGGCAAGGTCGCAGGAAGAGCCCCTAGCCTCTGCCTTGAGCGCGAGGGCCGCTGGGAGTTCCCGACGACTTTTATACGCCCCTCGCGCGTGAGGGTTTGTTTGCCGAGCCCATTCTGGTCTCGGCAAGGTCGCAGGAAGAGCCCCTAGCCTCTGCGCAGAGCGAGAGGGCCGTCGGGAGTTCCCCTGACTTTTTATACGCCCCTCGCGCATGAGGGTTTGTTTGCCGAGGCCCCTTTGGGCGCGAGCCTAGGTCGTGGGGTCTCGGCATATTTGCAGGAGGAGCCTCCTAGCCTCTGCATAGGGCGAGAAGGCCGTCAGGGGTTCCCTTGACTTTTTATGCGACCCTCGCGCTTCCTTTTCGCTCGGAAGGAGGGGTGGAATGTGCCTCGCTACCCTCGATGGGCACGAGCGGTGGCACTTCCGGTGAGCTGTTATCGGGTAGTTCGAGTGGAGGCCCGAACCCCGTTCGTTAGGGGATGGCTAGCGGTCCAGAGACACACTCCAAGAGTACCAGAGGATTTCTCTAGTGGGTGTCGAGGCCGTTCGTTGGGCCTCGGTGGCTCGGTGCCTCCCTACGGTGGGATCCCATTCGGATACTTTCCTGCCGGTCTCGGACACGACTTTTGGGCGTCCCAAGTGTTTTGCTCACTTGGGTCTCAAATTAATAGGCTCGCCCATGATGCTTCTTTCTGTTATCCTAGGGCAAATTGTCGAAACCCTTTTGGGGTCCAAACCTTGAACCCTGGATTGTAATAGGCTAAGAGCCCGGTTCCTTCCTATGAAAGGAACAGCCGCGGGAAATATCTTCCCTATTGGCTCGCCATGAGTGGGGCGCCTTTTGAGGCGCTTTTATTAGGAGTCGAACGGTACTGCTTCGCCGTAGTGGCCGAGCGTGGCGTGGTGGATGGGGCGTAATCGCCCTCGCATTTAATGCGGGAGGCGTGGCGCGTGGGCGGTGAAATCGGCTCATGGTTAACCGCGCTGATTGGGGGAAATCTCCCGATTTCATCGCTCATTGCGTTTCGCCTCCTCCTGCATAAATACCGGGGAGTTTTGCCCTCCTCGTCTTACCTTGCTCATCATTGTCCCCCAAGCCGCTCGAGCAAAGAAAAGTGCCGAGAAGGAGAGGAGGAAGAGCGAGCCTAGGGAGGAAGCGAGAAAAAAGTGAGAGTGTGGGAGGGAGAGAAAGACTCACCACCGCACTTTGATTCCCCAAAGGCACCCATGGCCGGTGATATCGTTGTCGCCGAGGCGGACCCACAGGATCCGTCGGACGTCACCGAGAGATGCTCGATCGCTTGTCGACGGTGGGCTCCGCCCGCCGGTGATCGACTCCACCAGGCCGGAATGGATTGCTCCGTATGGCGAGTCGGAGCCGAGGCCTCACGATGGCTATGTCGTAAGCTTCGTCTCCTTCCACGAGCGTGGCCTTGGTGTCCCGGTGGACCGGTTCACGTGGGCACTTACGCACTACTACTACGTGGAGCTCCACAATTTTAATCCCAACTATGTTGCTCAAAGCGGCTATCTTTGTTGTTTGTCATGAGGGGTATTTAGGGATCACGCCCCATTGGGAGTTGTGGCTCCATCTGCTCCAAGGGGGGCATACTACAAAGCCATCGGGCACGTCGGGCAAGAGGAAGGCGGCGAGGGCCGGAGGTCTGCACTCTCCAAGTGCGCCAGACCGCCCTACACCTCTACATCCCACCCAACTCACGTCCTCCAACCGCTGGTGGTACATGAGTTGGTTTTATCTTCATAACGACGACGGAGGGCTTCCCCCTACACCGGGCGGATTGTGGGGAGTTGCCCGAGAAGTGGAAGTGGGCGCCCCGAAGGTCGACCACCACCCAAGCCGGAGCCGCTCTCTAGAGGGGGCGGCGGGTCAAGCGGGCCATGGCCTCACCGCTGGTATGTGGTTGTGGCGCGCTCCACCACCGAGAGGGTGCTGCCACCGATGGCTCGGCGGCGGCTGTTCGAGATGAAGCCAGTGTGAGCCCATTGAGGGCACCCGATGTCCTCTTCCGCCTCTTTCCGAGGAGGAGATTCTTCGTCGGGTGGGGGAAGACAGTGAGGCGGAGCGGAGGGCGGCAACTTGACCCCTATCGCGATCGGCGGCCGTCAGAGGGTCCTTTCATTTGGTAAGTCGTCGCGCCATTGTAGCCTCCGACCCTCCTCGGTCTCCTCCTACCCCTTGTTCCCTTATGTGTGTTTGTCGTTCTTTAGGGGATGAGGGATGTGCGCTCCTCCACCACCTGCCTTCCTCGAGGATGCGGAGCGGGCGGCGGTCAACCGTGCTCACGCCGATCGCGCAGAAGAGGCGAAAGGACGCCAAGGCGGCGGCGCGGCCTGAAGCACATCCTCGCGTGCGAGGGAGCTGGATAAGCGCCGCCAAACAACAACGGAAGGATGGTCTTCCGCCGGAGGAATCCCGTCGACGTCGTTGTCGACGGAGGCCTCGAGCAGGGATGACAAGGTCGAGGGAGGCGAGGTCCCCGGACCACCTTCCCGATGTCGTGGAGGTGGCGCCCGGGGTGTCGGTAAGCATCCCGGCACCCCGTGAAGGGGAGGAGAAGCGGACCCGGGGCCGGCGGTTGCCCGCTCCGGGGCCGAGGCCGACACGCCCGAGGCGCGGGCGTTAGGCAAACGCACCGCCGTCAGCCCGGTAGGCTCGGCGGCCGTGGTGGAGCGGGTGGCGGCGGAGGCGACGCCGCCCGCCCCGCAGAGATCGAGGGGCACCGGGGTCCGCCAAGACCGTCCAAGTCGATGGATACGGAGGCGATGCCTCTGCGCGCCCGCCTCACTTGGCTGCGGGGTGAGGTTTGCCGTGGCGAAGCGAGGGCCGCCCCGATCAAGGCAAGTGTATTCTTAGCAGGGTCGTGGTGTTTTTCGGTCGCTTTTTTAGTTTTGCGCTGATCCTGTAGGTTAATTTTCCTTAGTCGGAAGCGGCCTGCGGACGACCTCCCCTTGGCACCCCTTAAGGCGCTTAAGGTGAGCCTCGGCTCCTCCGCACACTGGGTGGCGGAGGCACAAGCCGCTATCCAACGCGGCGCGGCATCGGCGAGGGTCGACCCAACGGGGCCGGCCGCCCAAGGAGGGGCTGCCGAGGCGGCCCCTACACAGACGATGGGGCCGGCATGCCCTTTGTTGCTGAGGCCCCCGGGGTCTCCGAGGCTGAGGCGACGGAGGCTACGGCGCCCACGACCGCCGAGACCGTGGTGGCCGTGGTCGGCGTCTCAGCGTCTGCCAAGGCCACGATGGCAGAGGCCAGAGACCCTGAGACCGCCGAGGCCATAATTGCAGAGGCCGGAGCCCCCGAGGTCACCAAGACCGTCGTGATGGCGGCGAGGCCATCTGTGCAGGAGGCGGAGATGCAGGCGGCGGCCGCCTCGGTGGTGCCCTTGGTTCAAGGCCCGCCGTTGGTCTATCCGATCTCCTCCGACGATACTTCCCGGGCGCGGGAGGTGGTCGACGCCGAGGAGACCAATGCCGTGGAGCAGCTAGCGCCGCTCTTGGACGAGGGAGGCTCGACCCTCGTGCGGGTCCGGCCCGAGCCTCGCGGGTGGGACCACCCGCGGGTATTGTGGCGGAGCCGGGACGACCCTGAGGGGGAGCCTCTACTCACCCTTGAGGACACGGCTGAGGGTGGGCGCTGGAACACCTTCGAGCAGTATCGCCAGCTGGCGGAGCGGTCGCTACGGACGGCGCTATCTGTGGTGGCCGACGAATTGCCCGGAGTCACCCAGGTTCGTGCTTTTCTTTCTCGTGCGACGTTTACTTTCCTGACTTTGTTGCGACCAATGACCCTCGCTCTGCTTCCCCAGGAGCTCGAGACCCGGTCGCTTGGGAAGTCGGTGTTTCTCCGGTGGGAGAGGGGCGTCTGGGACCAGCTTCACCGGCAGAAGGGCCTTCTTGCCAATGCTAACGAAGCTTCAGCCGGTATGAAGCGCTTGGGGTGGAGGACCTTCGCCCTTGTTGCCGACGCCGCTGGTCGAGGCGGCCAGCATGATCCAGCGCAGCTCGCCCCCTTGGCGGCGCGGGTCAAGGAGCTGGAGGAGGAGCTTACCCGCGCGGTCAGCGATCGGGATGCCTTCAGGTCCCGGGCCGAAGAGGCGACGGCCTCAGGCAAGGCCCTCGCCGGGCAGCTGGGGGCAGAGGAGAGTGCGCACCGGCTGACCAAAGGCGCTCTGAACGAGGCCCTTGCTGCGGTTGAGGCCTCGCAGATTGAGGCTGTGGTTTTGATGGGGGCAATCGAGGGTGAGTTCCAGTCCCCTTGTTTTGTTTCCTTTTCCTTATGTTTGCTCCCTGACTTCCTTGTCTGACGCAGAGCTGGGAAGTGAAGCCTCCAGGGCGGCCGAGGCCTCTAGGTTCGAGGCCCAACGGTTGAGGGAGAAGGCCGAGGCCTGTCAGGCCGAGACCCGTCGCTGGGAGCAGAAGGCCAAGGGTGAGCTCCGTGGGCTTCCGTCCCCAACTTAGGTTGTCATTTCTCTCGCTCGACTTCATTCCGCTTTTCCACGGTGCGTGAGTCGAGGCGGAGATCCTTCGGGCCGCCGAGGCTTCTAGCGGCAGTGCGACGTGCTCAAGACCGAGATCGGGGAGCACGAGGCGCCGGCTGCGCGTGCCGCCCTTCCGCCGCTGCGAGGCCTTGGAGGTCGAGGGGTTCAATCAGCAGCTCCTTTGGGAGCCGCTTTGATTCTTGCCGAAAGCAACCAGATCTGCGAGCTGGCTCGAGGGGCACTTGCACACGGGTGTCAAGCGGGCGCTGGCCGTCATCTCCTCTCACTACCTTGGCGTCGACCTCTCGCCA
Source organism: Miscanthus lutarioriparius (assembly GCA_904845875.1). NCBI lineage: Eukaryota > Viridiplantae > Streptophyta > Magnoliopsida > Poales > Poaceae > Miscanthus > Miscanthus lutarioriparius. The sequence continues at coordinate 10,678,061 of CAJGYO010000007.1, read as the reverse complement.
TCGCGATGGCTATGTTCTCCCGATGATGACGAGGAGGCCGACGCCAGCGGGCGAAAGCCGATGGAGGCGGGAGGAAGGCCCTAGCGGCGGCCGGGCGACGCTCTTTCAAGAGGAGGTGGTTCCTCCCCCACCATCCGCCGACGGATGAAGGCCCCGAGCCTTGATCTGGGCCCCGGGGGCTATGTAAAAATAGAATAGGGGTTATTTTTTGTATCGTAACGCTTGTGGCCGTCGAGGCCTTTACTTTTGAAGTACTTGTGTTTCCTAATTGTTTTTCTTATGTTTCCGAGCCTCTGCCCTCGGTCGCTCCTGATCGGATTTCGTTTGCAAAACACCCCCTTGGGGCCTAAGCCGTCCCTTGAGCGAGAGGTAGTGAGGGAGTGCCATAGCCCGGAGGCGTAGGCCGTCTCGCGACTCTACCGGCCTCTCGCTTAGGAAACAGACCTTGGTCCGAGGGGTTTTTACAACTAATTCGTCAGAGCCTGCTAGGGACTTGGCGTAGGATTTTTTGCGAAAAACAATTGAAGAATGGCGCATGGGACCTAGGGGATGCCTAGGGAGGGGTCCCCTATCTAGCCCCCGAGGGAGGCTTGGTTCTGCCGAGGTAGAACCGAGTTTCCCTTGCCGTGTTACTGTATTGCCGAGGCCTACGATGGGCTCGGGGGGTTTCTCAAAAAATTAGACCAACTAAAGTACGCTTTTAATTGTATTTCGAGGAACGACATATACAATGCTTGGAAATTTAGGGATAAAAGTGACGTAGCTGTTCTATGTTCCAAGCGTTGGTGAAGACTTCGCCCTTCTCGTTGGCCAGCTTGTAGGTCCCGGCTTGAAACTTGGGCGATGATGTATGGTCCTTCCCATGGCGGGGTCAGCTTGTGGCGACCCTTGTTGCTCTGTGCTAGCCTCAACACCAGGTCGCCTATCTTCAAGTCTCAACCTCGGACGCTGTCCGGGCTGATAAGCGCAAGCATGCTGCTCTGCTGGTATTTGGCCGAGTGTAGTAGCCGCGACGTCTCGGCTTCCTCTAGTTGATCAAGGGCATCCTCTCGGGGTGCGCGGTTACTTTGTTCATTATAGGCTTGCAGCCTCGGGAACCATATTCCAAGTCGGTGGGGAGGATGGCCTCGGCCCCATAGACTAGGAAGAAAGGCGTGAATCCCGGCTCTCGGCTTGGAGTGTTCCTCGGGCTCCAGATGACCGACGGGAGCTCGGCGAGCCATTTTTTGCCAAACTTTTTCAATCGGTTGTGAATCCTTGGCTTAAGGCCTTGTAGGATCATGCCGTTGGCACGCTCTACTTGGCCGTTGGTCCTTGGGTGTCCTACGGCCGACCAGGCCACACGGATGTGGTGGTCATCGCAAAATGTTAGGAACCTTTTGCCGGTGAACTGCGTCCCGTTGTCGGTGATGATGGTGTTGGGGACCCCAAACTGTGGATGATGTCGATGAAGAATAGCACCGCTTTGCTCGGATTTGATTCGATTGATCGGACGAGCCTCGATCCATTTGGAGAACTTGTCGATTGATACCAATAGATGGGTGAAGCCCCCGGGGGCCTTTTGCAGAGGCCCGACCATGTCGAGCCCCCACACGGTGAACGGCCATGTGATGGGGATGGTTTGCAGGGCCAGGGCCGGGAGATGTGTCTGCCGAGCGTAGTACTGGCATCCTTTGCAGGAGCATACTAGTTTGGTAGCGTCGGTGACCGCCGTCGGCCAGTAGAACCCTTGGCGGAAAGCGTTCCCTATGAGCGTCCGAGGCGCCGCATGGTGCCCGCAGGCGCCCGCGTGTAAGTCCCAAAGCAGGGCTTGGCCCGCTTCGGAGCTGATACACAGTTGGAGGACACCTGAGGGATTTCGCCTGTACAATTCACCGTTGTAGAGGGCGTAGGTCTTGGCTCACCGCGCAAGCCGCCGTGCTTCGGTTTTGTCATCAAGAAGCTCCCCCCGATCGAGCCAATCGAGGAACGGGACTCGCCAATCCGCGTCCTGATCAGTCCGTGGAGGCTCAGCGATTGACTTCCATGACCTCGGGCTTGGTCGAGGGGGTCTCGGCAGGATAGAGGGCGTCGAGCTTCATCGCGGGTTCTACAGGTGGGCCCTCCTCTGTTGCCGAGGTGTATCCAATGGAAGGTTTGTGGAGGTCTCTGGCGAAGACGTTCGGGGGGACCGAGGCCCGTGCTGAGGCCATCTTTGCCAGCTCGTCGGCGGCTTTGTTGTACTTCCGCGCGACATGATTTAGCTCGAGACCGTTGAACTTGTCTTCTAGGCGTCGTACCAGCTTGCAGTAAGCCTTTATTTTGGGGTCGAGGTAGTTTGACTCCTTCATCACTTGATCTATGACGAGCCACGAGTCGCCTCAGACGTCGAGGCGTCGTGCCCCAAGTTCGATGGCGACTTGTAAGCCGTTGATGAGGGCCTCGTATTCGGCCACGTTGTTGGAGGCGGCGAAGTGGAGCCGCACCATGTAGCGCATGTGTACTCCAAGGGGTGAAATGAAGAGCAGACCCGTGCCCGCCCCGGTCTTCATCAGGGATCCATCGAAGTACAAGGTCCAGTATTCCGTCTGAATTTGAGTGGGTGGCAGTTGGGTATCTGTCCATTCGGCCACGAAATCGGCCAAGACCTGAGACTTGATCGCTTTTCGAGGCGCAAAGGTCAAGGTTTCCCCCATAAGCTCGACAGCCCACTTGGCTATCCTGCCCGAGGCCTCCCGGTTATGAACTATCTCGCCCAGGGGGAAGGATGATACCACGGTCACTGGGTGCGACTCGAAGTAGTGGCGCAGTTTGCGCCGGGCCAGGACCACGGCGTAGACCAGTTTCTGGATGTGGGGGTAGCGTGCTTTGGTCTCGGAGAGCACCTCGCTGATGAAATAAACAGGTCGTTGGGTGGGTAGAGTATGCCCTTCTTCCTGCCTCTCTACCACTACGGCGGCGCTGACCACTTGGGTTGTTGCGGCGACGTAGAGTAGGAGGACCTCGTCCATGGCCGGGGGTATCAGGACGGGAGGATTGGTGAGCAGGCTCTTGAGTCTGTCGAGGGCTTCCTCGGCCTCGGGGGTCCAAGAGAAACGCTCGGACTTTCTCAAGAGTCGGTACAGGGGCAAACCTTTTTCGCCGAGGCGCGAGATGAAGCGGCTCAGGGCCGCAAGGCATCCCATGACCCTCTGCACTCCCTTGAGGTCTCTGATTGGTCCCATGCTGGTTATGGCCGAGACCTTCTCCGGGTTGGCTTCAATGCCGCGTTCCGAGACTATGAATCCCAAGAGCATGCCTCGGGGAACCCCGAACACACACTTCTCGGGGTTGAGCTTGATGCCCTTCTCCCTAAGGCATTTGAAGGTTATCCTCAAGTCGTCGATGAGACCCTCGGCTTTTCTGGTCTTGACCACGATGTCGTCTACGTAGGCCTCGACGGTCCGCCCGATGTTGTCTCCAAAGACCTGGGTCATGCACCGTTGGTACGTGGCACCTGCGTTTCTGAGGCCAAGGGCATCGTCACGTAGCAGTACATGCCGAACGGTGTGATGAAAAAAGTTGCGAGCTGGTCGGACTCTTTCATCCTGATCTGATGGTAATCAGAGTACGCATCAAGGAAAGACAGGGTCTCACACCCTGCAGTGCAATCAACAATTTGATCGATTCGAGGTAATGGGAAGGGGACCTTTGGACAGGCTTTGTTTAGACCGGTGTAGTCTACACACATCCTCCATTTCCCATTTTTCTTTTTGACTAACACGGGGTTAGCCAACCACTCTGGGTGAGACACTTCCTTGATGAACCCGGCCGCCAAGAGTCTCTGCACCTCCTCTCCAATGGCCCTGCACTTTTCTTCGTCGAAGCGGCGCAGGCGTTGCTCTCGCCGGTCTAGATCTAGCCTGGATGTCCAGGGCGTGCTCGGCGACCTCCCTTGGTATGCCCGGCATGTTCGAGGGACTCCATGCGAATATGTCGGTGTTCGCACGGAGAAAGTCGACGAGCACGGCTTCCTATTTGATGTCGAGGGTGGCGCTGATCCTCAGCGCTCGGTCGTCGGGGCAGGCGGGGTCGACCGGGATGAGTTTGATGGTTTCAGCGGGCTCGAACACCACCGCGCGACGCTTGGAGTCAGGCACCTCGCCACTGAGTTGGTCGAGGTGGGCGATGAGTGTCTCGGCCTCTGCAAGAGCCTCGGCGTACTCGATGCATTCGACGTCGCAGTCGTATGCATGTTCGTACGTGGACTCAATTGTGATGACACCGCTAGGGCCTGGCATCTTGAGCTTGAGGTAGGTATAGTTGGGCACTGCCATGAACTTGGCGTAGCACGGCCGCCCCAGGATGGCATGGTAGGCTCCCCCGAACCCGACTACCTCGAAGGTGAGGACTTCCTTGCGGTAGTTGGAGGGGGTGCCAAAGCAGACGGGAAGGTCGATGCGCCCGAGGGGTCACGTGCGCTTCCCTGGCACGATGCCGTGGAAGGGTGCGACATCGCCTCGGAGCCTCGACCGGTCGATCTCCAAGAGTTCCAGGGTGTTGGCGTAGAGGAGGTTGAGGCCGCTGCCTCCATCCATCAACACCTTGGAGAGTCGGGTGTTGCCGATGATCGGGTCGACAACCAGTGGGTACTGCCCGGGATTCGGAACATGGTCAGGGTGGTCATCTCGATCGAAGGTGATCGCCTCTCGAGACCAGTCAAGGTACTGGGCGGTGGCTACCTTGACTGAGAAGACTTCTCGGCGTTCCCTCTTGCGCTGCCGTGCCGTAAGGCATGCCGAGGGCCCGCCGAAGATCATGAAGGCGTTGCGTACTTCGGGGAACCCGTTGTCCTTGTCCTCGTCCCGGTCACCGGCGCCCTTCTGCTTGGCATCGTCGTCGGGGAGCCCGAGCCTGGCGTAGTAACGTCGCAGCATGGAGCAATCCTCGAGGGCGTGCTTGATCGGGCCTTGGTGATAAGGGCATGGTTTCTTGAGCATGTCGTCGAAAGGCCTAGGGCCTTTGGGGCCTCGGGGATTCTTGCGTTCTACGGCCCCGACCAGATCAGCCTCCATGGCCTCCTGCTTCCCTAGGCGCCCCTTTTTCTTTCTCTTAGGGAGGTGGGAGGCCGAGGCGTCGGGGGCCTCGTCCCTCCGTTTTCCCTTGGCGTCGCTGTCGGGGAAGATGGCACCAACGGCCTCCTCGCCCGAGGCGAAGTTGGTGGCGATGTCGAGGAGCACAGCAGCGATGCGTGGCGCGTTTCGACCTAGCTCCCGCACCAGGTCCCGACAGGTGGTGCCGGAGAGGAAAGCCTGGACGATCTCCGAGTCGCCGACGCTGGGCAGCTCGGTGCACTGCTTGGAGAAGCACCGGATGAAATCTCGAAGAGACTCGCCTAGTTTCTGGCGGCAATTCTTAAGGTCCCAGGAGTTTTCGGGACGTACGTATGTGCCCTAAAAATTCCCAACGAAGACCCTAACCAAGTCGCGCCACTCGTGGATCTGTGAGGGAGGGAGGTGCTCGAGCCAGTGCTCGCGCTGCAAGTCCGACAAGAGCAAGGAGGTTACTGATGATGAGCAGGTCATCATCATCCGCGCCACCTAATTTGGCGAGCCAGGTGATGGTCGGCAAGCCGTAGTTTGGGGTTGGTCTCACCACTGTATTTCGCGAGGTTGGCTGGTTGCCGAAAACGGGCCGAGAACTGGGTGACACGGATAGCTCTGCTAAAGACTCGAGGGCAGTGTGCTCGGGAGAAGAAGGGCGCGGTCTTCCTCGCCGTCGTGGCGGCTACCTTGATGCACATGGTAGCCTCAGCGGGCCCCTCACCGTCGTGGCGTCGTCGGGCGGCCGACCACCTCGTGGTCTCCCTACCCCTCGTGTCGATTATTGAGGCGGTCAAGGAGCACGGGGACCACAGTGAGCTATCGGTGCTCGAGCGAGGTTCGGACGAGCCGAGGCTTCCCCGTCCCCCCGAGGTGGTGCCGCGAGCAGAGTTCGAGACGCCCCGCGCCGCGTCGGGAGGCGAACTCTTGGCTTGCTTGAACCATGGCGGTCTCTAGGAGATCTCGGAGCTCGCCATGGACCCGCCGCCCCTCCGCGATAGAAGGCTCGGGCATTGCGCGAACCAAAGATCGCCGCAGCCCACGACGTTTCGGCTAGCGCGATTGAAGATCGGGGGTTGCTCACTCTCTTTGTCGTTATGGATGCGGTGATGCACGTCGAGGGCCCTCCGTTGGGCTCCCCCGCCTTTGCCGCGACCTCGTTGTTCCTGTTCAAGAGAGTCTCGAAGCTACTGCAGAAGGAGTTGCTCTTGCTCGACCTTGGCCTAGAGCTCACGGAGCTGTTCTAGGTCTGGGTGCTGAGGTCGCGCAAGAGCGACGTTCTCATTTTTCTGGCGGCGGCGGGACGGCGCGTGGAGGAGGTGTAGCGACGCCACGCCGGGCGGAGCGGGAATGGCTACTCTGCCCCTCGTCCTCTTCGCCTCCCTCGGCATCCCGAGCCCGACATGAAAACATTCATGAGTGGGGTCGTAGGTGCCTTCGTCGTCGAGTCGGAGTAGCCAAGCGATGAGTCGCTCATGGCCAAGAATTGGCGCAAAAGCCCTGTGGTTGTGGAGTTTGGAGAAATCCACCCCGGCCATGCCTCGCCCTCGTCCGAGGAGTCGGAGGGGTGCTCGGCCGAGAGCGGCACCGGGCGGCGTTCCGAGGGGTGCTCGTGAGCTGCAGCGGTGTAAGCGTAGGCATAAGAGGCGGCGGCATTTCTCAACCCAAAGGGGTATGGGGACGATGCTGTCTCTAGATTCTCGCTCCGCTCGGGCCGGGCTCTTCGTGGAGTGATGGAGCGGAGGCGACGACCGGCATCGCCCGCGCCATAGGTAAGTCTCCTTTGTCCAAGCTCGGGCTAGACGGTCCCCCACCAGGGGACCACAGCCTAACAAATGTGACCGGTCGTGAGATATCGGCGGGGGTGGCGTGTCGCCTCGGATTCAGCGTGTGAAGCGTCGGGGTAACCTTGTTCGTGCCGTGCTTGGCGGCCTTGCGAGCGGCGCGCGAGGCGGCCGCCGGACGCCGCCACTGGCTGGCCGCCGGGCGTAATTTCATCGTTGGTTGGTGGGGCTCGAGGAGTGAGGAGCACCATGTCGTACTCATGCCCTAGAGACATGAACTCTAGGCTCCCGAACCAAACCACGGTGCGAGACGCAATGGTCGTCTGGGGTCTACCATCCGGAACTCTTTGGGATGATTTAAACCGACACGCAGCGCCCCTACCGGGCGCCAATCGTATGGTGTTTCGGACCGGGGGGTCCTCAACCAACCAGTGAATTTGTTCTGCGTGCTCCCGATCCGGATGGTGATGCAAAGAGACACAAGATTTATACTGGTTCAGGCAATCGAGGCCCTACGTCCAGTCTGAGAGATCGATCTTGTATTCCTTGCACCGAGGTGCTTGTAGTAGGGGGTTACAAGCTAAAGGAGAGAAGGAGCTGGTCCTAGGTCTCGGCTGGGTGCCATGCGGGCCGCTTGAGACGTTGCTCTCCGACGGCAGGAGTGTGCGTGTGTGTGTGTGTGTGTGTTACAAGGTGCCCCCCTTAAAACAACCCAGGTCCTCTCCTTTTATAGCATGAAGGGAGGACTAGGGCGGTACATGAGCTGACTATACGGCGTCGTGTGAACAGAGGCGGCGTGTCCGGGCCCTGTAGCCTATTCCTGTGGCGGTGTGGCCGTCGGAGTGGTCCGTCCTTGGAGCACTAGGGGCGACGTGGCCGTCCTATCAGATCCTGTGCGTCGTGGGAGCCCCGGGACTGCCTCGGAGTGGGCGCGGTGGTGGACGTGCAAGCCACTGTGGACGGACTGCGCGCGAGGCCGAGACTTGGTCGGTGTCGAGGCTACACCATGGTGGAGGGGTCTCGGCAGGCACGATCCCCAAGATGGCCGAGACCTTGGTGTACGGTGCCGAGGCCTCGAGTGGGCGGCTGATCGTGGGTACAGTGTTAGGACACAGTGGCCGGTAATTCTCGCCGTACCCTGTCCCAGCCGGTATGGCGGAGATCGTGGATACAGTGTTAGGACACAGTGGCCGATAATCCCGCCAGATCTCTGTCCCGGTATGGTGATGGCGACTGATGCGACCTTGGGTCGCGTCCGCCATTCTCTGGGCGTTGAGCCATCGTCCGGCTGAGATTGCGGGAGTGGTTGAAGCATTAATGGGACATGACACGTTGTCTGGAGGGTCGGTCGAGGCGGGGGGTGACGGGTTGCGGGCGACCCGGCCTCGAGCGACACGAAGAATGAGGCCTCGCGCGAGACGGAGATCAGGTTCCTTGCCGAGGCCTTGCGCGAGACTCCTCGCGCGATACGGAGAATGTACCCCTACTGAGGCCTTCCCTAGAGAGCCTTGGGCGAGACGGAGACGACGCCCCCTGCCGAGGCTCGGCGCCCCCTGCCGACGCCTACCCTGGGGAGCCTCGCGCGAGGCGGAGTTTGTTCCGAGACCTCCTGATCGAGGCTCGAGGCGAAGTGGAGGAGGGCTCGGTCGTGGCAGGTGAGGGGCCCACGGCTTACCTTCTAGCTTTATTTTGATGTTTGCTTGGGGTACCCCGTTCTAAGGTACCCGACAAAAGGATTCAACGAGGCTATAAGAGTCACCCTCGCGAGCTACCACTAATCCGGAATGCAGGGTGCATCCACGATTAACCCAAGTCTAAGCACCACACTTACACTTATTATTAATACTTTACCCCCCTCTAGAACAGGAATAAAGTACTCAAAGAGTCATGATCCTAATGAACAATATAAAAATATGCTTACTTCAATCAAAAGTTGATTACCAGAGAAATCTTAGAGGCAAGCTCAAGTAGAACTTAGACCCGCCAAGGTACAAGCCGTAGAGAGAGCACCGATAGGCTGGCACCTCCTCCAAACTCTTTCCTCACTCTCTATCTCACTATTTCTATTCATGAGACTAGATCCTATGGATGACTAATTTTCTCTTGATAATTGGCTCTGATCCTGAAGATATGAATTAGGGTTTTAGGGATGGCTCTCCTAGAGGGGGTATAGAGCTATATATAGGGGGTAGCATCAATTCTGGACCCTCGGATCAAACTGACTTGAAAGAATTTGCATAGATGCAATCTAGGAGGCGGTGGAGAACTGACATTCAAAGCGGAGGCTGACCGGTGGGCCCCATAGGCCTGTCTCAGTGACTGGTGGGCCCCATCTTTGGTGGTTCGCCTTCTGGAGTTTTCTAGAGTCTTCTCGCGTCGGTTTCGCTGCGGATAAACATGATTTGCTTTGACAAATAGGTCATCCTTGATGGATTTCTGATTAAACCCTACTGAAAACACAGATTCAACAAAACTCATATAATTTATTTATTTAAACACCTAGACCTATGTTTGGTGATGGATTTAAGTATATATGCAGGTTAGATTGATAGTTTATAATTGATGTTAATGATCGTTAACACCCGCCGAGCTCACCCGGGGAAAAACACACATGCCTGATGCCTTAGGTTAGTTCGCCACAGTGCGGGCTTGCTCACGCGTGCGATCGAGGTAGCTCAGGCTCATCCATGGCGGTACGGTGAGGTGGGTTCGCCACCGCGTGTCGAGGGAGGAGCAGTGAGGGAGAGAGAGAATAGGGGAAAGGTGAAGGTGGGGTCAAGAAAAGATCTTGCGAGGGCATCCTGGTCTCCATAACTTCATCGGGGCGAGGCGGTGGCGGCGGGACCACGTCGCTCAGGCTACGACGCTGTATTCGCGTCATCGGCCCGAAGTAGACGACGGGCGTGACGGCCGAGTCCCACGCGCCAGTGAGAGAGAGGGAGAGAGGAGGAGGCGGGCGGGAGTTGGGCCGGGGCGCTGTAATGGGCCAGCCTAGTCGCGGGAGAGGGAGAAGAGAGGAGGGTAAGTGGGCTGCTGCTGCTGCCGTCATGGGCCGAGGGGAGGGGAATGAGCCCAGTGCTCATTTTCCTATTTCCTTTCCTTTTTCTTTTTTCTCAGATTTCTATACTATGTTTGAATGCATTTTGAATTTAAATAAGAAAGCATGCAAGGTACCTTATGTTCAAGCAAGCAAGCACACAATTCTACATCTATGGTTTTTATTCCTATGTTGATCTATTCATATTAATTCTTAGGTTAATTAACTATGTGTGGGGATTGTTATGCAAAGTTTTAAAAAGTTCAAATTTTTAGTGGTTTTTAAATTAGGTCAAAATTCAGGGTGTTACAAACCTACCCCCTTAAAATAAATTTTGTCCTCTAGTTTCGAACTGATCCTCAAATAGATAGGAAAATTCTTTCTTAAGATCATCTTCTCTTTTCCATGTGGCTTCTGCCTCAGTATGATTACTCCATTGTACCCGACAGAATCTTACCGCTGTCCTTCTCGTTTGTCGGGTGCAACATCCAATATCCTGATTGGTCTTTCTTGATACTGTAAATCCGATTGTAAATCCATGGCTTCCATAGGTGCTTGTTCTTCTGGTATTCTTAAGCATTTCTTTAGTTAAGACACATGAAACACATCATGAACATCTGACTTCTCCGTCGGTAATTCCAGATAATAGGCTACGACTCCAATCTTTTCAATGATCTGATATGGCCCAATATACCATGGTGCTAATTTTCCTCTGACTTGGAATCTTCGAGTGCCCCTGATTGGTGATACTTTCAGATAGGCATAATCTCCTAGTTGAAATTCCAATGGCCTTCGTCAGGTGTCTGCATAGCTCTTTTGTCTGCTTTGTGCCGCTTTTAAGTTCTCTCTGACTTTGGCTACTTGTTCTTCGGCTTCCTTGATCATGTCTGGTCTAAATAGGCTTTTTTCTCCAACCTCTGACCAATCAACCGCTATTTTTTGCCCACAAATGATCCAAAACCTCCACGTATGGATATGGATCAGCTCCACCTCGCCACAAATGCTTTTCTGACCTTCTCTTTACCTATTGATTTCTTGGAGACTTTGGACACTATTGCTTGCATCGTTGTCTTATGTTTTTCGTTAGCAACCTACTTTCTTTTGAAACCGAAGGCATTTTTTGTTATCTTTAATTTAGTATCTCAAAATTTCTATGCCCTAAACCGTAATGAACTCGATCAATTGATAGCAAGACTTATAAGATTAATATCTTTGATTTTATGAAAGGCACTTATGAGATTAATATCAAGTCTATATATAAGTGCACCTAATAATTAGAGCACCTCCAAGAGTCTTTCTAAAACTCTCTCTAAATTATCATTTTGATAGTCGTTTGAGTAAAATCATTTTCTATATTTTTGTTCTGCTCCAACAACTTCTCTATATCTTGTGTGATTTTTAGAGAGTCATTCTCGCTTTCTATCTTTGGCTAGCGAGAAATCTGAAATAGAGAAGGTTTAAATTTGGAGATTTGATTAAAGAGATTGTTAAAGGTTATTTTTTTTGTTAATATGTCTGTTCCCGTAAATTAGGAAAGATGTAAAGAATTTCTTGGCCCTTAAATTTCCAATTTTAGCACAAAGAGAAGAACTGGAACTCGGAGACAATGATATGTCGTTGAAAGTCCGAAACTGATGCATGGGACTTCGTCTTCGTACATTCTCGTTCGCGTATTGTACCCTTCAATTCGGCGACTAGCCGTCGCCTGACGTTGTGTACTTGTGTATGCATCACTGTGCTGCGGCGAGCGGATGAGGCAGTTGGTGCACTGCAGACCCTGCTGGGCAGCGAGCAGGCTCTAGTTTTTCTTTACCCACGTCGATTTTCACTATTTGGGCCGAATTGATCTTCAATGGGCCTTGGCCTTGAATGGCAGGATTCACATGTGGCAGCGTTTTGGACGAACAAAGTAATTTCATTTCTCCAGCAGGGGTCACGTCTCGACCTTTCGTTCCCCACGATACGATAGAATAGGGCGACCGACAGGCGATTCTGCTTCCGGCGTCGATTTCGCTAGTCCCTTCTCGCCTCCGGTGGCCGCTACGGTGCCGGAGGAGGAGAGGGGCCGCGGAATCGATGGCCGTTGTACATACCCTCTCTTATTAGTGTTTGTTTAGTTAGGTTAGGGTTTGTGTTCTCCGCATCGGTGGTGTTGTTGATGCGGATTCCAGCTCTGTAATTGTCATCCGCGGAGATGGCGTCGGTTTTAGCTTGGTCACCATCGATGGTGACCTCCGGTGTCGTTGTTGCTGCGGATTTGAGGTATGTTTTGCTTACCCCATCCGCGGTTGGGATGGGGCCTGTTCTTCTCCCCTGGCTAGGGTTTTTTTACCAACTCGCTGAGAAACCGAGTTGGTGTCTAGTCCCCACCTTCTTTGGTGGTCTTGTTCCCCTTCGGGTTGTATCGTTCTTCAGTGAGTCGAGGCTGCTGGTGGCCTTTGAGGCGCCAGATCCCTTGTCTCCCGGCGATGTGATGGCCGGTGGCCATCTTCTTCAACCAGGGTCTGCAGCGAGTATACAACATGTCGATGTTTTCGACGTGCAGCTCTTGGTGGCATCAAAAAACTGTGAAGTTCCATCATCCAGAAGGAGGTCGGCTTCAAGCAGCACTTGGCTGCTTCGATCGCCGGCGACGAGGACGACCTGGAGGATCTTGCTAGGACTGAGCTGTAATTTTTGTTTTCTTCATGTGTGTCTTTGTAAGACGTGGAACGTAAACTTTAAGAAGTATATATGTAATATATATATCCCCGGTTTCTAAAAAAAAGTAATTTCATTTCTCCATGTCCAAACTCGTATATGTACAGCTTTAATCAGGCGTACAGTACAGTACATATTAACGGGGACGGTGTCCGGTACAGACTACATCACTACGTACTCCAATCAACTACACCAGGGTGTTGCAGGTGGACGTCGCCGGGTTGTACAAGGCCGGGAGCAGGTACTTCCTCCCGTTCACGCCGTTGGCATTGTAGCTGGCCCCGGTGGTTTGGTCGACCAGCAGGTTCCCGGGAAAGCCCGGATAGGCGCCGCTGCCGTAGACGCCCGGGCACGCGGTGCACGCCTCCAGCGGCGCGTCCTTTGAGCCCTGGTAGAACCCGTCGCGATACGGGTTGGTCACGGTGCCGGCCATCATGGCGGCGAGGACCATCACCAGCCCGTCCATCCCGGCGTCGCCGTTGGGTGCCACCAGGGGAGCGCCCTGCGGCCCGTACAGCGGCTGCGCGAACGGCCACGCGCACTGCCCCGGGCACTGCTTCACGGCGTTGCCCACCCAGATGTAGGTGGACCCGGCCTCGGCGCCCGGGGCGGCAGAGCCGTGCTTGCCGCACCGGCTGCTGCAGAAGCCCTCCACGGCCACGTCCTGGTCGGTGAACACCAGCGCGATGCCGCCCTTCTTGGCGCCGGCGCGCGCGGCGAGCTGCTCGATCTGGGCTAGCGTGAGCGACTTCCCCAGCGAGTACGCCTCGTCGGACGCCTCCGCCCGAGCGTCGAGGAGCACGCGCGTCCCCGACGCGGCGGCGCTGGACAGGTACAGCTGGTCGATGGTGCCCCACCACTGCTCGACCGAGGGCGTGGCCGCGCTCGGCGCCGTGATGAGCGAGAGGAGGAAGTCGTAGACGATTGACTTCTGCGCCGACGTGAAGCTGCCGTACCAGAGCGTGGTCACCCGGATGTCGCCGCTGAGCACGCCGCCGTGGTGGTCGGTGAGCTGATCGCTCGGCGGAGGAATGTACAGCTCCATCAGCCTCCTGCTGCTCCCCGCGGAGAGCTGCGCCAGGCTCAGTACCGTCGCCACAACCAGCACAAGAGAAGCCATTGCTATTTGCTAATCACGACTTGCTAAACTGCGCCAAGAAACTTGTGAGCTTAGAGCTACTACTGCTTGGTGATCGACCTTGTGTTTAGTGTGCGTGTGAGCGTGTCGTTGCGATGGAGATGGAGGGGAAGGCTCCCGGCTCCTCTATTTATAGTCTCTGCGTCAGTGCCTGGAGGTGAACAACGAGAGGCTTCGTGCACGGTTCTTGACTACTACTCCACTTATGGATGAAAACGGTACGGATATTTATTCGACCGTCCGTACAAACAAATCTTATCTGGATGCAGATATCGGTTTTTTTCGGATCTGGATACTCGGATATCTTAGGCGGATATCAAATACGGATGTAATATCTGATATCGCGGATATCGGATAATCCGGATAAGTATCGGATATATCCGGATATTTAAAAACGGATATTATCCTGATATTTATTCAAAATTTAAAAATCACAAATTTGAACCATCCAAAGTATCTCAAATGGAAAGTTGACCAAAACAACAATTGTAGATCTTGATAAGTTGAACAAACTTGGTATTCAAAACTTTTCAATTTGAAGTCATTTAGAGTTCATAATACTAGAGTCAAAGTGTTGTTTTTTCATTTGACCAAATTTGACTTGGTCAAACTTGCTCAAATGAGACACTAAATGACCTCGATGAAAAAACTCTGAATACGATCATCTCAGCAAGATCTACAATTGTTACATAGCTTATTTTCCCATTTGAGAAAAGTTTATCAAACACTAGTCATAAATTCTTGAATTTCATATAGACTTTACGAAACTATGTCACACACTTGTGAAATTTGAACTATATTTTGTTCAAACTTTCTCAAATGAAAAATGGCCTATATAAGGATTGTATATCTTGATGAGATGAACAAATTTGATTCAAAACTTTTCAATTTGAGACAATCTAGGGTTCTAGTTTGTAAACATCGAAATTTAAAAATCACAAATTTGAACCGTCCAAACTATCTCAAATGGAAAGTTGACCAAAACAAAATTGTAGATCTTGATTAGTTGAACAAACTTGGTATTCAAAACTTTTCGATTTGAAGTCATTTAGAGTTCATAATACTAGAGTCAAAGTGTTATTTTTTCATTTGACCAAATTTGACTTGGTCAAACTTGCTCAAATGAGACACTACATGACCTCAGATGAAAAAACTCTGAATACCAAGTTTGATCATCTCAGCAAGATATACAATTGTTACATAGCTCATTTTCCCATTTGAGAAAGTTTTATCAAACACTAGTAAAAAATTCTTGAATCTCATATAGACTTTCTGAAACTATGTCACACACTTGTGAAATTTAAACTACATTTTGTTCAAACTTTCTCAAATGAAAAAATAGCCTATATAAGGATTGTAGATCTTGATGATCTGAATAAACTTGGTATTCAAAACTTTTCAATTTGAGACAATCTAGGGTTCCGAAAACTAGTTTGTAAACATTGAAATTTAAAAATCACAAATTTGAACCATCCAAACTATCTCAAATGGAAAGTTGACCAAAACAAGAATTGTAGATCTTGATGAGTTGAACAAACTTGGTATTCAAAACTTTTCAATTTGAAGTCATTTAGAGTTCATAATACTAGAGTCAAAGTGTTGTTTTTTCATTTGACCAAATTTGACTTGGTCAAACTTGCTCAAATGAGACACTAAATGACCTCAGATGAAAAAACTCTGAATACCAAGTTTGATCATCTCAGCAAGATATACAATTGTTACATAACTCATTTTCCCATTTGAGAAAGTTTTATCAAACACTAGTCACAAATTCTTAAATCTCATACAGATTTTCTAAAACTATGTCACACACTTGTGAAATTTGAACTACATTTTGTTCAAACTTTCTCAAAATGAAAAAATGGCCTATATAAGGATTGTAGATCTTGAATCCATGACCATGACTCCATGAGACCCATGAAGCAATGTGCTTGGCTATTTCTACTCATCTGTAAAATTGGTGCTTATATGATGTTTGATGTATGATGTATTATATCTTTATCTTATTTGTTGCTTTACTCTTTAGTCTTTCGGCTTAATCTAGATGGATTATGGACTCATAGAGTGGTGTAATGGTTTGCAACGTGATGATATATATATATATATATATATATATATATATATATATATATATATATATATATATATATATATATATATATATATATATATATATATGCTTTTTTACTCAATATTCAATAGATATTTGTATCCAACCTTCTCCTAATCCGATTCATATAAGTATTCGATACTCATTATTCGTGTCCGTCTTCCAGTATTAGGTATATGTATCCGAACGCTTGTCCGTGGTCCGTCAATCCGAATCAATAGAATATAAAAAACAAATATAATATAAGTGATATCCGTTCGTATCCGATCCGTTTTCATCCCTACTCCTGCTACATCTGGTGCAGACGTGCAGTACTCCCATCTGGTCTGCGCGGCGGGAGAGGGGACCGCGGGGAGGCAACGAGGCGCGGTGCACCCCCCGCACGCCACCGTGTGTCGCTCACCGCGCGCGCTGCGCTGTCCAGTTGCTTCCGGGCACGGGTCCAGAGACAGTGCGAGTCAGATTACCGCGCACGCGCACTCTATCCCCGCGCACCGGATGAGGATTTGACCCCGCGGGCTCCCGATGAGCAACAGCTGTCCGGCGCATGTGGCCGCGGAAGGTTCCCTAGAGCAGCGCGGCGGGTCAGCACCTGGGCGCGCGCGCTCCGGTGGCGGCAGGCACGATCGCGTGCTGCAGCCCTGGCGGATTTTGATCTATTTGTAAATAGTATTTAAATATGACTGTTACCAGGTCTCCACGACGCGCGGCATGCGATGTGACGGTGGTAGCAATTTTTGGAAGTTGGGGTGGAACTAAACAAGACGTGAGTTTTTTACTTTTGTGTTGTCCGAGACCGAGATGTGGACATGCTTCGGGGAATGAGGGTCGCATGGCGCGGGCGCGGGGAGGTGCACGGTTACGCCGGCCAAACCGCAGCTCGATGCTGTATTAGCCTTAGCCATTGCAGAGCATGAGAGTAGTAGCCTGTGGTAATTGGTAAAGAGAGTAAAATGGCGTGCGATGCTGTATTATCGCGTTTTGTTTGTCTATGATGGATATTGTAAGCTGGTGTTCCCAGCAAACTCTTTGCTTTCAATATAAGCAGGGCTGCGGTCTTAGGTCTAAAAAAAATTGTTTAGATCGTCCAACGCCTGAGTCCACCAAGTAAACGGTGACCGACGCATGGGCGCCGAGCAAAGACTCCATCCATTAACAAATGATGAGGTGGCCATACGTGATAGTACATGCATGCATGTTGCACTTACAGCTGGCTCATGGCGTGCGATCTAGTAGTACTCGACTGACCAGGTCGCCGGTGGCGCAAAATGGAGATCATGCCAGAGAGACCTTTACGTAACACGTGGCCACAGTGCGTGCGCACACGCGTGCTCTCATTGTAAACTATGCAAGGTTTTGCACCTTCACGTGACCTATATCACCTATCGAATCGATCTCCCATGCTCGGAGTGGACCGTGCCCTTTTTTACAGCCCCTCTTGTCCTGGCCGCACGCGCAGCGGTTTGGTGCTGGGGCTTCGAGGGACAGGCCACCCTGGTAGTGACCGCCTGGCCGGTGGCCGCGCGCCCGCGCTCCCTCCACGTCCAGAACCCATTCCCGCGCGTCCGGCTTAGAATTTGCTCAAGTGCAGCTGTACAATTTGTTCAGTCGGCAAGCGATCGCCTACGTGCATTTCACCTCCGACGAAGCTGCCGCCCGCCGGACGCGTGACGGGACTCGTAAATAACCTGAGGCGTGACGTGTTTTAACCTTTAAGCAAGGTGAAATCTTTTGCCCATGTCAAGTTACGGCGAGGCGTGCCTGCGTCCCAAGGACGGGCAGTGGCACAGCCTGTCCGCCGTGCGATTCGAGGCGCCTCGTGCGCGTCCGCCGAGAAGACGCGTCGGAATTTGTTTGACGGCCGGAGCGCCGGCCAACTGCGACAAGCATGCATCACTCGCTAGTGGGATGCATTATATTGCGTGCGGAGAACACAAGGAGGAGGTGTGGGGAGCGGAGTGGAGTGCGGCGGAGTCTCGTGCCGGCGCACCTGGCAACCGCAGCTAGCGCTCGTGCGGTCTCGGCCCCGTCCCGCGATGTCGTCGCGCGGCGGCCGGCCTGGGGCGGCAAGGGAACCACGGGTCCACGACTCTGACTTGCTGCCGCGCCCTGGTGTCATTTCAGATGATCACGCTACTTGGAGGCTACTCTGCCCGCAAGCCCTGGTTGCATTCTTGATACATCATGCAAGCCTTGCAGATCCTCCATTCTTAGAAGTATGGTTGATCCGGTACTCTGTCATCTTCAGCACAGGACCGGACCTAGTTTTTGGGCTGCGCGCGCATATAGAAGCGGAAATAGTAACAGTGTTATTTGGACGAATGTGGATCATCTCTTTCATTCTTTCATGCCAATGGCCTAGATAAAAAACAGGTTCATGTGGCCAATATTATGATCAAATCACATAGAAAACCACAAATGTTACTAGGCGACTGTTGCGGTGGAGCGTGATGGCGCGACCCCTCTCTCTCTCTCTCTCTCTCTCTCTCTCGGGCTCGGCCACCGGTGGGGAGGCAGCAGGTGCGGGTGGCCTTGGCCTTGGGAGCCGGGGCGCGAGGGGATGATGACTTGGGCGGCGCTGTGGCAGGAGCTGGGGTGGCGGAGCGTGTGCCATGGTACATCTGCGGCGGTGGTGGTAGTGGTGTGCGGCGTGTGCTATGCTGCCCCGGGTGTCTCTGCTTTGGTGGTGGGTGGGGCACGGGAAGGAGGAGCGCAAGGAGGAAGAAGGGGTTGTGCGATCCCCAATAGCACAACTGATCGCGCGGTAACCCCCTACATAGAAAACATATATACTTTTGATACCCCACGTGTAATTCCTTTGTTTTGGACATTAACAGAAACTCTGCCATACCATATAAGAAGAAAACAAGTCAAAGTCTTACATAGGTAGATTACATGATAACCTAGGAACACAAACACATACAAAAATAGAAAAAAAACATTAGCAAACATGTGGGCGTCCGACAGACTCGCTTCATAAGCCTCAACTCCTCCTTGATTAAGCCCAGCATGTGTAATTCGTCCTTGATTCTACGGTGCACATACGTACGAAGCTCACAACAGAGCAATTTCTTCGCAACAAGCTAGTCATAAGCCGAAAGAAATGTGGTCACATTAACAACAGTGTGGCAAAGTGGCATGGGTAACAGGCCTAAAATTAGCACGTCACTGATGATCGTTCCACACCTAGTTGGCATGATGATATTGCCGACTAGGTGTTGCTTAATAAGATAGTAGTGGCTCGGTGGCTCCAACTGACGAGAGCAACATTGTGATGGATCCATGATGCTTTAGGGTAGACAAGGTGTCTTCAAATCCTCAATAGAATGTACAACGTGATAAAAAAATATAGAATGGTGTCAAGGAACTAAACAATTTGTGAGAGATTTTAACAATAGTTTAGGAATGGAGCTGAAACGGAAGCCTGCCTACCTTGAGTAGTAGGAAAAACAAGAAGATGGGTGAGAGACAATAATAATAGATTTAAGTCACAAAAATTCATTTAGATAATTTTTTGGAGTTTATGCTGATCGATGCAACGGAGGTGCATGGAGAGAACCAATAGAATGAAATAAAGAAATAAAACTATTCATAACAAACATTTTCAAGCAATAAAAATCTAGATGTTATAATGCTAAAAAACTAGCTAACCGTGCTATTTTCACAGACCATCTTGCTAGTTGCTATGGTTAAAACTTTTTAAAAAAAAGTGGCTCTTGATTGAATTGGACCAACTTTAGTTGCCATGCCCCAACCAATATTATTATGAAGAACATTTGAATCTTTAAAATGAAAGAATTACACCTGATCTGAACTTGTATATATACACCCATAAGCCTTCTGAACAAACAAACAAGCTAGGACGATAACACACTGCATTGGTGTTTCCGCTAGACCAGCGTGCTGCAGGCAGACGTGGAAGGGTTGTAGAGTGCAGGGAGGAGGTATTTTCTCCCTTGCGCGCCATTGGCGTTGTAGCTAGCACCGCTCGCTTGGTCAATCTTCAGGTTGCCGGCGTATCCTGGATACGAGCCGCTGCCGAATTGTCCCGGGCACGCCGTGGCGGCCTCCAGGGGCGCGTCGCTGGAGCCCTGGTAGTACGCGTCACGGAACGGGTTGGTCACCACGCCGGCGAACTGGCTCGCCAGGTTGACGATCATGCCGTCCACGCCAGCGTCGCCGTTGGGCGGAATGAGGGGCGGGCTCTGCGGGCCGTACACAGGCTGATGGAACGGCCACGCGCACTGGCCGGGGCACTGCGTGGCCGAGTTGCCGACCCAGACGTACGTGGTGCCGGACTTGGCGTCCGAGCCGTGCAGGCCGCACTGGCTCATGCAGAAGTCCTCCACGGTGACGTTCTGCGCAGTGAAGACCAGCGCGACGCCGCCCTTCTTGGGCTTGGCCCTCGCGGCGAGAGCGGAGATTTGCGCCAGGGTGAGGGACGTGCCCATGGAGCAGGCGTCGTCGGAGACCTGGTTGTCGAGCATCACCCGGGTTTGCTTGGCCCCGCCGGCATTGGGTTTGGCTTGCGTCGCCTTGGACAAGTACTGCTGGTCAATGATGCTCCACCATTGCGACACGGACGGCGAGGCGGCCTGGGGCATCATGGTGAGGGAGAGCAGGAAGTCGTAGATGATCGTCTTCTGCACCTGCGTGAAACTGCCGTACCAGAGCACGGACACGAAGATGTCGGCGTGGAGCACGGCTCCGTTGTGGTAGGAGAGCATGTCCGCCGGATTGGGTTGATATAGCTCCATGCGCCTCCTTGCCCCCATGGATAGCTGGGCGGAGCTCACGAGCAGTACCAGTACTGCAAGCACGAGTGCCTTTGGACGAGTTGCAGCCATTGCAGCCTAGTGATGAGTGAGTGACTGAACTTTGGCTTGACGCCTGTATGTGGTGGACTAGTGGTGCTGATAGGAGATAGGTGTTCAAGTGTGACTGTTTTCTGTTGCTAATGAGTGAGGTGAGGTGAACCAGCTGAAGGGCAGAACCACACATTTATAGGGAGTTTGGCCCTTTGGTACACCGAAGTCTGAAGCACTCGTGTGTTCCCAGATGCTTCCCCGCCGTTTAACGGCGTGCAGATCTCGAGAGACAGCCAGCTACGGCTTGTAGCAAGGTCGTATCCTCTTGCAAGTATCGGTACAGGTCCTGATGAGCTGTTGGGGTGGGTCTAGAACATAAACAAAGTGCAGGTCAGCGGATTACCACGACCAGACGGGCGACAAAGCTTGTTTCGCCACACCGGCTGCGGATTCAGCAGACGAAATGCCCCGCATTTTTCAAGACGAAAGTTCCTTGTTTCCATAGTGTCAGAGGGAACACAACGAGCCATCCGGATCAAAAAAATTGCTGCGTCTGACATGCACAGACCGTGTCGCTAACTCGCTATTGCGGCGGCGGGCTGAATAGCCCCGGAGAATCGGTTGGACGAATGGCACTTCGTGGTGCAGGCAGGCAGGCAGCTCGCGTGTAGCATCGCGGGTCAGGCTAGATGTGCACGGGCCGCGTCGGCAGATCGGCGTCCACCCAGGTGCGGACCGCCCCGCCCCGGAATGCGGCCTTCGCCGGAACAGGGACCGGGAGGGAGGCCGTATGTGGCGCACACGTTTGCGGATAGACAGCCTGTTCGCCTGTCGTAAATTATCGTAATTTTTAACCGAAACAGTATTTTTCTCTTATATCAAACCAGCCAACAGTAATAATTCACGATCATCGTTTCAGCCCCAGTCGAACACACTTTCTAGAAATGGCATCCGTGGGCGTGGCCGGTGGCTGCACCCCTCGTCCTTTGGGGGAGACTTCTCGGTCCGTGCCTCCATCTAGCTGTATTGCTGTCAGTTGACTGTTGACCCTTCTGTCGTGGTGCAGTGAGCACGTGATGACGAAATGTAGGACTTGTGATGCCACGCAAAATGTATGTGTTATGGTCATGGATCTGGGAATTTCAGTCCAAAACATGCATGTCTCCCCAGCCATTTTCGTCCACATGTATTTACCTCGATCCATATGGATTTGAGTGGAATGAGGTGAAACTTATGTGAACTGATGTGGTTACACCTCCAAACAAGCCCCACGGCGCTTTTTGAACCAAGGACGACGGATAGAAAGGATGCAGCGTAGTGTTGTACTACTGCTTGCCGATTTGCTTCAAAGAAAGTGTGTCAGGGTTCATGCAATCAAACAAAAATTATTTGCTTAAGCATACTTGCTGGTTTAAACAACCTACTAGAACTTTATCAAAAAAACGGATAAAATGTGAAGTTACAACCGAAATATCAAGAAACAGATAAAGTCAAAAAGAAAATAGCTAAAATTACGCAAAGCCTTCTAGCCATAAATCTATAAGTGGATGGTAGGTTGCTTTTTCCTTAGGATAACTAGAGCAATGAAATCAGCTTTGCATCTCTCGACTGAATGGGCAAAGTTGTTGAAGACAATATCATTGTGCATAATCCAAATAGCCTAGCACATTGTGATGATTATTTTCATGAAGAAAGGCAATCTGGTTTGATCCTTGATACTTTCCAAAATGATGAAGACATCAATTGTAGTAGGCAGAAAAATATTTAAGCTAAACTAACCAGCCATAGCAAAAGGGCAATGAAAAAGAATACGAAGAACGTCTTCTTCAACGTTCAGAGTGTAAAAAACACAGTTGTAGTCTGGAAGGTGCATATTTCTTTGTTTGAGGAGGGATCTGGTGCACAAGCGATCCTTTAGGACAAGCCAAAAGAAGAACTTTCTCTTGTTCTGATAGTCTGATTTCCACAACCACTTGTATGCTCTGTGTATAAAACGGTGGCCAATAGATGTTTATAAGCTCTAGTGAACCAAAAAGATGATCCCCAGATATAGGACCAAACATCACGGACCGGCTGAGACTGTAAGTTCTGAAGAATGACAAATAATTCTTGGAAATGTGCATAGGCTTCAGTAGAAAGTGGAAAATGGAATAATGTTTGGCGCAAAGGTGTAGAGCCTGCCACTTTGAGAGATACGTGATGATTCTTAGCGAAGGAGAAAAGCTGTGGAAATGCTTGGCTACAAACACGTCCTTCCCAAAGGTCATGCTGAACCATTGTTTGGATACAATGGCTATACTTTTAAATGGAACTTGTAGTTTGAGAATATCTCGTCACTAAAAAATCCTCTAGGAACTCTTCCAGAAACTTGTAGTTCGTGAGCCCGATCGAGAAATCAGTCAGGATGCAGCGAGGAAGTGGCGCTGGATCCTTATCTCGAACCCATAGTGGATCTTTGTCATCCACACGCATGAGGACTTTGTTGTGGATGAACTCTCGGCTGAAATCAGCGAAGGCCTCGCGGGCGTAGAGGTTCATGTGGTGAGCTAGAGCCAATGGCTCGGCTTCCACGGCATCCTCGAGACCGGGGATCATGCGGAGGGAAGGTGGCTGCTTCTCCTCCTGCATGACTGGCTCCGATTCCTGCAGGTGTAGGTTCCCAAGCTAATTGGCGATGAAGTCCCCGAAGGTGATCTCGGCGCCCGGTTCCATCTTCTCCACATTGTCATAGTTGAAGATGAGACCATTTGAAACATGTGGGACCTGTGCACAAAAGACCCCTACTTTGGTGCGCCATGTGTCGAAGGTTTTGACCCCAGCAATGGAGATCAGCGTATCACGCACACGAAATTAAATGGGTAGCACAGGAAATATGAATTTATACTGGTTTAGGTATGTGGCACCCTACATCCAATTTGATGTAGATCTTTTTATCTCGTTTGCGAATCGCCTTGCTAGGGCTGGAGATCTAATTTAGCTTGCATGAGTTGGCGAGAAATATGCTGAAAAACATAGGTCTCCATCAAAATGGTTGTATATCAAAATGCTTTGTCCAACGCAAATTTCTTACCTAGCTAGACTACACAGTAGCTAGCAAAAGACCCAAAGGCACCAATAAACCTTCCTCGTGACCTATATCCTTCACACTATCCTTAAGAGTTATTTCGCAGCCCACGCCGAGTCCATCAACGTTCGGATTTGTTGCATCCTTGGTGGTCTGTTTTGACTAGGATGGTATTGTTCTTGTATCATTTCTGGCTGAAATCCCCTGGTCCAATAAGTAACACAGATCTTCGAAAGTGAGATATCAACACTTACCACAGTACACTCCTTATCACTCTCTTATACAGTACTATATACACAGTGTTACTACACAATTCTGACAAGATTGTTTCCTTAGCCGTTACACCAAAGTCGAACACGTAGAGGTTGCAGGGTCGAACAGAGCGGGAAGCAGGTATTTCCTCCCATTCGCACCATTGGCATTGTAACTCGCCCCCGTCGTGCGGTCCACCGCCAGGTTACCTGCGAAACCGGGGTAGGCGCCGCTGCCATAGACCCCTGTGCAGGCAGTGGCAGCCTCCAGCGGTGCGTCCTTCTCGCCCTGGTAAAACCCGTCGCGGAACGGGTTGGTCACCGTGCCGGCGACCATGCTGGCGATGTTGATGACCATACCGTCCATGCCGACGTCGCCGCTCGGCGGCACGAGGGCCGGCGTCTGGGGTCCGTACACCGGCTGGTGGAACGGCCACGCGCACTGTCCGGGACACTGCGTGGCGGAGTTGCCGACCCAGATGTATGCGGTCCCGGCCCTGGCGTCCGAGCCGTGCAGGCCGCAGCGGCTCATGCAGAACCCGTCCACGGCCACGTCCTGCGCGGTGAGCACTAGCGCGATCCCGCCCTTCTTCATCCCCGCCCGCGCCGCCAGCTGCGGGAGCTGAGCCAGCGTGAGGCGCTTCCCCAGCGAGCACCCTTCGTCGGCGGTCTGGCCGTCGAGCGCCACCTGCGCGCTGCCGCCGGAGCGCGCGCCGTTGCCGCTGCTCCGCGCCTTGGACAGGTACAGCTGGTTGATGGTGTTCCACCACTGCGACACGGACGGGGACGGCGTCGTCGGCGAGGCGGTGGTGAGGGACTGGAGGAAGTCGGTGACCACGGCCTTCTGCGCCGGCGTGAAGCGGCCGTACCAGATGATGGACACCGGGATGCGGCCCTGCAGCACGGCGCCGTTGTGGTACGTGAGGAGCGCGCTGGCCGGCGGCTTGTACAGCTCCAGCAGGCTCCTGGCGCCCACGAAGAGACGTGCCGAGCTCAGGAGCAGCATGGACACCAGCACAAGTGCGGCGTGGCTCGTGTTCTGGCAGCCGCGAAAGCAACTATGGGGTGATGCCATTTCTCACTTTCTTTCTCAGGGAGGGATTGGCGACTTGCTAGTAGCCTAGTAGGTGATGATTGAGTGAAAGTGCATGAGTGGTTTATGAGCGTTGTTTGTGTGGTTTGCGAAGAGTGACGATGTCGAGTATTTATAGGTCCGGATTCTTCATGTGCCGGTAGTTTCGTGAAGCCTTCCGTGCCCATCCCAGGGGTAGCTGCCTTCGTTTTGGTTTTGGAGCGGCTAGCGATGATCTGAAGCTGACTCGGTGGGAGGCAGCTGGATGCGTTTGGACCCGAGTGCGACGGCGGTTGAGTTGTCGCTCGCTTCCACGCCAGGCAGCCACCATGCATCCATGCAAGCAGCAAGCCACTATTTTCTTGCGTGTACGAGCACGAGTCAAGGCGTGTACGAGCACTAGAAAGAATCGAACTCAAAGTAGTACCATCGGGTTGTGCCGGTCCATGATGGGAGCCTTGGCAGATTCAGCTTTGTTCGTTGTTGCATGGTTGGCTGTCGGCTGTCGCTTGTTTGGTTGTGTGCCAGCTTTTACCACGCCTCTAGGGTGGCGCCACAATCATGCGGCCAAACTCATCGTCACAGAGTGTGACGAGAATTGTGAGTGCCGGTGCGGTGACTGCCAAACTCTGCATCTGAACCAAACGCTACGGAAATAAATAATGGCGGGCCACAGCGTGGCGTGGCGGAGCATGGCTCCGAACCAAACAGCCGAATCTCAAGGCAGCCAAAGAAGATGGTCGACGCCTAGTTCAACAGTCAGCAGTCGTGCTAGGATGACATGGATGTGGATCGTAGTGTTTTTTTTTTGTTGAAAAAATTGCCGGGATTGATGCATGATTTCAGCAGGGGGACGAATGTCGCAAATTAGTCCACACAAGAAACATATCTGAAGATTTATATGGTTATCACTGTTTTCTGGACGGGCAACAATTCAGTACTGCTAGGGCAGAGCTTGAACTCGTGACGTATCGGAGCTTATGCACAAACAGCGGTGGAAACGAGCAGGGCGACACGGGCATACGGCGACGACCGATCGAGAATCCGAGTACGGAGTATGTGGTCTGTGCCTCGAGGAAGGGAGAGCGCGACACGAGCTCTGCTCACGTGGCATCCAGAGCGCTACTCCATGCCTACTACTACATCCCGTCCTGAATAGCTGAAACGAGTTGAATCTATTTGGGCATCTTGGTCCTAAAAGTTGACACTGAACACTCTCTAGCCAGCTGTTCACGGCCTGTTAATGCTACTACACAGGATTCAAGGCCCGCGGACCGCGGTGTCTCGTTCTCTACCTCCTCCGTCCTCCCCATGGTTATCCGTCCAGCCGGTCCCTCGAGGCCTCGACAACCCAACAACCTACTAGTGCTAGCAGTAGTACTGCTAACTACCTCTTTCGTTTTAAATTATAAATTGTTTTAATTTTTTTATAATATATTTTGCTACATATCTAAATACAATAATATATTTAGATACATAGCATATCAAAATAGATGAAAAAACTTATAATTTGTAAAGAATGAAGTACTATAGTAGCATTAGCACTGACAGTCAGCGGCTAACCATTTCTTAATCAACATCAACATGCATGAGTGCATGACGCTGCGGACGCCCGAACAAGTCGTCGATCACGTTCGAGATGGTGCCGATGGCTGAGGTGATAAGGCCGTCCGGAGAACTAGAGTACAGCCACAGGGGGGACACGCGCGAGACACGGCGCAGCCGGGTTTATGAGCCCTAGGAGCTTCCTGCAAGATGACAGCCTGCCTGCCTGTGTGCTGTGTCTGCTCACCAAATCCTCTGTCCCGCGGCCCGCGGAGAACTGTACCGTGCCCATGCTTAAGGGGATGTTTTGTTCGAGTTACTAAATTCGGTAGCTATTAAACGGTTTAATTATTTTTAGTAACTCCAGAGTTATTAAAGATGGCTAAATCTTTTTTAAGTAGCTGTTAGTCATATTGTTTATTTAAAAAGTTATTAAAATAACTAAAAATACTAAATTTAGTAGCTACTAGTCGAACCATGCTCTAGCACCAGCCGCCGTAGCGTACCCGAGACTCGCCGCGCTTGTGCATCATCATATGGCTCTACGCGTCATTACGCGTACCATTACTTTGTTCGACAAGTACCACCTGGTGATTTCATATGAATGGATGCGCTGCGGTTGGGTAACCCCAGGATTCATGGTAGAATTACTGAAGTTACTGGAGAACTAGAGCTGGAGGCTAATTATTCAACGCTGAGGAGGCTGCTTACCTGACGGTAACCTGTACTGGTACGTGCATTTGCTCTTGTCAGCATAAAACAGCACAACTCTATCTCTGCATCCTGACGGTAAATTCTGGCTGGATAAACAGTACTAGTACTTATTACTACATTTAAGGTTCGAGTGAGAGCTAGCTACTCTGGTCCTCTTCGCTTAACTGATAATACATGACTAAAAATAAGTATTGTTTGCTGATTTGTTATGAGAGAAAAATATTATTTGTTCACTAAAAAAAAATATGGTTTATAAACCAAGCAAGGGCGTCTGTACAGTATGTACTTATCATCGGCTTAAATTGCTGCTAGACACTGTAAAATGCCAGTACGGCGTCCGTAGTCATGGCTGTTAAGGTAGAGCCGTACTGCTCGATTCATGATGGTCATGAATCAAGACGTACTCCAGTACTCGCCGTAACTTTTTGACATTTGCTTTGTTCCCTGCAGTACTGTTTTGCAACGAGAACGTATTATTGGCCTTAGCTGAATTCCCTAACTCTTTCTTTCTTCGTTTATCTTTTGCAAAAGGGAGAGTAGGGAGGTGCTGCATGTATTACCTGTACGGGCCTACTTGGGTTATATTTACGGTGTCTCAAGTATCTAACCGATCCGTGTGCGATTTTTTTAAACTAATTTTAAATCTAACATTGTTTTTCCTCTCCAAAACTAACATTTTTTTGGCCGCGTCTATTGCCATAACGCGGCGAAACACCTATGTTGCCCCATGCATGGTGGCGCGGCGGGAGGATAACGTGGCGACGACCAGGGCTGCTGACCGGTGACGTGGCAGAGTCTGTCGCGCCACCGAACTTGGCGCGGCAGTGATGCGCCCTGATCGGTGGCGCGGCAGAGCCGGATAAAAGGCCCGCGGCCCGATCCTTTACTGCCCATGCCGGGCCGCGCATTCGCTCTGTCACTGCTGCGCGTCCACCCCTTACCCCACCGCGCCAAGGCCCCCCGCCACTCCCAAGTGCTGTCGGCGCCCGGCCCTCCGTTGCCGCCTCCCTCCCTCCCTTCCCTTCCATTCCTCGGCCGTCTCCCTCCCTCCTCGGTCTCGTTCAAGGTAA
Organism: Miscanthus lutarioriparius; assembly: GCA_904845875.1. Classification (NCBI taxonomy): domain Eukaryota; kingdom Viridiplantae; phylum Streptophyta; class Magnoliopsida; order Poales; family Poaceae; genus Miscanthus; species Miscanthus lutarioriparius. The sequence goes on along the minus strand of CAJGYO010000007.1, from coordinate 10,649,708 downwards.
TAACGTACTTTTTTATTTTCGTTTGAATGGTGGATTGAAATATTATGAATGTGAGTTAAGGTTATGACAAAAAATTATGTTTGGAAACTATGGGCTATGGTTTGGAGGAAGATGTTAGTTTGATTTTGTCAATGTTAAGTTTAATTATTTAGTTAGAAGTATGTTTATCATGTATATTTTTGTTGTTATAAGTGTTGGTTATATTATTTGAGTTGCAACGCAAATGATTATATTTTACATTAATTTGCGTTGTTTTGATTGATGTTTAATTTGAACGGTTTTATTAGATGGAAGACATGTTTCAGGAGCAGTTGTGGTGAAAACGGGGTCATCCTAGAGAATTGTACCCCGACGAGTCTAGCAAAGATGCTCCCGTCCCTCTTGACCTCCATGTCCCCTAACTGTGACTGTGGTCGTCCGACCGACGTGTTTCAATCGAGACATCCGGACACAGCGGCTCGTTGCTTCTACACATGCAGTCATTTTAATGTAAGTAATTATTTTTGTATGTTTTTTTCTTCATTTGTATTACTAGGTTACTAATATTTTGTTGGAATTTTGTTGTGTAAGCCCATGAGAGGTGTTTTTTCTTTCAGTGGATCGACGGTGCAGACAAGTTTGACTCCAGGTACCTCCTTTTCAACGATTGGTGGAGAGGGCGACATCTACGAGAGCACTTCGAGCGGTGGGTTCCACCTCTCCCTAACCCCCCTCCAATGACAGCTAAGGAGAAGCACTTAGCCGTAGTTAGATGACTCGAGGAACCTCCTCTATGCGATTGCGGAGATCGAGTTGTGATAAATCCTGAGAATACGTTGGAGTTTGTGTGTCCAAACAAGGATGAAGTAATGTGCAAAGTGTATGTGTTGAAATGTTGAGCTATATGTGTTCATGTACTAATGTCACCTTATTTAGGTGTTTTAAATGGCGAAGTGTCGTTTCAAGGAGCGGTTGTATGGTCCTAAGAACCAATGGCCGGAAGAACCGCCAAAGACAAAGCAAAAGAAGAAAGAAAGGTTAATTTATAATACACCTCCAGTCAAGTGCGAATGTGGTGTTAAATCCAACTACGGTCAAGTCCCTTCGGAGCATGGAATAGGCCATTATTGCGGCCAAATGGTTGACTATGATGAGGTTGATTATTTTTGTGGTAAACATTAAATCGTATTTTGTTTCTTTTGCTAAGACATATATGATACAATTTTTCGTTTGAACAGAGCACTAGGAAATACAGGTGGAAATGTTATGATGGTCAAGCTAAGTTCTTGAATGAACTGAAGGAAAAGCAAGTAATTACACGTAAGAGGGGATATGGACCTAACTACGTCAACCTATTCGTTAAACATCACAAAGACAAGATGTATGAGTTTGCTAGACAGCGCAGTATTTGTAACCCGATCGATGTTGGGCTTGACAAATGGGGATTGGAGAGACGGATGACGTTAGAAGAGGAGAGGGCAAGGAAGGAGGCAAGGGAGGAGACAAGAGTACAGATACAGGTCTTGAACGAGCATGTTGTTGCATTATGTGTCAGTGAGTGCTTGAAAGCCTTTTTTCGTTGCCTGATTGCATTTTACACATGATTGCATTTTAATCGCGTTGCTAACTGATTGTATTTTATACATGAAGGGATTGGATGCAGCGAGGATCATGACAGAGAGGTGGCTCGTGCAAGATATAAGGAAAAAAGTTAGATGAGCACAGAACGTGAGCTGGTCGCACCGTTCAATCATCGATTATGTTGTCTAATGAGAGGGGACGAGGATAAGGATGACACTGGTAGACTGAGCGAGCTCATCGCTCTAGCATAGGCGGGCTTGCAGGCAAAGGAGGCTGAGGACGACACTAGCAGACTCAGAGAGCGATGAGGACGACACTGGCAGACTGAGCGAGCTCATCGCTCTAGCAGAGGCGGGATTGTAGACGGAGGAGGCTGAGGACGACACTAGCAGACCGTAACACCCTCGGTGTTATATTGTACAGTTTTTGCTAAAACACTACATGGGCATCATACTTGTGTGTAAATGTGTGTAATATAGGGTATAAATCAATGTACGACACTTGAAACGTTCATCTGAAACAAGAAATAAATGCTATATTTCATGTCGCGTTGTATCACTTAAGTTTCCAAATGAATTTTTATTGATCGAAAAGGTTATGGAACGCATATGCGGAACGTTAGTAAAAGTTGTAGCACGAACTTCGTAGGCGACGATGAAATATGTGCAGTCGAGGATGGGGTTCACTAGCTAGTGTATCAAGTAGCTTGGAAAAGGAATTCTACGCGAAACCGTTTGAAGTTTAATCATTTCGCGTAAGTCTAAAAATGGGTCGACAAAGCCTTGTTCGACATTTTTTGTAGGATGATCGGGGTAAGAAGTGGTGAGATGTTTTGGCTTAGTTTGATAGCCCTATGTACCCTCTTGGGTATAGAATGACTGGTTTGGCTTTTGGATCATCGAGTTGGTTTTGTAGCAACTTTAAAAAGCGTGCACGACACGTTTTCCACCTCCGGGAGCGGTCCACCACCTCGGTTCGGCATGGCACCGCTGCACTGGCCTATCCAGTAGCAGATTTGCACGCCGCCCGTGTCGCCACTTCCATGCTCATGCCCGGCTACGCCCGCAGCGCATGCATGGCCATGCGCTATTGCGCCTACTACCCACGACCTCCTGCCACGCCACCGCTGCGCTTGCACGCAGCTCGACCGCCAATCTTTGTCGTTGCCGTGTCCTGGCCACCTGCCCGCACCCCTACTAACGCACTGGCCGGACTTACCACCGGTCCCACGCTGCAGGCCGCGCTGTTGCCGCTGCGCCTGGCACACCAAACACACGCACGCACACCGTGTCGGTGGGCTTGGCTGCTCTGCCTCGCCATCGCGTCGCACTGCACCCCGGTTGCGCTGTGCGCCGTCCATCGCTACCGCGCGGCACTGCTCCCGTTGACCTATCGTGGCTGCACGCGCGTGGGCCGGCCACCTAACTTCATCGTCATGCCCGTGTTCGCTGCCACGCTACGCCGCTGTTTGTCCCGGGCCTGCCCGCCTCTGCGGCGTGCGGTGCCAAGCTACCATCGGCTTGCGTACTTTGCAGTGTGGCCATGCATCTTGAGCATGTCCTACTGTTCCCCATCGCCGTGTGCGCTTGTGCTGTGAGTTGATGGCCATGTTCCACCACGACAGCGCCGAACCTAACCCTACCTACCTCCCCTGTCTTCGTTGTCGCCATGGCCGATGGGCCTGCTCCCTTCGATTCACCGTGATGACAACACCGTAATCTAATTAGCCACGTCCTCGGCTCTACTGGGTAGCCAGCCACCCAACTGACCCCACCTTGATGCTACTATCGCCGCGTAGTGCCCCAATTTGGAGCTGTAGCTCCGTCGGGTCCTTAAGACCGGGTTGGCATGCGCCGTCGGCAAGCCATGTATCTAGAGCATCTCGTGGCAATTCCTTGCACCGCTAGCCTTGCCTCCATCTGCTACTCGCCCTACGCACCTCGGTCAAAGCGCTACCGCCGCCTAGCCTTCCCTGATGTGGTCGTGCCATCGCTGTGCGCCGTCGCACCATTCGTGCGCACGCGGCCAGTTCGGCTCGGGCCATCTCCGATCGAACCACCACGTTGAGTGGTTCCATGGTGAGTCACTTGAGCACACTAGCTACCCGTTTGCCCGGCTTTGCTGTCATTCACCGAAACGCCACCGCCATGGCTGTAGGGTCTCCGCCACCGTGGTTTGACCTCGCTGCAACGTCCCGGCACAGGCTTCCTTCGCCCAGCGCTTTGTGTTTACTCCTAGGTAAGGGTCGGCTCCGTAGTTAGGGCGGGAAAGGGCTGATGTGGCTGGCGTAGCCGCCCGTTGCCAGCGCTCCACGCCGGTGCACGCGCGGGTGCCCGGGGGGGTATCGTTGTCGTGAAGGTAGAAAGTTCTGAGGGCGTAGCTGTAAGATAGTAGACTAGCGAACAGTGCGCTTAGCGCTCGCGGGATTACAGAGTAGTCCGAGGGTGTTTTTGCTTATTGTCCGGCGCGCGCTGGGTCCTCCCTGCCGCGAACCATCGTCGCTCTAGGTTGGGCCGCACCCGCGTGGGCTGCGCCGTGCGCGCGCGTCGTGCCGGTTTGGGCCGAGCCGAAGCAAGTTGGGCCGCGCGGTAGAATTGGGTGTTTCAAATTTCCAGTGAAGTATAAACGTTTATTCAATTAAGTTTTGAGATGAACTTTGATAAATTATAGTAAATTCTATGGATGTCCAAAAATAGTAAAACCAAGTTTGCTAGGTTCACAAAAATGTCATCTATCTATTAGTGTAGTTAGTTTACAGATAACTATGGTAGTGATAGGTTCATAAATCCAAACTAGAGAGCTTAGTATTATGTAGATTAATATTTGTTGGAATTTTTGTGGTAAATTGGTGTTAGCTATAGCAATGAAAATTTTACAGTAGGCTCACTAGATTATTATGTACTTGCTGTAAATTTTGTAGTCCTAGAGTAAGTTGATAAATAGAGTAGCTATTATCCTTGTTTTATCGTATATAGATTAAAGCGGTATTAGGAGTAAGAATACCTTAGTTGCTGTGATAATGTATGTCATGTTTCGTACTTGTTAGTGGTAACAGTAGGTAACTTAGTACCTTAGCCGGTAGCATTAGCTAGTAGTTAGACAGATGCACTTTTATTTTAAGAGTTGCTATTGCTATATTACTAAGTTTTGCATCATTATTTAATGCATGTAGATCACGAGTTGGTAGAGTTCGTGCTCGTCGACGAATAGGAGTACGAGGAAGTCATTGATGAGTACGAGGAGGAGATCCTCATGCAGGAGGGAGCCCCAGAGCCTTTTGGTGCTGACTTTGCTGATCTGTCGCCAGTCCAAGGCTAGCCCCGGTACATAAACCCTATTTTATGATCACTGAATATATATATGATGTGCAATTAAGTTACAGACATTTTATGGAAACTACAAGCATATATATGATGTATGAAATGGACCAGTATTGTAACATGTTCTCATTATTGGATCCTTAGGAAAAATGTGGATCTTTCAGGTTCTCCCTTCGGGTGTGCCCGACGGATACCACCCAATGTAGCTTGCTTTCGGGGTGCTTAGTGTTTGGTGAAAGAGGAGCATCTCCGTAAGCGTGTTATTTTGGGCTGTTCTGCCACAGTTGGTACCAGAGCCAATAATGGTTACGAGTTTCATCACTCTTTTTCAAACTTAAAAATTTGACCAACAATTTTTTTGCGAAAAGTATGATGCGATTAAATTATGTAAATAAGTATCAGCCCTAGCAATATGATATATCTAGGATAACGACACTGGTTTTATCTAATTAATTTTCTGCAGGTACACTGACGTACGTTGCGTAAGAAATCATCTAGCATACGGAAAGTGAGTGTGCGATGTGCCGAAATTTTTTACGAATGCTGCTATATCCCGACTTGAGTGAACGTATAGGACGATACATGCATCATGATAATAGCATTTTGCTTAAACTAAAATCCCGCCCTACACTTATAATTGGATTAGTAAAGTGATAGAATTAATTAAAAGAATGCTTTAATTAAATGTGATGTCATTTCTCTAATCCCTTACTTCTGATCGGGAAGGTTGTTCTAAATGGATGGTTCATGTCTCTTACAGATGAATCTAAGGTCCGGACGTCGGAGCACTAGTGCTGGGCCGGCTCATGATCTTGGCGAGGACCAAGGCGAGAGTGGGCAGGCCAATGAGCATGGCAGCGGGGGGAGTCAGGAGGCTCCACTTCTGGCTCCTCATCCTTTTCCACCGCCGCCACCACCACCGCCAATGACTCACGCTGAGATGATGGCGGAACTGATGGCTGCTCATCGAGAGTTAGCCCGTGGCATGGAGTTAATGGCACAAGCTGTCGCTGGCTTCGACCGCGGAGACCACGGGGGCAATGGTGGGAACGAGGGTGGTGCCCGCCGTCCTAAGCGACCCTCCTCTTACCAGGATTTTCTCAAGACCTTCCCGCCCACTTTCACACCGACAGATGAGCCCCTGGATGTGGAGCACTGGCTTCGCATTCTGGAGCAGAAGTTTCTGTTGCTCAACGTGGCTGACGAGCAGAAAGCGCGCTTTGCAGCGCAGCAACTATTGGGGTCCGCGAGTGCATGGGGGGATACCTTCCATGCCATGCAGTAGCTAGATCGTTCGGCGACCTGGCAGGAGTTCACCGCAGCATTCAGAGAGTTCTATATTCCTGCTGGTGTCATCAACCAGAAGCTGACTGAGTTCCTGGAGCTGCGACAGGGGAGTTTGACAGTGATGGACTACGTTAATAAATTCAATCACTTATCACAGTATGCTGGCATTCATGTGGACACTGACGAGAAGAAGAAGGACCGCTTCTTTCGTGGCCTCTCTTATATCCTTCAGGAGAAGCTGTACACTGTGAACTATCAGACTTTTGGGGCAATGATGAACGCTACCATCACCATGGAGGTCTTGCAACGGGATTCCCAGGCAGAGTGGAAGAGGAAGCGGGTGGCTACGGGGTCTTCTAGCCACCCTCATACTCAGAAGGTACAGGTTGTCCGGTGAGGGCCCTATCAAGCATCAGGTGGGCCTTCATTTTGGTAGCCCCAGCAGACTTCTTAGACTTCTTCCACATAGTACCATGCACCCACTCAGCAGGTGCAGCCCCAGCACCTCAGGGACAGCAGGTCCCACCTCACCAAGGGTTTGGAAACAAGCCTGGCGCTTGCTTCAAATGTGGCAAAGATAGCCACTATGCCCGAGCGTGTCCCCAGAACCAGCCAGCTCAGTCTGCTTAACCATTGGCGAACTACAGGCTAGTCAAGCGGACCATGATCAAGAGGAAGGTGCCAGCCAGTCGATCTGGATAGGTGAATCTCACAGATGCTGAGCAGATATTGCAGCAGGAACCGGTGATGGCTGATATGTTTACCATCGATTCCCATCCAGCTTATGTGTTGTTCGATTCTGGTGCATCACATTCCTTTATGAGCATGGGATTTGTAGACCAACACAACTTACCACTTATGGCTATACCATATGCCTATAGAGTCCGTACTGCGGGTTCGCAAATGTTCATCAATACCCGAACGGACACAGTAAGCTTGGTACTAGCCACCCACACTTACCGCCTATAGTTCATGGTAATACCTAGGCAAGGCATTGATGCTATTCTTGGAATGAACTGGTTGTAGGTGTATGGGGTAGTCTTGGATTTGAAGCGGAGAAGTGTTGAGTTACGGCTTCCTTCTTCTAAGGATAGGATGTCTCTTCTTATACGCTCAGACCCAGTCTTACCTGTTGCTGCCCATGTTTAAGCCTCTCCTGATCTTACCCCCATCCCTGTGGTATGTGAGTTCCCGATGTTTTTCTTGAAGATTTTCTTGGGTTGCCACCGGACAGAGAGGTGGAATTCTCCATTGAGCTAGAGCCTGGTACTGCTCCTATCTCTCAACGCCCGTACCGCATGGCTCCAAGGGAATTGGCTGAGATGAAGAAGCAGGTAGAAGAGTTGATGGAAAAAGATTTCATCCGTCCTAGTTCTTCACCATGGGGTTGTCTAGCCATTTTTGTGAAGAAGGATGGTACTCTGAGGATGTGTGTGGATTACCGTCCCCTTAATGCAGTAACCATTAAGAACAAGTATCCTTTGCCCTGCATAGATACTTTGTTCGATCAACTAGTTTCTACCAAGGTGTTCTCGAAGATTGACCTCCGATCAGGCTATCATCAGATCAAGATCAGACCACATGATATACCAAAGACAGCTTTTTCTACTAGGTATGAGCTGTATGAGTACCTAGTGATGTCTTTTGGTCTCACCAATGCTCCTGCCTTCTTTATGTACCTAATGAATTCAATCTTTATATCGGAGCTAGACAAGTTTGTGGTAGTATTCATTGATGATATCCTGATATATTCCAAGAATAATGAAGAGCATGCACAACACCTTTGGATAGTACTCGCTCGACTAAGGGAGCACAAGCTGTATGCTAAATTCAGCAAGTGCGAATTTTGGTTAGATCGAGTGCAGTTTTTGGAGCATGTTTTGACACTTGACGGTGTTTCAATAGATTCCAGCAAGGTGCAAGATGTGTTGGATTAGAAATCTCCCAAGTCTGTGCATCAGATTCATCAGTTCCTTGGTCTCGCTGGGTACTATCGGCGTTTCATCCCAGATTTTTCTAAGATAGCTCAGCCAATGACCAAGCTGCTTCAAAAAGAAGCTAAGTTTGACTGGAGTCTAGCCTGTGAAGAAGCCTTCTAAGCTCTGAAGACATTTCTGACCACTACTCCTGTGTTGGCCCAACCAGATATTGACCGACCCTTTGATGTATATTGTGATGCCTCTAAGACGGGACTGGGGTGTGTGCTTATACAAGATGAGCGTGTGATAGCTTATGCTTCACGCCAACTGAAAAGGCACAAGGTGAATTACCCCACTCATGACTTAGAGCTAGCTGCTGTGGTCCACGCTCTGAAGATTTGGAGGCACTATCTGTTGGGCAACAAAGTGCATATTTTTATAGATCACAAGAGCCTCAAGTATATTTTCACTCAGCCTGAGCTGAATATGAGGCAAAAGAGATGGTTAGAATTGATAAAGGATTATAACTTAGAAGTCCATTATTACCCAGGAAAGGCCAATGTAGTGGCCGATGCTTTGAGCCGAAAGTCACACCAGGGTGAGGAAACACCTTTATCTCTCAACCACGCAGAGGTGTTGGCTCACATTGCATTGACCTCAGAATTGTTGGAGCAGATTATTCGGGAGCAAATGGAAGACCCCGAAGAAATTCCCCACATCAGAAAATTGATTGCCGAAGGGCGTGGCCCTCACTTTAGTATTGATGAGCATGATGTAGTGAGATACAAGGATAGACTGGTGGTTCCATTCAGTGAGGAGCTGAGAAGGAAGATTTTGAGTGAAGCCCAACATTCAAAGCTGTCTATTCATCCTGGCAGCAACAAGATGTATCATGATCTGCGCCACTTCTACGGGTGGTCCAACAAGAAGCAGGACATCACCCGGCATGTCGCGGAGTGCGACACTTGTGGTAGGGTTAATGCAGATCATATGCGTACCCTGAGATATTTGCAGCCCTTGCCCATTCCTGTTTGGAAGTGGGAAGATATCTCCATGGACTTTGTGGTGGGTTTGCCCCGCACAAACAAGGGCTATAACTCTATCTGGGTCATTGTGGATCGCCTCACCAAGTTAGCTCATTTCCTTCTAGTGAATTCTAAATATATTCTGCCAGATAGTATGCCGAGTTGTACTTGGACCGGATTATGACTCTACACAGAGTTCCCTTACCATCATCTCTGATAGGGGATTAATTTTTGTCTCTCGCTTCTGGGAGCAACTCCAGGAGTGTCTTAGAACTAGTCTCCTCCGTAGTTCAGCCTATCACCCCCAGGCTGATGGCCGAACCGAAAGGGTGAACCAAGTGCTCGAAGGCATGTTGAGAACTTGTGCCATTTCTTTTCCTGAGAAGTGGGATGGATGCCTGAAGTTAGCTAAATTTTCTTACAATAATAGCTACCAAGAAAGCATCTGCATGGCACCATTTGAAGCTCTATATGAAAGAAAGTGTAGGACACCACTCAAGTGGGTTGAAGTGGGAGACCGCGGGTATTTTGGGCCTAAATTTATCAAGGAGGCTCGTGAGCAAGTCATCCTTATTCAAAGTCATTTGAAGGCAGCTCAGAGCCAACAGAAAGCCTATGCGGACAAGCGAAGAAGGCCTTTGGAGTTTGAAGTTGGGGATTATGTGTACCTCAAGGTGTCTCCTATGAGAGGGGTGCATCAGTTTGGTATCCATGGCAAGCTAGCTCCCCGATACATGGGTCCTTACAAAGTTTTGAAGCAGTGTAGCTCAGTCGCTTATCGTCTATAGTTTCCCGATATTTTATCTGCGATACACAATGTGTTCCATGTATCACAATTGAATAAATGTTTGCGGGTTTTGGATGAAGCTGTGGAGATTGAAGGGTTTTCCCTCCATCCAGATTTGACTTATGTTGAGCATCCTATCAAAATCCTGGACAGGAAAGAAAGAGTAACCAGGAACAGTGTGGTAAAGTTCTACAAAGTACAATGGCAAAACCATTTAGAGGATGAGGCCACGTGGGAACACGAGAGTTACCTATTGAAGCATTACCCCCACCTCCTCTCTGGTGATGATAATTAGTTGCGGCGTTGAAATGTATTTCCTATCTCCTTCTCACACTAGGCACATGAAATCTCGGGTCGAAATTTTGTTTTAGGGGGTAGATTTGTAACACCCTCGGTGTTACATTATACAGTTTTTGCTAAAACACCGCATGAGCATCATACTTGTGTGTAAATGTGTGTAATATAGGGTATAAATCAATGTACGACACTTGAAATGTTCATCTGAAATAAGAAACAAATGCTACATTTCATGTCGCGTTGTATCACTTTAGTTTCCAAACGAATTTTTATTGATCGAAAAGGTTATGGAACGCATATGTGGAACGTTAGTAAAAGTTGTAGCACGAACTTTATAGGCGACGATGAAATATGTGCGGTCGAGGATGGGGTTCGCTAGCTAGTGTATCAAGTAGCTTGGAAAAGGAATTCGACGCGAAACTGTTTGAAGTTTAATCATGCCGACGGGCCCGCTCCTTTGATTCACCATGATGACAGCACCGTAATCTAATTAGCCACGTCCACGGCTCCGCTGGGTAGCTTGCCACCCAACCGACCCCACCTTGCTGCTAGTATCGCCGCGCAGTGCCCCAATTTGGAGCTACCGCTCCGCCAGGTCCTTAAGACCGGGCTGGCATGCGTCGTCGGCAAGCCACGTATCTAGAGCATCTCGTGGCAATTCCTTGCACCGCTAGCCTTGCCTCCATCTGCTACTCACCCTACGCACCTCGGTCAAAGCGCTACCACCGCCTAGCCTTCCCTGACGTGGTTGTGCCATCGTTGTGCGCCGCCGCACCGCCCGTGCACACGCGGCCAGCTCGGCTCGGGCCATCTCCGATCGAACCACCACCTTGAGTGGTTCCGTGGTGAGTCACTTGAGCTCACTAGCTACCCCTTTTGCCCCGGCTTTGCAGTCATTCACCGGAACGCCACCGCCGTGGCTGCAGGGTCTCCGCCATCGTGGTCCGACCTCGCTGCAATGTCTCGGCACACGCTTCCGTCGCTCGGCGCTTCGTGTTTACTCCTAGGTAAGGGTCGGCTCCGTAGTTTGGGCGTGGAAGGGTGATGTGGCCGGCATAGCCGCCCAGTGCCCGCGCCGCCGCGTCAGTGCGCGCGGGTGCCCGGGGGGGGTATCATTGTCGTGAAGGTAGAAAGTTCCGAGGGCGTAGCTGTAAGATAGTAGACTAGCGGAACAGCGTGCTTAACGCTCGTGGGATTACAGAATAGTCCGATGGTGTTTTTGCTTATTGCCGTGCCTATGCTGTCCCTCCCATGCCGCCGTCGCCGCTCTAAATTTGGGTTTGCGGCCAGTCTTGGCTATAAGCTTGTGTGTGTGTCATTACCGGTTTAATGAGCCGAAGCGCGAGTTGAAACGCGCGGTAGAATTGGGTGTTTCAAATTTCCAGTGAAGTATCAACGTTTATTCAATTAAGTTTTGAGCTGAACTTTGATAAATTATAGTAAATTCTATAGATGCCCAAAAATAGTGAAACCAAGTTTGCTAGGTTCACAAAAATGTCATCTATCTGTTAGTGTAGTTAGTTTACAGATAACTGTGGTAGTGATAGGTTCATAAATCTAAACTAGAGAGCTTAGTATTATGTAGATTAATATTTGTTGGAATTTTTGTGGTAAATTGGTGTTAGCTATAGCTATGAAAATTTTATAGTAGGCTCACTAGATTATTATGTACTTGCTGTAAATTTTGTAGCCCTAGAGTAAGTTGATAAATAGAGTAGCTATTATCCTTATTTTATCGTATATAGATTAAAGCGGTATTAGGAGTAAGAATACCTTAGTTGCTGTAATAATGTATGTCATGTTTCGTACTTGTTAGTGATAACAGTAGGTAACTTAGTACCTTAGCCGGTAGCATTAGCTAGTAGTTAGACATATGCACTTTTATTTTAAGAGTTGTTGTTGCTATATTACTAATTATTGCATCATCATTTCATGCATGTAGATCACGAGTTGGTAGAGTTCGTGCCCGTCGACGAACAGGAGTACGCGGAAGTCATTGAGAAGTATGACAAGGAGATCCTCGTGCAGGAGGGTGCCTCATAGCCTTTTGATGCTGACTTTGCTGACCCATCGCCTGCCCAAGGCAAGCCCCGGTGCATAACCCCTATTTTATGATCACTAAATATATATATATGATGTGCATTTAAGTTACAGGCGTTTTATGGAAACTACATGCATAAATATATCTACCCATGAGTGCTACTAGTATAGGTCGAGTAGTTGCTATGCTCAGGATATCGGTGGCGTGAGTAACCTGCCGTTACTCACAAATAGGTGATAAATATGATCACCCATGATAAAATGGTGGAAAGAAAAATGGTGACCGAGCAGGGATATAGTTTGGGTACTGGTGGGTGTAAGGGGTTGTGTCCTGCGTCCAACAGGGCATAGCTTGGTTACACTTTTTTCCTATCTGTGTCAGTTAAGGATCGGTCGTTCCAATGGACGCTAGGCAAGTCACAGATCTATTGTCCCGAGCACATAGTTGGGTATGGGCGTAGGGGAGACTTGTTGCTCTCTTGTCGTGGATCCGGCTCTTTCCGGACTGACTGATTGGAGGCGGGGATGGTGGAGGTCCTTGCACCACACTGAGTCTGGGACTCAGGAGTGGGGGCTTGGAGTCCAAGTTTGGACGGGAACCTGGACACCCAGGACAGGAGGGTGATGGGTTGGTCCTGCTTGTGCCTAGGGTACAAGTGGGGCGTGTGTTTTTGGGGCACCCAGCTAGGGACATTGATTCACGAATCACCGCCGAGTCGGTACGGCTTGTCTTAACTCTAGCATCGTAGTAAGAACTGAAAGATGGAAGATGATGAAATAGAACTGATTGCTCAACTCTTGCTTGAAAGTAGAACATGTGCTTATATAGACTGAATAGAAAATAACTTAATATGGCTGATAATAATAATATAAATTAGGACTCACTATTAGTATTGCTTTCTGCCAAAACTAACCAGCAAACCATAAAGCTTGTCATATTCCTTGGAGTCGGAAAATTATTTCCACTAGTCGGATAAGTCTTGTGAGTACATTGTGTAGTCAGGGTTTATTTACCCCTGTTGTAGGTAATGCATGAGAAGTACCATTGTGTGGAGGATTCTTCTGGTGGGCACAGACGGATCCTCGTTCTTATCGCTAGATGTTTATTTTAAATTCCGCTGTTTATTATTCCGCACTCTGATATTTGGTAATGTAATAATGTAATTTTTAAGAAACTCTGATATATGAAATGGACCAATATTGTAACTCGTTCTCATTATTGGATCCTTGGGCAAAATGTGGATCTTTCAGGTTCTCTCTTGGGGTGTGCCTGACGGATACCGCCCGCTGTAGCTTGCTTTCGGGGTGCTTAGTGTTTGGTGGAAGACGAGCATGTCCGTAAGCGTGTTATTTCGGGCGGTTCTGCCACACAGACTCAGCGAGCTCATCGCTCTAGCAGAGGCGGGCTTGTATGCGGAGGAGGCTGAGGACGACACTGGCAGACTGAGAGCTCATCGCTCTAGCAGAGGCGGACTTGTAGGCGGAGGAGGATGACGACACGTTCTTCACTCAGGCCACAGAGGCCGCAGATGAAGCAGAGGCCGCTTACTACAGGCGAAAGGCAAATTAGGGCAATGTAGGTGACCCTAGCCACAGCAACAGGGTTGTGATAGAGGATTGGTACTCGAACAACGAGTTGCTTACTCAGTATGTTTCTGATTGAGGGTTTTTGAATTGCGCCGTGTATTAGAACTTTCATTGTGTTGTTTTGTTTTTCATTTGAACTATTGGTGTATTGTACCCATATATCATGTACTCGGATTATTCATGGTCGATCTTAAGTTATCCCATCCGTTTGTCACCCTCCGACCTATCCGTTTATCGCTCAAGTTTTTTTAATAATAGCGAATGCGTTGAGAATTTCTAAAACGAACAAAATCGACGCGCCAACCCTAAGCCCAGGTTCTATCATGCCATAGCCCACAGCACGGCACTGACGCGCCAAGCCCCACGGCGCGGCAAGACCTGGACATAGACAGAAGCTGGCTAGCCTCAATTGCAACTGAACGGGAGCTACTGTCGGTGCTGTAAACAACTACAAGTGTTGCCGCAACTGTGCGCAAGTTGAAACGAATATGAAGCAAATAAATGGAGTCCGTGCGCAAGTTGACAAGTTGCCACATAACATTTTCATTTGTTCATGAGTCTGCAAGTTTTGGACGACAATATTCGTTCGACATAAGTTCGATATAACCAACTAAGTCCAAAGAGTGTAAGGATCCCTCGGACGCGTCTTGGAAACCTCGCCGTCATACTCCACCTCAAGAAGGGGGTACATCTAGAGCGGCGTGGGAGGGGCCATCCTGTTACAAATTGATAAACAAAGGGTTAGAGTATTCAAATTAACAATATTCAAATTAATATTATGTAGCATTGCAAAATTTGAAATACTTGGTATGCAATACGAACACAATATGAAAGCACCTGTTGCCCTCATCTTCTATGCCTGCTAGCCTTGTGACTAGGGTCTTTGCAAATAGAGCAAAGATTCCTACCACTGGGCTCGTTGAAATCTCCCCCTCCGTACATGTCTTTGTCGTACCCTCTCATAGCGTCCATGTCCCCCTTGAGTCGCTTCTTCTTCCTCCTACTCTTCCCTATCTTCATTAGATCTGGATGCGGCACGTAGTCATAACTATTATAAGGTGGCCACCGTGTCGGGTCAAGGTATGTCTCGAAGGTCATCTCCCAAATACTAACGGTGTTCGAACGGAGATACAAGGGTGACATATATGGCAGATCCTCATAGTTGTACCCACGAACCCTGCAGGCCGTGATCATATGAGAGCAAGGGGCATGCATGATCTGAGGGACGTTGCAACTGTACTCTACCTTTTCAAGATCAACTCGGTAGTTTCGTCCACCATAATTTTTGCCGCCCAAGCTTGTGCCACCCTTGCGCCGTACACTAAAGATATAGCGGCGGGGTCCATACGGCTCGGCGGTATGCTGCTTGGCCAATTCCTCGGCCTCATTCAAATGTTCTACTCTGGCCTTTCCAAAATGCCCCTACTCAGCTATATTCCTCTACGCAGGTTCCCACCTCTTGACAAAATATTCGTTGCACTTATGAAAGGAGAACTCAATAATTCTAGACACAGGCAACGATCGAACTCCGGTGAATACACGATTGAAGGACTCCAAGGAGTTAATAGTCATGATGCCATACCTGAAACCCCTCTCGTCATATGCTAACGCCCACTGAGCCTTCTGTTCCATCTACGTCTCTAACCAGGCCTTTCCCGCTTCATTTACCATCTTGTCTAGTTCTCTCTTTGTCTTCTTGAACTGGTCCTCTGTACGCACACAACATGGAGCCTTTACCTTGTATGCACTAGAGGCGCCGCTAGAAATTTGCAGCAAAGTGTCTCATACACCATCTATGCACTAGAGGCAGAAACCCATCTATATGCTCAGCTGCAGATAAGAAGCCCTGGGTGACTGTCCGAGATGGGCCTAGCACTTGTACACGTAGAAGCCGCATGAACCATGACCATGATTCATTGTTCTCTCCATCTGCCAAAGCAAATGCCATGGGTACTATCTGGTCCTCAGGATCAACAGCAGCAACCATCATCAAGGTGCCCCTATATTTTCCTGTCAGGAAAGTGCCATCAACGAGTACGACTGGCCAGCAAAACTAAAATGCATGTTCCGTTTGCGCGAACGACCAGAACACACGATAGAGGACATGCCTCATCGGGTCCCAAAAACACATCCCTCCGGTGTCCACAAACCATTTTAAGCCAGGGTTGTAGTAATGCATTGCACATAAGCCCTGTTCGCTTGGAGGAATTTGGAGGAATCTGTGAGAGGGTAAACAGTGAATTTCATCAGTGCACAGTGAAATCCGGCTGGTTTTTGTACCAGCCAAACTGCCCCATAAGATGCAGGGCACCCTATTGTACACTTCCTCCCAACTACCCCATCGAATCGCCAGGGCAATTTGCTTAGCACGCCAAGTCTTTCCGTACTTCACATCATACTTAATGAATCCAGATATGGACTGTTGTAAAGAAGACACCAAAATATCGTTATTGTCATCAATGAGCCCCAATATACGACGGACAAGGTAACGTGCAGTGAGCTGCTGATGATTTTCCTTCCCCCTGGTTGTTAGGCAAGTGTGGGGTTCGACAACTTTACTTATCCTCCACTTGCCATCACTCTGTCTCTTTCTTGCATTTAACCTCCACATACAACCGTTTTTGCATATCACGTGGTACCTCAACTCCTGGTCCGAATGAGTGACGCTATACGGCCTATGGTGATACACAACATAGTCCTGAAGGAAGAGCTTCATCTCTGACATTGTATTGAATATCATCCCCTTCCTAAGGGTTTCTTTCTCATGGTCGTACAATTATTTCCTACATATCTGGAGACCGGTGTCACAAACTGTCATATCCGTCATGCTGACATCCCTATAGTTTGGACACCTCTGAAAGGTACGTTCATCGACCTTAGTTGCTCAAGCTCAGTCGCTGTGTAAGGTGGTGGTGTAACATACTGCTGCGCTTCGCTAATTCTAGCCCATGAATCATAGGGGGTATCATCTGCTGCCAAATCTGTGACTAGTCTACCCTGAGCCTAGATACCATTCAAAACCTCAGTTGGTACTGGTAATGGCATAGTATGAACCAGTACTGGTATGGCATCAACCGGTGTTGGCATAGCATATGTACCTCCTTGGTCATCATGAGAATCGTCTGAATCACTGCTAACTACATCACCGATCATGTCCTCCTCTTCCTGCTCCTCTTCTTCCCGTTTGAACTCGTTCACATCGAAGTCATTGCTTATACAGCCTACTGCAGTTGAATGAAACTGCTCCCGCGTCAACTGACCGTCCAAATCCATGTTACCCTGAGTTGCTTTCCCTTCGACCCCTAATTCTTGTTCATTGCCTCCAACACCGTCAATGGACGGGCCGTCTTGGACACCCTATATCCTGTACCCATTCTCCACCACCACCTCAGCCATGGGCACATTAGAACCTTGGAGCACCCTAGTGTAGCGGGACCAGTGAGCGGTCGCGCACAAGGGCATGAGGACATAATGTGCCCTAATCTTCCCAGTATCAAACCTCCTCTTCAGTGTGAAATCACCGCCAAACTTTACATTCAAACGGACACAAAGGTCGTTGAAGCTAGGAGGTTCATCAAACCATTCCAATTCTTCTTCCATATCCTCAAACATGCCATTTTCTCTTCTAACACTTCCTCCGTATAAAACTCTAACACAACAATTCATCTACAAAAGCATTTCAAGAAACTTCATCAATTCGTCGAAATCGTCGTACGTAATGTCCATAGTACTATTAATACCTATTCTAACTATAACTATACTAACTAATCTAATATTAACATCTATATAAGGCTAACTACAACAACTAATGTATAACTAGACTCACTAGGGGAGTACCTCATGGCAATGCGCTAAATCCTCATGGGCGGCGCATCATGGCAAGCCGCAGTGAAGCGAAGGCGGTGGCGCGCGGCGGTGGCGAGGTCATCAGCCGCGAAGCGGAGGGGAGGCGTGGCGGCGTCTTGCGCGGCGCGACGCGACGTGGTGGCGGGCGGCGTGGCGTGTGGCTATAACGACCATGGCGTGATAGGAGCGGCGGCGGCGGCTTGGCGCCATTGGCGGCAGCGGCAAGCGGCGGCGAGTGGCGGCCGCGCAGGAGGGGGGGGTGCGCATGCGGCAAGCAAGGCGCGCGCGGGGTGGGCGGCGGGCCTTTTATCCGCTCTGCCGCTCCACTAATCGGTAGCGTCGCTGCTGCCAAAGATCGGTGGCGCGCGACGCTACCACATCATCGTCAAGAGCTCCCGCCGCCGCGTCGCCATCCTCCCGTCGCGCCACTATGCATGGCGCGGCACAGTCGTTTCGTCGCGCCATGGCAATAGGCGGCCAAAAGTATTAGTTTTAAAAAAAACTGTGTTAAATTTAAAATTAGTTTAAAAAAGTGTTAAAAATAATAATAAAAATTCCCGTGTGCAGGCCTGGCAGTGCTTCTTCGGGCCGCAGGGGCAGGGCTTCCCCCGATTGGCTTGAAGTACGAATTTACCGTGAGGCCTCCTGCAGATTTTGTTTTAGGGCAGGAATGATATATCCATCCCGAAGATTTACCAGGACGTGGAGGCAACCGCAAACGGCAATCTACTCGAGCGACAGGCATGATACTAGCTGCGTCCTGTCCCCGGATCGAAAACAATTAATCACCATAAACGCGTGGTTTAGCCGTTGGGCTAACAACCACCGTACAGTAGAGATAGCGTGAAGTTACTCGCGCCAGAACATGTAACTCCCGTGCAAAAGGAACTACTAGCGCAGGCATTGCATCCAACTGCATGCAGACATTGCAGAAGCTTTCGAAGCACCATGCATTTGCCAACTGAACATGCATTCGCATTCCGTTTTCGGCTTGCAAGAGCTGTCTGCTAGCTGGCCGGGCCCTTTGAGCAGTTGAGCCCTTCACGAAACGTTCCAGGAAACGGGCGCAGCAGGACAGCCAGAAAAGACGAGAGCATGCATCGGTACTGGCGTGATAGCTCCACGTCCATGCACGCATCAAAACCTCATGAATGGCACGACCTACCTAGCTCGCTCGCCCCATTTAAGCATGCAGCCTTTTTTTTCTCTCTCACCGCCCTTCAACGTCACCATCCCCACCGGGTCGCCGGCCCGGCCACCTCCTCCCCCGGGTACCCGCCAGCCTTCGCGCGCGGATAAGGCCAGGCCAGCCTCTGCAAGTCTGCATGCGTCGCCTCGTCTCGACGTCTCGTCCGCGTACGTGTGGGCGGGCATACGCGTGTCCACGGACCACGGCTGGCGAGCAATAAGCGAGGAGGCCGTTCACGAGCGCGTCGTGAAGGCGGTAGGGCCGCCTGCGGGCAGGCGGCCGCAGCGCAACGCGCCTAGCCGCTTCACCACCAGCTGGCGGCCGGCCGTACGCGGATCTCTGCGAGTCCACACCGGGGGTCAGGGCATCCGGCCCGGCGAGCAGGAAAGCGCTGGGGGCGGGGCCGGCGCGCGCGTACGTCCTCTTGGTGGGTGTGGTCCGACGACATGCGGGACATTGACCTTCGCTCGCTTTACGCCAATCGTCGTACGCTGATGGGCCTCGTCAGAGATCTCCATCTAATCTCATCCGATCCGATCATGCGAGTGCGTCTTCCCCGATTGGTGACGGGTTTCGCTAACCCCACAGTGACCATCTGTCAGCTCACGGCCTTGCATGCTGGGATCCTTGATCAACGGTCAGTTATGTACGGTACAAAGACGATGCAGTTGGTGCTCGCCTGCTGGGATCATGGCTGTGATGGCAGTACGATCCGACGGACCATTTTGTTCTAGCATTGGCTTGGCTATGGAGATTTGGGATCGACGGGGTCCCGTCCCAGGTTTTGCCGTGCGATGGGAAATAACATGGCAGGATCACACGTTCTGGTAATAGGATATGATCCATCATCCATGGGCTCTTGGTTTTCTTTCGTCCTCTCCTCTCGTTTTGTAACGCAGAGGGACTGCAATGACTGGTAGGTGGGCCAATCTGTCAGCCACTGCAGTCTCCAATACCATGCATGCAATGCAGGCCAGCACCAGCCTGGCTGGCAAGTTAAGTGGATGAGGAATGGCCTAACCCTGATGCTACCGGCGAGGCCTGTGACCGGATTAGTGGATCGTACTGACAAAGTGAACAGTGCGCACCAACTGTTGGAGTACCTGTGTAGTGCTGCTGCTCTGTTCACAGCTTGTAATAACTGGGAACCGGGCCCATAAACCAGTGAACCAACGTTCGGAATCCACACACCGGGCCCCGCCCACCACCCCCTCCCAACGTTCGTATCCCGCTGCCTAAAATTTCAAGCGCCTCGAGAAGCCAACCTGCTTTTACCCACTCCAGCAGTCCCCACTTTGCCCGTCCCCCCCGCAATCCCCAACTTGCCCCTGCTTTCCGCCCGCGCCAGCAGCGGTTTCCGCGGCAACAAGCGCCGGGGTAAAATGGTAAAGTGCTCACCCAACTACAGCTGGGAGCTGGCAGGGGCCACGCAAAGCCAGCTGTCAGTGACCGTTCGGGCAGCCCGACCAAGGACGCCTACTTTGGCCCAGAAAGTGCCCTCCCGTCATACGTCACGCGCAGCGCGCAGCGTCCCAGGCCCCAGCCCTCCACACTCCACTGTCCGTGTCTCACTCACACACTTCGCCGGCTCGTGGCCTATAAAACCCGCCCCCCGCTCATCGCAAATCCACAAACAAGAAGAACCAGCCGAAATCACTCGTCCAAGAATACCACCCCACCTCCACCCAAGTACAAATTTCGTCTTGGAGAGCCTCCACCAATGGCTTGTTCCACTGCATCTTTAGCAGCGACGCTGCTGGCGTTCGCGCTGATGTTCCAGGCCTGCCTCGCGGGGAGGAGGCTCACCGCGCTCGTCCAGGAGCCGGCCATCACCATGAAGTACCACAAGGGCGCGCTCCTGTCGGGCCCCATCGCCGTCAATTTCATCTGGTACGGCGACTTCTCGGCGCCGCAGCGCGCGGTGATCACCGACTTCGTCTCGTCGCTGTCCGCGGCCCCGGCGGCGGCGCAGCCGGAGCCGTCCGTGGCCACGTGGTTCAAGACGGCGCGCAAGTACTACGCCAGCTCCAAGGCGCGGTTCCCGGCGCTGCGCCTCGGCTCCCACGTCGTCGACCAGAACTGCTCCCTCGGCAAGCGGCTCACGGAGAGGGACCTCCTCAGGCTCGCCGCCAAGGGGAGCCCGAGCCGCGCCATCAACCTGGTGCTCACGGCCGCCGACGTGGCCGTGGACGGGTTCTGCATGTCCCGGTGCGGCACGCACGGCGCGTCCCCGCGTTCCCGCTCCGGCCGGTTCGCGTACGTCTGGGTGGGCAACCCGGCGTCGCAGTGCCCCGGACAGTGCGCGTGGCCGTTCCACCAGCCCGTGTACGGCCCGCAGTCGGCGCCTCTCACCCCGCCCAACGGCGACGTCGGGGTCGACGGCATGGTGATCTCGCTGGCGTCCATGATCGTCGGCACGGTCACCAACCCGTTCGGCAACGGGTTCTACCAGGACGGCTCGGCCGACGCGCCGCTGGAGGCCGCCACGGCGTGCGCCGGCGTGTACGGCAAGGGCGCCTACCCCGGCTACGCGGGGTCGCTGCTGGTGGACCAGGCCAGCGGGGCCAGCTTCAATGCCAACGGGGCCCACGGGAGGAAGTACCTGGTCCCGGCGCTCGTGGACCCGGACACGTCGTCGTGCGCCACCTTGGGGTAGATTTCGCGGATCGTAATTAGCGTTTGTGATTGTGATGACTGATGAGGCGGTGGTGGTGCTGTGGAGACTGTTCCACGCGGCTAAAATTTATACTTTGTGGGCCATGGTGGATTCTTTCATTTGTTCAATGAAAAAGAAATA
The DNA here is from genome assembly GCA_904845875.1 of Miscanthus lutarioriparius. Lineage (NCBI taxonomy): Eukaryota > Viridiplantae > Streptophyta > Magnoliopsida > Poales > Poaceae > Miscanthus > Miscanthus lutarioriparius. The sequence goes on along the minus strand of CAJGYO010000007.1, from coordinate 10,628,054 downwards.
TTTTCACGCATATCCTGTTCGTATGCTTGTCGATTTTGCCCACAATTTACTCGGTTCCCCAGAGATTATGCCAGCTTTGAACATGACCAAAATGTGTGAATGTGTGACGGGAAATCATGTGCTAGTCTGTACCTTGTTCGTGCAGATGGTGAATGTTCGTTGTACCAAGGGAAGAAAGATAGCAATAAAGCCATAAACAATACGACTTGGTCAGAAAATTAATGCTATCCGGCCATGGGAAATGCGAAATCCGCGAGCATGTTCCGTCAAGTCATGTGCGCGGCCGAGCGCCGAGCAGCGAGCACAACGAAAGATACCTGCTTCGATGTTACGCCGTCGAGCTTTGCTGTAAAACCACTTGCAAACGTCAAACGGGCGGGGGGAATTGGGAAACAACCGAGGCCGGGCAAAGCTGAAAATGCGTACACTTTATGGGCCCCCGGAGTTGCGTCGGACCAGAATGTGACACAGTTCCAACGGCCCAGAAAAGCATGCTGAAGGTTTAACCAGACTGGGCCTTCCAATCCAACGAAAAGCTCCGATCTGTTTATCTCAGTATTTCACATTCTTTTACCGGCGGTTAGCACCATTAGACCAGAGTGTCTCTGAGTTTCATCCGTATTTAATAGGTTTTCATAAAACATTTCTAATGACATGACAATATTTTTGAGAAGGGAGAAGAATTGAGTTTCTCGAAGATGAAATTCTCTGGCTCAGTTTTCAACTCTAGATTAGTAATGAAATTAAATGTCTATAAAACAATATAATGGAACTATAAATTAAGGGTGGTTATTTCATCCATATTTTATTGTATTTCATTTGATGTGGCATTCTAAAAAACAATACTATGAAACCCTTCAATGAGAATGGCCTTAGCAAATATGATCTTTTGGGACGACAAGGGAACAACTAGTAAAAACTAGTAAAATGGAACTCATAGTAACATGGATCATAGCATAAAAAAAAACTCCTTGTGTCCCAGAAAAAGTGCACATCTTGTTTTCAAAGAGTCAATGAATAGTATCAATATTTATGTTTCTAAATAGACTTACTATAAAAATATAAAATATATTGCATGACCAATCTAACGATACCATAAATGTTAATACACTAAACTAACATGTTTAGTTAAAACTGAAATTGGTTAGTTCTTGGAAACCAGGATGCGCATTTTTTCAAGACGGAGATAATAATAGAGTAGCATCCTTATTACGCATAATGCCATGCTATCTGAACCGGAAGCTCTCAGCTTCTGTCTCAAAGAACAACCCCGTAACGAAACCCACAGCCCAATGGCATTCACACACTTGTCTATGATGTGACAGCATTCGCAGAGAGCTACAGATATATAAAGTTTTGTATGCAGACAAAACAAAGACCGACCTTAGCTCAGTTGGTAGAGCGGAGGACTGTAGTATAAGCAGATAAATCCTTAGGTCGCTGGTTCGAATCCGGCAGGTCGGATAATTTTTTTATTCTCACCACAACCTGTTTTATATATTTGTTCTTTTCAATAACAAGTCATCACTTTTTTTTTGTCACCACGACCTGTTATTATATATATATATATATATATATGCTCTTTTTAATAACAAGTCATCACTTCTTTTGGAACTTGCATCAACCTGTTTTATATATTTGTTCTTTTAAATTACAAGTCATCACCTTTTTTTATCACCACGACCTGTTATATATAATAGTGGAAAACGCGTGCCCTCGCTCGCGAGGGTTAAGGACCATGGTGAGATTTATTCATGTGTGCGCGCGTTTAGAATTAGCAGGCAAATCTATGGGCAAAAGATAAGTGTCCAGTGCTCCAATGGTAATAGCATCAGGGTGAGAAAGTCAACATGGCCATGCCGTAGATGGGTTCATACATTGTACAGAGCGATTATATATAAACTATTTATTACTGAGTAATAGGGAGCAATCCTGCTTCTGAAGTACTTTGGGTAATAGCAAACGTTGTTGGAGCATACAACTATTGCAGACAGTGGTTCCTGGAGGACCTGCACATTTGGATTTTCCATTTGCTGATGTTGAGGCGGTGGAGACATAGTGTTTTGATGAATTCTACCTGCATACTCATTTATTACCGCAGAAGGGGTAACACACCCTAAGGGCACCTGGATATATAATAAGAAAGTAAAACACATTAGCAAATATTTTAAGGAAAAAGGAAGTACTAATTTAGATTCGTAATAAAACCAGCATGCACCTAAGCTCAAGTAATCTCGGCACTGAAAAGAAAAGAAAACAGATTAACTTATGTTTGTGTGTTCAACCAATTAAATAGTAATAAGAAACTTAGTCATCTGGAGAAGGCTTCACTACAAACATTTTGTTATAACTATGAAGTAAAACCTGCAACGACCGAATGAATAACACACTATTGATAAAGATGGAGATTTGTACATAAAAACATAGGAGTTCCTGACTCAACTAAAGATAGAGGCGATGAGGTTTATATTCTGACAATCCAAATAACAAAGTTGATGTTCTGAGAATCTAACAAAGCTGATGTGCAGAAAAGAAATGGAACATGGTGGTATCATATTTTTCTGGATAATCGGTTAATGTAAGATCAATGTAGAAATAAATCACTACCACAAAAGCCTAGACATTTGGTTCTAACCATCCAATATGTTGAAATTACTGTATCTCCCAAAAAAATAAACCTCCATGGACTCCACATGAATTGGAACGTATCCCTGGCCCCTGGGTTTTCCTTGTGCCGTTCCCCAAAATACAGTGGCCCTATAGATGGCTTTTATTTGAGTAGGGAAAGGGGAGGATGGAAGGGAGAGCAACAGTTTTAACTTGGGTTACCAGGAGGCAAAATTGTCAGAAAGAAAATTAGACAGGAGAAAATAGAATGTGTGGAAAAAGGGAGCAAGAAGGAAACTACATGGATCATCCATCAGCCTACTAAAAGAGAGGAATTTTTTTTGTTTGCCTCTTTGCTTATCCTTTTATTAAATATAAATTACAAAAACCATAGACCGCTCTGAGTCACTCACATCACAAGGGCCAGGCAGAGTATCTAGAAAGCAAGAGTCTTGATAGTCGATACATACTTGCACAGGCGGGCACGCCGATGACAACAATAAAAAAACCTCAGCCACAGAGAGCCAACATTCAAACAGAAACAACTTACACTTCAGTAATATGATTCTGTAGATAACATTTTAACATCCCATAAATTAGCAGAAGCATCAGCAGTATCGCTTGAACTACTTCAGTAGTACTTTTCAGCAAACAAATAGTGTTTTCCTGTCACAACAGATCAGCATAAGCATCAGCATATGCCAAATTTCAACGAAACGAACAATTCATGTCTCGATAGCATTATAAGTCTATTTGCAAGTGTATATATTTTTTAAAATACATTTACCTGTATATGAGAATGTGTGTGAAAGAGTACTGGAGGTCTGTTATGACGCTGTCAGCTCTGAACCTTAAATACTTCAGCTCTGTTGCAATGCATACGGGCCGGGTTTTCTCCCAGGAGGTTTAAAAGAAAATATAAGAATATGGACAATAATGAGATTGGAAAAAAAGACAATCAAAAGAACTACTGTGAAATGTCGATAGCAGACTATCAACACGCTCTCTGGGGGTATAAATTGCCACGCGAAAAAGTTAGCTTTGTATTGTCATCCACATGTGTATCACCGAGACATAAAAAGAAACTAAATCACATAATGTGATTCAGAGTAATAAAGAAAATTTAGGATTCAAATTTGAGCATCCGATCGATGGTTCAATAGGGACAGTCTATAATACATCAATTTAAACACCAAGTATACAATAGTATTCCTCACTACATATGCTTTGTAGAACGGGTTGAACAATCTAAATTTAGAGCTGATAGCTACCCTAAGCTTAGAGGCGTCATGTAATCATTGCAACAGAAACTGACATGATTTTCAATTGGGTCAACCATGAATAATCCATGGTTTTCTTGCTGCTAGAACACTAAATCTAACCCAAAAAGAGAAACTGAATTTCATATATTTGCAAATGATTATAGGTATGGTGGTTTTAACACTAAATTTAACCCAAAAAAGAAAACTAAATTTCATATCATAGCGGATAATAATAGGAATGAGAGTTTTACCATTAATTTCATATGTTCACTTTCTTCAGTGCTCTCTTTGTTGGCAAACAGTGCAGTGCTCTCTTTCAACAATAAGAATCAAACCCATGGCCATTTGCTTCATTTTATATAAGGTTCAGATGACCTGGTGAGCAGGAAGAACTGTAGATGGCAAGGCTGCATGTATAGAACAATATTTGTGAACATTTAGCAAATTGAAAGGTGATATGGAATCGTTAGTTGTGACTATTATACCAATTAGGGATAAAAGAGTATGGTTAAACATTGAAGTACTTATCTCTAGAACACATGATGAAGCTGCTTAGGGACTTGGACCAAAGAACTGAAATATCTAGCATCCTAAGAACAAATCAGAGTGCCTGCAACGAGCACAAATCTATTCAAATTTGATTGAGGATGAAACGCTAAATGATAAGCAACTCATTTTTTATGTGCAAAACATGATGCATAACACTAGGGTAAATAAACATTATATTAACTCTCTCCACCCTCCATTTGCAACCAACAAAATTGTGACATGAATTATTTGGGGCCATTTAATTTAGGAGGAATTATATTCAACTGTTCATAGTTTGCTGAAAATATTTTTAGTATAGCTGGCAGGTGTCTGCCTTTTCAGAACATCTACACTTTGATGATGTCATTCCAAATGCTTGATTCTCTCCGTCCTCCATTTGCAGCCAATAAAATTGTAGCAAGAATTATTTCGGGCCATTTAATTTAGGAGGAAATCAATTCAACTGTTTATAGTTTGTTGAAAACATTTTTAGCATAGCTGGCAGGTGTATGCCTCTTGAGAACATCTACTCTCTAAGAATTATGCACACCTCACTATTTCTTCCAGTAAAGCAATATCAAATTCCAAGATCCAAACGAATAAGACCAAATATGCATGACTATCTAAAAATTCACTGTAGTGAGTCAAATATAATTGAAATTAGAGCAAAGAATAGAGGGAGAAAGTGCGTAACAAGATTGTGATACCGTGGCTCCAAGCAACATTGCTCTATTTGGATCAGCTAACTAAAATATCACAGAGGTTTAGCGATGACCATAATTTTCCCCTTAACCTGTAAAAAGAAACACTTCTTTGACAACTCTAGACTAGGGAAGAGCAATATTTCATTTCTTGCAGACTTACCAAAGTTTCTTGTTTTTTGGGACACAAACTATTTGATTTCTGAACTGTGTAGACCATTGAACTCCAGACCTGATAAGTACAACAAAGTATGAGTCTCAGGTTTTATCGTCATATAAATCTACCTCACATGAACCTAGCAAAGGTACACATTGCTTTATTTCTAGTAGCAGCACAGTAATACAGCTATGCTCATTGAGCATGTGCCCTGATTTAGGTTTGGATCATAAACAGTGTGTAACCTTTTTTGAAAATGAGGAAAGCATGAATTGAGAAGTACACATAGAAGAAATAATGGAATTTATATGCAGATGTAATCCACGCAGGCCTAGCCGTAGATTTGCTTGTAAGGACCAAGTGTGATGCTTCCCCAACATGCATTGAGTCCAGGCCCCTGCAAAATCACCTTCATCGGTCTGCCAAACAACCTTGGAGAGAAGGGCAAGTAGCATAAACAAAGGGACGGGCTACAGTGACAGCACCTGTGTGTTATGCACCATAAAAGAATCATCCACGCTGCCATAACACCCTGCTGGAAAGGGTAGCATAACTCGAGGACTACCAAGGAGCCCTGAAGCACACAGTAGCATCGGCAAGGCTAGAGAAGGAAGCTGTAAAAAATGGAGTATCAACATCTCCTCCTAAGAATTAAGATTGTGTTTGTTTTCATTTTCTATTACATGTTTTGTATTCTCTGTTTCATTACACAAAGTACACTTGGTTGGTAAACACATTTAAAAAAATATTCAGTACAGAAAAACATATGACAGGAGTCATATCTAAGTTTTGGTCAATAATCGCTCGAATGGGTAGAGAGAAATACATAGTTACTAAACTTATAGCAGACTATTGTTACGTTGTGGGCATCCATGAGTTAAAATACTATGAGGCATGAATAATAAAAAGTTGTGGACTAAGGAATGCCCTTGCTTACGTCAAACTCTAAATCGTCCACTGTAAGCACTGCTACTGCACATGGAAGCATGTTTTAGAACTCTGAACTGCAGTTTAGGACACGAAATCAAGGTGCTGAATTGAACAAATCAAGATACCTCCACCCAAAACTAAGGGCCTGTTTGGTTCCGCAACCCACGAACGCGCGACCGCGTTTAAGCTGAGCGCCTCCGAGGCCGTGTTTTGGGAAACGCCCACCCGCGTTCGTTTCCAACCGGACATCGTGCGTTGGTCGCAGTCCGTTTGGCGGGATTTTTGGCTTATCTCGATCGTAACGTGCAGATACGCGGAACCAAACACGCCCTAAGTACACATTCACAGAATTAAACTCCAAGTTTGCCGATTCGATCAAGGAAGCACAAAATCGGACAAAAAACAGCGTTTAACCCTAACCCTAAAGCACATCGTGGACATCACCTGTGAGCTAGTTGCTCGGGGAGGACAGGCTGCGCTGCTAGGCCCGTGGCTGGCACGAGCCGCCGGCGCCTGACCGTGCCAAGGTGGCCTGGGGGCCACGGACATGGTTAGCACAAATGCAGAATATAAAACTAAAGGTTCATGATTGCACCAACAGAATAATATAAAATCATAGTTGATGTAAAGTAATCATGCAACTAACCAAAAAGCTTAAGTTTGCTTGTAACAGTAACTGAATAAAGTGGAACAAATACCCAATGTGGCCTGGACATGTGACAGTAAGCAGTTCAAATAATGCATTCTAACACTTTTAGGGGCTCAGATTTCTCTTTCAGCGAGCTATATTAGTGACATGGTAATTTGTGTCATCTTAAACAAAAGATGCTCCATCTACGCCATGGAACCTAAAGTCCAAATATTTAGGAAATTATTAGATGCAAGTGCAAGTAGGTGATAAGTTGCATATTTCAGTAGGCCCGAGTCCTAACCTGTGTTTCTTGCTTGAAAAATAATATAAATTAGACACCTCAGTTTTCATCTTAGTATAAGAAATGAAAAGTACATGCAAGAATTCAGTAAACACGAATTAAAATGTAGTCAAAGAAGATGTGGACTCACTCTGTATAGGCCTGCAGTCGAACATGAACTCTGGTGTATTTAAGCATGGGCTGAGAAAAAGCGGACATCGTCACAGTGAAGTTCAGAATGGTTTGATACATGACAAGTTTCTTGAATAAATAAGAAGCAAATTTAAGAATGAGATAATGACACAACTAAACTCACTGGTATGTAAAAGGCATTTTTTGGATCCATTAATCTATGTCAGCGCGAAAAGCAATAGAGGCCTGAACAATGCAAAATAATTAAGGCCTAAACACTACAAAGTAATTGAAGCTGTATGCAACCAAGGCAGTTCTCTGTTACATAATGAAGTTAGTCGACCAACTACTAGTTTGATAATAAGAATCACTAGTCTTTCGACTGCAAAACCTGATACCAGATTCTTAAAGTTCACAGGTAAACAAGTTGGATTTAGTCTTGGTAAGAAAGCAAGGTCGCTGTACCAACAAGTGGAGAAGCATTTTGACGCATGAATCCAAAACAAAGGAACAGTAGGAAACACAGGAAGGAATAGGATAGAGTAGAAAGTAGAAAACCATAGGATTCCAAAAAACAGGAATGAAAACCTAAGTGGAAATAGCTAATTAAATTGGCAAAGTTTTTGTTTGTTGAATATAGTACCTGCTCGGTGCCATGAGATTCCGACGCTGAGCTGAGCCGCTGCCGCCTCCGGCGGCGAGGAAGAGGGCATGCCCAGGCGGGGTCGGCCGTGCCGCGTGGTCGCGCCGTGGCCGGGATGTAACACCTCTGGTGTTACGAGCTTGTTTAGCACCGCGTTTTAGGCCTAAGTAAAATTTTCGAAACGAGTTTCTCGTAATTTTTTATTTAAAATGTACTTGATGCGATAAACGAATCCCATGTGACTTAGTTTGTGGAGTCAAATAAACGCCCAAGTCAAATTACTCAGTGCGTAAAGATATTTAGGAATGTCGAACGACGATGCTAGCGAACGGTTTGTTCTGTTAGATTAAGCATGAAAATCAACTTTTATAAATAAAATAAAATCCATTAATAAATAAAACCATATATATATATACACCGTGCACACGCAAGGCAGAGGAACCGGCCATGGCGCGGGAAGCTGGCCGCGTCTGTTGTGGGCGCCGGTGCGCAGCCGTGTCAGGGGCGGGCATCGCCAGCGCGCCGGTGGCAACCCGCGCCGGGTCCGCGAGGGAGAGGGGATCTGGGATAGAGGAGCCATGAGACGAGGGAAGAGAAGAGGGCGGCATACCGCCAGATGCGGCCGCTGAGCGGAGCCGTCGGCACGACCAGCGAGGAAGAGGCAGCTAGGATTTCGTTGAGCCCACGCGGATCACCTGGAGAAGGCAACGTCGAGGGGAAGCCGTGCCGGTGGCCACAGGCTGGTCCCGGTCGTGCTGCTCCGTGGCCGGGGACGGCCGCCGTGGGGGCGGGGCAGCGCCGCATGGCAAGGGCGTCGTCGCCACCGCGCGTCGGGGAGAGAGAGAGATCGAGCGAAGAGGAGAAGGGTCGGGAAGCAGAAGTTTGGGGAAGGAGAAGCAGAAGCCGTTGTATATATTTGTCTGGTCGGATTCGGACGAGAAGTTGCTGAAGTGAAAGATAAGCAGAAGAGAATCCATGGAAGTGAAGGAGTAGTCCGGGAAGCCGCTCTCGGCAGAATCCGCTCTAAGAGATCTGGGTCGTCCAAGTGAAGATCTGACGGTGGTGAGAATTCAAGGTAACGTTGGAGTGGTGTTCGGTTGAGGAGTCCTAAGGGTATTCTAGGGATTAATTTGTTCTTTTTAATAACAAGTCATCACCTCATTTTGGAACTTGCGTAAAGTATCACCCCGAAGTACTAATAATTGTATGTACTAATTATTGATCAGAACTGCCAGAGTTTGATATGTTGCTGAAAGTGTGTGTGTGTGTGTGTTTTGAGGAAACTGGAGAGGCTCACGAGCCTCTACTGAAAATTTATTAAACCTCTACTGAAAATTTATTAAAACTGAAAGTGTGTATTCATTCCTCGTAGAAAACAGCTGTGCAGATGACACGGGTAGCATTGGCCATTCTAAAGATCTGACGCGAGGCACTCTCACTGACATCTCTCTGCATTTGCTACTCTGAATCATATTCTTTCGTCCTCTTCCATTTTTCTCGGATCCAATTGGGAAGTTCTTAATGATTCACCAAACAACCACATGAACAACGACTGTCGTCAAGTGGTGTATGTTTCACGTTGGACCTATTTGTATATTTGGGAGTTTGTAACATGCTGTTCAAATATCTGTCATCTGTCTGTGTCATCATCGGTTGCCAAATGCCAATTACTCTTGGTAGTGACCATCTTACTTCGACTAGTTGCCTAATGCGATTTTGAAAAATACAGGCACTGAAAAAACAACTACTCCGTATCACGGTACTGTACAGGAGTCTGGGACTGGGAGGCCCTTGATTTGAAACAAATTTTCTTTATGCTAGTAGGAATTTTGTATGATTTCGCAAAATTTTCCGCTCACTGAATGTGGAGTCTATGTGAAACTGCCGTGAGAGAATCCTGGTGTTCCCCTCCACGGCTGCAGGTCGCGTGCTCCACGGCAAGTCGGCAACAGTCCAGGCTTCTAAAAACAACACTGCTCGCAGTATCTTTGCATCTGATACGATTTGCAGAGCTTCAGTGTCATGCATTATACATACAGTCTGACCTCCAGACAGAATAACAGTGGATAACTTCGCTGTTAAACTTGTGGCGAAATGTAAAGAATGTATGCAAGGCGATGAGGACAAGATGGCGAAAACAATCATCCATGCTTGCCTCACCTCTTTAGTCTTTACTCATATCCTGTCACCACACCGAGCAAAAGCTATGGTCCTCGATCATGTTTACATTCCCTACTTGCAGCAGCTTTTGAATAGTTTAGTATAAACTTTGCATACCGGCTACAGAGGTTTGTCTTCTGAAAAGTCTTGCGACCGCTGCCTGTGGCGCTGCGACGAACGCTCCATGCACCATTTTTTTACTCCTCCGGCGGTCCAGCTGATGACTTTGCCGTGCCACTGCCGATCGATCTGCCTGCCCGTCCGCCGCGTGATCGCACAGTGAAAAGCCTCATTGCTTAACAGGGCGTCCGCTTGTCTCATCTGCAAAACAAGGGGGGCCGCTCCCGCCAGATTCCCTTCCGCATGTGGCTGAGCTGATCTCGCTGCCGCTTACGAGATTCGGTCACCGCAAGTCCGCAAGGCCCTAAAACGCAACAGCTACGCATGTTTTAGAGTGTCTTCTCTTTGCTCCGTCTTGCATTGCACTGTCCACCTGGTTCCTGTAATCCTTCCTGTTCTTGGCGTGATCCCCACCAGTTGGTCCATTTCTTTCCAAAAGCCTAGCAGCGTTGCTCTGCTCCATTTCCATTGTGGCAGGAGAAACCTGTCAAACTTGACGCGTTTCACACAGGGGCCTTGTTTAGATAGGCCTTGTTTAGATAGCTGTTAGTAATTAGTATTTGACATTGTAGTATTTTCGTTTGTATTTGACAATTATTATCCAATCATGACCTAACTAGGCTCAAAAGATTCGTCTCGTAATTTTCAATCAAACTGTGTAATTAGTTATTTTTTTATCTACATTTAATACTCTATACATGTGTCAAAGATTTAATATGATGGAGAGAGAGTGAAAAAACTTACCATCTAAACGAGGCCAGGGTTGCAAGTCTCTGCAACGCAAAGCAGAAAAGTAAGTTCAGTTGGGGGTTGCAGCAGTTAGGGCTAGCTGTGCTTTGTTTCCTCGCTGTTGCTGTGCCCGTGGGTCACCACTCTCCAGCTACTTACTGCTTTGCTTGACTTCAAACAAGTCCAGAAATGCTAGATTCAGAAAGCAACCAAGAAGGCTGTAGCTCTGCTCATGCCCAAGTTTGTCCAGTTCTTGTTTAGTTGGGTGAAATTTAGGAGTTTGGGTACTGTAGCATTTTATTTTTATTTGGCAATTAGTGTTCAATTATAGACTAATTAGGCTCAAAACGTTCGTCTCGTGATTTCCTACCAAACTGTGCAATTAGTTTTTTTCCCGTCTACATTTAATGCTCCATACACGTATCGCAACATTCGATGTGGTGGCTACTGTAGCATTTTTTTGGAAATTTTTTTGAACTAAGGCCTTATTTAGTTGTCCAAACTTTTTACATCCAAAAAGCGATGTGCACTGTAGCAGTACTGTAGTGTTTCGTTTGTATTTGGTAATAATTGTCCAACCGTTGACTAATTAGGCTTAAAACGTTCGTCTCGTAAAGTACAACTAAATTATGTAATTAGTTATTTTTTTTACCTACATTTAATACTACATGTATGTGTCAAAGATTTGATGTGATGTGATATGATGGAGAATCTTACACTGTGAGATGTAAAATTGGTGGAACTAAACAAGGGCTAAACGCGGCCCAAAGGAAGCAACTGGAGCTCAGTGGCCTCTTTTTCTTCAGAGTTTTAGGCCCCGTTTAGTTCCCTCCAAAAGCTAAAAAAAATTTCGCAGTAAGTGTCACATCGAATCTTGCGGCATATGCATGGAGTACTAAATATAGACAAAAAAAAAAACTAATTGCACAGTTGAATGAGAAATCGCAAGACGAAACTTTCGAACATAATTAATCCATAATTAGACATTAATTAACAAATACAAACGAAAGTGCTACAATACCCAAAAACCAAAAATTTCCGCATCTAAACGCGCCCTTAGTGGGGCATTTGCAAAGTCGAAACGGGGAACTGGAAGCTGGCCGAGAAGTGGAACGCCGAGGGAATCACCCCGGTCTCACCTCTCGCAGGCCATGTCAATGCACGCATGTGGTGATCGCGCGCGGCATGCCTGTGGCCCTGCTGCTGCCTGCTGGTTTGGCGAGTGGTTGAATGCACATTTACTGCACGAGCGTTCAGCGAGTGTCCCAATCTTGGATGCGATGCAATGCAATGCAAGGCGCAGCGCTTTGCTGCACTGCACTTCATGAGAAGGATGATAGCTAGAGAGAGGGAGGATGAGAAGGGAGAAAGGTCGGGGCCTGCACTGCACTGCGCTGCGCTGCAGCAACGGCGAGAGACGCCGACGCAACCATAAATGAGAGAGCTACACTACAGGCATCTCCATCTGCGCCTCCTCTTCTCTCTCCGTGTGCGCATGCACTGGAATCGATCATGCATCTCGGCCGTGCGTCCTCCTCTCCAAGCAGCAGGCAGAGGCAGAACTCGATCCACGACTGCTACTTGCTGCCCGCAGGCCGATCGCTGATCGGGTTCGAGGAGGCAGTAAAACAGTAAATCGATCGCGGGCAATTAGTGGTAGCGCCTGGCATGCCGCGTACGATATTTAATTACAGATTACGGAATAGTAACCGGTGATGGCTGGCAGGTACCTGCTGTCCTCTCGTTTCAGGTAAGGTAATCATCAAGTGCTCCTGTAATCACCTACCGCCTGAAGTAGGATGAAACTGTTGCTGTTGTGTTCTCTGCCTCTCCTGTCCAACCCCCCCCCCCCGCAATTAGCCAATGACGGGTAAAAAATAATGGTTTGTTCGATCGCGCGGTCACAGAGACAGCGAATTGTGAAACTGCATTTGGTAAGCTGCAAATGGTTACTGCGAGGCGATGAACAGCTAAGGGGGCGTTTGTTTTTTTAGTCGCTTCTAAAATTCATGTCAAATCAAATATTTAGATACTAATAAGGAACATTAAATATAGATTAATTATAAAACCAATTACATAGATAGAGGCTAATTTCTAAGATGAATTTTTAAAGCCTAATTAATCTGTCATTAGCGCATGTTACTGTAGCACCACGTTATCGAATGATGGACTAATTAGGCTTAAAAGATTCGTCTCGCAAATTAGTCGCAAGTTATACAATTAGTTTCGTAATTAGTCTATATTTAATACTTCATATATGTGTCAAACATTCGATGTGACAGAAATTTTAGGAGTTCCTGCAGCAATTAAACAGCCCCTAAAGCTATTACATGGAATGATATACATGATACAGGTTGTCAGCTTCGCAACAGTAGAGTGATGGACGTCTGCTGGAGCTGGACAAGTGGACAGGCACCACTCTAGCGATGCTTGCATGAGAACGGCTACTGGCGTAGCAGGCTTGCTTCTACGTGCACGCTAAACTGACGCTGTGTTTAGTTGGGCCCCAAAGTCTAAAAAATTGCTACAGTACCTGTTACATCGAATGTTTGCGGCTTGTGCATGAAGTATTAAATGTAGACGAAAATAAAAACTAATTGCACAGTTTGGTGGGAAATTGCGAGACGAACGTTTTGAGCTTAATTAGTCCATGTTTGAATACTATTTGCCAAATAAAAACGAACATGCTACAGTAGCTCTAAAATCTAAATTCACCCCACTAAACAAGGGCTGATAATTATTGTGTTCGGTTACCAAAGTTTTTTGGTTGGTTGGGACCCAAAGGATGCATCATGCAGGACATTATTAAAATGGCAAAAGGCTATAGCTGCATTTCCATGCGGAAGGCGAGGCATGGTGCATGAATGAAGGCACATTCACGAGACAAGATCGGCCTGTTCTTTTCGGCTGAGACGATCGTGAATTATTACTGCTAGCTGATTTGGTGTAAGAGAAAAATACTATTCTGATTTATAATCTACAATCGTTTACGACCAAACGAACAGACTTAGACGGTTGTAAACCTGCTGACAACAGTGCAATACCATGCATGCATGTATCTTTATTTGGTCAATTCAGAGCAAAATTAGAAGAAAGTAAATAAAAAGAAACCGTGACTGTTGCCGTCCTCTATGAGGTGCTTTGTTACAGTATTATACTAGCAGTAGTTGCTTTGATTAGCTGGGAAGGACGATGGCCTCGTTCATTTCGCTGAAAAAATAAGTTAAAATACTGTTTCGGCTAATTTATTAGGAGAGAAAAATACTATTCTAATTAAAAAAAGCTAAAAAATACGTATTATAAGAGAGTGAACGTGACCAATGATTAGCAGCACCGTCCCTGCCACCTTCGTCCAAGATCGAGGCATTATTCCCTTGTCCTTTGTATCTTCTCTCTCAACTCAGTGCAAGGTACCCTCGGTAGAATGGTCCTTCTCTTTCGTCGCTCGTGTGTATGGTCACCTTAGTTTTAGTTTGTGTTTTAGGTCAATTTTTCAAAAATTTGACTAAGATGACAGAAAAATATACTAACATCTATAACATAAAATTAGTATCTTTAAATACTCATCAGGAAACATGCCTTTGCATTTATTTAAACTCTTATATGTTAATATATTTTAAAAATTAGTTAAAATTTTAAAAGTATAACTTTTTTGCGAGGAAATTTAAAAGTTTACCTTAAAACAAATCTAAAGTGACCTACAATTTAGAACAGAGTAGCTTCAAATTGAAAGTTTGTTAAGTATGAGATTGAATGACACCGCATGACTGCAATGTACTAGTGGCTGGAAGTCCAATAAAAGTTGCCCTACAAGAGTATGACTGAACCTCTGAATAATCTATTGATACATTCAGAGTGTACTTTTGAAGGACTCAATTGATCAGCACACTCCTACTCTTATTTTATAGCATTCTGACAAATGCCTTTCCGAACCAGAGAGAGGCTTTGGCAATTCATATACGAATATGCCTAGTTTTATGAGAAAATGGGGCTAATAAATCTTGCAACCGCACGGTTAAAGAAATCGTATAGACTAGAGTTGGCATGGTTGTTATATGAGGCTAAAATGACATGATCAAGGTTTTGCTGTCAATTGGTGGCCTATCTGTTAAGACAGATTTTTTGAATAATAGGTTTCCCCGCTTTATTACCATAAAGCGAAACCACGTTTCAGTTCAATAAATCCGGCGTAAAAACACACAACAGCTAAAACGCCCAAAGCGGGCACAATCCCAAAGCAAAGCACCAAACACTAAGCCCTATTACATAGGAAACTGGCATTGCTGGAGCCCTCCGAAGGCTGAGCACTTGATTGAGCCGACCCTGATGAATCCACAATCCATTTGATCCGCGGCGCTGAGCTTGCTTCGGCCTCCATTAGCAGAATCACATGCTCCACTTGCTCCTAGACATCCGGCTTGAACAATGGTAACCATCCTCTTAGCATCCTGCCGATCATTGCAAACACCCTCTCCATTCCCATCCATGGTACTCCCTGAACAGCACAAGGAATTGCGTAATTTCCATAAAACCCACAGAACCGCAGAAGAAACGATATTACAGATCATGTGTCTCTTATTCGATAACCATAAAGACGCTACTGATTCAAATTCATCTCAAATTCTCCTGTCTAACCAAACTGACACAGCAGCCCAAACATGCTTAGTCACACAACACTGGAAGAAAAGATGTGTAATCGATTCCTTTTCTTCGCAGAACAAGCAAGTAGGATCATTAACTTCTGTCCTCTTGGCAAGATTATCTCTAGTTAAAAGCCTATCGCTAGACAGTAACCAAAGAAAAAATTGAACCCTCGGAAAATACTCAACTTCCAGACAGCATGAATGAACACAGGAACCACACCTCTATGATTTATTATGGCATATAAAGATTGGACAGAGTAATGACCAGACGAGCTAAAACTCCACAGAATATGGTCCTCATCATCGGTCAAAACTATGCTCTCCCCAACAGAGCTTAAGTCTTCCCACATAAACATAAAACCTCTCAGAAATACTCCTCCTAAAGGAAAGTTGAAGCTCTTCACCATTCCAAATTTTCTTAATGGACTTCCCTTGTTGCTCATTTATAATATAAAGTGGCCAAAAAAGGAATGGCTAGACTAGTGTTCCCTAGCCATTGATCTTCCCAGAACCTAATCTTTTCCCCATTGCCAACCACCCATCTAATGCCTGTATGGGCAGCTTACATAGCCCACAGAACCCCTCTCCAAAAGGGGGAAGCTCCCACCTCAAGGCAACAGAAAATGTTAGGTTTCTTAGTCTTAAAAACGTCAATTCTAGTCCAGATAGAATTCGAGTTCAAATGGTATCTAAATATCCACGAACT
Source organism: Miscanthus lutarioriparius (assembly GCA_904845875.1). NCBI lineage: Eukaryota > Viridiplantae > Streptophyta > Magnoliopsida > Poales > Poaceae > Miscanthus > Miscanthus lutarioriparius. The sequence goes on along the minus strand of CAJGYO010000007.1, from coordinate 10,611,825 downwards.
TAAAAGAGCCATGTTCAAACTCCTCAAACCAGGAATACCTAGACCACCAACCTCCTTTTTTTGAGAAACTAGCAAGATGGTATTTGTGTTTATCCTCAGTATTGTTCTAAAGAAAATGACCCATGTGAGAGTTGATCAAATCAATAGCCCGCCTGGGAAACTTAATAACAGATAGTAGATAAATTGGGATATTAGCCAAACAGGACTTAAGTAGGGTCAATCTGCCTGCATAGACAGAAGCCTCCCTTTCCAGCCAGCAACAGTTTTGACTATTTTATCAATGATAGGCTGCAAATCCTCTCTCCTCAACTAAGTCTTAAGACAGATCTATACGTTGTAATGCTATGAACCGAAAGGTCCTGTTGCAATGCATACCTGCCGGAGATAGTTTGTCTCTGGAACAGTGGAACTCTAAAATAAAATGACCTCAGCGACCTCCCCCAAAACATATGCCAGTATTTCCTTGGTTATGTTATGTCGTCAATGTATGTCGTGGGCTCGTGTGGCTCTATCATCTCCAGCCCATGCACAATCCTAGAACTCTTGTCTTCCTTTTACGCCATGACCTCATGCTAACGAAAGAAATCAAGGTATACATTCGCCGCCCCAACCCAAACATCGATACCTACTTTAAAAAAATAAAAGGCTGTCTACGAGAGGTGAAGAACTTCAATGGCCTTCATAGTGCATTGTAATTTAGCCTAGAATGGAGTCAATGTGTACCCTGAACATGTAAAAAAGTTTCGATTGGCAATTCTTAAACATAGAGTTGTTTATTGTGAGCCAAATAGCCCAGCAAACAACCTGTATCCCGTCAATAATAAAATATTTTTGTTTCCGTCCTTCTAACTTTGACTAAATATCATATAAGTTTTCAACATTTATGAGTGGAAGAATCCCCATAACTAGGACGACAGTGCGAATCGACTCTGGCCGGCATGGGCTAGGTAGGCTGCCGTGTTGATCGACGTGACACGACCGAGTGCCCGTAGGAACAAGAGTTGGGCAGAACGGCTCGACTAGTCACCATGCCTAGTAATATTGTGCCTATTTAGTACCGTGACATACCGGGCTAGGACCGGGCTGCCCGTTTGGCCCTCTATATCGGAGAGGCATGGTTGGGCTTGGGCAGAGCCCAGAGCCAGTAGAATCTATCACGAATGCATCATCGTTGGCGCGTCCCCATCACAAGGTTCATAAAGACGACGGGAGCAGACGCTCACCTTTTTTCCCCTCTCAGACTGTCTCCAACAGGAATCTCATATGAGCATCTAAATCTAAAATGGATAGCAAGAGGTCTAAAATCAACCTTCAACAGAGTACCTATACGGGAGATTTATTTTGAGTTGCGTGAGAGACACAACTCAAATATGGGCATCATCTCTCCTGGAAACACATTTATAAAAAGGATTCTCTTTTGGGTTTTGTTGGTGGAGAAGATGCCAAATATGTATTGAACCTTTTGCCTCTAACGTTATCCAAAGGACGAATGAGTCTTGTATTTTGGGTGTTGTTGTTGGAGATAGCCTCACCTGATTCGACCATACACTAGTCGCAATTCTCGTCACGTTTTTTTTTTTTTGAGAAGGTAGAGGTTAATGCTATGTTCGCTTGGCTAATAAGCCATGGCTGAAAGTACTATTGACTGATTTGTTATGAGAGAAAAATATTATTCGTTAGCTGAAAAAGTACGGCTTATAAACCAAGCGAACATGGCGTAAACCTCCTTTTACTTTTCAAAGATAAAGTATAACCCTCCATTTCTCTTTTTTTTTTGTTCCGTTTTCAACAAGCAGATCACTACTTTGAACAGAGTCTAATTTTCTAATATAAATATATGCTCAATAATGGAGGCCGAGTCAAGAAATTCGGCATAGAGCCCCAGGACAGTGCACTTGCAGAATGCCTTCGTGGGAACCATTATTAAAAATCTGTCTGGCTAGAGGCGGCATGCATTGTTGATGCACGGGCGAGCACCAGGTGGTTTACACAAGCTACGGTCAAGCTATACACTCCTAGCCCTAGGTGTTCAAGTGCAATGCAAGCGGCCGTGTCACGGGCTTGTGATTCAACGCGACAGGTAAGGAATCCACACTTGTCCTACTGCCAACCTCGCCATGCAGAGCATGCATCTCTTATTATCAAACCGGGAGAGTTTGGTCGCTCCTCAGGGTGTTCACGTCACCCGAATTCCCCTGCCCATCCGATTCAGCGATCCACGGTCCGTGCTGCCTCCACCGCTTGCTACAGTGCGTCCCACCCGCGACGAAACCCTCGCCGGCTCTCCCCGACCCCGACGCCCTCCTCCTCTCCGCTCTCTCTCTCTCTCTCTCTCTCCTCTCCCTCTCTCGATTCATGCCGCCATGGCGACGGTGCACGGAGCGCACAGCCCGTCCGGAGCAGCTGCGGCCGCTCCCCTCCTCCCCTCCCACACCCCCACGAAGTGCCCTCCCCCCTCTCTCCTCTCCACTCGCTACCTCTCTCTCCCGATGCGGCCAGGCGGCGGCGGCCAAAGTCTGCAGCATGGGCCAGGCGACCGCGCATTGCCGCCCGCCCAGGCAACTTTCCGGGAGGGCTCAAGCATCGCCTCTGCTGCCCGGCAGCTGCGCAGGTTAAGATTCTCTCTCTCCCTTCCTCCCCCTCCCCTTCCCTCGCCGGCGCCGGGGATGGACCTCGATGTAGACTTGTCGGATTGGTCTTCCTTGCTGGTGGACGCCCAAACCGGCGGATCTGACGGATCCGGTGCCTCCATGGCCTGATCCGTCTGTCCTCCCGTCCGATCTGTGCAGGCAGCAACCTTCCGGACGCCATGGCCGTTGGTGCCATGGTGGACGACCGTGGCCCAACGACGGCGCTGCCCACTGCCTCCGCGGCGGCGGCGCCCATCCTCCTCCTCCTCCTCCTCTGCCCTCCCTCCCCTTACTCTCCCTCTCTCCCCTTCCCTCCCGAGGCGGCGGTGAGCGCGAGGCGATTGCTTTCTACACTTTGGCTGCAATTGTCGTGAGCTCAGGGTGGCACAGTCCCACCCGCTAAGCAGGCTGCAAGCCTCCTAAGAGCATACATGGTCTTAAACATTTTATTTGATACATTCAGGTCTTAATTCGATGAAACTCAAATTTGATTTGATACTCAGATGGTGCATGTTGCTATGTTCTGGCTTCAGAGGTACAGGTAGAACTACCCCTGTGTCGAGACTATAAATCAACATTTATCTACATGTTTGAGTTGCTTTATAGAATAGTTTTCTCATTGATATATTTGTCTACAGATACAGTACCTTTTGTAGCTCAAGCTTCTAGCGGGAAGGTAGCACGATCTTGTGGATTATGAAACAGTTATATTTATTTTAACAAGAGATTAAACATTCTGTATAAATGAAGAAGGTAGTCTGTTAAGATCTGGAAATAGTTAATTAGTTGCTTCTATATGGATTTAGAATATTCAAGCAGGTTCAGATGCCTCATCACAGTTCACAAATTGACTATTTTTATTCCCAAATTGTTTTTTCCCAGAGCTGCTGTACCTAAACTTACCACTAAAATTATGGCTGGTGGCTTAGATGCAGATTTCGTGGGTGTAGGCCACGAAGACGCAAATACACGGGTAAGGTAAATGCCATTTCCTTACTTCTTCCAATTTCTAATCTCTACGTGACTCTAGAGAAAGGAAAAAAAATACTCATGCTTGATGGTCGGTGTGAAAACAGAAGCTTTAGAATATTTCTCATGCAGTGTGAAGACCTGAAACCATGCCGCCATGGCGACGGTGCACGGAGCGCACGGCCCCGCCGGAGCAGCTGCGGCCGCCCCCCCTCCTCCCCCAACACCCCCACGAAGTGCCCTCCCCCCCTCTCTCTCTCCTCTCCACTCGCTACCTCTCTCTCTCTCGATGCGGCCAGGGTGACGACAGCCAGTGCGCGCAGCCAGGGCGACGCGGGCCGCCGCCGCCGCCGGCACTTCCGCGGGAGGCCTGGCCACTGGCCTCTACTGCCCGGCCGCTGCGCAGGTTAAGGTTAATACTGTTGCCGCACGAAATGCATTGTTAACGCTGATCTTAGCTCTCTACAGTGCCATGTACTACACATTTATGCGCTAACAGTGCACACATATGGATAACAATGTCAGACATGGACATAGTCTGCTGCTGCAATTATGTTTTTGAACATAATATTTGAAAAATACCTAACTAAAAATACTGTTATACATGAAGGTTTCTTTTTTATAATGTTTTTAGATAATGTGACTTATTTCTCATCAGATTTTTTTTTCATGAACTGCAGTCTCTCAATCCTCCAGTATTGATTTTTGTTCAAAGCAAAGAGAGGGCCAAAGAGCTTTACAAAGAACTGGCATTTGACGACGTTAGAGTTGATGCAATTCATGCAGATCTCAATGAGCAGCAGGTATTGCTTTGCATATTATTGTTACTGCTATATTTCAGAGACGTCGGTGCTATTTTGTTTAGAGTTGCGGTACTTTTGTATCAGGTTCACATGTTCTCAACATATATTTGCTTTACTGCAGCGTCAAGATGCTGTTGACAATTTGAGAGCTGGAAAGACCTGGGTACTGATAGCAACAGAAGTCATTACCCGGGGAATGGACTTCGAAGGTGTAAACTGCGTGATAAACTATGATTTTCCGGAGTCAGCTGCTGCCTATATTCACAGGATAAGTAAGGTCTTGTTTAGTTTCAAAAAGTTTTTCAAAAAAATACTATAGTAGCCTCCACATCGAATCTTACGATACGTGCATGGAGCATTAAATATAGACGAAAAAAAACTAATTGCACAGTTTGGTGGGAAATCGCGAGACGAACGTTTTGAGCCTAATTAGTCTATGATTGAACACTAATTGCCAAATAAAAATAAAAGTGCTACAATAGCCAAATTCTCAAATTTCGCGGAACTAAACAAGGCCTAAGAAAAACATTTGGATTTGACTGACGCAGACACTTCTGCCTGCACACTGACAATGTTGATGCCTGAGGTCTGATGTACTCCTACATTTGATTGGCTCAATATTGATTCATGGTTATGAATTTATATAGAAATATGATAGAACTTTAGATTAGTTTCTTTTCAAATATGGCTTATCATCGTGCCTGTTAGGTTCCTTTCTTTGAATACTTATCAGATATAAACGTGCCCAGTTTTTTCTTGCACTAATAAGATTATTAAGTGATCCTTTAATTAGTTTGCAGTCACATTAGTTTGCATATGTGCATCTGGTGTGGGCACCTTGTGATACTGAAATGCCTTATAAATGTATCTATATTTCCTCTGTACAGGACGATGCGGAAGAGCTTCTGGGGAGGCTATCACGTTCTTCACAGAGGAGGACAAGCCATTTTTGAGGAATATCGCCAATGTGTTGGTATCTTCAGGCTGTGAAGTGCCTTCCTGGATAATGGCAATGCCAAAGCTCAAGCGAAAGAAGCACAGGGTGGATAGGGACCCAATCTCCAACTTCCCTGATGAAGAAAAAGAGCTCCAATCTTTCACTTCTTGTGCATAATATATCCACGTTAAACTTATAATATTGTTTTCATACAAATATTAAACATATTTTTTACCTACGCTTTAACCAGGTAATTTGTTGCCGCGCGCGAGGACGCACGTGATGGACTAGTAGCCTATCAACCGCCCGCCCGTCCCTGCAGACACGTTCACATGCACGCTAACGCTAGTAGGCGAAGAACAAGGTCTGAACAAAACAGAACAAAACGAGGCTAGCGGTAGTAGCAGGTTCAACGCAACTAAAAGAGTTAACTTCTAGAATAACCGGGAAATTGATTTTAGTATAACTGATGTTAAATGGAGTAATACCAAGAAAGTTCTGAACAAAGCAGTGCAAATTACGTAGCGTTTTTCAGGTGTTCAGACTCCAAGTTGTTATGTAAGTACAGGAGGTGAGTTTTAATTTGACGTTGCAACTGCGTTTACTGTGACAGCGAGACTGCGTTTACAAAGGGAGAGAAGAAGAGACCATGAGCATTGGCTGCACGTTGCATCGGCGGCGTCGCGTCGCCGGGAAGCGCCAACTCCTCCTCTGCGGTTTATAAACAGACAGACGCAGTGACACTGGAGACACAGTGCTCGTCACGCAACTCACAGCTGAAATGGCAGGAGCAGCAACCCGGCGGATGCCAAAGCATTGGTCCATTGCACACTGACGTGACCTTGTGCGCTGCCAGCGGGAGTGTTTGGTCTGCGGCCACACTTTGCCACGCCGCAGCCACAGAAATCAGGCGCTGTGTTTGGTTGGCAACAAAAACGAGGCCGCCACAGAAATCAGGCGGATGATTGGATCCGGTGATTAAAATTCGGAGGGTGTCAAAAATTTAGAAGGTATTAAATAAGAATATTATATGAGATGTTTGAATACTAATAAAAAAATAAATTATATAATTTGTCGGTACTCACGAGACCTGCAGATCCATCATCCATCCATCCATCCGTTACTAACGGACACATGAAAGTAAATTTTAAGAGAGGAACTAAGGCTGTGTTAAGTTCACAAATTTTAGAAATTTAATTACTGTAGCACTTTTATTTTTATTTGGTAATTAGTGTTCAATCATAGATTAATTAGGCTCCAAACGTTCGTCTCGTAATTTCTAACCAAACTGTGTAATTAATTTTTTTCGTTTATATTTAATGCTTTATACACGTATCGCAAGATTTGATGTAATGGCTGCTGTAACATTTTTTGGAAAACTTTTTGGAAATTAAACGAGCACTAAACAGGACATAAATGAATTCTGGTATGAATTTACGTGGAAAGAGAAAAACAGCCTACCTTTTTATTATACAAAAAAAAAATCCCAACGTGCCGTGCAATATCGGCGGCGGGGGGCAGCCGGGCAGCTGCATCCACAGCGCGCCGCGCGCCCCTCGTTCTGTTTTCCTTCTCGAGGACGAGAACACACGCACACACGGAAGAAGCTACTTACAGCTCTCAGCCTTCTTCAGTCTCCTTGCCCCGAGCACCCTCACTCGCAGAGTCGCCCTCTCGATTCTCTCTCAGTCCAGCTCCAGCCGCAGCAGCAGTCCCCTTCCCCCTCCTCCATCAGGCGTTGCCTCCCGCAGATCCGAATTGGAATTTGGGCCTTCGTCTCCACACCACCAATCCGGTAAATACGCGGGCAATAACTCCCTCCTAGCTGCTTCAGAGTTTCTTGCGCTGTTCTCTCTCGCTCGCGCGCAAATTATTATGCTGGGAAAGATGATATTCTTCCCCTTTGGTAGCTTTGAGCCCAAAAGGCCGAAGCTTTTGCGTTCTTCCCCACAAATATCTGGAGCCGCCGTAGCTTTTGTTTGGTATGGCCATGGGTTGAAATAAATAGGATGCGGGATGCCCACCAATTGGCACGCTGCGCTTTCCATCCCTACAGCTGCAAGAGGCCTTCTTTTTAGATCTGTGCTGTGCCTTCCTCCTCTTCCTGGTACCCTGTGATTGGAGTCAGGATTTGTGTTTAATGAAGCTCCTTTTCTTTGCCAACTTTTGGATGATGCTTACATCTTATCAGTTCGCGTGCTTCTTGGATAGGTTGCCTTCTTTGGGTTTGCTCGCAGCACACACAAAGCCATTTTACTGCTGGGAGGCTGCTGCCACTTTTAGCATCTCTGGCTCTTGAGTGATCTCCAAGGTAAGCAGCGCCCCACTCCCTTGGAAGGAACGGAAATAAATAAAAATGTTTTGTTTCTCGGTTGGAGGGGCAAGGAATTACACTCCGCATCCCTCCGTGATTAATGAAGTTTTGGTTAGAAATTTTATGATGTTGCTTGATAAGAATCGTCTCTCCTTTTCTCTGATCTTTCAAATTGTTCGCTTCTCTCTGGTTTTGCTTGCCTCAGTCCGCTTGCAAGATCTGTCAGTTTCTTTGATGAGAGAACATTGGCGTACGAAATGAAGTAGCAGTAGCTCTATTCCCCACTCCCATTTTGAGTTTTTAGCCTGAACTGCGGCAGTTCATCTTGGTAGTTGAAGCATTCATTTCTTCAGCCGTAATGGATGATGGGATAGCTCGTAAGGCCGGTCCTTTGCCTGCTGCAGGAAAGGAAGGGGAAGTGATGGGGGAGTGCGAGGACGGCAAGGAGTACAGGTGCTGGGAGGAGCTGTTGCCGGACGCGCTGGGCCTCATCTTCCGCAACCTGCCGCTGCAGGAGGTGCTCACCGTCGTGCCGCGGGTGTGCAAGTCCTGGGGGCGGGTGGTCGCCGGCCCCTACTGCTGGCAGGAGATCGACATCGAGGAGTGGAGCCAGCAGCAGAGCAAGCCGGAGCAGATCGGCCGCATGGTCGAGCAACTCGTCGGCCGCAGCGGTGGCTCGTGCCGCCGGATCAGTGTCTCCGGGCTGCCCTGCGATCCGCTCTTCTCGTTCATCGGAGACAAGTAAGCGTGAAATCTGACAACGCTCTCTCTATTTTTTTTCCTGTCTCATGAGCCGTGGACTGTTTGAGCGAACGAATACTGTTTTTCTCCCCCCGAACAAATCAGGCAGTGTCAGCCATGGCTTTTCAGCCAAGCGAACATGGCCTCTGTGTTTCCGTTGATTTTGTCACCATTCCTGTGGGAAGTGAACATTTCTGCAATTTTTTTTTGTGATATCCATTTGCGTAGTGCAGTAGATTAGAATTGTTCTATACGCTCATTATAACACGCCCTGAGTTTTTGAATACTCAGATAAATTCGGAAGGTAGCCTCTCCATCAGGTTTGGTTTCAGACTGTCGGTTATCTTAGTGGTGTGGTGGTGTTTACTTGCAGATTTGCTGAGAACAGGCAATTAGTCTGTATATTTTGAATTTCTGATGTGCAAATTCAAGTCCATTTATTTGTTTGTCTAGGCTGGCTTACAGATCATTCTGATTGATTAGGAGGCTAGAAGTGGGCCTAGTCAAACATTGAGATTTGGGGCTGGACCGCTGGAGCAATAAAATCTGCTCTCGCAGAGAGTATGAATTCAAACTGCTGATTCTCAGTACGTCGTGTGAAGGAAAATGGTAGATACGGAGCTTGCAGCATTATGCATTCCAAGGCATGTTTTAGCCTTGAATCTCACTTGTAGGATATGGATTCCCTACGAGGTTGATCAATTGATATAGTCTTGTCTACTATACAATCATATGTTTTATGTAGTTTCAACACATGAAATTTTTTTGCACCATAGGATTAAGATCCAACAGCCTCCACTCTTCTTCTACCTCTATCCTCCAGCTTTCACAGATTACATATTACAATTTTTTTTTTCTATAGAAGGACAAATCACAGATCCACCACCGCCACTGTCATGGCCGGTGCGGGTGCGGGCGCGGGCGCGGCCGCCGGGGCGAGCTCGCCGGCACCGGTGGTCACCGGTGAGAAAGAGAGACGGAGAGAGAGAAAAAAAAATTCAAGTTTTTTTTTTCTAAAACACGTGGTTGTACAGCATTTCTGATTGATATATACTGTTCTGAATTGTTTGCATGATGAACTAGGATTAGACATTGTTTCCGAATTGAGCTAATATATTCTCTGCCCATGCGCAATACTCCTACAAATTATTGGATTTGCAAGTACACACACAACACACAAGTACTGGCACGCACATGCATACACTCATCAGGCTCTCACAATTACACCACGTCCCATTGCCTATTGGCAGGTCAGGTCAGGCCATTAGGGGCATTCACAGTCTATCAGTTGGTCCGCGTATTGTAGTAGTAGCTGTCATACATTTCAGATTTTGCACTGACCGATCCTGCCGCATTTTGTTCATGTGTTCGCTGATCATCTACTAGTGCACGAGCCCTCCGGACCTTGGAGATTCCCAGGAGTGAGATCAGCGACTCGATAGTGGAAACCGTGGCGCCGCGGCTATCAAACGTCACTTTCCTAGACATCAGCAGCTGCACCAAGATCGGAGCCCGTGCCCTGGAGGCGTTCGGCAAGCACTGCAAGTCCCTGGTGGGGCTCCGGCGGGTGATGCACCCGATCGACCTGGTGGACAAGGTGTGCCAGCACGACGAGGCGCACGCCATCGCGTGCAGCATGCCCAAGCTCCGGCACCTGGAGATGGGGTACATGCTGATCGCGACGGAGGCGGTGCTGGAGATCCTGGGGCAGTGCCGCGACCTCAAGTTCCTGGACCTGCGCGGCTGCTGGACCGTGGACGACAAGTTCCTGCGGGAGCGCTACCCGGGGCTGCGCGTCCTGGGCCCGCGCGTCGACGACTGCTACGAGAACAGCTACTGGGAGGAGTGCTCCGACTACTCGGACGACTCCATCTACTCGTGGGAGTTCATGGACGACGTCGACGACGACGACTACGCCGTCGGCAGCGACGACGAGGCCATCTGGGACGACGGACAGGGCCTGGAGAACCTCGAGGTGAGGTTCTACGGCGGCGGCTTCAGCGAGAGCTTCGCCGGCTTCGACTGGCCACCGTCGCCGTGACCCGTGAGAGCTGCTGCTGCGGTTGCGTTGACCGTTTGCGGTTCTTGCTTGTAGTGTGTGCGTGCGTGAGTCTTTGTGTGTTGTTCCCAAGCTATGCTTGCAGATGTGTGCTGTGCTGCTCTAGTACTGTGTCTGCGACACCAGTCCTTCCTCTAGCTTGCAGATATGTGAAGTGAACTGCTAATTGTACAATCTAGATGTAAACTCCGGTGTTTACACGAAGGAAATCAGTATGCTGCACCGGTGAGATTTCACCGATGCCATTGCCATCCCCATCCTAGTCGGCTAGTCGCCTAGTCTAGAGAAAGAGAGAGGGGGAGAGAAAATACACGAACACTGATCTTTGTATGGTGTCTCCCGATGAGTTCATCAATGTCAGGCAAACATGGCGCAAGGATCTCCTGATGAGTAGTATCATTACGCAGTGCAAAAGATGGCACGGCGTGGCCTGCGGCCTCACGTAGGAGTACTGTATTGGACAGGTCGACGTGCAGTGCCGCAGGCGCAAGGGAAGGACACTGGACACAGCAGCGGAGAAGAGCACCCTGCCCCGCTCGCTTTGAGATGCGCATGTCAATGCAGCGGAGGAGCGGCAGGGCACGGCAGCCCCTGGGCACACGCAACGCAAACAGCTAAAGAAAAGCTACCCCGCTTTTGGACCGGACCGGACCACGGCGTCTGGCTGCCTGATCCCAAGATTTTGCCCCGAAACCATGTGACAAAGCGGGATCTTTTCTCAGAATCGGTGGGGAATTCGATGGATGGGTGCCTAGTAGTAGGCCTACTAGCCTGGGTGGCGTCCGTCCGTCCGCCCGTCCGTGGCTGGCAATGGCACTGGCATCTGGCAGCCCCGCCCTCTCGCTGCCTGCCGTGCCGCCTGCGCTGCGCCTCTGCGAGAGCCTTGGGCCTTGGCGCTGCTGCACGCTAGATTCTGACGGGTTTTTTTTTCCCAATTCCCGTGCGGGTGCAGCCATTTATCTACCTTGAGGTCTACCAGCACTAGATCGCTTGGCCAGGATTTGCCTACTTGACATCACGCGGCTGGTGTACATAGGAACCTGTGTATCAGGATTGGTTCTTTTGCAGCTGGTTGCACTGCTCAAAGATCCACACAAACAAATGAAGAAAGGGCCATGCATATGAACATCTATCTATATAAACTTGAGTTGAACATTTTCTTTCCTCTTTCTTTTTAATGCTGGAGCGAGTCGAAGAGCTACAGGCGCAGTGAAAACAAAAAAAGACAAGTAACTTTGATCTGAATAAAAAAGATGGCTGTGGGGCCACTGTACTGTACTACATACACGTTTTTGTCAAATACTCCTACTTGTACAGCACTACACTTTGCTGTGGCTGTGTGGGCCAGTGCCCGAGATCTTTCTTGATTAGTGCGGTCTCAAAAGGATAGGAGAGCATAAACTTTTTGGAAATCCACAATCGACACCGGCATCAGGATTGTTAATGAGGATTTCTGAATAGGATGTCTGTAATCTTGCTATTCCAAGCCATGCTCTTTTTCACTTTCATTTTTATGTTTTCCCTGTGTCCTTACCTCACCTGCCACGCCTTTGTTTGTCCCCTAGCTTTATTAACTTTGCAAGATTCTCTGGTTGGGACTTGTGGTTGACAATAGCATGTGGGAGTAGGCCTGCCGGCTCAGCCTTATGCCCTTATCAAGTTGTTGCTGCTCCTGTAACCATCGCTGTGCTCTGCTACTGTGTCCAAACATAGGGCGTGGGAACTAATCAAGGCTTAACTGTCTTTGGCATCAGCAGCAGCATGAGAGCAATCAGAGGCCGTCTGCAATATTCTTTGTGTGTTGGAATGATGGGCAAAAGGGCGTGTGGGGGGTAATGCTAGTATATTTCAGAGACTTTATGTCGGCCCTGCGGTAACAACGGATCAGCTTTGCCCGCGGTAAAACAGTCTGGTAAAGGGAGACTGATTATTAGTTCGTCTTTTGATTTGCAATTGTAAGCTTAGTCTGGCACTCTGGTGTAACAACGGGACTGATTAGTTAAGGCCTGAGGCCCTACGCATCACCGGACGGTGTGCTTGGAACTCGGAATCCGACAACAGAATAGATGCTCAACACTTCAACAGAGACCTTGATGATTGTGGACGCTGATGCTGTTACTGCAGGAGAATCCACTATAACCGAACCGAGGTAGTTGCAATCTGCAAACAAGACAATGCATGCGATGCTTTCCCTTCATATAACTAATCTCCCTCAATTCCTCAAATGAGCAAGGAACGATCCACTCCCATGCCCGAGCTTGTCACTGTCACTGCATCTCATTCGGTAAGTGCTGTATAGCACCGTCGTCAGAATCAAGAACGACAGAAAATGCAAACAATAGTGACTCTGGGAAAGCACGGGGATATATTGCGTTCTTGCTACGTCCTGTATTACAAGCCAATACCACGTGTCGCTTATGAAGGCACTTAATACAGAGGTCAGAAAAGGCAACTGATACAGGAGCGTTGAGCCGCAACAATGTCTATTATCGAATAGTGCAAACGATACAGCAGCAGGTTTAATTATTCCCGGGACTGAGCAGTGACAATGGCTGGTTTTGCATTGAGCTTCACTACCACGAACTTCAGATGTAAGGTCTGTAGCGCATAGGGCGGCGGAATCTGGGAGCCCTCCTGCAAAACCATAAAAGGTAATGTTACAAAAGAAAACTGGAAATCCACATTGGACTGGGGCCTGTTTGGTTCCGCAACTCACGAACGCACGACAGCGTTTAAGCTGAGCGCCTCCGAGGCCGCGTTTTGGGAAACGCCCGCCCGCGTTCGTTTCCAACCGGACATCGCGCGTTGGTCGCAGTCCGTTTGGCAGGATTTTTGGCTTATCTCGATCGTAATGCGCAGATACGCGGAACCAAACACGCCCTAGCACACCACAAGACTTACCCATAACCATAAGGGGGGAAGTACGGTGCTCCATATGATCTATAGGGGTAGCCATGGTAGGGATTATACCCACGTGGTGGACGCTGCTTCATCCCAGGGACATTAGTCCTCTTCGGTGCAACCTGTCAAGCACATAGCAAAAAAGTAAAGCAGTTGAGAAGCGTTTTTTTTTAATGTCTTGAGCCTCTGCCAAATCTTTCTGCACCTTAATCTGGCGACCATGCAATTCAGATTCATTCAAGTTAAGAGCTTCCTGGACAGCTTCTTGTTCCAGAAATTCAACATAAGCAAAACCTTTTGGCTGCCCAAACTTGTCAGTCAAGATTGTCACCCTGTTGACAGTTCCACATGCTTGGAAATGCTGCTGCACTTCTTCTGGGGTGCAAGCATAATCAACCTGCAGTTACGATTGTATGTCAGTTAAAATGATGTTAACTTAGTGCCGACTGCCAAATGGATAACAGAAATGTAAGGCCACAAACTACATGTTATACCATTAACCAACACACTAGGTAAACTAAGCACCAAACAGGTAAAAAAGGTCTACAACACAAAATGCAACTAAGTGGAGTAATTGATAGTTGAGGCCAGTCTTGTATAAATGAAGAAAACCATCACTGAAGCAGTGACCACAGTATAGGGGCAATTTAGTTGATGCTGAACTTTGAAATGCTTATAAGTTATAATAACTCTTAAAAGACAAGTATTCCTTTTGAAAATAAACTTGGTGCAGTCCTAGAATGTTATTCATTTTAAAAGCTGACTCTCTAATAGACTTACTTTTGAAGGCATATGTATGGCAAAATAGGAGAATCTGTTGAAGTAAGAAACAATGTGCATTTAAATGGTATTGAAACTTAGGTCTAGGTGCCAGTTTAGAGGGAAATCGAGTACAGATTTTTGCAGGTCAATATGTACTATACAAGGCAAACGTCACCACAAAGGGATATTGGGGAGAACTGGCAGGCCAAGTTGACTAATACGTAAAACAAACAACATAGAAAGGGGTATGATGGAGATACAAGAGTGAACAGTAAATACAAAAAAACAATACTTAATACTTGTTTAGGTCACAAAAACTTGATGTTTAGGACAAGATTTGATCAACATTAAAAAAAATACAAACATCAATAACTACATACATTAGTCTGGAAGCATGTCAGTTATATGTATCGGTTTTTTTCTCAAACTGTGCAGCAGAGCTGCGAGTCATTTCATTAAGAAGAAAAGGAGAATAAAACAAGCGAGAGAAGCAGAATGCCTTCTTCCCAACCAAGCACACGCGTGCCTAGCAAAGGATTAGCTAAAGACAACCACCAAATACTACAAGTGACCACCACCAGCACATCCGCTATATAGAAGGATTAATCGACCACGGTGAGCGACATTAGGGTCAGCTCCTGGAGAGCTAAAGCCCCAGCAGTAAACCATAAACTGCTCTCATGTGGAACAGCCTGCAGAACAGCTCTAACACATGGTCTATTTCCATCAAAAACACAATTATTCCGATGCTTCCCTAGTTCCCACCAAACACAACTGTTCAGTTATATGTGTCGATTTGTGTTCAAAATACTTTCAAAATCTCTTATATTTGAAGAATATATTCTAGAAGTAATCAGTGGTCAAAGATACGCATTGAAGACCGTGCAAAGTCAAATGTATATTGTGACCAGAGAGGGTATCATACCAGGAGCCTGTGTTTGGCACGGCTCCTCTTGAGGGGCTCTTCCGGAGGAGCCACAATTTGTGGCTTCTCCAAAACAGCTCCGGCTTCTCTCCTTTTTACTGAAAAATGGCTCCTCCAGGAAAACATTTGGCAGGGCTCCTCTGGAGGAGCCAGAGCCGGAGCCGAAGTGGAGCCCTGCCAAACAAACTTGCGGCACTGGATTTTTTGCAATTTCAGACTAATGCAAGAATGCAAAGGAAACAAGGATCCATTAGTCATTTTTTTCCTTGTAGCATCCAGAACTGTTCATATTTCAGCTAATTTCTACATTAAATCTGCATGTCACTAGCATGCACCAAAATATCAGGCGGCATTTATTAACACCATCAAGGAGGTGCAAAACAATTTTCATAACAGCATTGCTATTTTTTAGCGAATCTGCAATCACTCGTATGCACCAAAATACCAGGCAGCATTTATTCTCATGTTAGTCAGAGAAAGATGTCATCACTATATGATCCGATAAAAAAACAACTGTTAGGTGAAATGTGGAATAAAAGACAAAGGTAGGAAGATAGCCAGAACACAAGTTAAGAAACAGCAAAGAATAGAGTCAAGATTAATAAGGTTTCCTACTGTTACACTTACATGTCATACTTATGCACCACTCAGGTGATATCAGTGAACCAGCAGCTACGGACCACACCAGATTCCACCATGCCGGCTCCAGTCAAAAAGCGCCATCCTTCTTTTGCTTCGCCAGGGAGGTCATCTAACCTATGATATCTATATTATACCTTTTTACTCTTTCCTCTCTTTTTTCCTTTCTTTTTTCCATGCACTTTTTTTTATATTTTTCAGAGATTTTTCTATCCTTTTTTTTTCTTTTCATTCTATGCTAACTCTAAAACATGACACAGATGCCCATTAGTCAATTTGAAAGGCTTGCTCAAGCACACTAGCCCTGCGACCATCACCATTACTTAATTAATGCACGAAAACAATAAAATAAAACACCATAAAGACAGATCAAAGGAGTATTGATAGCAAAGGATGATAGTAAGCACACATAAAGCATTTCATAATAGCAGCGCGATGCATTCTGAGGAATGGCATCGAGAATGGGGGCAAGGAGGCAACATCAAAATTAGGAACAAGCTTTGACAATCCCATCTGCCAGTAAAGACATCCAGCACTAAAACATTTTTCAGTAGGCACCAACCATAGAATTTCAGAAGAAGGGAAGTAGCAAGGTAGTTGGCTTTTTGAGAGAAATAATTCATAACTAAGCAAGTGCCAATGAAATACTAGTAGGCAATATGTATGTGCCATTACATAATAGATATATCCATGTTTCATACTCCGTGCTTCATACACATTGAATAACAAAAATATGTTACATGGAAATTTAAAAGTGACATAACATATTCACGCTAATACGCATTGGATGCATATACTCACAATAATAAAGAGAGGGAGATAAGAGAGATTTTAAATTCTTACATTTCCAACATAGACAGAGCGGGCATCCACCTGCTCCTTTGCCTCAGCTGTAGATGCACTAGGGTCACCTCCTGCAAAACAGAAAAGCTATTATGTCAAGAGACATTGCATCTTCTTGAACTAAACAAGCAAGCTAAAATTAAAGTAAACGCTTGACCAAATCAAGTCATGCACTCATGTTGGACTTGGACCAGCATATCCACCAGAAGACAAATGAAGTAAGGCATAAAACAAAATCTGGAAGCCTCATCATATTTGAATTCTCCTTTCGGATATACACTAGGTTGAAACATGGGATGTGGATCTACATGCACACAGAAGAGGTACTAGTCCCTCTGATCACAAATACTTGGCCAAACTTTTGAAACTTTGACAATCATTATTTATAAAATTTAGTTCGGAAGCATGAATATCATAAATGTAGATCAGACTTAAAAGCTTTACTTATCTCATAGTATGGCATAAAATATTGGTCGAGCATGTCATGTCCAAAAAAATGACATGTATTTTTTACAGTAGCGAGTGCCAATTTGATCAACATAAATATAGATCACCAGAAGGAAATCCCTACATACACAAGATGTCCATACACTGCGCAGAAGAACTTTTCATTTAAAACCACCAAACAGTACCCAAGACATAATAAAATTAACCCACGGAACAAAGTACGGAACTACTCAGAAGAATGAAATCAATATTTTAGTAAAAGAACTAGTTCCATTGCATGTACATGAATGATGCATCAATGGTTAGTGTTACTATCTGGAGTATGCAGTAAGCAATAGAAGAGGGATTGTCGATTTGCCATACTGGGGATTAGTGAATAAGATATGAATGATACAAGTGGACTTCTAAGAAGACAGAAACACCAAGAATAGGATGGAAAATATAGGAGGCCTAGGGACGAGTATGACAACAAGGGGTAGGCATACATGGGAAATATAAACTTTATCAAGAAAGCTTCTCAGCGAGTTCCTGGTCTTGTGCATAAGAAAAGAGCCTCAGCAACAGAATATGAAAGGACATCTAAAATCCATGTCAAATTCGATTCTAACTGCTCTGTGATCAGAAAACACAAATCTAAGTTACATGTACAGCATGTAAGCAAATTAAATTAAGAATTCAAGGTGTGTAGAAAATATGTATGGCATGATCACATACTTCACATCAACTGAACAGGTTAAAAAATTTAAGGAAGTGAACAGACGTAGGATTTGTCACAATCTCGCAATTTTATTTTACCAAGCTAACCAAATAACAAATTCGGCCGTAGTTACAGACACTGATCTTAACTCGCTCGAACACACTTAAAGCTTCTTGTACACACAGATCGTCCAGGTATATAGCATATCAAACCGCTCTAATGAAGCCTAAACGCACCGCAAAAAAGCACCAAGCATCGAAAAGGCAAGGTGGGAGAGCACATAGGAAGACAACCTTGCATCTCCTTGGCGACCTTGGCCTGCATATCGCGGAGGGCGGCGGCCTCCTCCTCCATCTCCTTCAGCCTGCGCTTCATCTCGTCGAGCTCCTGCAGCTGCACGCAACCCAAGGGGGTCAACAATCCGCAAGGACCTAGGGCTAGGGTATAGCGTTAGACACACGGATCCAGAGGTTGTACCTTCGCCGCGTCATCCCCGGCGGCGGCCATATCAACGTCGGCGCCGTCCATGTCGCCGTCCTCCGGGATCTCCTGGCCGTAAACCTCGTGCTCCTCCTCGTCCATGGCGGCGCGTGAGCTCCCTCGCCTCCCCGATGGCCCGATCTGACCCGATTCAGTTGCGGCAGGTGCGGGTTTGGTGGAGGAAGGATCCGCCGCATAGGGATCGGACGGAGAGAGGTCATGCGCCTCCAATAGGCCGAAATTTGATGGGCCTTATGGGATTTCGATCATGACGATGACAGTAACGGGCTTATAGCCAACCTGGCGGTCCATCCCGCTCATATGACCACACAGGCACACAGCCCACTCGAGACACCGCGCGTGGTGGTCCCCACGTGTCCGTGGTGGCGCTGTGTGTCACCCGTTGGTCCCTTCGCGTCCGCGTGGGCCCCCGGATGGACGGCGCAGACGCTGAGACGCTGATGAAGCGTGCCGAGCGGCCGCCCGCGGCCCGCCTGTCAGAGATAAAAATCCCCGTGCCACCTTGCCAGCTGGCCAAGAATGCGGTCCCGCTCCGGCGCTCCCTACGCGTATGATTCGATAATTAACAATTGAAGTTTAGCAAACAGCATCATCCAACCGTCCAAATGCTTCATGCCAATTGAAGTGTGAATCTCTGGTTGAGCTGCACCGTACGATGGATCACTCTTGGTGCCAGCGATGATACAACGCTAATCCATCGCACCACGAATGATGGCCCCGTTCGCTTCGTTGAAAAAACAAACCGAAACACTGCGACGTCGGGTTGGGAAACGGAAAGCACAACGCCTCACCTGCTTTGGCCTTTGGCCGGCGTCGCTGCTTTCAGAGGCCTCGTTCGACTGGTCGAGTTGGCGGCTGAACCGGCTGGAGCTGGTTGGACCCCATGACCCAGGCGGAGGACCAAGCGTTCGGCTGGTCGACATTATTCAGCTGCCGCCATCCCAGTCTCTCTCCCGTCTCATTTGGTCGCGCGCTTAGGTTTCCACTGCTCCTAGCTGCCGCCATCCTCACTCACTCTCCCTTCTCGCCTTCGCCCGCGCCGCTGGTCCCTCATCGCCGCCGGACGGCGTCCGTCGTAAACCCCTCCCATCCCTTTTCCCAGAGAACGAAGGCGACATCCACACGGGCCGTCTCGCTGGTACTAGTTCGGTGGCGCCTTCTCCGAGCCGTAGCCGTCTCGCGAACCAGATCCAGACGATTCGTCGCCGCCGGCGGGAGATCCGCCTTCCACGGCATCGGATCCGTCGTCTCCTCCTGCTTCCGCCGTCCCTACAATATTGAGCTGCCGCCAGCCCACTCTCTCTCTCTCCTGCTCATTCGATTCAGCGCGCATATAGGTTTCGCCTCGCGAACCGAGATCCAATGATTCGTGGCCGCCGGCGAAGATCCGCCTCCCACACACCGCCTGTCATCTCCTCCTCGCTCGCCGTCCCCTACAATATTGAGCTGCCACCAACCCACTCTCTCTCCCGTCTCATTCGGTCGCGCGCATAGGTTTCCGTCTCGCGAACCAGATCCAGTCGATTCGTCGCCATCGGCGGGAGATCCGCCTTCCACGGCACCGGATCCGTCACCTCCTCCTGCTTCCGTCGTCCCTACAACGGTATTTTCGGTATGCTTCCCTCTACTGCTATCCCATTTTTTGCGTTCCGCTATCAGATCCGCTGGGTTAGGGTTGCAAGTTTTCTGCTCCGAGTTGTGGATGCCTAAGTAGAGACGGATTATTAGGGACACATTGGCCTTGCACATCCGTTGCATCGAGGGTTAGAATAAACTCCAATTTTTTTAATGCTTTCATTTACACTTGGCTACCCTAGTTTGTCATGTAGTCCAATCATGGATGAGTTGTACATCTCTGTCCTCATACTCCTGCTTATGCAGTCAGTCAATAAGCAATATGCGGATGTGCCTTTCATTCAGTTTTACTAGGAAAACAATGCAATGTTTGAGCCTATAGTTTACCAATACATGTTGGCTTGATGATTCAAATGCACAGAGTTGTATACATCCAAGGAACCGTTGCATTCAGTAGGTTTCGCCAGTGGAAATGGTAGCCTGTATGCGCCATTTGACCTATTCAGCAGCTGTTCAGTACTACTGATGTGCCTGGGAGTACTTTGGTAAGCATTTAGCTCTAACATGGGAACATGTTTATCATGTAGGTGTGTTCTTTCAAAGTATATATTCTGGCACCGTCGTCAACAGCTTCCTGCTCCCCACCGGAATCCCCCCGGTGCAACTTGTGTTCCAAGCGTGTGAAGCGAGAGATCAAGGCAAGTACACAATTCTGACCATTGCATCATATTTTAGTTATTTCGTTCAATCCTTTAGTTTTTTTCGGTAGCATTAGTATGTCCAGCCACAAACGACAATAGCCCTTCCACGTTCCAACAGATGCCACAAAAGCGTGCAACTTGGATCGAGGATGAAACCAAGCTGCTGCTGGACCTTTGTCTTCAAGAGAAGGAAAAGTGTAACTTCACCCAGCAGGGTCTCACCAGTGGTGGCTGGCACAACATTTACACTTATTTCCCCCAGTTTGATAAGAGACAATGCAACAATAAGCTAGGCTACTAAAAAAAGCCTACCAGACATGGAAAGATGGGCTGACAGCCACTGGGCTTGGGAGAAACCCACGTACGGGCGCCATTGATGCTGACACTGAGTACTGGGAAACTCAAGATGGTTCCCAGCCCATGAACTCGGTACGTGATCTTGATAATAGTTTCGATTACATAGGCTTCATTGTTTAACATTATGTGCTCCTTTTGTTTTTTTGTTAGGATGGTAGTCAGCCTGAGGCCCTCTGTGGTAGGCAACCTCCCTTCCTGGACCAATTGGAGGCACTGTTCGGGGACCGCAACCGGAACACGGGCTGCTTCGTGTCCGCTGGTGGTATTCGGGAGTCAATGCCTCCTGCTGCCGTGCGTCGGCTAGACTTAGGCGACCCATCCAGCTACCACTCTGGTTCGAAGAGGGACAGCAGGGATCATGTTGTCAACAGCCCAGAGAAGAAGAAGAATTGCAATGTGGGGGAGTACATTGCCCGGTTGTCTGAGAGCATTGTTGCAAGGAGCACATCAAGGGATAGAGAGCGGACCCATGAACAGGTGGAGGTAGACAAAGCTATGCAACTTTTACGAGATGACGGTGTGCCAGCCACTTCAGACATGTTCTTCTTGGCAACGGATTTGTTCAATTACTCAGTGCCCCGGCGGGTGTTCAAGAATCTGCGGACATCCGAAGAACGTATGGCGTGGCTGAGATATCAAATGAACAAGAACAACAAGTAGTTCAGCAGCTGAGATGTTGATCTTAGTGTGAAGCAACGGTGGCATTTGAGTGTCGTCTTGTATCCTTTACATTCATTGTTGTCCTAGATGTGTTGAGGTTCCATGTCTTGTAACGGGGACTTTGCCCAAAAACCATGTGTCTTATTTTTTTCTAGAACTTGTTATCAGTTGTGTGATGCGATGTATTTGTTTGAGCTGCCAGTCATAACTTGGTTGTTGAAACTATTAATCATTTCATTGTTAACAGATGCTTTAAAGTGATCTATGTTTTAACACATCAGCATGGGGTACTTTTGTTGCAGGTACATCAGGGACTGGTTGCAGAGGTCATCAGTAATCGACAAGCTTGAAGGTGTGTATGCCGTTTCCAGTTTTAGTGTAATAGATTTATGGTTTTCCTTTAGCTTGTCGACTCTGTCATAAGTTGGATAGCCATAACGTAATTTTTTGTTTTGTCTGACAATTTTACATTCTTGCAGTTGTGAATCTAACTCTTACTTTGATCTTTTCGGGCTTACTAAAGTTGCAGTTGGTAAGTGATTATCAATTATTTGTTTTGTTACGCTTCTTTATTTAGATGTTCTTGTCTTAATTTGCTATTGTCATAACAAAACAGCCTTTTAGCTGTGGCATACCAGCTAGGTTGTAAATGGTTATCGAATATGATTGATTAAAGAAACTTAGAGTTTAATTTTTGGGTTAATGGTTTGGGTCTAAAGTGGTCTCATACCAGCTTGGAATGTGCTTACCAACAATGGTTTATACTTTTGCTTGGCATCATTTAGGGGCATGGACAACAACGACGAGGAAAGTTAGAATTCTAGTGAGATGAGCTTCAACGAGGTGGTTACTGCAGCTATGGCTGCAGGCATTGCAATTTGGGACATGCTGCAGGTACCAACACAAGGTAACCCTTATGTCCCAGTGCCTGAGCCTACGGGAAGACAGTGGGTAGAGATTCTGTTGTCAGATGCTGGTAGGTGCTATGAAAACTACCGAATGCGGCCTGGAAATTTGGTTAGGTTGCATAGCATACTACGTGATAGCTATGGCCTAAAAGGCAGTAGGGAGCTTGAATCACTTGAAGCTTTAGCCATGTTTCTATGGGCATGTGGTACAAATCAATGCTAGAGACAAATGCATGAGAGATTTAGGAGGGGGTTGGAGACATGTAGCAAGGTATTTGCCCATGTTCTAGCTGCCATGACTGGATTTGCAAATGACATAATTAGGCCTAGGGACACTAGTTATTCAGTAGTGCCCACTGAATTGGTGGAGTACTTGCCATTTTTTGATGGATGCATAGGCGCCATGGATGGCACTCATATAGATGTCATAGTTGATCAAGGACTCTGTGATAACCACATTAATAGGAAAGGAAGGTCAACCCAAAATGTGATTGCGGTCTGTGACTTTGACATGAGGTTCACATATATTGGGGCAGGGATAGAGGGTTCTGCACATGATATGCGGGTCAAAAGAAAGGCAGAAGCTGATGCCTCTTTCCCACATCCACCATCATGTTAGTTGAACTTAGATAATTTTGGTTGTGTCAAGCTGTAGCTAATTGTTTGTTAACTGTTCAGCTGATGTGAATTTATGCAGGACGCTATTACTTGGTGGACTCCGGTTACACACTTCGCCCCGGGTATCTGACGCCGTATCCAAATAAGAGGTATTGGGTGAAGGAGTTCCAGACAAGGGGGGCAACAGATGCGCACGAGCTGTTCAACCGACATCATTCCAAGCTGTGAAATGTCATAGAGAGGATATTTGGGGCAACGAAAGCAAAGTGGCACATGTTGAAAGGCATACCTCACTATCAGGGACCAAGCAAACCCAGATAATTCTTGCGCTTTGTGGATTGCACAACTACGTGCATGAGTTGGAGGGTCAGAATCGACAAGTGCAGATCAGGCAGCCGCCAGACCTTGGCCCTTTGGCTCAAGTGGCAGCTATGGCGTTGGGAGATCCTAATGACATGGAACATGTCCGCGACTGGATAACATATGGACTGCCACTCATTGGGAAGACAACGTAAGTAAAACAATTTCGTTTTGTGGCTGTTATAACATAAGTCATGCAATTTTCATCCTGGCTGCCTAGTTTGGGTCTAATGGGGATATGTTCAGATGCAGGTGAAGTACCTGCCTACATGGTGCATTAGGGCCACTTTTTTTTGCTTCAGGTATTACTAAGCAAATCATTGTCCAATCTCTATGCTTCCTTAGTCTTGTTTGTAATATGACAACTGGATGGATAAGTCATGATGCACACTAGACACACTTAAACCATGTGCAATTTTTTGTAGCATTACCAACACTTTCATGTCTGCTCTGTTGCCGACATGTTCTTCTTGGTCAATATTTGTACTAGTTGGGCATACACAGACATGAGATTTGGTTAGACATTGGTTGTTATTGTCTAAAAAAACTATGGAATTTACATGCACTGCACCATTCTTAGCTGTATTTTACTTTGCTTTAGCACAGGAGCACACCTCTCTTGTGTAACATGGTTGCAGGAATCAGGATAGACAAGGTAGTGTAGGTTCCAGGATATATCAAGTTGAGGCAATGAAGGTTTCATTTTGATTTCTTCACATTTGAAGCAAACTGGTTCATGTGGCAAAAGATTCAAATGTGTTAACTGATGAGTGGTAACTTGCCCGCAGGATGACTACACTGACTGCCTTCTTTTGATTCTTTATGAAGTACTGCGGAGCAGCATTTTGTTGGTTTGAGTTCGCTTTAAAATTTACAAAACCCTAACAATTGCTAACTTGAACTGTACCTGCAAGCAGTGTACTGATCTAATCTTATGTTGCTCATTTCCTTCGCTTCTTGTTTTTGTCCAGATGAAAGCTGGTGGGTGCATTCCTTGCTGCTGCGATTGAACATGTTGGAGCTTAGTCAGCTCTGGAAGCTTGATGCATGTTTAGGAATTCTTTTGGTTGCAGCTTGTATCTGAAAGCTGTTGTCGTTTGAGAGCTGATCAGCTGGATGCAAGTTTAGGAAATTTGTTTTTGTTTCAGCTTGTATCTGAAAGTTGTTGTCCTTCCAGAGCTGATAGCTTGATGCATGGTTAGGAAAGCTGTTGTTAGTAGAGTATACATAAACCTGTTGTTGTTCCAGAGCTGATGCAGTTTGGGTTAAATTATGTGCTGTTGTACTGAGTTGTTTCATTGATAAATAGCACAAACAGTCACCGGATGGAGGTGTTTGAATTTGAATTCGAAATGCATTTAATGAGGATGTGGGGCCATTTTTTTTAATGCTGTTGCTTGCTGGTTCAGCCGGCTGATTGCGGTGCTGTTGGCTGGTTTCAGCACTATGCCGACTTTCAACTCCAGCCGGTTTCAGCCAGAAACTTCACCAGCCTAACGGAGCCAGAATGAGTCTGTCTACTGACCATTCAGGGCGCGTTTAGATCCGAAATTTTTTGGGTTTTGGGTACTATAGCACATTCGTTTGTATTTGGTAATTAGTGTCTAATTATGGACTAATTATGTTCGAAAGTTTCGTCTCGCGATTTCTCACCCAACTGTGCAATTAGTTTTTTTTCGTCTACATTTAGTACTCCATGCATGTGCCGCAAGATTCGATGTGACACTTACTGCGCAAAAAATTTTGGTTTTTGGGGGGAACTAAACGGGGCCTCAGTTGTTCTGTTGTTTCAAAACAACCGGTTATTCCAACAGCCCAAAACAACCGGATTCTATACAATGAGCGATTTAGTTGTTTTGAAGCTTCCTAATAACCGGTTATTCTAAAGACCTAAAACAACCAAAAAAAGAAAACACACAAATTGATATATTGACTAGATAAAAATAGATAAAAATAGAAAAAAATACACTCAAAATCAAACAAAAGGGGAAATTCTATTTTCATCATGAATGCAATATATCGCAGAAAAAATATAAGAAAACAATTAACAGGGATTTGCCGTGATGATTGGTTACCAGTACATAAACAAAAGATAACAATTAAAAAATTACAATAATATATATGCCTAATTTAGACTATTCTGATAAGTAAACTCAAGCCTGTTGGCTGAAAAATTCTGGGACTAAGACTAAAACTCAACATATCTGCTTATATGGTGCCATATATATGCAATCATAACAAGATTAAAACTGAAAAAGCACTAAACTGATGTGATGCCAAAAAATAAATTCCAAACTCGAGCAGCTAATTAGCAAAGAAGAAATCAAACAACAAAGGCGTAAAAAACCTTACGTTTATCTTGCCAAAACATAACTCACATAAGTACTTGGAGTGCTGGGAGAGCTCCATCTTCTTGATCTGCAGATGCACCTGCACAAAGCCTCAAAAAACGTTAAAAAATGGAACTGCTACTTGTCAACCTACACACAAAAAAACGTCTGAAAAAAGCACCAAAAGACAGATAAACAAAACTTCAAGGCAACGGAAAATAGGTACCAAAATAGGTATTTTTAAAAGAATCAACGTCAAAAAACAACTATTTTCGGGAAACTCTCACTCTCACACTCACAAAGAGAAACAACATGAACCAGATAGCATACTGACTTTAACAAAAGTGATTCAGCCCATCACAAGATATCTAGATGCAAGATACTCAATCCATCCCAAATTGTAAGACGTTTGACTTTTTTGACACCAAGTTTGACCACTCGTCTTATTCAAAAATTTATGTAAAATATCACTTCTTTCGTCGTGGTTTGGTTTATTAATAAAAATTCTTCAAGAATGACTTAAATTTGACTATATTTGCACAAATTTTTTTAATAAGACGAATGGTCAAACTTGGGGCAAAAAAAATCAAATGTCTTACAATTTAGGATGGAGGGAGTACATTCTAAAATCCATGTTAAGGAAAAAATATGACTGATGGATATATGATTTTTTCAGAAGAGCAACAAGCAGACTGACAGGGGACTGCACAAAAAACAGTGTGTGAGAGAAAACATACCACTACTTGAATTAGATCAATAGCTAATAAAGAAGACATAAAACCTATAACACAAACAAGACTGAAACTCAGTCAGCTACTACTTTGCAACAAATTCTAAATGTAGATTGTAGTATCTTGAAAGTGACATTGAACAGGAAATGAAAACCACACTTATCTCAGTCAGCTACTACTCCGAATTTTTTAAAACTCACTGAACCACAATAAATTGAGTTGCAAAGAAATTAACCAAAGCTATAGACTAAGGATCAATATGGAAATATAGTATGAAAATGATATGGCTCACAAACTGAATACACATTGACTTGCTAGGAGTGACAATGCAAAACCTGTAAGATAGACTGAGGTATTGTCTCTGCAATACTGAAATGCCACTGCTGCTACTGCCGAACTACAACTAGTTCCACTCACTCAATCAAACAATAGGGCTGCATTGCTTCAGACTAAGGCAACCTACAGCTGTTGCACGAATTTACTAAAACTTAGTAACTGAAACATGATGGAGCTAAGTTACTTAAACTGAAACTAGGATACTAAAGAAAAAAAATGAAGACGGCCTTGGTGCAATTAAAGATAAAAATTAACTAAAAACAATCCTGAACTTGAAACTAAAGTCTAGGAACTAGAAACCTGGAATTATAAAACTAAAAATAAAATAAAAACTGAACCGATAATAACCCTAAACCTGAAACCGAAATGAAAAAATAATGTTGCAGATAAGGGCACAACCATAATAAACCCGAGACTCAAATACTGAAGCTGAGAACCTAGATTCTACGTGATTGAACCTAAACTTAAACTAAAACATAGAGACCTGAGCTTCGGCTACACAAAAAAACTAAAATTTAATTCACTGAAACTCTAATGCAGGTTACAAAACTAAATTGAACCTCACAAACATGACTGAAACTGATAACTGAAAATAAATAAAGAGACAGAGATAGAGAAAAAACTACTGGACTTGAACTGAACAAAAACTGAAAATAGGTTCTACTAAACTTAACCTGAAAATAAAACTAAATTAAAACTGAAAATAGATTCTACTTAACTGAACCTAGATTTAACACTGAATCACAAGAAAACTAAAATACATAACAGCCAAACTCTAATGCAGTTCAATAAAATTCGATGGTACTCAACCTAAATTCTAAAAAAACCTGAACCAGAAGTAGAACTGATAATTAATTCCACTGAACTTGAACTGAATTTATAACAAAAAAAATAGACTATACTAAACTTAACCTGAACTTGAACAAAACTAAAACTAAAAAAATAGATTATACTAAATTAAACTAACCTAAATTTATTGAGCTAACCTAAATTTATAATGCAGTTAAAGTGATGCAATGACAAACTGAATTAACTAAACAAAATTCAGAAAATGAAAACTATGAAGATAAACTAAACTATATGCTAAAATCCTGAAAAGTGAAAATTGAAACAATTTTCAGAACAAAAATTTACACAACGAAGTTGAACCATAGCTGCAAACGAAAGCCTAAGCCAGCTTGTAAATTAAACTGTACCCAACTAAATAGATCATAGTCTAGTGTAACGAACCGCGCTTTACTGGAACCAAGTGAAGCAAACAGCATGACTCAGCAAACTTCTGCACCATCACCACCACAACAGAAAAGGCATGTTGCACGCCTTGCGTGGCTCACATTAGATGAAACTAGCCTAAACTTGCACATCTGAGTATCACTAAGTATATTCAAGGTACACAATACCCATACTTCCCAAACAACCGAAACGGACACTAGCCAGACACATATAAAACCTATGTCAAGTATATAACTCAATCTCACACCACAAACTTAAATCATAGATTATTGTAGCTTGGTTAATAGTTCACCAATACAGCCGGATATGCAGGTGTAGTCACTAGGTTTCATCAGCTCTACGCAAATACATATGTAGATGGATACATATATAGCAAGCAAAACAATCCCATGAGCGTAGCCATCAAATCACACAAAAAAAGACAGGTGTGGATGATGCGCCTCTTATTACAAGCATCTGGTACCTCTCAAACGGGCTGGGCTGAGGTGTGAGATTGCTGACAACCAGACACACACTTGTACACACACGGGAACTAGCTAATTTAGTGTGGCCACATGCATGCACAAGACAGCCGGGATTTAGTGCAGCCTCAACTAATTAAAATCTAAACAAACTAATTCAATCGAAGATATCAGCCATGCGCCAGACATCCCAGTTACAGAAGAAATATGAATTTTCAAGAGCTCTCAAAATTATTTAATGCATGCAATATGCAAAACTGAAACCTTGAAATCTTGATGACTCATACTGTTTCTTAACTATGTGTCAGTTTAAGGAGTTAATTAAAGGGCGTACCCAGTGCACTGTGCGGGGTCTGGGGAAGGGTGTTAGTAGCAAGCCTTACCCTAGCCTGTGCAATGCGAGAAGATCGCGACTCGAACCCGGGACGTTCCGGTCACAAAATATTAACTGAATTTGTTCAGGGACAAACAATAATTTATTTTCTCCCTTATGCTCATTTATTTTCTATAAGAATGTAGAAAACAATAATTTATTTGCACAAGCCAAAAAAATGTACATCAGCAGTAGAAATGATACATTGGATTTGCAAAACACAACAAATTGCTCCAACAAATTTATATTTATAGTAGAAATGAAGATCTAAAAAAACAGAGGGACACATATAAATCAAATAAAAAATTATATAACTACTGCTGATGTACGACGCACACTTACAGGTTCATGTCCTTCTTGACCATGTTCTGCTCGAGTAGTTTCATCTACAACACGAAAACATTTGCTCCTAGCAGCCATGATTACCTAAAAATGACAAAAAAAATCAATATATACTATCAAAATTCTCTAACAGTAGCAAAACATGTCATCTACCTCTACATCCACCCAATAATCCGAGCCAAAACATCTACAAAAGAAAAAGACAAAACAATGAATCAACTATACAGCCTACCATATTTGTAAAACAAAAGCTCAAGAGAGCACACATACACATGGAAAAAAAAGAGCACAAGCGTACTTCTCCAGTTGACACTCACACGCACTTAGCATTAAATTCATCGAAAACGGCGGTGGAATGACTGTAGGGATTCAGATAACTCTCACATGTAGTATTCCGATATCAGGTATCTCAAACTTAACAATACATCAGTTAACTAAAACTTAACAGTACATTAGATAACATTCAGATGTCAGGTATCATGTAACTGGAATTTAACTGAAACTAAAACAGATAAATACAGTAACTAGTAGCATTCAAGTATCAGGTAGCATCACAAAAATCAGGTACATAAAAAAATCAGGTAGTTCACATTCAGAAAAAAAAAACTATGAAATGAACACTATAATTGAAAATAAATGAGCACTGAAAATTTAACTGAAAATGAACAATGAATCTAAAATCACATAAAGGGATAAGAGGCAATTATCATAGTAGAAAAACAACATACAGCTAAAAAATGTCTACTACAAAAGTTATTCCGCAATGAGCATTACAGCGGGACACAAACTCATAATTAATTTTGTAGAACCGAGCTCTTCTCATAAATTAAACAACCTTAAAAATCAACACCACATTTCCACTATCCAAAAACAATTATAAATACCAATCTGCATCGAAAAAAACAAAGATATAATCAACAACAATAACATATCATCTACCTCTGCATCAATCGAACCATTCAAATCCCTCGAACCATTCAAACCACAAATCATGTGAACAACAATCACATGACAATGAACCAACAAACAATCGTCAACTCCTAAAAGCTATACAGACTACCCTGCAGAGACAACACCATCCGCCATTGAATCAAAAAAATGGGGCAAAAAACCTAAGCGCAAACCGAAGAACACGAGAACTCAGATCCCGCATCACCTAAGAGGAAAACCCTAGACAACGAACAACACAACACAAAAATCACATACGAGCGGACACACAAACCAGATCTGAAACGAGGACAAAGGCATTAAACATCAACACACACATTGAATAAGGCAACAAACAAACCCAAGCATCGATGGAACATATCGCAAAGAAGGGGGCAGGAAGAACTTAGCTCGCGAAACCCTAGAAACCGCAGCTCGTCGTGCCGGGGAGCGGCGCCAGGCCTTGAGCGCCCTGCACAGGCGGCCAGGGTCGGCGCGCCGCACGGGGGATCCACACCGACGGCCGCGAGGAAGCGTGCGTCCTCCACGTCCAGCCAGTCGCCCAGGTGGAACCGCCACACGTGGACCAGCGCCAGGCGGGCGTCGGGGCTGGCCAGGGCCACGCCCACCTACGCGAACCGGACACCCTCCAAGCGGGCAAGCGCGGCCTCGTAGCGGGTGTCGAGCGTGCCGGGAGTTGACGGGAGGAAGTCGAAATGAAATGAGAATGGAAAAAGGGGAAAACGGACGACACAAAATCAGGCGCGGCTCCCGAAAAATCAAATAGTACCAAAAAAAGTGGGACCCACATGTCACAGAAACAACAACCAAACACCAAGATCGGACGTCCCGAAAACGCGCCACGAGACAACAATCGATGGGCCCGAAAATCGGTTAGAACATAAAAGAAAAAAAAAACAACCGGGCAAGATATAGCAATTTTCTTCAGAATTCAGAGGACACGTGTTGCCTCATGGACGCACGGGCAGTCGAGCACGGCACGCACGCGGCGCCTTCCTTCTCCGTCTGCTTTCTTCCCTACCGGGCCACTGGGCTGACGGGACGGACAGTTACCCATGGACCGGCGTCACAGGCCCATTCCTGATCGAGTCTTTAGTCTTTACGTACGCTTCAGCCTTTGCTAAAAAAAAAACGTACGCTTCAGCCCCCGTCCCTGACAATTTCTATCCTGTTCCATTTGCCATTGCAGCAAAATATCGTCTTCACAAGGGTTGACGGATATGGCATATTTGAGCTTCAAAAAGAATCGATGAGACGACAATCTTACCTCTGTCATTTGGTATTCAAGCAGCAAACCCACACAAACAGGAAGAGCACGCATCTCCATCCAATTTTTTTTTTGCACGGCACAGAATCATGCAAGCCAAGCCAACGAATAGAAACAAGGGGAAAAAAAACAATCACATTTCACAACAGCTTGCATCAATTTATCAGTGTGAGCTACCCAGAGTAGCAAACACATCCATCTTTCGATTTGGACTTGCACAGATATGCCTGGTTTTACACATCTTAGTATAGTACACAGCAGCACCCTAAATTCTCAGTTTCAGCATCTCAAGATCAATATCCAGAATGTGGCGGACAGTGGATACATCTCAAGAGCAAGTTTTTTTTGAAAGCAACATCTCAAGAGCAAGTTGCAGGTTGCAAGAGTTTGTTAGACTAATTTACAGGAGCTAGTTTCAACATCTCAACTAAAATCATGTATTGTTATAGACCAGCACGGTTGAATCCTCCCAAATCATGGAGCTCAGGTTTCCACGCTTCAGTCATAAGGTCAGAATCAAATGGATACAGAAAATGTAATGACTGCACAGTATATGAAGATGCCACCTGGAGCGTCCACTTGACCGTCCTCTGGATTTGACTACCTGTGAGGAATCATTTTGACCAAATGAGATGGAGGAAGACGCTTCACAACTTTCTCAAGATATAGAATTACTACAAGTGAAGATGGCAATACAAAAGTTTATATTCTTCTCCACAAGGCAGTGCAACTATCGGAACCAGATAACATAACAGAGGTCCAGGGGTTGCAGAGATTAAACTTCCCTCCATTGATCAGTAACCCTAAACCACCAATTCATAAGTTCATGATGATAACAATTTTTATAAATAAAAAAAAATTACTAAGAAATAACGCAGGGCAACAGTATTTAAATATCTTAATATGAACCTTTTTCACACCAAATCTGAGTAAGGGGATGGGTCAGATGCAAAACCCTCACTAGGTTTTATCATGTCAGTCCTTTTTACAGGGGATCAAATGAATTTGAAAAGTACTTGAAAGAGCATACTTGTAGTTATACTTTCCATTTTATTAAAGAATCGTTTGTCAATGCAGGGCAAAATAAATCACTCAGTAGACAAAAACTATAGCAATTGTCACACAATTGATCTCTAAGAGTATCCAAGCCAATTAGGTAAACAAAGACTGAAGAAAGATGAGTGGATCAACAATGAAGAAGAATCAAACAAAACTGTGTCAAAGAAGCATCAGCCATATCTTTCCCAGGCAACATAATTTACAGTTTGGTCATATACCTTTATGCTCTTGCACATTAGCATGCCCAGGAAAACCAGATCATCAAGTAGTGGTTGAACCAAATTGCCAAGGATCACTCTTTCCTTTCAACCTCACAAAAAGCCCCCATAAATAGTTCTCACCATCGATCCCTATTACCTTGCCTGATCATGACCCAGCGCTTCATATTTGACAACTGTTTCACATGCGGAGGAGATGCCGGATGAGCTTGACTTTGCCGCATAGCAAAATATGGGTTGTCATCAGTCTTTGCCTGACCATGTCTTGCAGCAGCACATCGTTTCAGGTTTTGCACTTGTGTGTCACTCCTGCTGGGGGATATTGATTTCATATTGGATGGCTGCTTCATGCCTGGAGGAGATGCAGGATGAACCTGCCTTTGCTGCATAGCAAAATATGACATGTCCTCAATTTTTGTTTGACTATGACTTGCATCAGCACATCGTTTTAGGGCTTGCACTTGTGTGTCACTCCTGCTGGGGGATACACAATTCAAATTGGACAAATGTTTTGTAGTTGAAGGAGAACTCCGCCTATGTTGTCTCAACATAGCAGGTCCCAAGCCCTGGTAAAGGAGGAGGGTTGTGATAGACGTGGCAAACCAACGTTAAATCTAGCCATTCTAATGGAGATGAAACCTGAAAGAAAACCATTAGAGCGTAACCCTCTTAGCGACGCGCCATATCGGCACCCGGGTATAGTGTTAAATGGGCAAGGGCCGAGTCGGCACCCCCTTGGTGACGTGCCGTGTCGCGATCTGGGCATGGTGTCAAGTGAGCAAGGATCAGGTCGTCGCTTCCTTAGTGGCGCGCTACATCGGCGCCCGGGTGTAGTAAAAAATGAGCAAGGGTCTTCACATCTGAGTCAACGGGTGCGAAGGGTAAGAAAGCTAGTCGAACCAACTAGGATCTGTTTAGGTAGTTGGAATGTAGGGTCACTTACAGGTAAATTAAGAGAATTAGTTGATACCACAATTAGGAGGCGTGTAAATATATTATGCGTTTAAGAGACTAAATGGAAGGGTCAGAAGGCGAAGGAGGTGGACAATACAGGTTTCAAGCTTTGGTATACAGGGACAATCATGAATAAAAATGAAGTAGGAGTTTTGATTGATAAGAGCCTCAAGAATGGTGTGGTGGGAGTGAGAAGGCAAGGAGATATGATTATCTTAGTCAAGCTTGTCGTTGGTGATATGGTCTTGAACGTAATTAGTGCGTATGCCCCCCAAGTAGGCATCGACGAAAGTGCTAAGAGATAGTTCTGGAAAGACTTAGATGGCCTGATTAGAGCTGCACCTAGTAGTGAGAAGCTTTTTATAGGAGAAGATCTTAATGGGCATGTAGGTACTACAAGCGCAAGTTTCGAGGCAGTTCATGGAGGTTTTGGGTATGGTAGTAGGAATCAGGAGGGAGAGAAAGTTCTGGACTTCACGGTAGCTTTTGACCTAATGATAGCCAACACTTTCTTTAGAAAGAGAGAATATCATCTAGTGACCTTTAGTAGCGGACAATACTCTAGCCAGATTGTCTTTGTCCTCGCAAGAAGAAAGGACAAACGAGCATGCTTGGGTTACAGGGTGATACCAGGGGAGTGTGTTGTTTCTCAACATAAGCTTTTGGTGGCAGACTTTCATTTTCAGGTGCGTGCCCGAAGGGATAAACAAGCTAAGATTGAAAGAACAAAGTGGTGAAAACTAAAAGGGGAGACGTCAGAGGTATTTAGGGAAATGGTTATCAAAGAGGGCTCTTGGAAGGAAGAAGAGGACATAAACAACATGTGGGAGAAGATGGCAACCAATATTCGGAAGGTGGCCTCAGAGGTGTGTGGAGTAACCAAAGGAAGTGGAGGCGAGGCTAAAGATACTTGGTGGTGGAACGAGGAAGTCCAAAGGGCTATTAAGGAGAAGAAAGAATGCTATAGACGCTTGTACCATGACAGGAGTGTGGACAACATAGAGAAGTACAAGGTGGCAAAGAAGACTGAAAAGCGAGCTGTAAGTGTGGCAAAGGGTAGAGCGTACGAGGATCTTTACCAACATTTGAGTACGAAGGAAGGAGAGAAGGATATTTATAGGATGGCTAGGGTTCATGAGAGAAAGACAAGGAACTTCAACCAAGTTAAGTGCATTAAGGATGAAAGAGAGCATCTCTTGGTGAAGGAGGATGAGATTCGACATCGATGGCAAGAGTATTTTGACAAATTGTTCGATGGTGAGAATACAGACACAACCTTTTAGTTGGATGACTCTTTTGATGACACCAATAGGGGGCTTTGTGCGGAGAATCCAAGAATCTGATATCAGAGAGGCGTTGAAAAGGATGAAAGGAGGTAAGGCGATGGGACCGGATGGTATCCCAATCGAGGTGTGGAGATGTCTTGGGGACATAGCTATAGTATGGCTAACTAAGCTATTCAACCATATTTTTCGATCGAACAAGTTGCTTGACGAGTGGAGAAAAAGTATATTGGTACCGATCTACAAGAATAAAGGGGATATTCAAAGTTGTACAAATTACGAGGAAATTAAGTTGATGAGCCATACTATGAAGCTATGGGAGAGAGTTATCAAGCATTGCTTGAGAGCAATAACGCGAGTCTCTATGAACCAATTTGGTTTCATGCCCGGAAGGTCAACCATGGAAGCCATTTTCTTAATAAGACAAGTTATGGAGCGGTATAGGGAGACGAAGAAGGACCTACACATGGTTTTTTTTGGCTTGGAGAAGGCTTATGATAAAATACCAAGGAATGTTATGTGGTGGGCTTTGGACAAACATAAAGTTCAAACGAAGTATGTCGGGCTCATTAAGGACATGTACAACAATGTTGTGACTAGTGTTCGAACAAGTGATGGTGACACGGATGACTTCCCGATTAGGATAGGACTACATCAAGGGTCAGCTTTGAGCCCTTATCTGTTTGCTTTAGTGATGGATGAGGTCTGTTTGCTTTAGTGATGGATGAGGTCACAAGGGACATACAAGGGGACATCCCTTGGTGTATGCTTTTCATGGACGATGTAGTGCTAGTTGATGAAAGCCGGATAGGAGTAAATCAGAAACTGGAGTTATGACAGGAGACTTTGGAGTCCAAAGGTTTTAGACTTAGTAGAACAAAAACTGGGTATATGAGATGTGACTTTGGCACTACTACTCGGGAGGAGGAAGATATTAGTTTGGAAGGTCAAGTAGGGCCTAGGAAGGATACCTCTCGATATTTAGGATTAATGCTACAGAGAGACAGAGATATTGATGAAGATGTTAGCCATAGAATCAAAGCAGAGTGGATAAAGTGGCGCCAAGCATCTGGTGTCCTATGTGACAAAAGGGTACCACAGAAGCTAAATGGGCAAGTTTTATAGGACGGCGATCAGACCTGCTATGTTGTATGGTGCAGAATATTGGCCTACAATAGACGACATGTTCAACAGATAAGTGTCGCAGAAATGCGTATGTTGCGTTGGATTTGCGGTCATACAAGAAGGGATCGAGTTTGGAACGATGATATACATGATAGATTAGGGGTAGCACCAATTGAAGAAAAGCTTGTCCAACACCGGTTGAGATGGTTTGGATATGTCCAACGGAGACCTCCAGAGGCATCGGTGCGTAGTGGAATCCTAAGCCAGGATAGTAACATGAAGAGAGGCAGAGGAAGACCGAAGTTGACTTGGGTAGAGGCAATAAAAGAACACTTGAAAGGATGGAATATACCCAAAGACTTAGCTTTAGATATGAGTGCTTGGAAAATAGCTATTCACGTGTCTAGACCTTGATTGCTTCTGCTGGGTTTTAACTCTAGCCTATCCCAACTTGTTTGGGACTTAAAGGCTTTATTGTTGTTGTTGTTGTTGTTGTTGTTGTTGTTGTTGTTGTTGTTGTTTTGTAGTTGAAGGAGATGATGCCTTTCTTGGCTGCGGCATGGCAAATCTTGACCTAACAAGTGGTGGCCTCTCTCTACTCAATAATGCCGCTTCTTTAGAAGAGACGAACTTCACTTTAGCATTTCCAAATCTGTTCGGGGATTTGGGACTTATTTGAGGCACTATGTTGCTGTGACTGAGGTGCAACTTTGAAGTTTCCCTTTCGTTCGTCATATCGCGACCATGCCTTGGCTTTTGGAGCTCTGTTTGACCACCTTCACCATGATTGTAGAAGAACTTAGAGTAGCTGAGTAGAGTTTATTGATGATTGTGAAAGTGAGATAGGTGATCAAAACCAGCGAAAAGATATTACCTTGACTAGGTTTTGGACCCCCATTAGCATACTCTTGGCATTTGGCACAATACCATTCACGTGGAATATCAAATGTCAACACCTTCATACAATAACTTCAAATCGAAAACAGAAACACTTTCAAAGAGCTAAATAAAACTTTCCACATTCAAGAATAGAGCTAAATCACTTTCATTTTAAAAGATAATGGATTTACTGCAAAAAAACCAAATTAAATGGAAATGACACATTGTAGAACAGCTAAGAAAGTTTCAGGCCTAATTAAAACATAAGTGCTTAGGATGTGAAAAAAATTTGTTAAACAGAGAAGACATACTGGTTTTGAAAAAAAGGGTTCCTTATCACTATCAAACATTCAGATATCAGACATACAAATATTTCAAACAATTGAAAAACAGAGACATGTGCAAATTCAGGGCAGATGACCACACATATATGTACATTTTCCAAGTGCTTAGGATGTGAAAAATAATAAAGGGATTAAAAACTATACAGGGCAGGCCAACAAATGAGTACCCGTGTTCATAATCATTGCACCGAGCACACTTTACAATAAGCTGATAGGCTACCACTGCCACATGTCCCACACACCACAATGTCCTGCATGAAAAGGAAATATTGCATAGTCAAATACATAGCTTATTGTGTTCATTTAATTCTTTCATACATCATACGTATCTTTCAGACATAACCCTAAGCGAGGAAGAAATATACAGCGCAATAAGAAAAGCAAAGTGAAAACACGTGATTTTGTCAAAGAAAATAGGCTCCCTTCGTCATCCAATGAAATTAAATCCATTGAACAAATCAATCATATCATTACAATAAACCTACTTTAATTCAGATGCAGTGAACTGGCTGCACATAAACAAAGATACAAAATAACAGCTTACAGTTGAATATCCCGGTTTCAAATTACTATGGTTTCTTAAGTCAATTGTCGAACCGAGTTATGGATTATCGGCAAAATATTTAGGGTAAATGGGCACTAACTCCATTATCAAGAATAATGGTGTTTTTAGAGGTTTCATAAGGTAAATTGCAGATGATGCATTGATGAAAAAGTACAGGAATAGCTAGCCACGGTAGCACTCTTAACTCCCTCCGTCCAAAAAATAGTGTGATTCTTGTTTTTTAAGAAGTCAACTAATTTTAAATTTTGACCAAATCTATATAAAAAAAGTGGTAACATTTATGATACCAAATAAGTATAGTTGGATTAATCATTAAATATATTTCTATAGTAAATCCATTTGCAGACATAAATATTGCTTCTATTTTCTATGAACCAGTCAAGACTTAGAAAATTTAACTTAATATAAACCTAGCTGCATTCTTTTTTGGACAGAAGTAGTAGTAATTATCCTAATTTTGGTCTATGGAAGAGACTATTGACCAACATAACCTTATGGGAGGAAAATCAAATTGATTGAGCATGACTGTGGTGAAGCTTTGAGCCTTTGCCATCCTTGACTTAAAAATGTTAATCAAAAGTTTCCTAACAAAGAATGGGAGCTTGCTCCGATAACAACTAACACGGTACAACAAAATCAAACATCCATTTGCAATTACTAGCCATTAACAGGATGGTAGATTCAAGAAAACAAACCTAAGCACTGAATTACTAAAAGTGAATGCAATAAGCAAGATTGGAATAGGTCATGTTTCTCTAAGACTAACAAGAATTGGATCAATAGTAACAAAGAAGCCGGTAAGATTAATTTGAGGGCTGCTTCAAATTGTCAATCATTAATAGGACAATACATAACACCAACTAGACCAATCGCATGGTAGATCACACCAGTAATAATCCTATAAAGATGGGAAAGAAGTAAAAAAGACACGAAAAAGGAGTCAACCAACTCGTGACAATGCGTGACGGGCGCGGAAAGATGTGGTTTTTGAGCCATTCCATACACAAAATGCTTGGGCGTTAGAACGAATCCAAGAAGGCGAGTCCGCGAGTTGGATTTCGCATCAGCACAGATCGAGAAAGCAAGAACGCAAAGGGTGCAGCCTTCCAAACCCCAACCATACCGCACCGCGATCACATCACAGGAGGGCCAAGAAGCGCCGCGCGACCGACCGCAATGCTCGAGCCCACTCCAAGAAAGCGACATCCTAGAGTTTTTCCCACCATGATGACAACAAGACGCAACCTGCTGATACCCAGCGGTGAAAAGAACCATAGAGTTTTCCTAGAAAAAGGAAGATGAGAGAGACGGGCTCGGGCAAGAAATATAGTGTGGAAGAAAAGCACCGCTAGAGTAGTTTCTCACCATTGCGCTATCCAGCCATCGACCAGGCGAGAATAGACAAGAGATGCCATGATTGGAGAGAGAGGGGCAATTGTGAATTTGTGATTGATAGCGCAGGCCGTCAGGGAAGAGGAGCAGGAGCAGAAAGGCTCGCAACTCGCAACAGAGGGAGGCCATGAGGGACAAGGAGGGACGGAAAACCCCATTCCCACGCACCGATCCTACCAATTTCGCCGCATTTCGCCAAAAACCTAGCCTGAACCCATCACGAGATCTCAGCGATTACCTCCATGACGACGGAGACTGCATCATTCTTGACCAAGCCCATGGCACTAGGGCCGCCCACCATCTCTTCTAGGACTGAACTCCACCGCTGGTGTGGCCTCGCCGAGCCCGAGATACGTCCCCCGCTTCTACCCGCACCTCAGGGATTAGGTGGAGGTCGAAGACGAGCCGCGATGCGGAAGCACGAGGCAGCTACGCCCTACGGCGGCGGCGATGAGCTACGACACGAGAGGAGGTAGGACAAGGATGCAAGGGGGGAACCAGATCGTCAGTAGCCAGGCTCATCGACTGTCCTCTGCAGTCACCGATCTGGACCGTCCATTTTCCATCCAATCATGAGGCTACAAAACTCAACACCCGTAAGTACAGCACCCGACCCATCTCAGCCCAACATGACTTGGCCATCGTATTCCTCGTTTGTAGCCGGCTCTACACGGTGCGGTGCCTAGCCGGAGCTACGACAATGCACGGGCAGCGTCCGTCGCGCGCCACGATTAGGTGTCCGACACGGGTTCATGACTGCGCATGCGGCGTCACGATGAGCAGAGTGGCCAGCGCGGGGCCACGGTTGTGAAGGCGGGCGATGATGACGACTGGTGCTGGGGTAGCTACGGCCAGCGTAGATGCACGTTCGGGCATCGCAGACGAGAGTTCCGTTGTGTGCTGGTGTGAGCCCAGTGAGCCGACAAACGGTGGTGCTGCTATGCCTCGAGGCGTGGGCTGTCTATTCTACTCCTCAGGCTCGACGACTATGATAAGCGTGTTGGGTTCACAGCGGAAAGTGTCGTCGACGCACACGCGACCACTATGTCCGCGGCTACGGTGCCCAGCCACGCACCCTCGCTATCGTGGACGTCAACAAGTACATCATTACCGTGGGCGAGATGGAAACATTGCAAGCCGGCAGCGTCAGGACGGCGATGGCGAGACGCTCGGCATGGGAGCGGCGACGATGCAGCCCTCAGTGAAG
Organism: Miscanthus lutarioriparius; assembly: GCA_904845875.1. Taxonomy (NCBI): domain Eukaryota; kingdom Viridiplantae; phylum Streptophyta; class Magnoliopsida; order Poales; family Poaceae; genus Miscanthus; species Miscanthus lutarioriparius. The sequence goes on along the minus strand of CAJGYO010000007.1, from coordinate 10,571,431 downwards.
GGACGACGACGGGGCGGCTCTGGGCGACGGATGGCGACGACGCGACTCTGGGCGAGGGAATGGCGATGGCGCGGCTTTCCATGATGGGGTGGTGACGGCACAACGTTCGAGCAGAAGACGACGGCGGCGATTTTCCCTATCGGGAGCTCTCGGCAGGGGCTGCTTGCTCCTTTTTCCACTTAGAGCATCTCCAAGAGACTCTCTATATCTTTCTTAAATGCTAGGAATAGAGATTTTGGGGGAAAACTACCCTTCAACAACTTCTCTAAATGGTCATCCAAATATAGCCATTTTCTATTCCGGATTTTTCGCTAGCCAAATATAGAAGATGAGAATGGCTCTCTAGAGTGGGCATGAGATATAAAAAAACTGTTGGAGAGTGAAAGGATATAGAAAGCGATTTTTATGCAAATGACTCTCCAAATGATGATTTAGAGAGTGAGATTTAGAAAGGCTCTTGAAGATGCTCTTAGCAGGTCGTGTTGTTGGGCCACACGACGATGCGAAGGAGAGGTATAGTGCCTGGGCTCAGCTACTCTGTTGGATGGCATTGAACAGCAGGGATGGAGTGACTACCGGGAGTAGTCATAGAGATCGACTTGAGAGGATCTCGTTCCGCGAGGGGACGGAACGGAATTCCTATGCACTTGGCTCTAGTGCAGTGAGCGACTACCACGTGGGCCTGATGCTAGTCCTAGTAGTTGACAGGACTTGCAGCCTGTTCGCTTGCTCGTATCTGGCTTATAAGTCATGGGTTGAACAGTATTTTTCTCTCACACCAAACTAGCCAGCAGTACTTTCAGCCATGGCTTATAAGCCAATCCAGCCGAAACGAACAGGCTGTTGAATCACTGAAGACTGGACTACAACCACCAGTAGACACGCAAGTGACTCAACTCTAGTCTCCAGGTGTCAAATGCAGGGTAGACCCATCGGGAACGACTGTGTCTTTTTATTTTTAGGGCCTTTTTGTTGGAAACGAGGAATTTCACTGAATTTTGGCAGGAATCAGTTCAATTTCATGGCATAGGAACATTGGAAAATTTCCACAATTTAGATAGGATCTTATTAGGTTTTGTTCGAGGGGGGGGGGTTTGTAAAAAATCCAATTAAAAAGAGTATAAAAACGTAGTGCTTTTGGATCACCAAATACTATAATCTACTCCCTCTCTCCCAAAATAAGTGTCGCTATGGATTCCATGTGGAACAAATTTTCAAGTTTAACTAGGTTTAGAGAAAATATTAGCAACATTTGTATATTCAAATAAGTTTATTATGAAAATATATTCAATGATTAATCTAATGATACTTATCGTGCATCATAAATATTAGTATTCTTTTCTATATATCTGGTCAAAGTTAAAAAAATTTTACTCCTCGGTAGATGAGAATGACATTTGTTATGGGACGGGGGATTACTTGATGTCTTGATCTTAACACCATGTTGTTTTGAGCCACATTAAGATTATATAAGCATGAAAGGAGTATTACAATCATAGACTTCAAATCAAATTAAAGAAAGCAAGCGATCATGTAGTCAAGTTCATTACAACTTCCCTTCAAATTATTTGATCCACGCGACCCTATCGTCTTTGATCCATGCACAAGTACAAATGGATTGCTCCCTCCGTCCCAAAAAGAATGTAAATCTCGTTTCTTGATGAGTCAAAGAATCTTTAAGTTTGACTATTTTTATAGAATCTCCAGTTAGGTTTATTATGAAACTATATTTCATGAGTAATCCAATGATACTTATTACATATCATAACATTAATACATTTTTATTTGTATTTGATAAAAAATAAGAATCTTTCTCCTCGGGAAGCAAGGGTTACATTCTTTTTTGAGACGGAGGTAGTACTTTTTTTCTCATTAAGCAACATCCTTATAGTATTTTTTTTTCATGTACACCATGGGATCATTCTTCCTCAGTGTTCTCATTGCCCTAGACAGCACGCTTCATCGATGCAGCTCTTTGAATCTAAGAAGTGCTACAATTCGCATCAATGAACTTTATTTAATCAATCTAAGTAAAAAATTATAAGAGTATCGGATTATACAAATATACACATACCTTCTTGGAATGTTAGTACTTAATAGTTGTACATGATCAATCATTACCAGTAGCTCCACATATAGTTACTTTCAAGCCTTGCTCCTTGCGCTTGCGTGACAACATACCGGCACTCACAGGATTACTCCTTGGGTTACAACGTATAAAAGACCAAGAGCCACGAGAGATTTTGTAATTACAACACCAAAATTCCAGCTAATAATATTATAACCCCCTCCTCTTTTTCTTATGACCTTAAGTTATATACCACATGTGAGTTAATTATTTCCAACAATTCACAACATTGTAAAGGGGAAAGGATATTTATGCAAGTGTCTTATTGCATAGGGTGGAAAATTCTCAAGTTATGAATTAAAACAAACTACATTTTGACAGGTTTTTCTCATATGAGTTTACCTCATCGTCGAGTCCTTAGGTATCTTAGTCTCATTATCACTATCATATTATGGATGATATGTTTTTCTCATATGAGTTTACGATGAACAATAAATCTATAATATGTTGTCTCATTTATCATTATTTTTGTTACCAGATTTTAAGGAGTTTAATAGCATATCAATAATATTATTACCTCACCTATAAGTTTTTGGAGGATTCCAAACATCTAATTGATCACAAGACTAGATTCGATCGAGGGGGAGTGTCAAGCTCCAAATCAACAATGGTGACCTCATCCAATAGTTTGTCCATGGATTGGTGACGAGGCTTTGTCATCATCACCGATGTTCGGTAGGGATGCCTCCGAACGGTCATGCATGTTCTTCATGTCTCTTCTCCAACAACAACAACAACAACAACAACAACAACAACAACAACATAGCCTTTCAGTCCTAAGCAAGTTGGGGTAGGCTAGAGTTAAAACCCACCAAGAGTCCCAAGTCACGGTTCAGATACTTCAATAGCTGCTTTCCAAGTACTACTATTCAAACATAGATCTCTAGATATATCCCAAGCTTTCAAATCTCTTTTTATTGTCTCCCCATGTTAATTTCGGTCTTCCTCTACGTCTCCTTATATTATTAGCTTGGCTTAGGACTCCACAATGCACTGGTGCCTCTGGATGTCTTCTTTGGACATGGCCAAACCACCTTAACCGATGTTGGACAAGTTTTTCTTCAATTGATGCTACCCCTAAGCGATCACGAATATCATCGTTCCGAACTCGGTCCATTCTTGTGTAACCACAAATCTATTGCAACATATGCATTTCTGCAACACTCAGTTGTTGAACATGTCGAATCTTTGTAGACCAACATTCTGCTTCATACAATATAGCCGGTCTAATCGCCGTTCTTCATGTCTCTTCTCCATGTGTAAATAATATAATATTTCCTTCGTTCCAAACTATAAGTCGTTTTAGTTTTTCTAGATAGGATGTATATTTAGACGCATAGAAAAATCTATGAACCTAGAAAAGTCAGAACGACTTATAATTTGAAGTGGGCTTAGAATGGAGGGAGTTTGTAACAAACAAGATCAAAGACACTCTTTCTCTTATTCTTGTGTTCAGTCTATGTCTCTAGTTTACGTTCACTCTGATTCCAAACAAGATAGTCTAATAGTAATTGTCGGTTGAATACTGCCACTTGATAAATATTCCCTCAATTTCAAAATAGCTTGTTTTGGAAAACTTTGTAATGCACTTAGATGTACACTAAGTCTAGATATACAGTAAAAAGTAGTGTATCAAGAAAAACCAAAACGGCTTATAATTAGCAAACAAGATCAATAAAGCAATCGGTCTCTCCTCTATAATTCTTATGTTCAATCTCGTTTACATTCGAGGACTTGATTATGAGATAGTCCTAATTAGTAACTGTCGTCTGAACAATGTCACGTGAACCTTTTACATTGTATAGCCCTTAAATATACTAGTCACTTGAACCTTTTAGATTGTATATAGCCCTTAATCATATTGTTGTCGCACAACCACTGATTCATATACATGAAACACGAACATACCAGAGATACCGAAAAGGTCCTATATAGAGATTGCCATATGTTCCATCCTCGCAAATCGCAATGAGGGCGAAGATGGAGACAACCAATTTACCATGTTCCACGCGGAGATAAACTGATGTTGAAGATCATGTATAATGCCATGTTCCATGCTGAGACCAACTTCCGTTGAAGATTACTAGCTACTCTCTTCACCATTCGCCAACTAGAGCATTCTTTATCATTTACAAGGCGCTATATATACACACACACGGAGCTACAAAATTTCTTGTCCCAATTCGAAGGTGGCGCTCAATGCACCATCCTCAGGCTGGGCATCTGGTGCAGCGAGCTGCTACCGATGGATCCGAGCTTGAACACCAACTCGAAGCATCCTACGGAGGGCACTCGCGGCGGAGGCACCGCCACCGGCAGCGTCTCCGCGGGTGCCGCCACCGCGTCGTCCTCTACGTCGCGCACGCCCTCTCCTGCAGCCGGCGTGGCCGCGTCGTCGTCCGCCTGATGTGCAACGTTAATCCTGATGCCATCTTCCGGCGCAGCGGCCGTCAGCTCCCGAAGCGGCGGCACCATCGGAGGATCGTCCTCATGCTCAACGGGGCGGTCGTGGCGGCGGCGGGCGCGGATGCACTCCGGCCGCACGACGGGCACTATCCGGATGACGAGCCTCCCGTCGTCGGTGCGCGTCCGCCTGAGCGCGCCGCGGGCGACCAGCGACGGGATGGGCGGGGGCAGCCGGCGCCGCGGGCACCGCCGCCCGTACGACACCCAGAATCCATCCAGCTCATCTTCCTCTTCCGTTCTCGCCTCTTCCCTATCCTTCGCTTCCATATTATCATCCTCCTTTGCTGTCTCGAGATCCTCGCCGTGCCCAAGGCTGGTTCCGTCGTCGCGTCTCTCTTTGACGTCCTCACGATGGCCGCAGCCGTGCGCGGCGACGGCCGCCCGCGTCACGACGCATCCTCCGCGGGTGCCGGCGGCGGCGTCGGCGTCGGGCACGACGAGAAGGGAGCGGAGGCCGGAGATCGGGGCGCTGAATTTCTCGGCGGAGTGGGGCTCGAACAGCAGCATCATCGGGCGGATCGATCGGATAATGTAATCTGATCGGATGGGGATGATGACTGGTGGATGGATATATAGCGCGCCGAAGCCGATCGGTCGGTGGGGCGGGCGAGGAGAAGAGAGCCCGCGTCGAGTGCGTGTTGTTCCGAGGGGGTGGGAGGGGGGAGATCGGCGCGCGTTTTATACGCTCTTCTATCTCCGGGAAGGCAGGAAGTCGCGGGCGCCCGAGCGTCCGTGACGAGACGAGACGCCTCGCCGCGCGCTCCCTTTGCCAAAACGCCCGTGCATGCGCCCGGCCAATTAATAGCCCGCCCGGCCGGGGCCGTCCCTCCGTCGTTTCGCACCTGCCCGAGTCTCGATCGCTCGGACCACGTTGGGCTGGATGGATCGCCAATTTTTCTAGTGGAACGGAAAGCCAAGCGGCATGGGCGCGTGGAAGGAGCCCGTGGAGCCGCGGCCTCGTACGGATAACGCCGTGTCATCATCGGTTGTGGTCAGCAGCCGTTGGATCAGATGGGATCGGAGTCGGATGGGATCCGTGGGCTGCCCTGGAATCGCCGCGCGTTACGTGGGCGGGCGTGGCAGCTGGCATCTGGAAGGATACGATGATGTTGATCCGCCCGTGCGGCCGGTGTGGCGGTGTCCAACTGTCCATCTCAAAAGGATCGGCTTCATCCGCCAGTGCCAGACCGACCAAAGTCGGCGCCCTCGTATATGAACGAGACTGCAGGCTTGGATACTGAAACCGTGAAACGCGTACAGCTCTGAATGAGAGGGGGCTCCTGACAGGCGGCTGGGTCACGGGCTACGAGTCAACCAACGGTCGGGGTCGCGCCAGGTGCGCTCTGTTCTTCGCTTTCGTCTGATCGCCGGCCTGGTTGCAGAAAACTACCGCAACTTGATTTTTTATTTTAATATAAAAAATACTAAATTACTAAAAAAAACATGTCCTAAACTAACGTCCTGTTCCTCTGCACTACTTTTTAGTAAACAAGCAGTGTTTTTTCTCTCACAACAAATCAACATAAGTCAAATTTCAGCAAAACGAATATGGCCTAAATTTCTAGTAACTAGTAGTTCATGCCATGACATGTGGTTCAACTCAAACGCCACTGTGTGTTGGACGCGACTAGAGTTGCTACGTTAGAGCATCTACGGTTGTGCATTGGTCGAGGAGAGAGGTAACCATGTTATCATTCGGTCAAAAGAAATGTAACCACATGGCTCTGTTCGACTGAAGTTATCAGCCGAGCTTATGAACTATGGAACAATTTTCGCTGAAATTTGGTTTATGATGATGCTTATGCTAATTTTTTTGAGAGAAAAACATTGTTCGTTCACTGAAAAATACTGCTGAAGTAGTTCAAGCGAACAGGGTTCTCTCACAACAAATCAGCTTCAGCCGGTTTATCAGCCGCAGAAACCATCAGCTGAAGAGCTCCGAGACCGAATCGGTGGCTAGTGGTCACCAAGACCGAATCACTTGATAGCAAGATGTTATGAACTAAGGCCTGGTTAGGATCTTTGGAATTGAATTCATTTTAATAATCATAATTTAGACATATATTAATTAAGCTAATATGGTTGTATATTGATTGTATTTGTATATTATTGTTGGCTATACGAGGGAGATACTTATGTGTTGCATTTCTGCCATAGGAAAGCGAGTTGAAGAGCGTGTTATAAGTTGCAAAGTAGAAATATACAATGGTGATCTATAGAATCAATTTTCATCTTCTACCCTATGAATTTGAGATATGCTTATACGTGAACTTTGGAAAATGGTGGAACGTCAAATTCTAAGTCAAATAGCTTAATTTATTAAGTAGATTTCAATTCCTCTAAATAAAAAAACCCAAACGACCCCTAAAGATAATATTTAGTAGTTATGCCTATGCCCAATACTTTGTGTAAATGATGATTGAATATTGCTTGTACAACGCAACAACCCATGAATAATAAACTAATTAATTGGTTATTCCTTTTTTTGTGAAACAATTATTTGGTTATTCCTTAGTGTTTACCTTCGTCTAGTTGCTGAGAGACTATACAATGTTCGTGATGTGTTAGACGGTATGGTAACCTTATATACATTAATAAGAAATAGTTGAAACGCTTGATAATGATAACATCATCATGAAATTGCGTCGAGTTAACTCTAAAGTAATAATAGGTTTGTTTCATATGATGAATAGTGCTTTTGGTGTGATATTTTTTTTTTCAATTTTCTATATTTATATTAAAGGGCCCTAATTTTAGTTTCGTTCCAGTCCACTAAACACCAGGACCAGACCTGGTAGGAAGAAGCAGGATGGACGACGTTGTGGCGGTTGCATATAGCCTATATGCACTATAGCCTACAGCTGATGGCGTGACTTAGTCTGCCACGTCTCCACGTGTTTGGTTCCGTCTTGAGAGGCCAATGTGGCATCTCGAGTCACGCCACACATGCAGTGACATGACTAAGGTGGTAAGTTGTGCCATAATATGTGTCGTGACTTAAAAGATTAGCTCTTGAAATTTTAGTTTGGAGCATGTTTTTTAACATTTAGTTTTTTTATTAAAATAAGAAAAATTTTGGAGCCCGAAGGTGACGCTACAAACAGAAGGCATAATCAAGGTGCTAATGTTGAGATTACCAGACTACGTCACTACATGAGATGGAGTTGGGATCACACTTCAAAAGTTTAGAGGCTCTAGGGGCATCGATGAAGAGAGAAGGGAAGGCCTGGTCAGCTTTCAAGGAGGGTTTATTGTTGAATTTGGGAAAAGGTCTATTATACCGCACTGAATTATTGTCTCGGTCTGACTTATCTTCTTAAACTTTAAAACCAAACAACTTAGCCCCTAACTTTCAAAATTGTTCAAATTACCTCTTTTTGTGGATTGAAGTGGTTTTAAAGGTAGTCGTTCTTTTTTTAGTTAATAAAATTTTTGATAAATACTTGATAATACTTTTACACCACAAAAAATGTCTATAAGCTTAGAAAAAACTCATGAAAGTATCTTTAGAAGTTAAAAAAGTCAGATTTAGCTATAATAAAATGAGAAAATATCCCAAAAAACATGGTAAACTCCTGAAACATTATAATCAATATCTAACATGTTTTAAAAACTTTCCATGCCAAAATATATGAGATACAACTAGCATGAATGCAACATACATTAATGCTTACTGCATTAATGCGGGTTGCATCTTACGGTTTCATTGTTGGAAGTTTTCCAAATGCATTTAGTCATCAGTTAGGACGTTTTGCGAATTTTTGTAGATTTTTTAGATATTTGTTCATTTTACTAGAGCTAAATCTAATATTTTAAAGATTATAGATATATTTTTATGTTTTTAAATTTTTATTTGGATTTCTCGTATCCCAGTCCATCTTTATGATTTTTATCAAAATTTTAGAAGTTCAGAGACATTTTTCATGGTTTTAAAACCTTATCACACATTTATTGTTTTTTAACTAAAAAGGGGGAAAACCGCCTTCAAAACCACTTCAAATCAGAGTAGAGAGGTAATTCGAACAGTTTCTAGAATTTTATGGATAGAAATATCTAGTTTTACTTTTAGAGTTTGAGGAGAAAAATCATACCACGACAATAGTTTATATAGAGGTAAAGTGGACTTCTTTTCCAATCTGGGATGCAAAATTGAACCCACTCCCCTGACACAAGTTCCTAGTCCTAGCCCAAAAAAGGTTCTCTAGGCCTCGGTTTTTATGGAGTCCTAACCCATCTCGGCCCGTTGGACATCTGTGGATCCGCCCGTGCTTGCGGCGGCTATCTAGTAGAGAGCGGAAAAGTGCGGCGGCTGATGAGGTCGAGCAGGCAGCCGTCCGACGAGCAGGGAGCTGTCCGGCAAGCAAGACATCATGGTAATCCTCTCCACATTCCACATTTAGTTTCTTTCTTCGAGCCTTTGGAGTATGGATAGATGAGCAGGGCGGGCGGGCGGGTGGGCACTAGGTTGGGTTTATCCATGCGGGGTTTAGAGGGTACCAGGGCGGTTGTCGCGCTTGGCGAGCGTTGAATTTGAACTAGTAGATTCTGCTATATTTGGATTTGATTAGGACATCCATCTTTCTCTTAATCCAATAGCGTCGCGTCACCCTTTGCTGCCTCGGCGGAGCTCGCCTACGCGCCATTGCCACCGTGAATAACTAATATATGCTCTTTTATTTCGCTGCAGAACCGGAGTCAGTTTTTCCGAAATCTTTCAGCAGCGGTTTTGCCTTCAGTGGTAGCGGTTGAAGACAGGAATCGTGAAGAGTTTTGGGTCGGTTCTATCATCCATAAGTCTTCCGCTGGTATTCTCATTCTGACTCAATCAAAGTTCATCAAGGAAACTACCAGCTATTCGTTCACTTCCATGACAACTTAGTGGCAGAAGCTGAGCGTTTAGTGTATGAACCCACATTCACTGTGCTGCATGTGGCGGGCCAACATGCGAGCAGCACTACAGCTCAGTTTAGAGATCAAGCTTTTTCTTATTCTGAAGCTCTATGTGTTACTCCAAAGATAGAAACCACCTTTTAGTGCATACCAGGTTTTATTCCAGTGCCATCATGTGAAGCAAATGATGATAAGGGAGCTAACCCAAGGTCAGATGACTACTTCCTCTTCATGTGTCATCATGAAGACACACCAACAATCATGCCAGCGCCGATGTTTCACAAAGAAGGAAATGTGACTGGATTTATCATAAGGGACTGTGTCGTACACGGTGATCCTAAGAAGGTCGATGTCCATATGAAGATTTGTCTTAAGTCTGCTAAAGTGGTGGCATGGCTAAAGAAGATTGCGAATGGCGAAGACTGGAATGTATAATTTATTTCTACTTTCTCTCTTTTTACTTAAAAAAGTGAACTTACTATTAGATATGAAAGTGGATTTGGATTGTCCAAAGTATAATTAGATATTTTCTGGGTGAATTGGATAGGGTAGGATTTTCTGTGCTTTAAATTGATTTGGATTTCAATCCAGTTCTAGGTCTACTAACCATCTAATGTGGTACTGGTACTCTTAAATTGCAGAAGGGACTGGAGCTTAAAAGCAAGGAGCTTGAACGTCTTAAACTGCAGAAAAAGAATGAACTTGAAAGCAAGGCTGTATGAAAACGGTGGAGAAGGTGATTTGAGTGTTATTAGATATTACATGTATACTCCTGTTTGGTAGGAGTACTGCTCCTTTTTTGTGTTGTTACTGCTCTGGAAAAACTAATGAATACGATCATTAGTTCTATGAAATTGATGAATAGCTCATAGATGAAGCAAATCTGTTGATGCTTCGGTCCGTAGATGCCTGCATTGAGCTGTTGGGGCTGCAGGAATTGAGTTGTCCTGCCTATTGGTCAGAGGTGTATAGACTTCTTATCTATTCTGTAAGCTGAGTCCTGTTATTTATTCTTTAGTTGGAGTAGGAGCTTCTCTGTTGAGTTTTTTCTTGGACGAGGTGAGTTGGCTTCCATCTCAATGTTTCCGGTTGGACGCCGAGCCAAACCTGACTAGGTTTTGAATTCTGGAACACCCTGCATTGTACAGTGATTCGGTTTCAGTTACTGCAGCATGCATGTGTTGAGCATTTTGTGCTAGCTACTGGTGGAGTGATAACAGAATCCAACCATAATATCCTGCCCTAGTAGCCACTAGTAACAAGTCATAATCCTAAATCCTAGCTTCATCATGTGACGCAACTGATAATACTAGGGATTTTTTTTTGCTTTTTTGCTAGCTGCAGCCATCTTAGATTCAGTTTCATAAATGTATCCTCATGGAAATGTGTCCATTTTACTTTGCCATGTTGCTTTTCTGATCCGACATGCATAGTAATATGTAGAATATTATGCATGCTTTCTGATCTAATATAGTTCTTGGAATTCCTGTTATTTTACCTTGTCATTGGCTGCTAATTTTATTCAGTTTTATAAAAAAGAGTTTGAGAATGGATGCTCACGCCATATTGTTAACATCTAGAGAATGGATGCTCATGCCATATTGATAACATCTAGAGAATAGTATCATTATTTGATAAGAGTCGCACTAGCTAACTGCTAGTTATTTTCTAAAACCTTTTTTTTGTCATTAAATTTTGTCAGCCATATGGTTTTTGCCTGTTTGATAGGATCAGAAGAAAAACTTGGGTATTACTGTCATGCTGGATTACCTTTGATTTCCAGTCTGCTATATTACCTTTGATTTCTAGTAAATTGTTGTAACTTGGGTATTACTGGCAAATGGGCTTACACATTCCATAGGTAATTGTGATGTAGTTGTGACATATCTACTATCTACTATATTTATCTATCCATCTTTCCCGGCACTGCACTGGTGTGGGAGAGGAGAATCTTCTATTCATGAGAGCAGCATGCATGGGAATGGCCAATGGCATGGTAGTGTGTGTGGTGTAGTAGTTTATTTTTCACCTCCCTTGAGACTGCTAGATGGATGGATGCCTCTATCCAGGCCAGTCCTTATCAGAGATCTTAAAACCTACCGCGAATTGGTGCTCTCTCCGCGCTTCATGCCCTCACTGGGTACCTAGCGTGCCAACGCGTGGCACAGACTTTGGACAGGGAAGGAGCGCGCGTCCAGCTACCAGCTTCGTCCTCCGTCGACATGCGTCGGTCTACCCTTTCTCTGTGTGTTGGGACATGGCCTCATGTGAGCCCACACGCAGCGAGAGTGCGGATAGGCTTGGTGGTGAAGCGCGAGACATCACGCGGGCCCCGCGTCACCCATCAACTCATTCTTTTTTGCACAGCAAGCACGACCGGGCCGGCCTACCGCTGGGAACCAATCGTGGTGGGACCGCTGGAGCTAAATCTTATCTCTTTGGGCCTTCCCCCATCATTGACTCTCCTCCCTATCTCTTCCCTAATTCCTAATCCATTTTCTTCCTTTCAATCGAATCCGGCGAACGGGGGGCCTGGTGCCAGCGGCGCTTGGCTGATGGGCGGCGGTGTGTCACCGGCGCAGGCACTGCGCGACCTCGACGGTGTTTGGTGGACGCATCGGCAACGGGAGCCACGCGAGCTCAGCAAAGCTTGTCGCATTGGCATGAGCGTTGAGCGCGACCTCGGCGACCGGCAAGCAGGAGGTGTGTAGGATGAGGTGAGCCGATGTGGCCTTCTCTGCAGCCCTCGCTACTATTCGTGGCCGTGGCACGCCCTGCTTCTCTTTGGTAATCTTATCTCTTCCTTTTGCCGTCTCTCTCCTAGATCTGGTGAACGACAGTGCTTGGGCCGCTGTGAGCAGGCACGGTGAGCAGGTGCGACGACTCTGCAAACAGGTGTGCTAAGCTCGCATGTCGAGCAAGCTCGGGCTGAGGAGGAGAAGAACCTCCTTCAGCACCTTGTGCTGGCTGCCTGGCCATCGCTGCGAACTTGCGATGATCTTATTCATGGTAAGGAGATAGTCACCTCTGGTCCATTGCATTTTAGATCATTTCCATAGGTTCAGAGTATTGGTAAAACTACCGAATGTGCTGAAGGTAGGCAGAACATAGATACATATGGATGATTTGTGTCAAGTCAAATCTGGCAAGTGTTTGCATCCATTCTCGTGTGGTTACAAGCAACTTGGTGCCATGCAATTCAGCATCTGGGCTGGATATATTATGTGTGCTGATGTGCTACGATAAAATCTTATTTTTTGATAGATCGTCACTATATTGGACAAAATTGCTTTGTAGGATTAGTTGCATGACATTATATTTTACAGACAAGTTTCTGCAATAAATTATCAAGAGAAATTTTCTGTGATTAGTAAATTCCCACACAACAATCTGTTGCTATGTTGATGCTAAAGCTGTTTAAAACTGGGCCCTAGGGCATTATTCACATCTAAAGTTGTTAGTTATGTGGTTTTATTTGTGCCCTTCTATAGGTCAGTACTTGTCGGGTATCGATATTGGTGATACCCAAAGCAAGGGAGTTAGCGCCCACGCTGATTCCCCCGAACGGCTCGATGAAAGCTCTAGTTTGGTGTTAGTGAATTGATGAAACTCTAAGTGTTAACCTAGTTTATCAAAGTGACTATGAGATAGGTAGCACTACTCTAAGTGGTGAAGCAAATAAAGATCATGACATGATGATGGCATCAATGGTGATGATCAAGTGCTTGGACTTGAAGAGAAGAAAAAGAAAAACAAAAGGCTCAAGGCAAAGGTATAAGTGATAGGAGCCATTTTGTTTTGGTGATCAAGACACTTAGTGTGTGATCACATTTAAGTTCAATAGCCGTACTATTAAGAGGGGTGAAACACGTATCGAAATGCGGTTATCAAAGTGCCACTAGATGCTCTAACTCATTGCATATGCATTTAGGATTTGAAAACATTTACGAAAATATGCTAACACATGTGTACAAGGTGATACACTTGGTGGTTGGCACATTTAAGTAAGGATTAGAAACTTCACCGACGGAGTGTCCGCCCGTAGAGTGCGGACAGTCCGACGGTGCCACCGACGTCCTATACAGAGAAGACAGGGTTTCACGCAATGACCGGACGCTGGGTCCTACGTCAGGTCAGAGGTAGCAGTGAAGACAGTGGCGTCGGCCTTTGATCGGACGCTGGGTCATTTTGTGACTGGACGCTGGAGGGGTGCATCCGGTCACGCTGACTTGGCGGCGTTCAGTGGAGACGTTGAGTAACCGGAAGCTGGGTGAGTCCGGTCGGGCATAACCGGACGCGTCCGATTGTGATTTTTCGCGAATGGAACCTTACTGGAAACGACCGGAGGCTGGAGTTGGTGCGTCCGGTCACTTCGAGTAGCGTGTCCGGCCACAACTTAAATGTACTGATGACCATTGAGATCGGGCGATCAGCATTTGAAGCAGGGGACACGTGGCGTGCATCGAGCGACCGGACGTTGGGGTTCTGCGTCTGGTCGATCTGACCGGAGCGTCCGATCACCCTGAGTTGTGTCCAGTGAAGGGGTACAACGGCTCTATTTCGTGGGGGCTTCTATTTAAGCCCCATGGCCGGTTTAAGCTCACTCTCTTGGCCATTTGCATTGACATAACAACCTTGTGAGCTTAGCCAAAGCCCTCCCACTCATCTCCATCATAGATTCAACATCTTTGTGAGATTGAGAGTGAATCCAAGTGCATTGCTTGAGTGTTTACATCTAGAGGCGCTTGGTGTTCGTGTTTCACTACGAGATTCGCTTGTTACTCTTGGTGGTTGCCACCACCTAGACGGCTTGAAGCAGCGAGGATCGTTGAGCGGAGGTTGATGATTGTCTCCGGCTCCGATCGTGGTGATTGTGAGGGGTTCTTGACCTTTTCTCGATGGAGAGCCAAAAGGTACTCTAGTGAATTGCTCGTGGCTTGTGTGATCCTTATCTTGTGTTGGTTGTGCGGCACCTTATTGAGGGTTTGGCGTGTGATGCCAATTAGCGCGTGAACCTCCAAGTGAGTGTATCGCCACAACGAGGACTAGCTTGCCGGCAAGCAAGTGAACCTCGGTAAAAAATCATTGTGTCATCATTTGATTCCGAGGTGATTGGTCTTCATTGATATTGATTCTTGTGATTGATTGGTTCATTCCTCGACTTGGCGGTATAACTATCTTGCTCTCTCTCTTTATATTACAGCAAACTAGTTATCAAGCTCTTTAGTGTAGCTAGTTGTGAGAGCTTGTTAGTTTGGTTAGTGTGGCTCTTTAGTTAGCCTTTGAGAGCACAGTAACTTAGTGTTGTGGCATAGTCATTGTGTGGTTAGAAACTATAGAAACTAGAATTGTGATAGGTGGCTTGCATTTTTAGTAGGCTAGCGCAACACTTGATTCACCTCATAATTGTCTAACTGGTTTGTTAAGTGTTGTTGTAGAAATTTTTAATAGGCTATTCACCCCCTCTAGCCATTATGACCTTTCACTCGAGACGTATTAAGAGGTCTAGCCCTACCCCGAGGTCGCAGGCCTGACCCCAAGGTCGTGGTCTTCGCCTCGCGTGACCCCAAGGCCGTGGACTCCGCCTCGCCCGCCCCCTTGGGGGTGGGCTCCGTCTCGCCCGACCCCAAGGTCGCAGACTCTGCCTCGTCCGACGGAGACCCATACCGCCGCCAACCACTCTAGGTCCAAGTGTACGGGCCTGGGTCAAAACTTTGACGCCTGGGAAGAGACGGGCACGCCTCGACGTAACCCGTGGCCATGACGCGCCATACCTGAGGATTCACATCAAGAACAGTGCTGGGCGTGCCAGTGTTGTTCTGCCTAATCCTCGTACAAATGCTGACAGACGCGTCAGTTCACCACGACATCCGCCAGGATGAAGTGGAGCGCCACGACCAGCAGATGACGCCTGCGCATGGCGCCAGTGATGAACAGGGCCACGACATGGAGCCGTCCCTGTTGACATCTACAGGATCGGCGGGACCCGTATGAAGGGGAAGAAGGACTGGCGACCTGGAAGCCTTCTTCTCCCTCTGATTCTTCTCATTTTTCTCCTCTTTAACCCATGCTTTCCCTTCTCTTATAAAAGGGGAAGCAGAGCGCCTCAATGGGGGGACCGGAATCGGGACAATAGTTCACGACTCTACACGGCTGTAGACATCAAAACACGCGCCCTAACACGTCTTAGGAGCACACGCACATTAGAGACTTGGGACATGTCCCTCTCTCGCTCGTTTGTAATCCCTACTACAAACTTTCAGGGCTAGTAACACGAGCAGCAACGATGAACTGGACGTAGGGACTTTCTACCCGAACCAGTATAAACTTCATGTCCTCTAAGCACACCATCCGAGCCAGACGCGTAGATACAAATTTACTAATTGGTAACTCGAAACACCGACAATACTCAGTACCCATATTTTATCTACCGAAGCATCCAGTTTATGGTTTGTTTCTTCATATATTCTGTCCCCCTATAGAAGGTTTCGTGTGTTTATTATTACTTGCAGGGTTGGTGAGCTAGGCATGTTTCTTCATAGTTCAATTTTTACCTGCTGGTGGAAGTATTTTCTTCCTAATGAACAACCTACTTGGCTACTTTCTTTACTTGATAATAAATTTACCTTTTGCTAGCTTCCTACTCACTGGATTTTAACGTGGCTACTTTCTTTACTTGTTTCACTGAAGCAAAGTTCATGCCTTTTGTTTGAGACGACTCCTAGATCTGCAATATTTATCCATCTATGGTGCCAATACTATGCAGGTTCTAGACCAATGAAGCTGAGCCATGGCTCGACATTGCCCTCAGTGAGCAGTGATGTCAAAGTGTTCAGCTCCACGTGTGTCAACAAGTATGTTCGTGAAGCAATAGTGCTGCTGCCCTTAATGTCTACATGAGGCGAGGTTTCCCTTTTGACTCCTGGGAGTTTAAGCCGTCTAGACTCTAGAGGTCCTTGCTATTAATAAGGCCGAGTGGTTCGAATAGACGACGTTGATGGATGAAATGATGATATGAGCGGATATATGTTTTCTCCTCTTCATTTATTTGAGTTCATATAACGGTAAAATCCTTGATTTAGGGGTGTTTGGTTTGGGCTGCTAAACTTTAGTCCCTCCTAAATGGTTTAGTCCCATTTAGTCACTCCAGAGTTGCTAGAGATGACTAAAGCCCTTTTAGTCACATTTAGTCATAGTGTTGGGCAACAAAGTGACTAAATAGGACTAGAATTAGGAGCTGCTAGGTGAACCAAACACCTTCTTAGTCTTCGTAGACTGAGTATTTTCTGTAACCACTATCAGTTTTCATAATTTGGCTGGTAGGGCGCTGCGAAGCGCGCTAAATTTTCTAGTTTATCTGAAACTGAGTCCATTGCTACCTTGTTTCAATCTTCTATTCATGCTAGTGCATAATATGGGACCAAATTTCTTTTTTTATTTAGGTAAGTATGGGACCAAATTTCTAGAGCATATATATCATAATTATTTCACAACACATACTGACTTGTTGCAGAACATTCAGGTTAGACTTCTAGCTTTCATTAATTAAACCTCTATTTTTGAACTTTTCAGGTGATCCAGGAGAAGGATGCTTTGAAAGCATGGAGCAACTGTTGGATTGGATAATTCATTAGGCTTTGAGATTATTATTGATCCGGTTTGCCAAAATTTAAAGTGCTCGTGTATGAAATTTGAGTGTAACGCACTTCTTTTTAACTTGATTGCTATTATTGCTATTAACTGCATGGTCAAAATTTATTGTTTCTTTTCTTTGGTTGAAATTTGTATCAATCAACATCAGCAATCTCTAGAAGAGATGTCTAGGCGTGGTTTTTCTAGGCGTCCTTGTGCCAAAAAGCAAATGAGCTAATCCACGCGTGGTCCTAAGGGCGTCCCCAACGGTTCTCAAATAGTTAGTCCAGGAAGATTTCATTGGCTATCAAGAAGAGAGATCAAATAGCTAACGACTCCCAAATAAACATCTCTCTCATATCTCATATAACTCTTCACTGTAGTGTTTATTTTTTATTATTTCTATGCCTTATCTAGCTAGCTATTTGCAAATTGCCATTGCGGACGCCCTAAGCCCCAGTGTGGCCACGTGGGTTGGGTGGTTCATGTGGGTTGACCCAATCCAAATGTAGATATATTCTCCAATGGATTAAATATTACAGGCAAACAAGGCCTTAGTAACTTCACCCCCAACCAACGGTTTAGGACCCTTGGCAGTAAGAGCGAACTCTCTCCGGTCCAAATTATAACAGCAACTCTAGCAGAAGCCTCCAAATCAGGGCATCTACTTTTGATTTGGGTGATCCCCTATTTTTTCTTGGACCATTTTTTTCCTTCCACTCCAGCAGCAGCACCCAAATTTGAGCCCCTAAATTCATTCCACCTGACACACAAATAGGGCTTGCTCATCATTCTCTGTCTTCTTCCTCCTCCCTACCGGAGCTCTCGGCCTGCGCGGTGGAGGCAGAGGCGGGTGGCCGCACTCGCCGGAGCGCAGTGGAGGCGGGCGGCTGCGCTCACCGAAGGGGATGTGGAGGCGGAGGGGAAGTTGTCGATAATACCCAAGTTACCAAAGTTACAACAATTTGGTCTTATGTGCATCATGTATCAGTCCCTGGATTAGTAGCTGATACGCACAATTCGAACAAGATTGATATAAAAAACCATACTTTTTACTAGGAAAGTCAATCCCAACAAGCTAGGTGTAACGTGGGTCTTCTCTTTGGCAACAGTAAACTTAGACAGTGGGACCCAATGCACAATTAGGGTTTCATTCATTCATAGATCTCTCTCCTTTTACATGGGGTTTGCTTCCCCTTTTATAAGTCGCTGTACATAAGGGAGTTATTTTACATCTATGCCCTGCAATGTGCATGGCATATTCTAGGGATGTGCCCATACTAGGACGAGTCTCCAGGGTATAGGGTTGAGATGGCGGACTAGAGGGGTGTGAATAATCCTTTCTAAAAATTAATCGTGCCGGCTAACCGAAATAAATACGGAATTAAAACTATTGGTCTAACCAAGACTACACCCCTCTATCTAGGTTCACAAGCACCTTATAAAGATCCTAATTAGACAACAAAGGTGTCAGGCTAGCTAGAGCTCACCTAAACAATTCTAGTAGCAAGGTCACACCAACTTATGCAACTAGTACTCGAGCAACCAGGGGAGCTCTTACATAATCTAGTAAGCAAAAGCACAAAGCTCCTAAGCTCACTAACAATGCTCAATAACAAGGTTGAACAAGCCAAATTAGAGAGCGCAAATTACTTAGCTACACAAACTAAGCAAAGTGATTAACAAGGCTACTCAAGCCAATTAGTCACGCGAGGGAGCTACTTCTATGCTACACTAGCAAGAAGTTAATTAGTAAGCTACACAAGCTAACTAATTACAAGAGCAACTACACAAGCACAATATATATGAAAGTAAATACAAGTTTGTGTATGGGGATTGTAAATCAACGGGAAGATGATGACACCGTGATTTTTATCCTGAGGTTCACTTGGTTTCCACTAAGCTAGTCCCCGTTGTGTCGACCGCTCACTTGGTGGTTCGGTAGCTAATTGGCATCACCCACCAAGCACACACGTTGGGCACCGCAAGAACCTACCCACAAGTGAGGGTAGTGTCGCGGGGTCAAAACCACAACAAGCATGTTGTTCGAGTCGGTGTCAGTATGAGGTCTCCAGTGGCTCGGGTGGACTCAAGAACACAAGAATCACGTAGAGAAGATGTAACGGTTTATCCTGGTTCGGGCCAATTTGGTCCCTACGTCCAGCAGCTGATGATCCTTATACTCAAGAGCACCCAAAATCTAGAGGGTTACAACAGAGTGTAAAGGAAGAAGAGGTTTGGTAGGGGGTTAGCTCGGTGCTAATCCTAAGGTTTGCCTCGCCGCCGGTGGAGCCTTCCTCTCATCAGAGAGGAGGAAGACGATGATATGTGGTGGAGGAAGGGCTCTCGGTGCCCTCTCCGGGTTGCCTTAATCTCAGTGCAGAACGGAGGCAGATGGAATAGAATGGAGTGTTTGGTGATCGAATTGGGATCCTCTCCCCTCAAGGTCCGACCTTATCCATTATATAACGAGATAGGTCAGGTACATGGCGGTTTGGAGGTTCTAGTCTATGGTCTACATGCACCAGAGTCTAGGAGGGCCTTGTAGCGGTGCGTTGTGGACTGTTGAGGTGCCTTTGAGCCAAAGAAGCCTAGGCGTCGTCCGGCTGCTCTGTTCTGACACTGTGTGTCAGACGATGTCGGCTTAGACTAGCCTCCCCCAGGTGAGACCTTCTAGAGTCTTCTTGGTGGCGAAGGAGCTTGGATCCAGGGGCTGACATGCGGGCCTGGAAGCTCTCGAGCCCCCGGAGGCCGCTGGAAGCTTTGTCTTCTTGTGTCATGCCCCAGACATGACCCTATCAGAGGAGCAGCTAGCAAGGGCATGCCTAGGGAGTGGCACCAGGGAGCCCCCAGGCATCGGTAGCCCAAGGCTTGTCTTCTTGTGCTCGGTCCTTGGTTGGCATCGTTAGCTCGGTAGGAGCCAAGGGCTAGGCCTAGAGATGCTATAGATCGGGTGCCCAAGGCTCGGGGAAGCCCCCAAGCCCTAGGCGGGAGCTACGGTCGAGTCAGGCTCGGTTGGATCTCTTTGCCAGAGGGTGCGCGCCCCCAGGCGATCCTTAAGGGGTCGGTCGGGGGGTCTTCTTTGTTTGGGAACCATTGGACCCGAGACTTAACATACCCTTATGTTAGGATCTCGTCAGGAGCCCCCAAGCCCTTCGTGGCCTCACTTGGCGTGATGGTGATGAAGGGCTGAATTCGATCTTCTGGTGACCGAACCCTCCTTGGTGGGGATGGCTTCCGCTAACAAGAGTGATGCGCCTTGCTTGGGGCCTTCTTCTCCATTGTGATTGGCGTTGCTCGGTTGTTGGGGCCGAGGGAAGACGGTGCTGATCCCTTTGTGAGTCTATGTCACTTGGGTCTTTGACTCGAGCGAGGGCTCGGTGAACTCATCTAGGAGTTGCCGACTGTTGGCCCGGGGGTGCCCTCCTTTCTGACCGGGGCCTGCCGTGAGCCAGGTGATCAAGAGCGCTGGGCTCTGGCTCGAGGCCGTCTAATCATCCAAAGCACCATGCCCTTTTAAGGGCTATGATAACAGGTCCCGATCCTCTCAAGTTGGTCTTCTAGGGCTGACCCGGTGTGGCCACGGATTGGGGAGATGGGAGCGCTCTAAGGCTCAGACAAAGGCACTCATTGGGCTCACTACTCAGCAGCTCCCGCCCAACCCTGAGGAGTTGGTTGGTTTTGGGGGATGCGCCACTCGAGTGCCCCATCGATCGGGGGTCAGGCTGCCCCGTCTGGGGAGCAGGCACAACCCCCAAGGCCACTTTGACCTCAAAGTCTTCATAGGCTCTATCGAGCCTTCAGCTCAGGGCTGATGTTCCCTCGGTGGGCTAGGCTACCACGACAATAGCCTCATTGGCCAGATTGTCGCGCCCGTGGTACTAGCAGGTAAGTCTGTGAGGACCCCAAGTTTACGGTCATTCCGTGCCTTGGTCATGTCCCCTAGGAGGGAGATTCTTGACTTCTCAACTGAGTGAAAGTGCATCTAGCCCTTTAGTGGGTTTTGAATGATTGAATGACAACACGATTAAAGATCTAACATATTCACTAAGTGTTGGACATGAAATTGGTTATCTCACGGATATTTGATTAAATTGTATAAAGCCAAAATGATGTGTTGTTGTATAAACAATCTAGCTCAAGCACAAGACAATAATGCAAATGGAATTCATGCAAAGGCTTATTTATTGTGGGATTTTCATATACGATATGAAAGCAAGCACAGTAAGAATTAATTAATGAGACATGAGGGATTGCATATGGAATGGTCTCATATTTGAAGCTTGCTAAATTGAAATGAAAAAGATAACAATACAAATGAATGGATGATTCAACACAAGATGTGACTTGATGGCTTGAGATGGTGAAGATAGCAAGGAAATGTTTCAAGGTACTAAGCAAGGGTGAAGGGCAAGCGATGGCTTGGCAGTCGAAGAACCTAGCTAGGGTGAAGAAGGAAGTACTTGCATTTAGTTGAAGTACTAATCAAGCTATGATGGTCAGATTGATGTGGAGGATCAAATCACTATTGGTGTGTTTGATGGAAGTGACTTGATACATTTGGGATTATCTATATTTGATGAATGGAATAAAGTCACGTGTTCAAGATGGCTATGCTCAAGTGAAAAGATCAAAGTTGACATGTTGGCACCCTCACTTGATGAAGATTGGAATACACGGTTTGGGTTGAAAGAGATCAACAAAAGGGTTTAAATTAGTTATACATTTGAATTTGAGTTAATAGGAATGTTTGTACTATTAAGAGGGATGCATCATGTTGATAGATGATCATTCATAAGTGCTCATGCCAACCCATGTGAGTTTTGAGTGTTTGAGAGACAAAAGACCTAACTTGTTTTTTTTTCTGTTCAGCATGTCTGGGCGTGATACTGGGACATGTCCGGTATTTGCCCAACCACGACAAAAAATTCTTGGTGTTCTCGGGTTGGTTCGTCGGGAGTTCCGACATGAGTTGGGGTTCCGACGGTTGGGAGTTTCGATGTCTCGCTTTCACTATCTCGGTAATACTGGACGTGTCCGGTATGGCCAACCAGGGCCCAATGGCTAGTTTTCAAACGAGCCGAGGGTCAGGAGTTCCGACTTGAGTTGGTCGGGAGTTCTGGCAGTCGAAAGTCCCGATAAGCGTCGAGAGTTCCGACACCTCGCATACTTTAACTCGATTACCACATGCGATGATGCAAGTCATACCGGACATATCCGGTATGACAACGGCTAGAAAACGACTAGTTTTTCAAAGGGGCTATAAATACCCCCAAGCCTCCATCTTTGGAGGCTGCTGATTCTACTGGTGAACCCACACATTTTTTAGCTTTGCCAACTCTCCCAACCCTCTCTTAGTGAGTGTGTGATCCAAATCACAAAATCCATTTGTGGGTTGAGAGAGAATTCAAAAAAGAGAGCAAGCCACCACTTGAGCACTTGTGCATATTGTCTATTTCATGATTCACATTTGTTACTCTTGGACTCTTTGGCCCTAGACGGCTAGGCGTCGCCAGAGAGCACCCGAGAGATTGTGGTTCCCTCAGAAAGTCTGTAACGGTCGATTCCACCGCCGCAAGGGAAGGAATCATCTAGTGGAAGGAGGAAAAGGAGTTAGAAAAGACTCTGGCTAGAGTGACCTTCGTGGTACCCTCTAGGGCTGACCTTCGCTGGGTCGCCCGTAGCCCCCTCAACGGAGAGTAGGACTCAACGGAGTCCGAACTTCGGTAAAACAAATATCGTGTCTCAATTCGCATTTCATTTGATATTTGTGTTGCTCTAGCTCTTGTGCAGGTTACCTGTGTGTGGCACTATCTTTAGTGGGTGCCTACAGGTTGGTCTAAAGATTGAAATCAAAAGGAGCAAGTTTGGGGCTGTTCTGCAGAACACGTGTATACCAGACACGTCTGGTATACCTTCCGGACACGTCCGGTATTAGAGCTCAGTGCTGAATTTATTTGATCCATGTTCTAACTCTTGTGTTGCCGGTTCTAGGCTCCTAGGATTATTTAATATTGTTTATTTACTCGTTGGCTAATTTGTGAGGGGTTGTATTACTCTGATTTGGAGTTTCCACTTGGAAACTCCCATTACTAAATAGTTTTTGCTTTTAAAGGTGTTATTTTTCAGAAACGCCTATTCACCCCCTCTAGGCGGTAGCCAGATCACCAGCACCTGATGGTTGCCTGTCGAGAAGCAGCGTGACAATGGAGATGTCGCCTTCCAAAGAACAATGCTTGTCTTTCCTCCT
The DNA here is from genome assembly GCA_904845875.1 of Miscanthus lutarioriparius. NCBI lineage: Eukaryota > Viridiplantae > Streptophyta > Magnoliopsida > Poales > Poaceae > Miscanthus > Miscanthus lutarioriparius. The sequence goes on along the minus strand of CAJGYO010000007.1, from coordinate 10,548,065 downwards.
TTTGTTGTAATCTTTTGCCTATTTGATTCTACCTCTCCCGTTTTGTAACTCTGAGAACTTTGTTTGGGCCATGTGCCCCGCCACCTACCGGCTTACGCCAACATCTGTGGCTTAATATATTTTAGGTGGGGGTCTCTTAACACACACACAACCCCCTATTATTGACCTAAAAAAAACTGAGTCACATGTCCCAAACAAACTGAATGCATCTACTCTGAATTGTAGTTTACAAACTATTTCCCAAAAATTATTACAAAAAATAGATGCCCAAATGAAACATCTTACAAGCTAATTGTTTTTGTGATTTACTAGAAAACCAAATCATGACTCCTAGAGCAAACCATAGAGTGCAACCTCTTAATGCCTCGTCTCCTAGAGTCCTAGGTCATGACGAGATTGATGTTGTAGCCCCTTCTTTGCCACTACCTCTATCCATGCTACCACTGCCATATAACCGAGCCACGGATCCTGAATTATAGCTTGCTGTGGGAACAAGCGGAGGTGTCATCGACGTGGAGGTTCTAGAAAAGTAGGGTTTTGCCTACAACAATGGGGCAAGATAATGAATCAGCTGTAGAGTGAATAGATTGACAATGGTATAGTCCAACGACTCAATGTCATTAACTAGCCCCGTACCCCAAACCACCAGTGAGTTTTCTAGCGAATCGAAGGCATTACCTTGGTCTCCTCCCACTATGCGGTACCAAGGCACTAGATCTGTCGATGGGGCCTGTTGGATGAGCGGGCGTGTGAGGCGGGAGTCATGGATCAGAGTGGGAGCGGGGTAGCCGAGAAGCCATGGTGTCTTTAGGGCCTACCATGGCTGTCGGTGTTTTGAGTTACCACCGATGAGTAAATTTCTAGCATTGTCGTCTGTCTCGGATGGTGTGCTTAGAGGACACGAGGTTTATACTAGTTCGGGTAGAAAGTCCCTATGTCTAGTTCGTCGCTACTCTCATGTTACTAGCACTGAAAGTTTGTAGTAGGGGTTACAAACAGGCGAGAGAGGGAAAGGATCCCAAGTCTCTGGTGAAAGGAGTGATGGGTGCTGAGAGCTCGTGCGCTGCTCAGTCGTGTGTTGGTGTCGTGCTTTTGTGCAGATCTAGATCGATCTAGTTCCCAATGGTCGGTCGGTCGATCCCTTTCATGGGACGCCCTGCTTTTCCTTTTATAGGCCAAGTGAAAGTATGGGTTATAGTGGAGGAAAAGAGATGAACGAGAGAGAGAAGAAGGCCTTCAGGATTGTTGGGTCCTTCTTCTCCTTCATGCGGGTCCCGTTGATCCTGTAGATGTCAATAGGGATAGCTCCACGTTGTGGCCCTGTGTGTCACTCATGGCATTGCATCCCACCTCGGTAGACGTCATTGTGAACTGACGCACCTGTCATCGTTCGTACGATGGTTTGGTAGAATAGCACCAGCACGCCCAACACTGTTCTTGATGTGAACCCTCAGGTATGGCTCGTCATGGCCATGGGTTACATCGAGGCATGCCAGTCTCTTCCTTGGTGTTAGAGTTTTGACTCAGGCCCATACGTTTGGACCTAGAGTGGTCGGCGGCGGTATGGGTCTCCATCGGATGAGACGGAGCCTGCACTCGAGGGGTCAGGCAAAACGAAGCCCGCACCCTAGAGGTCGGGTGAGGTGGAGCCCACACCCCATAGGTTAGGCAAGGCGGAGCCCACCCCCAGAGGTTGAGGGAGATAGAGCCCGTGGCCTCAGGGTTGGGCGAGACGAAGCCCGTGGCCTCGGGGTCGGGCAAGGCGGAGCCCGTGCACCTAGGGGTCAGTTGGAGCTATAGTCGCGCTCTTGACTGCTCAGATGAATCAATGTTGATGACCATTAGCTCCTCTTCTTCAGGTACCCTAGTATTGGTCCCTGATAATAGCCCCTGAGCCTGTGGAGGAGTAGAATACTCCTTTGGAGGCTTTTCTGAATGGGAGGACTCAGAGGGCCTTGGCCTTCTTTTGTCACCCAAGCATGTCCTAGGGACGGTGATTCCCTTTCGTCATGATCGGACCCCTCGGGGGTATAGCCATGAGATTTGGTGGGTTAGAAAAGGTCTTTCCTGATTTTGACCCCTATGGGGGTCTATCGTTCTGTGACCGCATGTTCGGTCTCCTTGCGAGTCCAACTTTCCTCGAACCCCCACTCGTAGCGGGGGTCCGGTCGAGGGTCAGCTCATCTTTGTGATCGTCACCCCATCTGCGGTTTCTACAACCAGAGGGGTTGAGCTAACGTCACTTGCCTCGATGGCTCAAGTGACGTACTCGGTGAGCTCGCTAATGGGCATGTCTGTGTGCAATCTGGGTCCGTCGTTTGTGACGGGGTCAGCATAGCCCTCATGTGGCATTCCACTGCTCCTTAACCCGCCTCCCGGTAGATGCCCGAGTCGTTTTGGAGACTGACTCAGGTGGCCCACTGGCCTCCCCTCGATGGAGATTCTGTAGGTTTGGCTCAAGGTTAGGATCGAATGAGAAGGTCGAGATGACCCTTTCTGCTTCTGAGTGGTCGGGCAAAGGCCGCTGGGGCTCATCTGTGTTTTCTCCTCTGGCTCTGTTTGACGTGAGGCGGCCTCGAACCCTTCATGGGTCGGCCTTCGAACCTCGGTCGGTCGGATTCCTGAGTTAGGGTCGGGCGGCTTGAGCCCTCGAGCCCCATTGGGCTTGGTAGGGGTTGGCTATGTTTTATGCGTCACCCCGTCCGTGGTTTCTGCAATCAGAGGGGTTGAGCTAACGACACTTGCCTCGATGGCTCGAGTGTCGCGCTCGGCGAGCTCGCTAACAGGTATGTCCGAGTGGAATCTGGGTCCGTCGTTCGTGATGGGTCGACTTAGCCCTCATGTGGTATTCCACTACTCCTTAACCCGCCTCCCGGTAGATGCCCGAGTCATTCTAGAGACTGACTCAGGTGGCCCATTGGCCTCCCCTCAATAGAGATTCTATGGGCATGGATCGAAGTTATGATCTAACGAGAAGGTAGAGATGACCGTGTCCGCTTCTGATAGGGTCAGGCAAAGGCTGCTAGGGCTCATCTGCATTTTCTCCCCTAGCTCTGTTTAACGCAAGGCGGCCTCGAGCCCTTCACGGGCTGGCCTTTGAACCTCGGTCGGTCGCCGCTCATATCAAATGAGATGACTACCGCTTCATGACGTGACGCGAAGCATTGTGATGCAATAATTGCATATGCGATGCTTGGATGTATGAGAATGGATGAATGAATGCTCATGCACTAGAAGAGTAAAGTGGGGTTTGGTAAAGTTACCTCGATTGCTTGAGTGATGGGTTCGGGGAGCTCTTACCGGATATGTTTGAGTGGGATCCAGGTCCATCGTTCGTGACGGAGTCGGCATAACCCGTATGGGGCATCCTACTGCTCCTTACCCGTCTCTTGGCAGCGGCCGGAGCCATCCGATTGACTTGGGAAACCTGCTAGCCTCTCCTCAATGGAGATTTCACAAGTGGGCCCCTCCAAACCCTTCCTGGGAAGGCGGAGGCTAAAGCTCGGGGTGCGGGCAACAAACTCTAGTCACGCTGGTGAGCAAAAACGCCATAGCTGCTGGGGCATAGGTTTCTTGCGGTCCGGCCAGTTTTACTCAGCATTTGTTTCCACAAACCTTGTCTCTAGGTTTTAGCATGAGAAAGGGGTCGGGTATAGAGAATGTCTACCAAATAGACACTCTTGCTAGCCCTTGAGTGAGGCCCAAACCCTTGCTGTTACTAGGGTCGGGCGTCACTTAGAGATACAAAAGGGTCGGGCACAGAGAATGTCTACCGAATAGACACTCTCTTACCAGCCCCCGACTAAGGCCTGACCCCTTGCAGTTGCTGGGGTCGGGCGTCACTTAGACATTGTGATAGCGAAACTAATAAGAGAAAACATGCATAAATTAAGGGTGACCTGTCTCTCGGCCACGGCCCGAGCCGTCCGATCGACTTGGGTGACCCGTTGGCATAAGACTTACCTTGATGGCTCAAGTGACGGGTTCGGAGAGCTCTTACCGGATATGTCAGAGTGGAATCCAAGTCCATCATTCGTGACGGAGTTAGCATAACGCGCATGGGGCATCCTACTACTCCTTACCCGTCTCTCGGCAGCGGCCCGAGCCGTCCAGCCGACTCAGGTGACCCATTAGCATAACACTTTCCTACAGAGATAGAGGATGAGATCATCCTCCCCAAGAAATTAGTTAGGCAGATAAGCCAGGCGGTGAACTTGTGTTAAGTGGACAAGCTCTTAAATTTCATTATGACCAAACAAAATTTTAGCCCTTCTCCCCTTTTTGTATAAAAAGGTTAGTGTGTTCTGACCCTTTCCGTCGTTAAGGCTGTGAAGCTCGGGGTGTGGGTGAACAAACTCTGATCACGCTGGTGAGCAAAAATGCCGTAGCCACTAGGGAGTAGGTTTCTTGCAGCCCGACCAGTTTTACTTAGCGTTTGTTTCCGCAACCCTTGCTTCTAGATCTTATCGTGAGGGAGGGTCGAGCACAGAGAATGTTTGCTAGGTGGATATACTCTTAAATGCGTTCTGACTCTTTTCGTCGTTTAAGGCCATAAAGGTCGGGGTGTGGGTGAACAAACTTAGATCACGCTAGTGAGCAAAAGCACCGTAGCCGCTGGGGCATATGTTTCTCGCAGTCCGACCAGTTTTACCCAACGTATGTATCCATGACCTTCGCTTCTAGGTCTTAACGTGAGAATGAGTTTGTAACACCCAAAATTCTTACTACAAATTAGCAATTAATTCTTAGCCTTTGTTATATTTTCTAGGTATTTTTAACTTAGGCTTAATAATAAATAGTGGATAAATAAAATAAACTATAAGGTTTAGAAACATGTTTGTTTCATTCATGCCAAAGTATATTGTTTTTGGTTGAGTGTAGGGCTAGATGTTTTGAAGTTGAATTCAAATCTTATTTGAAGTTGGCTTAGAATTGAAAATAGAGAAAATAGATTTGGAAAAGGTTTTGTTTTTGAAAAAAAATTACTTTCTTCCATTCTGGCCCAACCCTGGGTTCAGGCCTGGCCTTTTTTTTTTTTCCCCGCCTTGACTGCCCACAACCGCACTGTGCCCCTTTTCCTTCTTCCAGCGTCTTTGCAAGACGTGGCCCACCCAGCAAGACCAGCCCACTCGGTGCCCTCCCGCCTCACAGACACTAGCGCAAGACGCCCATGATCGGCACCTCACCCACGACAAAGACCCGCCAACAGACAGCGCCGCTCACCCTCTCTCTTTCTCTTCACTCACTACACATCCGGCCCCACCACAAGACCCTTTTCTTTCTTTCCTTTCTTCTTCCCAGCGTTTCCTTTCTTCTCCATGGCACCTTCCTTTCTCCAATCGCAGCCATTTGCCTGCAGTAAGAAAGCGGCCAATCCTTAAATCCGCCTACTTCCTTTCCTTCTAGCGCTCACCGCCCGGTCTATAAATCCCTGTGCCATCCCTTCTCTCTCTCCCATCCTCTGTTTCCGTCTTCCAACAGCCGCTGCCGTAGTTCTCCCTCGCCCGCACCTCGAAGCTCGACGCTGACGCCACCCAGAGATTCACCCGACCTCCCGCGCCCTTAGGTACCCCCAGTTTCATGAATTGGTCACGAATTTCTCGGATTGAACCTCACCCGCATGCTCTCTCTCTCTCTCTAGAGCTCCGCCGTCGTTGACCTAGCCCCTGGAGCCTGTCCCGAATGCCGAGAACGCCTTTACCGGACTCGTGGTGAGCTCCTAACCCTCCCCGTACCTTCCATTCTCTGTTTCTCGCCCTGGAACGTGGAACCGAGCCACCAGCATGATTCCGCCCCTAATTTGCCTCTCAACGAGTCCGCAAGGTTCCATAGATCGTGTATATGCTTTTGTTTCGTCTCGAGATGGCTGGAACCACCGTACCGGAGGCTCACCGCCATGACTGCCTTGCCAGTGGCCATGGTGTGCTCGCCAGAGTTCCTGTGTAGCAGCGCAGGACTCACTGTGCCATCCGATCGGCTCTGGACGGTCGGGATTAGATCCCACCGGTTGGATCATAACCGGTCCACCGGTTGGGCCATGGACTGGGTCTGCAGCGCCACATCAGCGCACCCATGCACGCGTGGTGCACCGTGCCACTCACACACCGCCACGTGGCCACCCAGTCAGCAGCCGGGTCAAACCCACAGTCAAGCGCGCCACTTTTGCGTTTTAACCCCTCTATTTTCTCAGAATCAACCCGCGGTACTCATCAGTTCAAAAGTGGTCGGGCAAAGGCCGCTGGGGCTCATCTGTGTTTTCTCCTCTGGCTCTGTTTGACATGAGGCGGCCTCGAACCCTTCATGGGTCGGCCTTGAACCTCGGTCGGTCAGTTCTCGAGTTAGGGTCGGGCGGCTTGAGCCCTCGAGCCCCATTGGGCTTGGTAGGGGTTGGCTATGTTTTATCGTCACCCGTCCGTGGTTTTCGCAATCGAGGGTTGAGCTAACGACACTTGCCCTCGATGGCTTGAGTGTCGCTCGGCGAGCTTCGCTAACAGTATGTCCGAGTGGAATCTGGGTCCGTCGCTTAAGTGATGGGTCGACTTAGCCCTCATGTGGTATTCCACTACTCCTTAACCCGCCTCCCAGAGATGCCCGAGTCATTCTAGAGACTGACTCAGGTGGCCCATTGGCCTCCCCTCGATAGAGATTCTATGGGCATGGATCGAAGTTATGATCTAACGAGAAGGTAGAGATGACCGTGTCCGCTTCTGATAGGGTCAGGCAAAGGCTGCTAGGGCTCATCTGCATTTTCTCCCCTAGCTCTGTTTAACACAAGGCGGCCTCGAGCCCTTCACGGGCTGGCCTTTGAACCTCGGTCGGTCGCCGCTCATATCAAATGAGATGACTACCGCTTCATGACGTGACGCGCGAAGCATTGTGATGCAATAATTGCATATGCGATGCTTGGATGTATGAGAATGGATGAATGAATGCTCATGCACTAGAAGAGTAAAGTGGGGTTTGGTAAAGTTACCTCGATTGCTTGAGTGATGGGTTCGGGGAGCTCTTACCGGATATGTTTGAGTGGGATCCAGGTCCATCGTTCGTGACGGAGTCGGCATAACCCGTATGGGGCATCCTACTGCTCCTTACCCGTCTCTTGGCAGCGGCCGGAGCCATCCGATTGACTTGGGAAACCTGCTAGCCTCTCCTCAATGGAGATTTCACAAGTGGGCCCCTCCAAACCCTTCCTGGGAAGGCGGAGGCTAAAGCTCGGGGTGCGGGCAACAAACTCTAGTCACGCTGGTGAGCAAAAACGCCATAGCTGCTGGGGCATAGGTTTCTTGCGGTCCAACCAGTTTTACTCAGCATTTGTTTCCACAAACCTTGTCTCTAGGTTTTAGCATGAGAAAGGGGTCGGGTATAGAGAATGTCTACCAAATAGACACTCTTGCTAGCCCTTGAGTGAGGCCCAAACCCTTGCTGTTACTAGGGTCGGGCGTCACTTAGAGATACAAAAGGGTCGGGCACAAAGAATGTCTACCGAATAGACACTCTCTTACCAGCCCCCGACTAAGGCCTGACCCCTTGCAGTTGCTGGGGTCGGGCGTCACTTAGACATTGTGATAGCGAAACTAATAAGAGAAAACATGCATAAATTAAGGGTGACCTGTCTCTCGGCCACGGCCCGAGCCGTCCGATCGACTTGGGTGACCCGTTGGCATAAGACTTACCTTGATGGCTCAAGTGACGGGTTCGGAGAGCTCTTACCGGATATGTCAGAGTGGAATCCAAGTCCATCATTCGTGACGGAGTTAGCATAACGCGCATGGGGCATCCTACTACTCCTTACCCGCGACTACCACTTCGACGACATCGCCTGGAAGGACAACCGATATCTTCCCCGCTATCGGAGCGGACAGTCTACATGCAACATCGCTGCACCACTTGGAGAGGCAAACTTGAGGTTGAGGCCTGCCTTGTTGTGCTTGGCAGAGACCAACACTAACTTGGATCAGGTCTTGGACGAGCTCGATGTCATGGGGAAGGCCTATCTACAGCTTGCCCGTGAGAATGCTACACTGAAGCAGCAGCTAGGAGGTCTAGATGTGGAAGAGCCAGGAGTACCTGCTCAGTCGCCCTCAAGGAACAGAGGAGAGTTTGGAGACCCCAGCACCAGCACCAACGTCGACCCGTACCCATAGGAGAGTCTTAAAAATATGTAATAAATACGCGTAGATGCGCGAGAGAGTGTTTAGTTTCTTTCTTTTAATGGTTGAACAAGTGTTACTTTCATGGTTGGATGTTTATCATTATGAATAATGTTTGATTTGGATCTTTGATATGATTGTGATGACTTGTGGGCATGTCCACGGTCATTTAGTTAAGGTTAAGGTTTAAGGATATTATGAATAAATAGTTAGGTTTCGTTTTATCATGCTGTCCATTCTGTATCATTCTGAGCAATCTGTCTTTATCAGTTCATATCTCATAATCTAGTTGTCCAATGGTCATGAAAATTTTATGGAGATAAGTAGACTTCAACATCTTTCTTTTGGATCTGGAATCACCTCAATACCTATTATAAATTGTGAGATACAGCTGTTGTAAGTTGAGGTTTCTGTGCTGTCAGAATTCTAGAACAGTACTTCTTGTCGTCTGAATTTGACTAAGTAAACGTCAGAATCTGGAAAAGACTTCTAAACGAAAGTTGTAGACAATTTCATAAGTTTTCTAGAAAGGTAAAATACGCAATCATATGATAAACAGATAGTGAGATATACTCGTTTTACTGCACAGTTGTTCAACTTGCCAGAAAAGTTCAGAACAAATATCTTCTTGTATACCCTACATATATCTCTTGTCTACACCTACTCTTGTTACACCATTATATTTTAAGAGTTATATGATTGGACATGTGAGACTTATATGATGCATCTACATATGGTGAACACCAGGAGGAACAACTAGGGAGATGAGGAACTGCCACCACCACCTCCAGTCACCATGGAGCAGCTGATGATGATGCGATACCACGATTGCTTGATGAGATGGCCCGAAACATGCGTAAACATGGGGCAAGGGAATGGGAATGCACCCCTCATGCTAGAGATAAGAGGGAGAGTTCTGAAGGACACCCACCTGTATTTAAGCACTCTGCTGACCCACTCTAGGTGACGGTAGCTCTACGTGCCATTGAGAGGCAAGCTGAGAGTGCCCAGTGTGATGATAAGGAGAAGGTGCTATATGCTTCGGATAGTTGCAAGGTGTAAGTGCAATCAAGCCCTATTGTGGGTTTTGGTATTGATGATCACCAAATTAGAGGACTAATGAGATTTATCGAGATGACAAGCAGGGAATCAAAGAATGATGATGATGAATAGGTTGCAGGTGTTGTAATTACAAAAGGTAGCCAGACCTAGCTCAAGGGAGGTTTAAATTCTTTTATGTTTTGAATTTGAGTTTAGGAAAAGCCGTACTATCAAGAGGGATTTTAGGACAGTTGGTCAACTGTTGAATCAGATGCTCAAATTCACATATTTACATCCTTCCACCTAGTCAAAATAGCCAGCCAAATTTCATATCATATTACCTGTTTTGGCTAGGGCGGCAGTGCCGCCCTGTTAATAGCGGCAGTGCCGCCCTTAACTGACCGTTGGGCTCGGGGGGTATTTATACCCTTTAGGCCTGGCCACAACGGTCATCTTCTCCACTGACTCACTCTGCTCGAAAACAGATAGAACCAAAGCTCACCTCTCTCCTCCATTGCTGCTCCTCCATCCCTCAAGCTAATCCTTAATTCCAACCATCAAAACTTGAGAGAAAAGGTAGCAAAACTCGATTGGAGAGGAGATCCACTGATTCCCAAAGTCTAAGAGCATTTGGTTCACGTTTGGCCGGCGGTTCTAGGGTTTGTTACTCTTGGAGCTTGCTCCTAGCCGGCTAGGCGTCGCCCTTGTGCTTGCCAACTCATGTGGCAGTCTTCAGAGGTTTGTAACCTCATTCGAAAGCTAAGAAATCACCCCTCACTTCAAGAGTTCACTCTCTTGATTTGAGAACGAGGGTAAAGCAAGCCTTTGTGGCAAGCTCAAGCCTTTTGTGGCTTCCTCAACAACGTGGACTTAGGCAAACCTTAGTGGTGAGCTGAACCACGGGATAAATCATGTGTCTTGTGTGCTTTATCTTCTTTATACCTATTGTTTACATTGTTGCTAGGGTTTAGTTGCTCGATTCACTGTTGTATGAAGATTTTGTGGTATCCAGTCTTCGAACTGGATCTTGGCTTTATATTGTAGGATTAAGCAGCTAGTTAGGTCAGGTTCATATCTGTTAAATCTCAACTATGTTAGATTATTTTTCGTAGAGCGGCAGTGCCGCCCTCTGTTCTAACAGAGTTTCGAGTTGAATTTTTACAGCCTATTCACCCCCTCTAGGCCTTCTTTATCTTTAAGTAGATCCTACAAGTGGTATCGTGAGGAGGTTGCTTCAGACACGCTTCACCGCGTGAAGTATGGAAGAAGGAGAAGGTTCGAAGAACGTTCGATCTGCGGACGCAAGTGGTGTGCACGCCGAGGATGTTGGCAGCAGCAGCGAGCTGTCTATGTCCACAACAAGTGATGCCACCATCAAAGAACCCAAGACCACCGATGCCGAAAAAGAAAGGCAAGAAAAAGAAAGAAAGCCGCAAAGATCGCAATAAGAGAAGCTAGAGAGAAGAAGAAAGAAGAAGCAAAGGCTCAAAGACAAGAAAAGAGAAAAGAAGCTAGAAGAATCACAAGAGAGGCAAGAGCCAAGAGAAGGGCAAAGAAGAGCTCAAGAGCAAGAGAAGAATGAGTATGATGCATCATCTAGTGAACTCTCTAGTAGCTCGGACGATGGAGATGATGATGTGTCATATCATGCTTCAAAAGATAGCAAGGAGGTGAAGAGCAAGGACAAAAGAAGGATAGCAAGGACAAGGGCAGCAATAACAACAAAAACAAATATACCGCCGTATCCTTTAATTATTCTTATTTGTCTAACCATAACAAAAGGTCTCTTGTGAATGTGCCCACAGGCAAGTTGCCTCATTTTGATGGGACAAACTTTGCCAAGTGAAAGCACTTAATGAGTGCCTATCTTGTAGGTCTTCACCCCGGTCTTTGGGAGATTGTGGTGAATGGATTGCAGCCACTGGAAGATTCCGAAGCACCAACAAATGAAGAGTTAGTTGTTGTCCTTCTAAATGGCCAAGCCACAAGTATTCTTCTTAGTGCCTTGGATGGAAATGAGTACAACCGAGTGATGAATGTCAATGTTGTAAAACAGATTTGGGACACTTTGCATCTAGCATATGAAGGTGTTGATAAAGTAAGGAAGGCTAAGATTGATTTGTTGATGGCCAAGCTCAATAGGTTTGTGATTGTTGATGGAGAGGGGACACAAGAGATGTTTGATAGATTGATGACCTTGGTGGGCAAGATTAGAGGCTATGGATGTGATGAGCTTGATGATCACAAAGTGGTGAAAGTTATGTTGGAAGCTTACTCACCAAGAAATGAGACCGTAGTCACCTTGATTAGAGATAAGAAGAAGTTTGAGCACTTCACACCAAATGATGTGCTCGGAAGATTGTTGACATTTGACATGCAAAGAGAAGAAGCAAATGAGAGGAGAAGACTTGGTGAGTTGCAAGCCAAGTTAGAGGGCATGAAAATCAAGTAAGTAGCTCTCAAGGCAGATAAATCAAGCAATCAAGACACCTCCAATAAGGCAAGGGGCAGCAAGCAAGCATCAACAAGTAAACCCAAGGAAATCAAGTCAACTCCACAAAATGATGATCCAAGTTCATCCTCAAGTGAAGATGAAGATGTTGGGGCTGATTATATGAAGATTGATGACATGGCTTTGTTTATGAAAAGCTATCACAAGGGGTTGAAAAAGAATGGGTATAAGATAGTACAAAGAAGGTTTCCAAACAAGAAGAAGAGGACTTGCTACAATTGTGGCAGCACGGAGCACTTCGTTGCTAAGTGTCCCTATGACAAGAAAGAAAACAAATACAAGAGGGACAATAATGAGGGCAAGCATGAACATAAAAAGAGATACAAGCAAATGGGAGAGGCACACATTGGCCATGAGTGGGACTCAACTAAGGAGTCAAGTGAAGAGGATGTGAAGGTTACAACCGTGGCCATTCAAAAGTCATCCTCCACACCAAGGCTCTTCAACAACATGTCCGATGATGATGACCACCGCTTCACTCACGTTTGTCTTATGGCAAAGGGTGAGAAGGTAAAACGAAGAGCCAAATCTCCTCCACCTCCTTGTGACATCTCTAGTAGTGAACTTAGTGATTCTAGTGATGTTGAGAAATATACTAAGTTGACTAAAAAGTTAGATTCTAAAACCAAGCTCTTTATCATGAATCTAATGGAGGAATTAGAAAGTGTCAAAGCCGAGCTAGCCGATAGAGATGATTATCTTGAGGAAACTGAAAAGATATATATTGGCTGCAAGGAAGCTCTTGAGTTGAGAGAGAAGTGAGTTGGACTCTTTGAGCAAGGCCTTGGCCGAAGAACAAAGAGAACATGCTCTCACAAAGAAGGCAAATATTGCACTCAATGACAAGTATTGTGTCTTAATTGAAAAGCACAACAAACTTGAGAAGCAATATAACCTTCTATGCGAGAGCACCTCACATCCCTCTAACACAAATGACACTTCTATTCCCTCCACTAGCCAAGGATGTGGAAAATGCTATAATCTTGACTTAAATGTTCATTCCACTAACCTTGTAAACTTGGAGGTTATGAAAAAGGAGATTGCTAGGCTCAATGCTATGTTAGGAAAAAGGTGCATGGAAGGCAAGAAACCTGCTGGTGGCAAAGGTGAAAAACCAAAGAGGCCACAATAAAAAGATGGAAGAAATCCATGCATCAAAGATGGGCTTTGACACACTCATGGAGGTAAAACCAATGGGAGAAAGGTAATCAATGGATATGAGTGTGTTCAGTTCATGAGCAAAGGGCAGGAAGGTACAGATAGGTCTGCACAGATGGTGGCACAAGGCCAACCCAGAGCAAACACACCCATGACCTATGGGCGGCAAGGCACCAATGTAAAGGGTAGTAGTGCCGCCCCCCATAGAAAAGGGAAGACCACCACCTCCTCCTCTGCTCATGTCCAGCCCAAGAAGAAGGTGTCTCATCTAGAGCAGGTTGTCCAGAAATCAAAGAAATCTATCTGGATCACTCCAAATAGATATACTTACTAACCAAAGGCAAAAACACCTCCATAATGTTTGGATTCTAATTTTGTTTTGCAGTACAACAGCAAGGGGGATGTGTTTGCCAAGTTTGTTGGCAATGGTCGAAATGCTTATCATAATGCTTTTATTTGGGTTTCTAAAGTTCTTGTGACTAACATGCAAGGCCCCAAGAATATTTGGAGACCTAAAACTAGGAACTAAACTTGCTTTGCAGGCATACTCCTCTGGTGGGTCAAGTTGGGTGCTTGACAGCGGATGTACAAATTATATGACCGGAGAAAGGAGTATGTTCTCATCATACTCCCCAACTACAAATTTAGATGAGAATATCATATTTGGTGATAATTCAAAAGGGGGTGTGATTGGACTTGGTAAAGTAGCTATTACACTTGATCATTTAATTACAAATGTCTTGCATGTTGATTCCTTGAAATACAATCTGCTGTCCGTTTCTCAATTATGTGAGATGGGCTACAATTGTCTTTTCACGGATAAGGGTGTGGAAGTCTCTAAGAGGGAGGATTCCTCTATTGTCTTTACAGGTCACCTCAAGAACAAGCTTTATCTAGTTGATTTCAACAAAGGAAAAGCTAAGCTTGAGACCTATTTAGTGGCAAAATCTAGCATGGGTTGGCTATGGCATCGCCGACTAGCTCATGTTGGGATGAGGAACTTGGCCAAACTCCTAAAAGACAACCACATTCTTGGACTAACCAATATTCAATTTGAGAAAGACAGGATTTGTAGTGCTTGCCAAGCCAGAAAGCAAGTAGGTGTACCTCACCCACCAAAGAGCATCATGACCACTACACAACCGTTGGAGTTGATTCACATGGATCTCTTTGGACCGGTCACCTACATAAGCATTGGGGGTAACAAATATGGTTTAGTTATTGTTGATGATTATTCCTGGTTCACTTGGTTGTTCTTTGTCTATGATAAGTCCCAGGTGCAAGAGAAAGTCAAGATATTTGTGAGAAGGGCACAAAGGGAGTTCGGTCTTCTTATCAAGAAGATAAGAAGTGACAATGGGACCGAATTTAAGAACACTCTAGTTGAAGAGTTTCTTGATGATGAGGGCATCAAGCATGAGTTTTCAACTCCTTACACCCCTCAATAAAATGGTGTAGTAGAGAGGAAGAACCGTACACTTCTTGATATGACAAGGACAATGCTAGATGAATACAAGACGTCGGACCTCTTTTGGAGTGACGCCATCAACACCGCTTGCCATGCCATCAACCGTCTCTACTTACACAAGAAACTCAAGAAGACTTCATATGAGCTTCTAACCGGTAACAAACCAAAGGTGTCTTACTTTAGAGTGTTTGGGTGCAAATGTTTTATACTTAACAAAAGACCCAAAACCACTAAATTTGCACCTAAAGTTGATGAAGGCATTCTTCTTGGTTATGGATCAAATGAGCATGCCTATCGTGTCTTCAACAAAACCATGGATAGAGTTGAAGTCACGGTAGATGTGACATTTGATGAATCTAATGGCTCTCAAGTGGAGCAAGTTGATTCAAGTGTTGTAGGAAAGGAGGATCCACCATGTGAGGCAATCAAGTAAATGGCTATAGGTGACATTAGGCCACAAGAAGATCAAGCCACTGATGATGAGGATCCCTAGGCTGTTGCTGCACAAATTTCCGCCGACGTACTCCATCGACAAGGGCAGCACTCACTGCTTGAACATCAAGCAGGCAGCAAAGGTTACACTCATGAGGGCGGCGAAGGCCGCCCATCTACTTCAAAGCAGCAGTTCCTTCCTTCAACTTCTACACCACCTCAAGGACTCAACCTGGAGCCTATCTTTGAACTAGAAGAGGCTGGAGGTCTAGAAGAGGAACAGAGAGATGTTGAGCATCCAAGGCTACGTCAAACTATACAACGGGATCATCCCGTTGACAACATCCTTGGAAGCATTCGAAAGGGGATAACAACTCGTTCACATTTAGCAAATTTTTATCAATATTACTCGTTTGTTTCCTCTTTGGAACCTCTCAAGGTAGAACAAGCACTTGGACATCCGGATTGGGTCATGGCCATGCAAGAAGAGCTCAACAACTTTGAAAGAAATCAAGTGTGGAAATTGGTGGAAAGACCCAATACCAATGTCATTGGTACCAAGTGGGTCTTCCGCAACAAGCAAGATGAAAATGGCGTGGTGACAAGGAACAAAGCAAGATTGGTGGCCCAATGCTTCACTCAAGTAGAGGGCTTAGACTTTGAAGAAACATATGCACCGGTGGCAAGACTTGAAGCAATTCGAATGCTTCTAGCCTTTGCTGCCCATCATGACTTCAAGCTATACCAAATGGATGTCAAGAGTGCATTACTCAACGGTCCAATACAAGAGTTGGTGTATGTGGAGCAGCCACCGGGGTTTGAAGATCCCAAATTTCCCCACCATGTCTATAAACTCCAAAAGACGCTCTATGGGCTTAAGCAAGCACCAAGAGCATGGTATGAATGCCTTAAGGAATTCTTGCTCAAACAAGGCTTTGAAATAGGCAAAGCCGACCCTACACTCTTTACTCACAAAGTTGGAAATGATATATTTGTGTGCCAAATATATGTCGATGACATAATATTTGGTAGTACTAATCATGTGTATTGTGATGAGTTTAGTAGGATTATGGCTAAGAGATTTGAGATGTCCATGATGAGTGAGCTGAAATTCTTCCTTGGATTTCAAATCAAGCAAATGAAGGAAGGGACATTCATTAGCCAAACCAAGTGCACCCATGATATGCTTAACAAGTTCGACATGGTGAATGCCAAGCCTATCACAACTCCCATGCTAACTAATGGACATCTTGATCTAAATGAAGAAGTGAAAGCCACTGACATCAAGGTATATTGTTCTATGATCGGCTCTTTACTTTACTTATGTGCATCTAGGCCGAACATAATGCTTAGTGTATGCATGTGTGCTAGATTTCAAGCTAACCCAAAAGAGTGCCATTTAGTGGTTGTTAAAAGAATCTTGAGATATTTAGTACACACTCCTAACATTGGCTTGTGGTATCCCAAGGGCTCCAAGTTCAATCTACTTGGCTATTCGGATTCTGATTATGCCGGTTGCAAGGTAGATAGAAAAGGCACTTCGGGGACATGTCAATTCCTTGGACGGTCCCTAGTGTCTTGGAGTTCTAAGAAGCAAAATTGTGTAGCCCTTTCCACCGCCGAAGCCGAGTATGTTGCAGCCGGTGCATGTCGTGCTCAATTACTTTAGATGAGGCAAACCCTTCGTGATTTCGGATGTCAATTCACCAAAATCCCACTCTTGTATGAAATGAAAGTGCCATAAATCTTGCAAACAATCCCGTAAGCCACTCAAGAACCAAACACGTAGACATCCGACATCATTTCTTGAGAGACCACGAAACCAAAGGAGATATCGAAATTCATCATGTGAGCACCGAAAAACAACTAGCCGATATCTTCACTAAGCCTCTCGATGAGTCAAGGTTTTGTGCTTTGCGTAGTGAGCTAAATATACTTGATTCTCGTAACTTGGTTTGAAATATAGCACACCTCTATTTGACTACCTAGTGAAGTAGGAAAATGATTTAAAAGGATATTATGTTGTGTTTCAAAATCATTTCAAAAGGCCAACTAAGTGTCATGACCATTGTCTGTATTGTTGATTGCTTACTGGTCATGATATTTAGAGAATATATATCCATATCTGAGGTGAAGGAGGTCATAAAGTTTAAGCGTAATCCCTGCAAAATTGGCAGGGCGGCAGTGCCGCCCATCCTGGCCGGCAGTGCCGCTCTCTGAAAACTGGGCCGTTTTCAGCCAATTTTGGCTGGGTTGCGGGGCCCGTTCTCTTCTATTTATTCCTTCTCTGGCCCCCGACCTAGCTCTCTCCTTCTCTCCCAGCCGATGCCGACGCCCGTGCTCTCTCTTCCTCTCTCTCAAGCACGTGCCGCCGCCGTTCTTCACGACCTGCCACCCCGGTAGTGCCGCCCCTGCAGCAGGCCGAGGCTCTTCTTCGCTGGTCACTGTAGGAGGCTCCTAGCCGAGCCGTTTCTTCTCTTCTCCCTCCACTCCAACGGTTTGGAAGCAAGGTGAAACCCTAACCTCTTTTTGATCTATGCAATGTGAAGCTTTTAGTCATAGATTTCAGTTTCTAGGGGGAGCATGAAGGGTTTAGAAAGGTTTTTGATGGTTGAATCAAATTGATTTTGGATTTCACCGATTGATGATTTTGGGGAGAGCGGCAATACCGCCCATGGGACCATTAATGGCATCCCTAGCAGATTCTAACTGCTATACTCAATCTCACAAATCCGATGAAATTCAGAATGGATTGGATTCATTTATCAAAAATTGTTTCTAAAGTTTTTTCATACTCAATCTTTCAATTCATGGCTAGGGTTTCATGTATTTTTTGCTTAGACTGTGATTCTAAAATTGTGATGATGAATAGACATTGTTGGAAATAGGATTTAACCAGAACAAGAAA
The DNA here is from genome assembly GCA_904845875.1 of Miscanthus lutarioriparius. NCBI lineage: Eukaryota > Viridiplantae > Streptophyta > Magnoliopsida > Poales > Poaceae > Miscanthus > Miscanthus lutarioriparius. Next base: position 10,530,396 of record CAJGYO010000007.1, on the reverse strand, counting down.
ATTGAAGATGAAATAGTGAAGCAACTGAGGGCGGCAGTGCAGGCCTCAGGGGGCGGCAGTGCCGCCCTACCATGCTGATTCCAAATCCAGCACTGCTTCCTGTGTCATCTTCAAAATTCTTTTTCTTGTTAAAACCTGCTTTCAGCTGTGTCTAACTCATTATCTTTTACAGTTTCTTATCAAGTCTCATTTAAATTGCATAGATGGACCGTGGAAAAAGGAAGGTGTTGACAACCAAGCAAAAGGTCAAGAGAGGCAGGGGACAGGCAAGCTATACTCATAGAGACAGAAATCTTGATGAAGATCTTACTGAAGAGGAAAATATTCAGAGGATGGGAAGAACCATTCGTGTGTGGCCTGACTCTCCTTTACATCTTTCAGAGTTTGATAGCAGCTACATGAGAGATAACACTGATAGGTTCGACCTCATTCCTCCCCAAAACAGTGATGGTCATAGAGTTGTTGATTATTTCATGAGTTAGAAGAAGACAGGTGAAGCTAGAGAGATTGATCCCTACTCCTCTGACAGATCCGATGGCATTGATTATAGATTTTGGAATGCTTTCCAATCTGATTTTTATACTACAGCCATTCTATCCAAGTCAAAGGGCAAGATTAGCAAGATGCATTACATTGACTTTGGTGACTTGGAGAGCAGGAATGATCATCAGTTTGCTACAGCAATCAAGACCTGTGACCGCTTTGAGATGACAGACATCATGAGTTTTAGGTATGATTGGAACAAGGAGATTCTTGCTCAATTCCATGCTACCTACTATTGGAACAGGGAAGTGGATGAGCTTCATTGGATGACTGATGGGCGACATTATCGTATTAATTTTGTCACATTTTGTCGTATTCTTGGTTTTGGTCACATCCACAGGGGATATGAAAGGATACATAATGAGCGTCGTCTTGAACCAATGGAAGTAAGCTTCATGTGGGAGGATCAAAATCTGGCAGTTCCTGATTGGTCAAGGACAAAGCTCAAGAGCTTTTATTACATCATGAACAATCTTTTCAGGATCACTCTCAACCCTAAAGACAATGCAACATACTTGAATGGCTATATTACTAATGTGTTGTCTAGGTTTCCCAGCAGTGAGAAGTTCAATGTTCCAAGATTCATTTGGGTTGAGCTAGCTTATGCCATGGATGATGGGAGGAGATCTTTGCCCTATGCTCCTTACCTCATGTTTATGATTGAGAGAGTGACTGGCATGTGGTTTCCAAAGGATTGTGAGCACACTATTTACAAGATCAAGAAGACCCATGGTGGCTTAGGGGGGCTTGGTTCAGCTACTCAACACACTAGTTCTGGAGGACTTGGAGATAGTGGGGCAGCAGGCCTTCACCCTTCTGGAGCTACACAGAGAGATATTCCTGAGCCGTCCAGGGCTAGGGAACAAAAGAAGAAATCAAAGTGGGGAAAGATGAGTGCATGGATGAAGGCAATCTTTGGTCATTGTGCATATACTTCACAGACTGTTTATGAGGATAGAATGGAGAACAGGAAAGTCATGAGGGCATGCTAGGGAGATGGCAGGGCTACCACCACTTCCACCAAAGTCACGATCGTCACCTCGGTTTCTGACTTGCCTCACCTTTCTTCTTCCGATGAGGAGCAGGATCACCACATGAGCACCATGATGAGCGGCAGGATGATCAGCAAACATGAGCACTCATATGAGCCATTCAACAAGATTATGGATACCCACAGGGGTAGCATTTTGAGGAGCCACCAATGCAAGAAGATCTTGGTGCGATTCACCCAACAGAGGGCCGATCCACAGTACAGCAGCTTTGTTTCGCACATACTCCAGGAGACCACGCCCTTCGATAGATCAGGCAGGGACTTCTACTTCAGCTAGGGTAGCACCTCCGCGATGTTCAGCACGCTTCACTTCGCACACCCATGTTGCCGGACGTGCCCACGTCAACTCCGACAGTGATGAGTGATTTCTCTTCTTTTTCTTCTCTTTTTGGTATTTGATGCCAAAGGGGGAGAAAAATAGAGGGGTCAACAGTTTTTCGACGCCATGTGTTCTTCGCTGTTGCGCTTATTGTTTAGATCCGATGAGAGTAGCTGTTAGGTTGTGAGTTTGAGAGTCGCTCAAAACACTATTTTATGAAATTATGCTACTTTGTGACTTAATTTGCTTCGGATATGGGCATGTATTCATGGTTACTATTTTAGCTTGTCATATTCTGAGTTTAGATTATTTTATATACATATGATCTTCTGTAGAAATTTGATTGCTATCTGACTAGTATGGTCAGGACGGCAGTGCCGCCCTCTGGGGCCGGCAGTGCCGTCCTGTGCTGTATCAGCCAGAATCTTGTGTGCTTGAACTGATAAAAAATGTCATATGCATCATGTTTATTCCTATGACACTTTGCTCAGCACTCCACAGCAGGCATGGATGTAGGGGGAGGCTCCCATCACACCTAAAATGTGAATCATGGCCTTTTATGCCAAATTGAGAATTCAAATCTTTATTCACATATTTAGGGGGAGGCTCCTACACCCATGGTTCGAAAATCTCAGTTTAGATTTCATATCATTTGTAAGCTCTAATTAGGTTGTCATCAATTACTAAAAAGGGGGAGATTGTAAGTGCAATCAAGCCCTATTGTGGGTTTTAGTATTGATGACCACCAAATTAGAGGACTAATGAGATTTATCAAGATGACAAGCAGGGAATCAAAGAATGAGGATGATGAACAGGTTGCAGGTGTTGTAATTACAAAAGGTAGCCAGACCTAGCGCAAGGGAGGTTTAAATTCTTTTATGTTTTGAATTTGAGTTTAGGAAAAGCCGTACTATCAAGAGGGATTTTAGGACAATTGGTCAACTGTTGAATCAGATGCTCAAATTCACATATTTACATCCTTCCACCTAGTCAAAACAGCCAGCCAAATTTCATATCATATTACTGTTTTGGCTAGCTAGGGCGGTGTGGTTACCGCTAAGAGCGAAAAGGTCATGTTTAATCGACCAAGGGCTCGGGGGTATTTATACCCTTCAGGCCCAGCCCACAACGGTCATCTTCTCCACTGACTCACTCTGCTCGAAAACAGACAGAACCAAAGCTCACCTCTCTCCTCCATTGTTGCTCCTCCATCCCTCAAGCTAATCCTTGATTCGAACCATCAAAACTTGAGAGAAAAGGCAGCAAAACTCGATTGGAGAGGAGATCCACTGATTACCAAAGTCTAAGAGCATTTGGTTCACATTTGGCCGGCGGTTCTAGGGTTTGTTACTCTTGGAGCTTGCTCCTAACTGGCTAGGCGTCGCCCTTGTGCTTGCCAACTCGTGTGGCAGTCTTCAGAGGTTTGTAACCTCATTCGAAAGCTAAGAAATCACCCCTCACTTCAAGAGTTCACTCTCTTGATTTGAGAACGAGGGTAAAGCAAGCCTTTGTGGCAAGCTCAAGCCTTTTGTGACTTCCTCAACAACGTGGACTTAGGCAAACCTTAGTGGTGAGCTGAACCACGGGATAAATCGTGTGTCTTGCGTGCTTTATCTTCTTTATACCTGCTGTTTACATTATTGCTTGGGTTTAGTTACTCGATTCACTGTTGTGTGAAGATTCTGTGGTATCCAGTCTTCGAACTGGATCTTGGCTTTATATTGTAGGATTAAGCAACTAGTTGGGTCAGGTTCATATCTATTAAATCTCAACTGTGTTAGATTATTTTTCATAGAGCGGCAGTGCCGCCCTGTAAGGCCGGCAGTGCCACCCTCTGTTCTAACAGAGTTTTGAGTTGAATTTTTACAGGCCTATTCACCCCCCCTCTAGGCCTTCTTTATCTTCTAGTAGATCCTACACAAGGAGCTGCTCTGGATTGGTGGGACTCATTCTGCTTTGGCCGTACCGAAGCTAAACCCATCACTTAGGCCGAGTTCCGCAGTGCGTTCCGCTCTCACCACGTGCCTACGGGACCGATGAAGCTAAAGAAGTTCTTGGCTCTCAAGCAGAGGAGGAAGATGATGATATGTGGTGGAGGAAGGGCTCTCGGTGCCCTCTCCCAAGTTGCCTTAATCTCAAGTGCGAGCGGAGGCGATGGAATAGAATGGAGTGTTTGGTGATCGAATTGGGATCCTCTCCTCAAGGTCCGACCTTATCCATTATATAACGAGATAGGTCAGGTACATGGCGGTTTGGAGGTTCTAGTCTATGGTCTACATACACCGAGTCTAGGAGGGCCTTGTAGCGGTGCGTTGTGGGATCTGTTGAGGTGCCTTTGAGCCAAAGAAGCCTAGGCGTCGTCTGGTTGCTCTGCTCGACACTGTGTGTGTCGACGATGTCGGCTTAGACTAGCCTCCCCTGTGTGAGACCTTCTAGAGTCTTCTTGGTGGCGAAGGAGCTTGGATCCAGGGGTCGACATGCGGGCCCAGGAAGCTCTCGAGCCCCCCTGGAGGTCAGCTGAAGCTTTGTCTTCTTGTGTCATGCCCCGGACATGACCCTATCGGAGGAGCAGCTAGCAAGGGCATGCCTAGGGAGTGGCACCGGGAGCCCCAGTGCATCGGTAGCCCAAGGCTTGTCTTCTTGTGCTCGGTCCTTGGTTGGCATCGTTAGCTCGGTAGGAGCCAAGGGCTAGCCTAGAGATGCTATAGATCGGGTGCCCAAGGCTCGGGAAGCCCCAAGCCCCAAAGTGGAGCTACTGGTCGAGTCAGCTTGGTTGGATCTCTTTGCCGAGGGTGCGCGCCTCAGCGATCCTTAAGGGGTCGGTCGGGGGTCTTCTTTGTTTGGGAACCATTGGACCCGAGACTTAACATACCCTTATGTTAGGATCTCGTCAGGAGCCCCCAAGCCCTTCGTGGCCTCACTTGGCGTGATGGTGATGAAGGGCTGAATTCGATCTTCTAGTGACCGAACCCTCCTTGGTGGGGATGGCTTCCGCTAACAAGAGTGATGCGCCTTGCTTGGGGCCTTCTTCTCCATTGTGATTGGCGTTGCTCGGTTGTTGGGGCCGAGGGAAGACGGTGCTGATCCCTTTGTGAGTCTATGTCACTTGGGTCTTTGACTCGAGCGAGGGCTCGGTGAACTCATCTAGGAGTTGCCGACTGTTGGCCCGGGGGTGCCCTCCTTTCTGACCGGGGCCTGCCGTGAGCCGGGTGATCAAGAGCGCTGGGCTCTGGCTCGAGGCCGTCTAATCATCCAAAGCACCACGCCCTTTTAAGGGCTATGATAACAGGTCCCGATCCTCTCAAGTTGGTCTTCTAGGGCTGACCCGGTGTGGCCACGGATTGGGGAGATGGGAGCGCTCTAAGGCTCAGACAAAGGCACTCATTGGGCTCACTACTCAGCAGCTCCCGCCCAACCCTGAGGAGTTGGTTGGTTTTGGGGGATGCGCCACTCGAGTGCCCCATCGATCGGGGGTCAGCTGCCTGCCCTGGGAGCAGGCACAACCCCCAAGGCCACTTTGACCTCAAAGTCTTCATAGGCTCTATCGAGCCTTCAGCTCAGGGCTGATGTTCCCTCGGTGGGCTAGGCTACCACGACAATAGCCTCATTGGCCAGATTGTCGCGCCTGTGGTACTAGCAGGTAAGTCTGTGAGGACCCCAAGTTTACGGTCATTCCGTGCCTTGGTCATGTCCCCTAGGAGGGAGATTCTTGACTTCTCAACTGAGTGAAAGTGCATCTAGCCCTTTAGTGGGTTTTGAATGATTGAATGACAACACGATTAAAGATCTAACATATTCACTAAGTGTTGGACATGAAATTGGTTATCTCACGGATATTTGATTAAATTGTATAAAGCCAAAATGATGTGTTGTTGTATAAACAATCTAGCTCAAGCACAAGACAATAATGCAAATGGAATTCATGCAAAGGCTTATTTATTGTGGGATTTCCATATACGATATGAAAGCAAGCACAGTAAGAATTAATTAATGAGACATGAGGGATTGCATATGGAATGGTCTCATATTTGAAGCTTGCTAAATTGAAATGAAAAAGATAACAATACAAATGAATGGATGATTCAACACAAGATGTGACTTGATGGCTTGAGATGGTGAAGATAGCAAGGAAAGGTTTCAAGGTACTAAGCAAGGGTGAAGGGCAAGCGATGGCTTGGCAGTCGAAGAACCTAGCTAGGGTGAAGAAGGAAGTACTTGCATTTAGTTGAAGTACTAATCAAGCTATGATGGTCAGATTGATGTGGAGGATCAAATCACTATTGGTGTGTTTGATGGAAGTGACTTGATACATTTGGGATTATCTATATTTGATGAATGGAATAAAGTCATGTGTTCAAGATGGCTATGCTCAAGTGAAAAGATCAAAGTTGACATGTTGGCACCCTCACTTGATGAAGATTGGAATACACGGTTTGGGTTGAAAGAGATCAACTCAAAGGGTTTAAATTCGTTATACATTTGAATTTGAGTTAATAGGAATGCTGTACTATTAAGAGGGATGCATCATGTTGATAGATGATCATTCATAAGTGCTCATGCCAACCCATGTGAGTTTTGAGTGTTTGAGAGACAAAAGACCTAACTTGTTTTTTTTTTTGCTGTTCAGCAATACGGGCGTGATACCGGACATGTCCGTATTTGCCCACCACGACAAAATTCTTGGTGTTCTCGGGTTGGTTCGTCGGGAGTTCCAACATGAGTTGGGGGTTCCGACGGTTGGGAGTTTCGATGTCTCGCGGCTCACTATCTCGTAATACTGGGACGTGTCCGTATGGCTAACCAGGCCCAATGGCTAGTTTTCAAACGAGCCAAGGGTCGAGTTCCGACTTGAGTTGGTCGGGAGTTCGGCGCAAATGAAAGTCCCGATAAGCGTCGAGAGTTCCGACACCTCGCATACTTTTCGATCAGCTATCACATGAAGATTGCAAGTCATACCGGACATATCCTATGACAACGGCTAGAAAACGGCTAGTTTTTCAAAGGGGCTATAATACCCCCAAGCCTCCATCTTTGGAGGTCATTGATTCTACCGTGAACCCACACATTTTTTAGCTTTGCCAACTCTCCCAACCCTCTCTTAGTGAGTGTGTGATCCAAATCACAAAATCCATTTGTGGGTTGAGAGAGAATTCAAAAAAGAGAGCAAGCCACCACTTGAGCACTTGTGCATATTGTCTATTTCATGATTCACATTTGTTACTCTTGGACTCTTTGGCCCTAGACGGCTAGGGCGCCGCCAGAGAGCACCCGAGAGATTGTGGTTCCCTCGAAAGTTCAGAATTGATTGATTCCACCGCCACTGCAAGGGAAGGAATCATCTAGTGGAAGGAGGAAAAGGAGTTAGAAAAGACTCTGGCTAGAGTGACCTTCGTGGTACCCTCTAGGGCTGACCTTCGCTGGGTCGCCCGTAGCCCCCTCAACGGAGAGTAGGACTCAACGGAGTCCGAACTTCGATAAAACAAATATCGTGTCTCAATTCGCATTTTATTTGATATTTGTGTTGCTCTAGCTCTTGTGCAAAGTTACCTGTGTGGCACTATCTTTAGTGGGTGCCTACAGTTGGTCTAAAGATTGAAATCAAAAGGAGCAAGTTTGGGGCTATTCTGCAGAACACGTGTATACCGTACATCGCCTGGTATACCTTCCGGACACGTCCGTATTAGAGCTCGATCTTTGAATTTATTTGATCCGTGTTCTAACTCTTGTGTTGCCGGTTCTAGGCTCCTAGGATTATTTAATATTGTTTATTTACTCGCTTGGCTAATTTGTGAGGGGTTGTATTATTGATTTGGAGTTTCCACTTGAAACTCCCATTACTAAATAGTTTTTGCTTTTAAAGGTGTTATTTTTTAGAAACGCCTATTCACCCCCTCTAGGCGGCAAAAATGCAGATCACCAAAGACTGATGGTTGCTGTCGAGAAGCAAATGTGACAATGGAGATGTCGCCTTCAAAGAACAATGCTTGTCTTTCCTCCTTTTGTTGTAATCTTTTGCCTATTTGATTCTACCTCTCCGCTTTGTAACTCTGAGAACTTTGTTTGGGCCATGTGCCCCGCCACCTACCGGCTTACGCCAACATCTGTGGCTTAATATATTTTAGGTGGGGGTCTCTTAACACACACACAACCCCCTATTATTGACCTAAAAAAAACTGAGTCACATGTCCCAAACAAACTGAATGCATCTACTCTGAATTGCAGTTTACAAACTATTTCCCAAAAATTATTACAAAAAATAGATGCCCAAATGAAACATCTTACAAGCTAATTGTTTTTGTGATTTACTAGAAAACCAAATCATGACTCCTAGAGCAAACCATAGAGTGCAACCTCTTAATGCCTCGTCTCCTAGAGTCCTAGGCCATGACGAGATTGATGTTGTAGCCCCTTCTTTGCCACTACCTCTATCCATGCTACCACTGCCATATAACCGAGCCACGAATCCTGAATTACAGCTTGCTGTGGGAACAAGCGGAGGTGTCATCGACGTGGAGGTTCTAGAAAAGTAGGGTTTTGCCTACAACAATGGGGCAAGATAATGAATCAGCTGTAGAGTGAATAGATTGGCAATGGTATAGTCCAACGACTCAATGTCATTAACTAGCCCCGTACCCCAAACCACCAGTGAGTTTTCTAGCGAATCGAAGGCATTACCTTGGTCTCCTCCCACTATGCGGTACCAAGGCACTAGATCTGTCGATGGGGCCTGTTGGATGAGCGGGCGTGTGAGGCGGGAGTCATGGATCAGAGTGGGAGCGGGGTAGCCGAGAAGCCATGGTGTCTTTAGGGCCTACCATGGCTGTCGGTGTTTTGAGTTACCACCGATGAGTAAATTTCTAGTATTGTCGTCTGTCTCGGATGGTGTGCTTAGAGGACACGAGGTTTATACTAGTTCGGGTAGAAAGTCCCTATGTCTAGTTCGTCGCTACTTCTCATGTTACTAGCACTGAAAGTTTGTAGTAGGGGTTACAAACAGGCGAGAGAGGGAAAGGATCCCAAGTCTCTGGTGAAAGGAGTGATGGGTGCTGAGAGCTCATGCGCTGCTCAGTCATGTGTTGGTGTCGTGCTTTTGTGCAGATCTAGATCGATCTAGTTCCCAAGGGTCGGTCGGTCGATCCCTTTCATGGGACGCCCTGCTTTTCCTTTTATAGGCCAAGTGAAAGTATGGGTTATAGCGGAGGAAAAGAGATGAACGAGAGAGAGAAGAAGGCCTTCAGGATTGTTGGGTCCTTCTTCTCCTTCATGCGGGTCCCGTTGATCCTGTAGATGTCAATAGGGATAGCTCCACGTTGTGGCCCTGTGTGTCACTCATGGCATTGCATCCCACCTCGGCAGACGTCATTGTGAACTGACGCACCTGTCATCGTTCGTACGATGGTTTGGTAGAATAGCACCAGCACGCCCAACACTGTTCTTGATGTGAACCCTCAGGTATGGCTTGTCATGGCCATGGGTTACATCGAGGCATGCCAGTCTCTTGGTGTTAGAGTTTTGACTCAGGCCCATACGTTTGGACCTAGAGTGGTCGGCGGCGGTATGGGTCTCCATCGGATGAGACGGAGCCTGCACTCGAGGGGTCAGGCAAAACGAAGCCCGCACCCTAGAGGTCGGGTGAGGTGGAGCCCGCACCCCATAGGTTAGGCAAGGCGGAGCCCACCCCTAGAGGTTGAGGGAGATAGAGCCCGTGGCCTCAGGGTTGGGCGAGACGAAGCCCGTGGCCTCGGGGTCAGGCAAGGCGGAGCCCGTGCACCTAGGGGTCAGTTGGAGCTATAGTCACGCTCTTGACTGCTCAGATGAATCAATGTTGATGACCATTAGCTCCTCTTCTTCAGGTACCCTAGTATTGGTCCCTGATAATAGCCCCTGAGCCTGTGGAGGAGTAGAATACTCCTTTGGAGGCTTTTCTGAATGGGAGGACTCAGAGGGCCTTGGCCTTCTTTTGTCACCCAAGCATGTCCTAGGGACGGTGATTCCCTTTCGTCATGATCGGACCCCTCGGGGGTATAGCCATGAGATTTGGTGGGTTAGAAAAGGTCTTTCCTGATTTTGACCCCTATGGGGTCTATCGCTCTCTGGACCGCATGTTCGGTCTCCTTGCGAGTCCAACTTTCCTCGAACCCCACTCAGGCGGGGTCCGGTCGAGGGTCGGCTCATCTTTGTGATCGTCACCCCATCTCGCGGTTTCTACAACCGGAGGGGTTGAGCTAACGTCACTTGCCTCGATGGCTCAAGTGACGTACTCGTGTGAGCTTCGCTAACGGGCATGTCTGTGTGCAATCTGGGTCCGCTGTTTGTGACGGGTCAAGATAGCCCTCATGTGGCATTCCATCGCTCCTTAACCCGCCTCCCAGTAGATGCCCGAGTCGTTTTGGAGATCGACTCAGTGGCCCACCGCCTCCCTCGATGGAGATTCTCAGAGGTTTGGCTCAAGGTTAGGATCGAATGAGAAGGTCGAGATGACCCTTTCGCTTCGAGTGGTCGGGCAAAGGCAGCCGGGCTCATCTGTGTTTTCTCCTCCGGCTTTGTTTAACGTGAGGCGGCCTCAACCCTTCATGGGTCGGCCTTCGAACCTCGGTCGGTCGGATTCCTGAGTTAGGGTCGGGCGGCTTGAGCCCTCGAGCCCCATTGGGCTTGGTAGGGGTTGGCTATGTTTTATGCGTCACCCCATCCGTGGTTTCTGCAATCAGAGGGGTTGAGCTAACGACACTTGCCTCGATGGCTCGAGTGTCGCGCTCGGCGAGCTCGCTAACAGGTATGTCCGAGTGGAATCTGGGTCCGCTCGCTCGTGATGGGTCGACTTAGCCCTCATGTGGTATTCCACTACTCCTTAACCCGCCTCCCGGTAGATGCCCGAGTCATTCTAGAGACTGACTCAGGTGGCCCATTGGCCTCCCCTCGATAGAGATTCTATGGGCATGGATCGAAGTTATGATCTAACAAGAAGGTAGAGATGACCATGTCCGCTTCTGATAGGGTCAGGCAAAGGCTGCTAGGGCTCATCTGCATTTTCTCCCCTAGCTCTGTTTAACGCAAGGCGGCCTCGAGCCCTTCACGGGCTGGCCTTTGAACCTCGGTCGGTCGCCGCTCATATCAAATGAGATGACTACCGCTTCATGACGTGACGCGAAGCATTGTGATGCAATAATTGCATATGCGATGCTTGGATGTATGAGAATGGATGAATGAATGCTCATGCACTAGAAGAGTAAAGTGGGGTTTGGTAAAGTTACCTCGATTGCTTGAGTGATGGGTTCGGGAGCTCTTACCGGATATGTTTGAGTGGGATCCAGTCCATCGTTAAGCCAGATTTTAGTCGGCATAACCCGTATGGGGCATCCCATCGCTCCTTACCCGCCTCTTGGCAATGGCCGAGCCATCCGATTGACTTGGGAAACCTGCTAGCCTCTCCTCAATGGAGATTTCACAAGTGGGCCCCTCCAAACCCTTCCTGGGAAGGCGGAGGCTAAAGCTCGGGGTGCGGGCAACAAACTCTAGTCACGCTGGTGAGCAAAAACGCCATAGCTGCTGGGGCATAGGTTTCTTGCGGTCCAACCAGTTTTACTCAGCATTTGTTTCCACAAACCTTGTCTCTAGGTTTTAGCATGAGAAAGGGGTCGGGTATAGAGAATGTCTACCAAATAGACACTCTTGCTAGCCCTTGAGTGAGGCCCAAACCCTTGCTGTTACTAGGGTCGGGCGTCACTTAGAGATACAAAAGGGTCGGGCACAAAGAATGTCTACCGAATAGACACTCTCTTACCAGCCCCCGACTAAGGCCTGACCCCTTGCAGTTGCTGGGGTCGGGCGTCACTTAGACATTGTGATAGCGAAACTAATAAGAGAAAACATGCATAAATTAAGGGTGACCTGTCTCTCGGCCACGGCCCGAGCCGTCCGATCGACTTGGGTGACCCGTTGGCATAAGACTTACCTTGATGGCTCAAGTGACGGGTTGGAGAGCTCTTACCGGATATGTCGAGTGGAATCCAAGTCCATCATTCGTGACGGAGTTAGCATAACGCGCATGGGGCATCCTACTACTCCTTACCCGTCTCTCGGCAGCGGCCCGAGCCGTCCAGCCGACTCAGGTGACCCATTAGCATAACACTTTCCTACAGAGATAGAGGATGAGATCATCCTCCCCAAGAAATTAGTTAGGCAGATAAGCCAGGCGGTGAACTTGTGTTAAGTGGACAAGCTCTTAAATTTCATTATGACCAAACAAAATTTTAGCCCTTCTCCCCTTTTTGTATAAAAAGGTTAGTGTGTTCTGACCCTTTCCGTCGTTAAGGCTGTGAAGCTCGGGGTGTGGGTGAACAAACTCTGATCACGCTGGTGAGCAAAAATGCCGTAGCCACTAGGGAGTAGGTTTCTTGCAATCGACCAGTTTTTACTTAGCGCTTTGTTTCCGCAACCCTTGCTTCTAGATCTTATCGTGAGGGAGGGTCGAAACACGAAGAATGTTTGCTAGGTGGATATACTCTTAAATGCGTTACGACTCTTTTTCGTGCTTTAAGGCCATAAAGGTCGGGGTGTGGGTGAACAAACTTAGATCACGCTAGTGAGCAAAAGCACCGTAGCCGCTGGGGCATATGTTTCTCGCAGTCCGACCAGTTTTACCCAACGTATGTATCCATGACCTTCGCTTCTAGGTCTTAACGTGAGAATGAGTTTGTAACACCCAAAATTCTTACTACAAATTAGCAATTAATTCTTAGCCTTTGTTATATTTTCTAGGTATTTTTAACTTAGGCTTAATAATAAATAGTGGATAAATAAAATAAACTATAAGGTTTAGAAACATGTTTGTTTCATTCATGCCAAAGTATATTGTTTTTGGTTGAGTGTAGGGCTAGATGTTTTGAAGTTGAATTCAAATCTTATTTGCAGTTGGCTTAGAATTGAAAATAGAGAAAATAGATTTGGAAAAGGTTTTGTTTTTGAAAAAAATTACTTTCTTCCATTCTGCCCAACCACGGTTCAGCACCGCCTTCTCTTTTTTTCCCCTTCCAGACTGGCCCACAACCGCACACTGCACGCTGCCCTTTTCCTTCTTCCCAAGTGCTGCAAGACTTCAAGACGTGGCCCAAATGCCCAGACAAGCCCACTTCCTCGTGCCTCTCCCCCTTTGACACCAACACGGCTGCATCCTCACCTCACCCCACAACACCCGGCCAAAGACAGCAGCGCCCGCCACCCTCTCTCTTTCTCTTCACTCACTACACATCCGGCCCCACCACAAGACCCTTTTCTTTCTTTCCTTTCTTCTTCCCCACGTTTCTTTCTTCTTCTCCGCCCAAGACCTTCCTTTCTCCAATCATTGCCGCCGTTGCCCACGAAGAAAGCGGCCAATCCCGCCCAAATCCGCCTACTTCCTTTCCTTCTAGCGCCACCGCCTTGGTCTATAAATCCTGTGTCATCCCTTCTCTCTCCCCATCCTCTGCTTTCCGTCTTCAACAACAGCCACTGCCAGTAGTTCTCCTCGCCACACTCTCAAGCTCGACAGCGCCACCCCCAGATTCACCCGACCTCCCGCGCCCTTAGGTACCCCCAGTTTCATGAATTGGTCACGAATTTCTCGGATTGAACCTCACCCGCATGCTCTCTCTCTCTCTCTAGAGCTCCGCCGTCGTTGACCTAGCCCCTGGAGCCTGTCCCGAATGTCGAGAACGCCTTTACCGGACTCGTGGTGAGCTCCTAACCCTCCCCGTACCTTCCATTCTCTGTTTCTCGCCCTGGAACGTGGAACCGAGCCACCAGCATGATTCCGCCCCTAATTTGCCTCTCAACGAGTCCGCAAGGTTCCATAGATCGTGTATATGCTTTTGTTTCGTCTCGAGATGGCTGGAACCACCGTACCGGAGGCTCACCGCCGTGACTGCCTTGCTAGTGGCCATGGTGTGCTCGCCAGAGTTCCTGTGTAGCGGCGCAGGACTCACTGTGCCATCCGATCGGCTCTAGACGGTCGGGATTAGATCCCACCGGTTGGATCATAACCGGTCCACCGGTTGGGCCATGGACTGGGTCTGCAGCGCCACATCAGCGCACCCATGCACGCGTGGTGCACCGTGCCACTCACACACCGCCACGTGGCCGCCCAGTCAGCAGCCGGGTCAAACCCACAGTCAAGCGCGCCACTTTTGCGTTTTAACCCCTCTATTTTCTCAGAATCAACCCGCGGTACTCATCAGTTCAAAAGTATTTCTATTCAGTCCCGTTTTCTTCCAATTTAGCCCCTGTATTTTCCAGAGTTAGTGCCCGCAGTCCAAGAACACGTTACAGTATGGTTTTAATTCAAATTTAAGTTTGTTTTATTTATAGAAATGCCATCACATCTTAATTCATGCATAACTTTCGCGTTTTAAGTTTGATTTGCGTGATTCTTTCGCTCACGTGTTCGTAGCAATGCGTAGAATAGATTTATAAGCTTTTTGACTTATGTTTTTACTGTTTGGTGTACTATTCTAATGGAAGTCTATCTTGTATGCATGTAATGATTGGTATGATGCTTGATTGATGATTGGATCACGATTAGAGGGTGAGCCATTTGAAGTGACTGAGGACCCCCAGCAAGATCAGCAGTACTTCTAGGACAACTTTGAGGAAGGCAAGTGTACCAAAGGCCCCTTGTTACCTATGAACTATTACCATTCATATTCATGCATGTGTTTAATTTGAAATGCCTTTAAGGACTTTACCTAGATGATTACTTGTACCACATATCCTTGATACCTGGGATTTTTGGGTATGCATTTTGGTTAGATGCTACAACGCTTAACATAAAATAATTTTGAAACATGATTAAAGGCTATATGCAATGTGATAAAATGGAACTTTTTAGCAACAGATAGGGGGCAGGAGTACGGGGTTGAGTACTCTAGTGCCTCTCCATAAGGACTTAATCCTGAAGCGGCAACCCAGGAGGGACCATACCACCCCGAGTGTCATATGGCTTTGACTTTAACCTGTTAACTAGATTGTTCTAGCTCATCTGTAGCTCCAGTAAGGGGTAAGAGGGTATCTTTCCTTTTTCTGTTAGGGTGTGCACCGTGCTGCGATGCCCACGTGTGCCATTCCTTTGTAGCTATGACTTGTTAGTGCAACTAGCTAAGGGTTTCATAGTGAAACCTTGCCACACTTCCTGGGAAGAGGTGTAGTGGGTCTCGCGAACCCCGGCATTGGGAATCACGGCTCGGTGGGTAAAGATGTACAATTTCTGAAGAAATAATTAACCTGTTATAACAGTCGTGCTCACGGATACAAGCAGTCTGGATCCTACAAGATTAGTGGTTACTGTGGATGGTGGATAGTTGGGAATTGAGATAAATATGACTATACTTTAATATCACTTGGGAATTGGGACTGTTCATTAAAGTAGTGATTCAGGATGCTAAAATTTGATCAACTAAAATTGCAAACCGCAGTCAAACAGTGTCAAGCCTTTTTGAGCCTCATAGATCCCTTTGATATACTTGCTAAGCATGGTGAGCTTACACTTGCTTTACATCCAATGAAAATCCCAGATGGGTAACAGATAATGGATATGAAGAGTTCCCGGAGGATGTCCAGGACTACTAGGGAGACATTCACCAGTTGGGGTCCCTGTGGCTGTTGGGCTAGTTATTCCGCTGTGATTGTAATAATATTGCCATTGAGCAAACTTTGTATTAACTTTATGATGAGATATGCGATGTAATGAGTACTTTACTTTGATACTATTGCAATTTGTGATATATGTGTGTGTTTAGACATCCTGGGCGCACATATATGAGTACTTGGTTTTGCTATGCTAAATTAGGTGCGACAAATTGGTATCAGAGCTATAACTGACTGTAGGACGCTCAACCTAGTTTGAAATTGACGTTTCTAGGATCACATTATCTTTATTTTACTACCTTTAATTTGCTATAAAATTTTTGCTTATATTCTGTTCTTTATCTGTTGCCAAAATTTATTTTGTTCTAATACTCAACCTTTTCATTCTTATAGATGGCCCGTACCAAGCAGACCCCGCGCAAGAGGACCATCATGATGCCCACCAGGAGGACCAGGTTCACTTTGGGCAAGCGTGTCCTCCTTTGTCTGGTGGAAGCTCTGAGGAACCAGGAAGAGGAACCGCCTATGGAGGTGCCCATGGGGGAACCTCTGGAGGACGTGCTTGAAGATTCAATGGATGAAGAAATAGAAGAGGGGCCCATGTTCGAGGAGCCCATTGAGATAGAGGAGTCTGAGGAGGATCCTATGGAGGAGTATGGACAGGGTGGCCAGGAGGGAGCTGGTGACCCTGACGATGGAGATGACTCTGATGATTCTGATGCTGATGGAGGTGATGATGGTGGAGATGGTGGAGATGGTGGTGATGATGGAGGAGACGGTGGAAATGGGGGTGATGATGCGGTGATGATGATCACAATGCACTGCTTGGCTCGAGGATGGACCGCAGAGATCCACTATGACTTGGAAGGTGATGCCTACTACCACCCCAAGCTTCTCGCACTTATACATTGCTACCACCCTAGAGGCACTTTGTTCAATCTGAGATTTGAGCATTAGACCCACCCTACACTACATCGGCTTTCGAGATAGAAGTGTACATCCGAGAGGGGACTCAGGTGCGCTTACATCCACCATGCCATCACTGCATGGCTCACATGTGCTACCGTCATTAGGGACGTAGCTCGACAGGCGTTGGTGGTCAACCGCGACTACCACTTCGACGACATCGCCTGGAAGGACAACCGATATCTTCCCCGCTATCGGAGCGGACAGTCTACATGCAACATCGCTGCACCACTTGGAGAGGCAAACTTGAGGTTGAGGCCTGCCTTGTTGTGCTTGGCAGAGACCAACACTAACTTGGATCAGGTCTTGGACGAGCTCGATGTCATGGGGAAGGCCTATCTGACAAACCTTGCCGCTGAGAATGCTACACCAAGCAAAGCAGCTAGGAGGTCTAGATGTGGAAGAGCCAGAGTACACCTTTCGGACGCCCTCAAGGAACAGAGAGAGAGTTTGGAGACCCCAGCACCAG
This sequence comes from Miscanthus lutarioriparius, assembly GCA_904845875.1. Taxonomy (NCBI): domain Eukaryota; kingdom Viridiplantae; phylum Streptophyta; class Magnoliopsida; order Poales; family Poaceae; genus Miscanthus; species Miscanthus lutarioriparius. The sequence continues at coordinate 10,513,431 of CAJGYO010000007.1, read as the reverse complement.
CACCAACGTCGACCCGTACCCATAGGAGAGTCTTAAAATATGTAATAAATCTGCCGTGAGATGCGCGAGAGTGTTTAGTTTCTTTCTTTTAATGGTTGAACAAGTGTTACTTTCATGGTTGGATGTTTATCATTATGAATAATGTTTGATTTGGATCTTTGATATGATTGTGATGACTTGTGGGCATGTCCACGGTCATTTAGTTAAGGTTAAGGTTTAAGGATATTATGAATAAATAGTTAGGTTTCGTTTTATCATGATGTCCATTCTGTATCATTCTGAGCAATCTGTCTTTATCAGTTCATATCTCATAATCTAGTTGTCCAATGGTCATGAAAATTTTATGGAGATAAGTAGACTTCACCATCTTTCTTTTGGATCTGGAATCACCTCAATACCTATTATAAATTGTGAGATACAGCTGTTGTAAGTTGAGGTTTCTGTGCTGTCAGAATTCTAGAACAGTACTTCTTGTCGTCTGAATTTGACTAAGTAAACGTCAGAATCTGGAAAAGACTTCTAAACGAAAGTTGTAGACAATTTCATAAGTTTTCTAGAAAGGTAAAATACGCAATCATATGATAAACAGATAGTGAGATATACTCGTTTTACTGCACAGTTGTTCAACTTGCCAGAAAAGTTCAGAACAAATATCTTCTTGTATACCCTACATATATCTCTTGTCTACACCTACTCTTGTTACACCATTATATTTTAAGAGTTATATGCTTGGACATGTGAGACTTATATGATGCATCTACATATGGTGAACACCAGGAGGAACAACTAGGGAGATGAGGAACTGCCACCACCACCTCCAGTCACCATGGAGCAAATGATGATGATGCGATACACGCTTGCTTCAAAGAGATGGCCCAAATGCAGAAACATGGGGCAAGGGAATGGGAATGCACCCCCTCATGCTAGAGATAAGAGGGGAGAGTTCCTGAAAGGACACCCACCTGTATTTAAGCACTCTGCTGACCCACTCTAGGCTGACGACTGGCTACGTGCCATTGAGAGGCAACTGGAGAGTGCCCAGTGTGATGATAAGGAGAAGGTGCTATATGCTTCTGGATAGTTGCAAGGTGTAAGTGCAATCAAGCCCTATTGTGGGTTTTGGTATTGATGATCACCAAATTAGAGGACTAATGAGATTTATCGAGATGACAAGCAGGGAATCAAAGAATGAGGATGATGAATAGGTTGCAGGTGTTGTAATTACAAAAGGTAGCCAGACCTAGCTCAAGGGAGGTTTAAATTCTTTTATGTTTTGAATTTGAGTTTAGGAAAAGCCGTACTATCAAGAGGGATTTTAGGACAGTTGGTCAACTGTTGAATCAGATGCTCAAATTCACATATTTACATCCTTCCACCTAGTCAAAACAGCCAGCCAAATTTTATATCATATTACCTGTTTTGGCTAGGGCGGCAGTGCCGCCCTGTTAAGAGCGGCAGTGCCGCCCTTAACTGACCGTTAGGCTCGGGGGGTATTTATACCCTTTAGGCCTGGCCACAACGGTCATCTTCTCCACTGACTCACTCTGCTCGAAAACAGACAGAACCAAAGCTCACCTCTCTCCTCCATTGCTGCTCCTCCATCCCTTAAGCTAATCCTTAATTCCAACCATCAAAACTTGAGAGAAAAGGTAGCAAAACTCGATTGGAGAGGAGATCCACTGATTCCCAAAGTCTAAGAGCATTTGGTTCACGTTTGGCCGGCGGTTCTAGGGTTTGTTACTCTTGGAGCTTGCTCCTAGCCGGCTAGGCGTCGCCCTTGTGCTTGCCAACTCGTGTGGTAGTCTTCAGAGGTTTGTAACCTCATTCGAAAGCTAAGAAATCACCCCTCACTTCAAGAGTTCACTCTCTTGATTTGAGAACGAGGGTAAAGCAAGCCTTTGTGGCAAGCTCAAGCCTTTTGTGGCTTCCTCAACAACGTGGACTTAGGCAAACCTTAGTGGTGAGCTGAACCACGGGATAAATCATGTGTCTTGTGTGCTTTATCTTCTTTATACCTATTGTTTACATTATTGCTAGGGTTTAGTTGCTCGATTCACTGTTGTATGAAGATTTTGTGGTATCCAGTCTTCGAACTGGATCTTGGCTTTATATTGTAGGATTAAGCAGCTAGTTAGGTCAGGTTCATATCTGTTAAATCTCAACTATGTTAGATTATTTTTCGTAGAGCGGCAGTGCCGCCCTCTGTTCTAACAGAGTTTCGAGTTGAATTTTTACAGGCCTATTCACCCCCCTCTAGGCCTTCTTTATCTTTAAGTAGATCCTACAAGTGGTATCAGAGTGAGGTTGCTTCGTATACGCTTCACCGCGTGAAGTATGGAAGAAGGAGAAGGTTCGAAGAACGTTCGATCTGCGGACGCAAGTGGTGTGCACGCCGAGGATGTTGGCAGCAGCAGCGAGCTGTCTATGTCCACAACAAGTGATGCCACCATCAAAGAACCCAAGACCACCGATGCCGAAAGAAGAAAGGCAAGAAAAGAAAGAAAGCATAAAGATCGCAATAAGAGAAGCTAGAGAGAAGAAGAAAGAAGAGCAGTGGCTCAAAGACAAGAAAAAGAGAAAAGAAGCTAGAAGAATCACAAGAGAGGCAAGAGCCAAGAGAAGGGCAGCAAGAGCTCAAGAGCAAGAGAAGAATGAGTATGATGCATCATCTAGTGAACTCTCTAGTAGCTCGGACGATGGAGATGATGATGTGTCATATCATGCTTCAAAAGATAGCAAGGAGGTGAAGAGCAAGGACAAAAAGAAGGATAGCAAGGACAAGGGCAGCAATAACAACAAAAACAAATATACACTACGTATCCTTTAATTATTCTTATTTGTCTAACCATAACAAAAGGTCTCTTGTGAATGTGCCCACAGGCAAGTTGCCTCATTTTGATGGGACAAACTTTGCCAAGTGAAAGCACTTAATGAGTGCCTATCTTGTAGGTCTTCACCCCGGTCTTTGGGAGATTGTGGTGAATGGATTGCAGCCACCAGAAGATTCCGAAGCACCAACAAATGAAGAGTTAGTTGTTGTCCTTCTAAATGGCCAAGCCACAAGTATTCTTCTTAGTGCCTTGGATGGAAATGAGTACAACCGAGTGATGAATGTCAATGTTGTAAAACAGATTTGGGACACTTTGCATCTAGCATATGAAGGTGTTGATAAAGTAAGGAAGGCTAAGATTGATTTGTTGATGGCCAAGCTCAATAGGTTTGTGATTGTTGATGGAGAGGGGACACAAGAGATGTTTGATAGATTGATGACCTTGGTGGGCAAGATTAGAGGCTATGGATGTGATGAGCTTGATGATCACAAAGTGGTGAAAGTTATGTTGGAAGCTTACTCACCAAGAAATGAGACCGTAGTCACCTTGATTAGAGATAAGAAGAAGTTTGAGCACTTCACACCAAATGATGTGCTCGGAAGATTGTTGACATTTGACATGCAAAGAGAAGAAGCAAATGAGAGGAGAAGACTTGGTGAGTTGCAAGCCAAGTTAGAGGGCATGAAAATCAAGTAAGTAGCTCTCAAGGCAGATAAATCAAGCAATCAAGACACCTCCAATAAGGCAAGGGGCAGCAAGCAAGCATCAACAAGTAAACCCAAGGAAATCAAGTCAACTCCACAAAATGATGATCCAAGTTCATCCTCAAGTGAAGATGAAGATGTTGGGGCTGATTATATGAAGATTGATGACATGGCTTTGTTTATGAAAAGCTATCACAAGGGGTTGAAAAAGAATGGGTATAAGATAGTACAAAGAAGGTTTCCAAACAAGAAGAAGAGGACTTGCTACAATTGTGGCAGCACGGAGCACTTCGTTGCTAAGTGTCCCTATGACAAGAAAGAAAACAAATACAAGAGGGACAATAATGAGGGCAAGCATTTACATAAAAAGAGATACAAGCAAATGGGAGAGGCACACATTGGCCATGAGTGGGACTCAACTAAGGAGTCAAGTGAAGAGGATGTGAAGGTTACAACCGTGGCCATTCAAAAGTCATCCTCCACACCAAGGCTCTTCAACAACATGTCCGATGATGATGACCACCGCTTCACTCACGTTTGTCTTATGGCAAAGGGTGAGAAGGTAAAACGAAGAGCCAAATCTCCTCCACCTCCTTGTGACATCTCTAGTAGTGAACTTAGTGATTCTAGTGATGATGATACTAGTGATGTTGAGAAATATACTAAGTTGACTAAAAAGTTAGATTCTAAAACCAAGCTCTTTATCATGAATCTAATGGAGGAATTAGAAAGTGTCAAAGCCGAGCTAGCCGATAGAGATGATTATCTTGAGGAAACTGAAAAGATGTATATTGGCTGCAAGGAAGCTCTTGAGTTGAGAGAGAAGTGAGTTGGACTCTTTGAGCAAGGCCTTGGCCGAAGAACAAAGAGAACATGCTCTCACAAAGAAGGCAAATATTGCACTCAATGACAAGTATTGTGTCTTAATTGAAAAGCACAACAAACTTGAGAAGCAATATAACCTTCTATGCGAGAGCACCTCACATCCCTCTAACACAAATGACACTTCTATTCCCTCCACTAGCCAAGGATGTGGAAAATGCTATAATCTTGACTTAAATGTTCATTCCACTAACCTTGTAAACTTGGAGGTTATGAAAAAGGAGATTGCTAGGCTCAATGCTATGTTAGGAAAAAGGTGCATGGAAGGCAAGAAACTTGCTGGTGGCAAAGGTGAAAAACCAAAGAGGCCACAATAAAAAGATGGAAGAAATCCATGCATCAAAGATGGGCTTTGACACACTCATGGAGGTAAAACCAATGGGAGAAAGGTAATCAATGGATATGAGTGTGTTCAGTTCGTGAGCAAAGGGCAGGAAGGTACAGATAGGTCTGCACAGATGGTGGCACAAGGCCAACCCAGAGCAGCACCGCGGCCTATGGGCGGCAGTGCCGCTGTGAAGGGTGGTAGTGCCGCCCCCCATAGAAAAGGGAAGACCACCTCCTCCTCCTCTGCTCATGTCCCGCCCAAGAAGAAGGTGTCTCATCTAGAGCAGGTTGTCCAGAAATCAAAGAAATCTATCTGGATCACTCCAAATAGATATACTTACCAACCAAAGGCAAAAACACCTCCATAATGTTTGGATTCTAATTTTGTTTTGCAGTACAACAGCAAGGGGGATGTGTTTGCCAAGTTTGTTGGCAATGGTCGAAATGCTTATCATAATGCTTTTATTTGGGTTTCTAAAGTTCTTGTGACTAACATGCAAGGCCCCAAGAATATTTGGGGACCTAAAACTAGGAACTAAACTTGCTTTGCAGGCATACTCCTCTGGTGGGTCAAGTTGGGTGCTTGACAGCGGATGTACAAATTATATGACCGGAGAAAGGAGTATGTTCTCATCATACTCCCCAACTACAAATTTAGATGAGAATATCATATTTGGTGATAATTCAAAAGGGGGTGTGATTGGACTTGGTAAAGTAGCTATTACACTTGATCATTTAATTACAAATGTCTTGCATGTTGATTCCTTGAAATACAATCTGCTGTCCGTTTCTCAATTATGTGAGATGGGCTACAATTGTCTTTTCACGGATAAGGGTGTGGAAGTCTCTAAGAGGGAGGATTCCTCTATTGTCTTTACAGGTCACCTCAAGAACAAGCTTTATCTAGTTGATTTCAACAAAGGAAAAGCTAAGCTTGAGACCTATTTAGTGGCAAAATCTAGCATGGGTTGGCTATGGCATCACCGACTAGCTCATGTTGGGATGAGGAACTTGGCCAAACTCCTAAAAGACAACCACATTCTTGGACTAACCAATATTCAATTTGAGAAAGACAGGATTTGTAGTGCTTGCCAAGCCAGAAAGCAAGTAGGTGTACCTCACCCACCAAAGAGCATCATGACCACTACACAACCGTTGGAGTTGATTCACATGGATCTCTTTGGACCGGTCACCTACATAAGCATTGGGGGTAACAAATATGGTTTAGTTATTGTTGATGATTATTCCTGGTTCACTTGGGTGTTCTTTGTCTATGATAAGTCCCAGGTGCAAGAGAAAGTCAAGATATTTGTGAGAAGGGCACAAAGGGAGTTCGGTCTTCTTATCAAGAAGATAAGAAGTGACAATGGGACCGAATTTAAAAACACTCTAGTTGAAGAGTTTCTTGATGATGAGGGCATCAAGCATGAGTTTTCAACTCCTTACACCCCTCAATAAAATGGTGTAGTAGAGAGGAAGAACCGTACACTTCTTGATATGACAAGGACAATGCTAGATGAATACAAGACGTCGGACCTCTTTTGGAGTGACGCCATCAACACCGCTTGCCATGCCATCAACCGTCTCTACTTACACAAGAAACTCAAGAAGACTTCATATGAGCTTCTAACCGGTAACAAACCAAAGGTGTCTTACTTTAGAGTGTTTGGGTGCAAATGTTTTATACTTAACAAAAGACCCAAAACCACTAAATTTGCACCTAAAGTTGATGAAGGCATTCTTCTTGGTTATGGATCAAATGAGCATGCCTATCGTGTCTTCAACAAAACCATGGATAGAGTTGAAGTCACGGTAGATGTGACATTTGATGAATCTAATGGCTCTCAAGTGGAGCAAGTTGATTCAAGTGTTGTAGGAAAAGAGGATCCACCATGTGAGGCAATCAAGTAAATGGCTATAGGTGACATTAGGCCACAAGAAGATCAAGCCACTGATGATGAGGATCCCTAGGCTGTTGCTGCACAAATTTCCGCTGACGTACTCCATCGACAAGGGCAGCACTCACCTGCTGAACATCAGCAGGGCAGCAGTGCCGCTCATGAGGGCGGCAGTGCCGCCCCATCTACTTCAGCAGCAGTTCCTTCAACTTCTACACCACCTCAAGGACTCAACCTGGAGCCTATCTTTGAACTAGAAGAGGCTGGAGGTCTAGAAGAGGAACAGAGAGATGTTGAGCATCCAAGGCTACGTCAAACTATACAACGGGATCATCCCGTTGACAACATCCTTGGAAGCATTCGAAAGGGGGTAACAACTCGTTCACATTTAGTAAATTTTTATCAATATTACTCGTTTGTTTCCTCTTTGGAACCTCTCAAGGTAGAACAAGCACTTGGACATCCGGATTGGGTCATGGCCATGCAAGAAGAGCTCAACAACTTTGAAAGAAATCAAGTGTGGAAATTGGTGGAAAGACCCAATACCAATGTCATTGGTACCAAGTGGGTCTTCCGCAACAAGCAAGATGAAAATGGCGTGGTGACAAGGAACAAAGCAAGATTGGTGGCCCAATGCTTCACTCAAGTAGAGGGCTTAGACTTTGAAGAAACATATGCACCGGTGGCAAGACTTGAAGCAATTCGAATGCTTCTAGCCTTTGCTGCCCATCATGACTTCAAGCTATACCAAATGGATGTCAAGAGTGCATTACTCAACGGTCCAATACAAGAGTTGGTGTATGTGGAGCAGCCACCGGGGTTTGAAGATCCCAAATTTCCCCACCATGTCTATAAACTCCAAAAGACGCTCTATGGGCTTAAGCAAGCACCAAGAGCATGGTATGAATGCCTTAAGGAATTCTTGCTCAAACAAGGCTTTGAAATAGGCAAAGCCGACCCTACACTCTTTACTCACAAAGTTGGAAATGATATATTTGTGTGCCAAATATATGTCGATGACATAATATTTGGTAGTACTAATCATGTGTATTGTGATGAGTTTAGTAGGATTATGGCTAAGAGATTTGAGATGTCCATGATGAGTGAGCTGAAATTCTTCCTTGGATTTCAAATCAAGCAAATGAAGGAAGGGACATTCATTAGCCAAACCAAGTGCACCCATGATATGCTTAACAAGTTCGACATGGTGAATGCCAAGCCTATCACAACTCCCATGCTAACTAATGGACATCTTGATCTAAATGAAGAAGTGAAAGCCACTGACATCAAGGTATATTGTTCTATGATCGGCTCTTTACTTTACTTATGTGCATCTAGGCCGAACATAATGCTTAGTGTATGCATGTGTGCTAGATTTCAAGCTAACCCAAAAGAGTGCCATTTAGTGGTTGTTAAAAGAATCTTGAGATATTTAGTACACACTCCTAACATTGGCTTGTGGTATCCCAAGGGCTCCAAGTTCAATCTACTTGGCTATTCGGATTCTGATTATGCCGGTTGCAAGGTAGATAGAAAAGGCACTTCGGGGACATGTCAATTCCTTGGACGGTCCCTAGTGTCTTGGAGTTCTAAGAAGCAAAATTGTGTAGCCCTTTCCACCGCCGAAGCCGAGTATGTTGCAGCCGGTGCATGTCGTGCTCAATTACTTTAGATGAGGCAAACCCTTCGTGATTTCGGATGTCAATTCACCAAAATCCCACTCTTGTATGACAATGAAAGTGCCATAAATCTTGCAAACAATCCCGTAAGCCACTCAAGAACCAAACACGTAGACATCCGACATCATTTCTTGAGAGACCACGAAACCAAAGGAGATATCGAAATTCATCATGTGAGCACCGAAAAACAACTAGCCGATATCTTCACTAAGCCTCTCGATGAGTCAAGGTTTTGTGCTTTGCGTAGTGAGCTAAATATACTTGATTCTCGTAACTTGGTTTGAAATATAGCACACCTCTATTTGACTACCTAGTGAAGTAGGAAAATGATTTAAAAGGATATTATGTTGTGTTTCAAAATCATTTCAAAAGGCCAACTAAGTGTCATGACCATTGTCCAGTATTGTTGATTGCTTCATCGTCATGATATTTAGAGAATATATATCCATATCTCGAGGTGAAGGAGGTCATAAAGTTTAAGCGTAATCCTGCAAAATTGGCGGGCGGCGGGTGCAGCCCCATCCCGGCCTAAGCAGTCTTGCCGCCTCTGGCATCAAGCTTTTCACCAATTTTAGGCTGGGTTGCGGGCCCGCTCTCTTCTATTTATTCCTTCTCCTGCCCCCGACCTAGCTCTCTCCTTCTCTCCCACCGATGCCGACGCCTGCTGCTCTCTCCTCTCTCTCAAGCACGCACGTCGCCGCTGCTTCTTCACGACCTGCCACCCCGGTAGTGCCGCCCCTGCAGCAGGCCGAGGCTCTTCTTCATTGGTCACTGTAGGAGGCTCCTAGCCGAGCCGTTTCTTCTCTTCTCCCTCCACTCCAACGGTTTGGAAGCAAGGTGAAACCCTAACCTCTTTTTGATCTATGCAATGTGAAGCTTTTAGTCATAGATTTCAGTTTCTAGGGGGAGCATGAAGGGTTTAGAAAGGTTTTTGATGGTTGAATCAAATTGATTTTGGATTTCACCGATTGATGATTTTGGGGAGAGCGGCAATACCGCCCATGGGACCATTAATGGCATCCCTAGCAGATTCTAACTGCTATACTCAATCTCACAAATCCGATGAAATTCAGAATGGATTGGATTCATTTATCAAAAATTGTTTCTAAAGTTTTTTCATACTCAATCTTTCAATTCATGGCTAGGGTTTCATGTATTTTTTGCTTAGACTGTGATTCTAAAATTGTGATGATGAATAGACATTGTTGGAAATAGGATTTAACCAGAACAAGAAAATTGAAGATGAAATAGTGAAGCAACTGAGGGCGGCAGTCTGAGCCTCCTCGGGGGCGGCAAAGGTTGCCCTACCATGTCGATTCCAAATCCAAAGACTTTGCTTCTGTGTCATCTTCAAAATTCTTTTCTTTGTTAAAACCTCGCTTTCAAATGTGTCTAACTCATTATCTTTTACAATTTCTTATCAAGTCTCATTTAAATTGCATAGATGGACCGTGGAAAAAGGAAGGTGTTGACAACCAAGCAAAAGGTCAAGAGAGGGAGGGGACAGGCAAGCTATACTCATAGAGACAGAAATCTTGATGAAGATCTTACTGAAGAGGAAAATATTCAGAGGATGGGAAGAACCATTCGTGTGTGGCCTGACTCTCCTTTACATCTTTCAGAGTTTGATAGCAGCTACATGAGAGATAACACTGATAGGTTCGACCTCATTCCTCCCCAAAACAAAGTGATGGTCATAGAGTTGTTGATTATTTCATGAGTTAGAAGAAGACAGTGAAGCTAGAGAGATTGATCCCTACTCCTCCGATGCATCCGATGGCATTGATTATAGATTTTGGAATGCTTTCCAATCTGATTTTTATACTACAGACCATTCTATCCAAGTCAAAGGGCAAGATTAGCAAGATGCATTACATTGACTTTGGTGACTTGGAGAGCGGGAATGATCATCGGTTTACTCAACAATCAAGACCATGACCGCTTTGAGATGATGGACATCATGAGTTTTAGGTATGATTGGAACAAGGAGATTCTTGCTCAATTCCATGCTACCTACTATTGGAACAGGGGAAGTGGATGAGCTTCATTGGATGACCGATGGGCGACATTATCGTATTAATTTTGTCACATTTTGTCGTATTCTTGGTTTTGGTCACATCCACAGGGATATGAAAGGATACATAATGAGCGCTCGCCTTGAACCAATGGAAGTAAGCTTCATGTGGGAGGATCAAAATCTGGCAGTTCCTGATTGGTCAAGGACAAAGCTCAAGAGCTTTTATTACATCATGAACAATCTTTTCAGGATCACTCTCAACCCTAAAGACAATGCAACATACTTGAATGGCTATATTACTAATGTGTTGTCTAGGTTTCCCAGCAGTGAGAAGTTCAATGTTCCAAGATTCATTTGGGTTGAGCTAGCTTATGCCATGGATGATGGGAGGAGATCTTTGCCCTATGCTCCTTACCTCATGTTTATGATTGAGAGAGTGACTGGCATGTGGTTTCCAAAGGATTGTGAGCACACTATTTACAAGATCAAGAAGACCCATGGTGGCTTAGGGGGGCTTGGTTCAGCTACTCAACACACTAGTTCTGGAGGACTTGGAGATAGTGGGGCAGCAGGCCTTCACCCTTCTGGAGCTACACAGAGAGATATTCCTGAGCCGTCCAGGGCTAGGGAACAAAAGAAGAAATCAAAGTGGGGAAAGATGAGTGCATGGATGAAGGCAATCTTTGGTCATTGTGCATATACTTCACAGACTATTTATGAGGATAGAATGGAGAACAGGAAAGCTGTGAGGCATGCTAGGGAGATGGCAGGGCTACCACCACTTCCACCAGTGCAGTCGTCACCTCGGTTTCCTGACTTGCCTCACCTTTCTTCTTCTGATGAGGAGCAGGATCAGTCACATGAGCACCATGATGAGCAGCAGGATGATCAGCAGCATGAGCACTCATATGAGCCATTCAGTCAGTACTATGGATACCCACAGGGGTAGCATTTTGAGGAGCCACCAATGCAGTAAGATCTTGGTGCAGAGATTCACCCAACAGAGGCCGATCCACAGGTACAGGCAGCTTTGTTTCGCACATACTCCAGGAGACCACGCCCTTCGATAGATCAGGCAGGGACTTCTACTTCAGCTAGGGTAGCACCTCCGCGATGTTCAGCACGCTTCACTTCGCACACCCATGTTGCCGGACGTGCCCACGTCAACTCCGACAGTGATGAGTGATTTCTCTTCTTTTTCTTCTCTTTTTGGTATTTGATGCCAAAGGGGGAGAAAATTAGAGGGGTCAACAGTTTTTCGACGCCATGTGTTCTTCGCTGTTGCGCTTATTGTTTAGATCCGATGAGAGTAGCTGTTAGGTTGTGAGTTTGAGAGTCGCTCAAAACACTATTTTATGAAATTATGCTACTTTGTGACTTAATTTGCTTCGGATATGGGCATGTATTCATGGTTACTATTTTAGCTTGTCATATTCTGAGTTTAGATTATTTTATATACATATGATCTTCTGTAGAAATTTGATTGCTATCTGACTAGTATGGTCAGGACGGCAGTGCCGCCCTCTGGGGCCGGCAGTGCCGTCCTGTGCTGTATCAGCCAGAATCTTGTGTGCTTGAACTGATAAAAAATGTCATATGCATCATGTTTATTCCTATGACACTTTGCTCAGCACTCCACAGCAGGCATGGATGTAGGGGGAGGCTCCCATCACACCTAAAATGTGAATCATGGCCTTTTATGCCAAATTGAGAATTCAAATCTTTATTCACATATTTAGGGGGAGGCTCCTACACCCATGGTTCGAAAATCTCAGTTTAGATTTCATATCATTTGTAAGTTCTAATTAGGTTGTCATCAATTACTAAAAAGGGGGAGATTGTAAGTGCAATCAAGCCCTATTGTGGGTTTTAGTATTGATGACCACCAAATTAGAGGACTAATGAGATTTATCAAGATGACAAGCAGGGAATCAAAGAATGAGGATGATGAACAGGTTGCAGGTGTTGTAATTACAAAAGGTAGCCAGACCTAGCGCAAGGGAGGTTTAAATTCTTTTATGTTTTGAATTTGAGTTTAGGAAAAGCCGTACTATCAAGAGGGATTTTAGGACAATTGGTCAACTGTTGAATCAGATGCTCAAATTCACATATTTACATCCTTCCACCTAGTCAAAACAGCCAGCCAAATTTCATATCATATTACCTATTTTGGCTAGGGCGGCTGTGCCGCCCTGCTAAGAGCGACAGTGCCGCCCTTAACTGACCGTTGGGCTCGGGGGGTATTTATACCCTTCAGGCCCAGCCCACAACGGTCATCTTCTCCACTGACTCACTCTGCTCGAAAACAGACAGAACCAAAGCTCACCTCTCTCCTCCATTGTTGCTCCTCCATCCCTCAAGCTAATCCTTGATTCGAACCATCAAAACTTGAGAGAAAAGGCAGCAAAACTCGATTGGAGAGGAGATCCACTGATTCCCAAAGTCTTAGAGCATTTGGTTCACATTTGGCCGGCGGTTCTAGGGTTTGTTACTCTTGGAGCTTGCTCCTAACTGGCTAGGCGTCGCCCTTGTGCTTGCCAACTCGTGTGGCAGTCTTCAGAGGTTTGTAACCTCATTCGAAAGCTAAGAAATCACCCCTCACTTCAAGAGTTCACTCTCTTGATTTGAGAACGAGGGTAAAGCAAGCCTTTGTGGCAAGCTCAAGCCTTTTGTGACTTCCTCAACAACGTGGACTTAGGCAAACCTTAGTGGTGAGCTGAACCACGGGATAAATCGTGTGTCTTGCGTGCTTTATCTTCTTTATACCTGCTGTTTACATTATTGCTTGGGTTTAGTTACTCGATTCACTGTTGTGTGAAGATTCTGTGGTATCCAGTCTTCGAACTGGATCTTGGCTTTATATTGTAGGATTAAGCAACTAGTTGGGTCAGGTTCATATCTATTAAATCTCAACTGTGTTAGATTATTTTTCATAGAGCGGCAGTGCCGCCCTGTAAGGCCGGCAGTGCCACCCTCTGTTCTAACAGAGTTTTGAGTTGAATTTTTACAGGCCTATTCACCCCCCCCTCTAGGCCTTCTTTATCTTCTAGTAGATCCTACACAAGGAGCTGCTCTGGATTGGTGGGACTCATTCTGCTTTGGCCGTACCGAAGCTAAACCCATCACTTAGGCCGAGTTCCGCAGTGCGTTCCGCTCTCACCACGTGCCTACGGGACCGATGAAGCTAAAGAAGTTCTTGGCTCTCAAGCAGAGGAGGAAGATGATGATATGTGGTGGAGGAAGGGCTCTCGGTGCCCTCTCCGGGTTGCCTTAATCTCAGTGCAGAACGGAGGCAGATGGAATAGAATGGAGTGTTTGGTGATCGAATTGGGATCCTCTCCCCTCAAGGTCCGACCTTATCCATTATATAACGAGATAGGTCAGGTACATGGCGGTTTGGAGGTTCTAGTCTATGGTCTACATACACCAGAGTCTAGGAGGGCCTTGTAGCGGTGCGTTGTGGACTGTTGAGGTGCCTTTGAGCCAAAGAAGCCTAGGCGTCGTCTGGCTGCTCTGTTCTGACACTGTGTGTCAGACGATGTCGGCTTAGACTAGCCTCCCCCAGGTGAGACCTTCTAGAGTCTTCTTGGTGGCGAAGGAGCTTGGATCCAGGGGCTGACATGCGGGCCTGGAAGCTCTCGAGCCCCCGGAGGCCGCTGGAAGCTTTGTCTTCTTGTGTCATGCCCCAGACATGACCCTATCAGAGGAGCAGCTAGCAAGGGCATGCCTAGGGAGTGGCACCAGGGAGCCCCCAGGCATCGGTAGCCCAAGGCTTGTCTTCTTGTGCTCGGTCCTTGGTTGGCATCGTTAGCTCGGTAGGAGCCAAGGGCTAGGCCTAGAGATGCTATAGATCGGGTGCCCAAGGCTCGGGGAAGCCCCCAAGCCCCAGGCGGGAGCTACGGTCGAGTCAGGCTTGGTTGGATCTCTTTGCCAGAGGGTGCGCGCCCCCAGGCGATCCTTAAGGGGTCGGTCGGGGGGTCTTCTTTGTTTGGGAACCATTGGACCCAAGACTTAACATACCCTTATGTTAGGATCTCGTCAGGAGCCCCCAAGCCCTTCGTGGCCTCACTTGGCGTGATGGTGATGAAGGGCTGAATTCGATCTTCTAGTGACCGAACCCTCCTTGGTGGGGATGGCTTCCGCTAACAAGAGTGATGCGCCTTGCTTGGGGCCTTCTTCTCCATTGTGATTGGCGTTGCTCGGTTGTTGGGGCCGAGGGAAGACGGTGCTGATCCCTTTGTGAGTCTATGTCACTTGGGTCTTTGACTCGAGCGAGGGCTCGGTGAACTCATCTAGGAGTTGCCGACTGTTGGCCCGGGGGTGCCCTCCTTTCTGACCGGGGCCTGCCGTGAGCCGGGTGATCAAGAGCGCTGGGCTCTGGCTCGAGGCCGTCTAATCATCCAAAGCACCACGCCCTTTTAAGGGCTATGATAACAGGTCCCGATCCTCTCAAGTTGGTCTTCTAGGGCTGACCCGGTGTGGCCACACATTGGGGAGATGGGAGCGCCTCTAAGGCTCGGGATAAAGGCACTCATTGGGCTCACTACTCAAGAGCTCCCGCCCAACCCTGAGGAGTTGGTTGGTTTTGGGGGATGCGCCACTCGAGTGCCCCATCGATCGGGGGTCAGGCTGCCCTGTCTGGGGAGCAGGCACAACCCCCAAGGCCACTTTGACCTCAAAGTCTTCATAGGCTCTATCGAGCCTTCAGCTCAGGGCTGATGTTCCCTCGGTGGGCTAGGCTACCACGACAATAGCCTCATTGGCCAGATTGTCGCGCCTGTGGTACTAGCAGGTAAGTCTGTGAGGACCCCAAGTTTACGGTCATTCCGTGCCTTGGTCATGTCCCCTAGGAGGGAGATTCTTGACTTCTCAACTGAGTGAAAGTGCATCTAGCCCTTTAGTGGGTTTTGAATGATTGAATGACAACACGATTAAAGATCTAACATATTCACTAAGTGTTGGACATGAAATTGGTTATCTCACGGATATTTGATTAAATTGTATAAAGCCAAAATGATGTGTTGTTGTATAAACAATCTAGCTCAAGCACAAGACAATAATGCAAATGGAATTCATGCAAAGGCTTATTTATTGTGGGATTTCCATATACGATATGAAAGCAAGCACAGTAAGAATTAATTAATGAGACATGAGGGATTGCATATGGAATGGTCTCATATTTGAAGCTTGCTAAATTGAAATGAAAAAGATAACAATACAAATGAATGGATGATTCAACACAAGATGTGACTTGATGGCTTGAGATGGTGAAGATAGCAAGGAAAGGTTTCAAGGTACTAAGCAAGGGTGAAGGGCAAGCGATGGCTTGGCAGTCGAAGAACCTAGCTAGGGTGAAGAAGGAAGTACTTGCATTTAGTTGAAGTACTAATCAAGCTATGATGGTCAGATTGATGTGGAGGATCAAATCACTATTGGTGTGTTTGATGGAAGTGACTTGATACATTTGGGATTATCTATATTTGATGAATGGAATAAAGTCACGTGTTCAAGATGGCTATGCTCAAGTGAAAAAGATCAAAGTTGACATGTTGGCACCCTCACTTGATGAAGATTGGAATACACGGTTTGGGTTGAAAGAGATCAACTCAAAGGGTTTAAATTCGTTATACATTTGAATTTGAGTTAATAGGAATGCTGTACTATTAAGAGGGATGCATCATGTTGATAGATGATCATTCATAAGTGCTCATGCCAACCCATGTGAGTTTTGAGTGTTTGAGAGACAAAAGACCTAACTTGTTTTTTTTCTGGTCTGGCAATACCGGGCGTGATACCGGACATGTCCGGTATTTGCCCAGCCACGACAAAATTCTTGGTGTTCTCGGGTTGGTTCGTCGGGAGTTCCGACATGAGTTGGGGGTTCCGACGGTTGGGAGTTTCGATGTCTCGCGCTTCACTATCCTGGTAATACCGGACGTGTCCGGTATGGCCAACCAGGGCCCAATGGCTAGTTTTCAAACGAGCCAAGGGTCAGGAGTTCCGACTTGAGTTGGTCGGGAGTTCTGGCAGTCGAAAGTCCCGATAAGCGTCGAGAGTTCCGACACCTCGCATACTTTAACTCAGTTACCGTTGGCGCAGTGCAAGTCATACCGGACATATCCGGTATGACAACGGCTAGAAAACGACTAGTTTTTCAAAGGGGCTATAAATACCCCCAAGCCTCCATCTTTGGAGGCTGCTGATTCTACTGGTGAACCCACACATTTTTTAGCTTTGCCAACTCTCCCAACCCTCTCTTAGTGAGTGTGTGATCCAAATCACAAAATCCATTTGTGGGTTGAGAGAGAATTCAAAAAAGAGAGCAAGCCACCACTTGAGCACTTGTGCATATTGTCTATTTCATGATTCACATTTGTTACTCTTGGACTCTTTGGCCCTAGACGGCTAGGCGTCGCCAGAGAGCACCCGAGAGATTGTGGTTCCCTCAGAAAGTCTGTAACGGTCGATTCCACCGCCGCAAGGGAAGGAATCATCTAGTGGAAGGAGGAAAAGGAGTTAGAAAAGACTCTGGCTAGAGTGACCTTCGTGGTACCCTCTAGGGCTGACCTTCGCTGGGTCGCCCGTAGCCCCCTCAACGGAGAGTAGGACTCAACGGAGTCCGAACTTCGGTAAAACAAATATCGTGTCTCAATTCGCATTTTATTTGATATTTGTGTTGCTCTAGCTCTTGTGCAGGTTACCTGTGTGTGGCACTATCTTTAGTGGGTGCCTACAGGTTGGTCTAAAGATTGAAATCAAAAGGAGCAAGTTTGGGGCTGTTCTGCAGAACACGTGTATACCAGACACGTCTGGTATACCTTCCGGACACGTCCGGTATTAGAGCTCAGTGCTGAATTTATTTGATCCGTGTTCTAACTCTTGTGTTGCCGGTTCTAGGCTCCTAGGATTATTTAATATTGTTTATTTACTCGTTGGCTAATTTGTGAGGGGTTGTATTACTCTGATTTGGAGTTTCCACTTGGAAACTCCCATTACTAAATAGTTTTTGCTTTTAAAGGTGTTATTTTTTAGAAACGCCTATTCACCCCCTCTAGGCGGCAGCCAGATCACCAGCACCTGATGGTTGCCTGTCGAGAAGCAGCGTGACAATGGAGATGTCGCCTTCCAAAGAACAATGCTTGTCTTTCCTCCTTTTGTTGTAATCTTTTGCCTATTTGATTCTACCTCTCCCGTTTTGTAACTCTGAGAACTTTGTTTGGGCCATGTGCCCCGCCACCTACCGGCTTACGCCAACATCTGTGGCTTAATATATTTTAGGTGGGGGTCTCTTAACACACACACAACCCCCTATTATTGACCTAAAAAAAACTGAGTCACATGTCCCAAACAAACTGAATGCATCTACTCTGAATTGCAGTTTACAAACTATTTCCCAAAAATTATTACAAAAAATAGATGCCCAAATGAAACATCTTACAAGCTAATTGTTTTTGTGATTTACTAGAAAACCAAATCATGACTCCTAGAGCAAACCATAGAGTGCAACCTCTTAATGCCTCGTCTCCTAGAGTCCTAGGCCATGACGAGATTGATGTTGTAGCCCCTTCTTTGCCACTACCTCTATCCATGCTACCACTGCCATATAACCGAGCCACGAATCCTGAATTACAGCTTGCTGTGGGAACAAGCGGAGGTGTCATCGACGTGGAGGTTCTAGAAAAGTAGGGTTTTGCCTACAACAATGGGGCAAGATAATGAATCAGCTGTAGAGTGAATAGATTGGCAATGGTATAGTCCAACGACTCAATGTCATTAACTAGCCCCGTACCCCCAAACCACCAAAGTGAGTTTTCTAGCTTAATCAAGGCATTACCTTGGTCTCCTCCCACTATGCGGTACCAAGGCACTAGATCTGTCGATGGGGCCTGTTGGATGAGCCAGGCGTGTGAGGCGGAGTCATGGATCGAGTGGGAGCGGGTAGTAGCCAGAAGCCATGGTGTCTTTAGGGCCTACCATGGTCAGCCGGTGTTTTGAGTTACCACCGATGAGTAAATTTCTAGTATTGTCGTCTGTCTCGGATGGTGTGCTTAGAGGACACGAGGTTTATACTAGTTCGGGTAGAAAGTCCCTATGTCTAGTTCGTCGCTACTTCTCATGTTACTAGCACTGAAAGTTTGTAGTAGGGGTTACAAACAGGCGAGAGAGGGAAAGGATCCCAAGTCTCTGGTGAAAGGAGTGATGGGTGCTTTGAGAGCTCATCTTGCCGCTTTCGGTCATGTGTTGGTGTCGTGCTTTTGTGCAGATCTAGATCGATCTAGTTCCCAAGGGTCGGTCGGTCGATCCCTTTCATGGGACGCCCTGCTTTTCCTTTTATAGGCCAAGTGAAAGTATGGGTTATAGCGGAGGAAAAGAGATGAACGAGAGAGAGAAGAAGGCCTTCAGGATTGTTGGGTCCTTCTTCTCCTTCATCTGGGTCCCGTTGATCCTGTAGATGTCAATAGGGATAGCTCCACGTTGTAGGCCTCCATGTGTCACTCATGGCATTGCATCCCACCTCGGCGAGACGTCCATTGTGAATCGACGCTTTTTTGTCATCGTTCGTACGATGGTTTGGTAGAATAGCACCAGCACGCCCAACACTGTTCTTGATGTGAACCCTCAGGTATGGCTCGTCATGGCCATGGGTTACATCGAGGCATGCTAGTCTCTTCCTTGGTGTTAGAGTTTTGACTCAGGCCCATACGTTTGGACCTAGAGTGGTCGGCGGCGGTATGGGTCTCCATCGGATGAGACGGAGCCTGCACTCGAGGGGTCAGGCAAAACGAAGCCCGCACCCTAGAGGTCGGGTGAGGTGGAGCCCGCACCCCATAGGTTAGGCAAGGCGGAGCCCACCCCTAGAGGTTGAGGGAGATAGAGCCCGTGGCCTCAGGGTTGGGCGAGACGAAGCCCGTGGCCTCGGGGTCAGGCAAGGCGGAGCCCGTGCACCTAGGGGTCAGTTGGAGCTATAGTCACGCTCTTGACTGCTCAGATGAATCAATGTTGATGACCATTAGCTCCTCTTCTTCAGGTACCCTAGTATTGGTCCCTGATAATAGCCCCTGAGCCTGTGGAGGAGTAGAATACTCCTTTGGAGGCTTTTCTGAATGGGAGGACTCAGAGGGCCTTGGCCTTCTTTTGTCACCCAAGCATGTCCTAGGGACGGTGATTCCCTTTCGTCATGATCGGACCCCTCGGGGGTATAGCCATGAGATTTGGTGGGTTAGAAAAGGTCTTTCCTGATTTTGACCCCTATGGGGGTCTATCGTTCTGTGACCGCATGTTCGGTCTCCTTGCGAGTCCAACTTTCCTCGAACCCCCACTCGTAGCGGGGGTCCGGTCGAGGGTCGGCTCATCTTTGTGATCGTCACCCCATCTGCGGTTTCTACAACCAGAGGGGTTGAGCTAACGTCACTTGCCTCGATGGCTCAAGTGACGTACTCGGTGAGCTCGCTAACGGGCATGTCTGTGTGCAATCTGGGTCCGTCGTTTGTGACGGGGTCAGCATAGCCCTCATGTGGCATTCCACTGCTCCTTAACCCGCCTCTCGGTAGATGCCCGAGTCGTTTTGGAGACTGACTCAGGTGGCCCACTGGCCTCCCCTCGATGGAGATTCTGTAGGTTTGGCTCAAGGTTAGGATCGAATGAGAAGGTCGAGATGACCCTTTCTGCTTCTGAGTGGTCGGGCAAAGGCCGCTGGGGCTCATCTGTGTTTTCTCCTCTGGCTTTGTTTAACGTGAGGCGGCCTCGAACCCTTCATGGGTCGGCCTTCGAACCTCGGTCGGTCGGATTCCTGAGTTAGGGTCGGGCGGCTTGAGCCCTCGAGCCCCATTGGGCTTGGTAGGGGTTGGCTATGTTTTATGCGTCACCCCATCCGTGGTTTCTGCAATCAGAGGGGTTGAGCTAACGACACTTGCCTCGATGGCTCGAGTGTCGCGCTCGGCGAGCTCGCTAACAGGTATGTCCGAGTGGAATCTGGGTCCGTCGTTCGTGATGGGTCGACTTAGCCCTCATGTGGTATTCCACTACTCCTTAACCCGCCTCCCGGTAGATGCCCGAGTCATTCTAGAGACTGACTCAGGTGGCCCATTGGCCTCCCCTCGATAGAGATTCTATGGGCATGGATCGAAGTTATGATCTAACAAGAAGGTAGAGATGACCATGTCCGCTTCTGATAGGGTCAGGCAAAGGCTGCTAGGGCTCATCTGCATTTTCTCCCCTAGCTCTGTTTAACGCAAGGCGGCCTCGAGCCCTTCACGGGCTGGCCTTTGAACCTCGGTCGGTCGCCGCTCATATCAAATGAGATGACTACCGCTTCATGACGTGACGCGAAGCATTGTGATGCAATAATTGCATATGCGATGCTTGGATGTATGAGAATGGATGAATGAATGCTCATGCACTAGAAGAGTAAAGTGGGGTTTGGTAAAGTTACCTCGATTGCTTGAGTGATGGGTTCGGGAGCTCTTACCAGATATGTTTGAGTGGGATCCAGGTCCATCGTTAGTGATTTTAGTCGGCATAACCCGTATGGGGCATCCTCATCGCTCCTTACCCGTCTCTTGGCAGCGGCCGGAGCCATCCGATTGACTTGGGAAACCTGCTAGCCTCTCCTCAATGGAGATTTCACAAGTGGGCCCCTCCAAACCCTTCCCAGGAAGGCGGAGGCTAAAGCTCAAAAGCGGGCAACAAACTCTAGTCACCTGTTGGTGAGCAAAAAACGCCATAGCTGTTGGGGCATAGGTTTCTTGCGGTCCAACCAGTTTTACTCAGCATTTGTTTCCACAAACCTTGTCTCTAGGTTTTAGCATGAGAAAGGGGTCGGGTATAGAGAATGTCTACCAAATAGACACTCTTGCTAGCCCTTGAGTGAGGCCCAAACCCTTCTTTGTTACTAGGGTCAAGGCGTCACTTAGAGATACAAAAGGGTCGGGCACAAAGAATGTCTACCGAATAGACACTCTCTTACCAGCCCCCGACTAAGGCCTGACCCCTTGCAGTTGCTGGGGTCGGGCGTCACTTAGACATTGTGATAGCGAAACTAATAAGAGAAAACATGCATAAATTAAGGGTGACCTGTCTCTCGGCCACGGCCCGAGCCGTCCGATCGACTTGGGTGACCCGTTGGCATAAGACTTACCTTGATGGCTCAAGTGACGGGTTCGGAGAGCTCTTACCGGATATGTCAGAGTGGAATCCAAGTCCATCATTCGTGACGGAGTTAGCATAACGCGCATGGGGCATCCTACTACTCCTTACCCGTCTCTCGGCAGCGGCCCGAGCCGGCCAGCCGACTCAGGTGACCCATTAGCATAACACTTTCCTCTGAGAGATAGAGGATGAGATCATCCTCCCAAGAAATTAGTTAGGCGAGATAAGCCAAAGTGGGTGAACTTGTGTTAAGTGGACAAGCTCTTAAATTTCATTATGACCAAACAAAATTTTAGCCCTTCTCCCCTTTTTGTATAAAAAGGTTAGTGTGTTCTGACCCTTTCCGTCGTTAAGGCTGTGAAGCTCGGGGTGTGGGTGAACAAACTCTGATCACGCTGGTGAGCAAAAATGCCGTAGCCACTAGGGAGTAGGTTTCTTGCAGTCCGACCAGTTTTACTTAGCGTTTGTTTCCGCAACCCTTGCTTCTAGATCTTATCGTGAGGGAGGGTCGAGCACAGAGAATGTTTGCTAGGTGGATATACTCTTAAATGCGTTCTGACTCTTTTCGTCGTTTAAGGCCATAAAGGTCGGGGTGTGGGTGAACAAACTTAGATCACGCTAGTGAGCAAAAGCACCGTAGCCGCTGGGGCATATGTTTCTCGCAGTCCGACCAGTTTTACCCAACGTATGTATCCATGACCTTCGCTTCTAGGTCTTAACGTGAGAATGAGTTTGTAACACCCAAAATTCTTACTACAAATTAGCAATTAATTCTTAGCCTTTGTTATATTTTCTAGGTATTTTTAACTTAGGCTTAATAATAAATAGTGGATAAATAAAATAAACTATAAGGTTTAGAAACATGTTTGTTTCATTCATGCCAAAGTATATTGTTTTTGGTTGAGTGTAGGGCTAGATGTTTTGAAGTTGAATTCAAATCTTATTTGCAGTTGGCTTAGAATTGAAAATAGAGAAAATAGATTTGGAAAAGGTTTTGTTTTTGAAAAAAAATTACTTTCTTCCATTCTGGCCCAACCCTGGGTTCAGGCCTGGCCTTCTCTTTTTTTCCCTGCCCGCACTGGCCCACAACTGCACCACGCGGCCCTTTTCCTTCTTCCCGCGTGCGCACCGCACGTGGCCCAGCCAGGCGCACCAGCCCACTCGGTGCCCTGCCCCGCACACCAGCGCACGGCCCGCATCGGCACCTCAGCCCACAGCACCCGCCAGCAGCAAGCGCCCGCTCACCCTCTCTCTTTCTCTTCACTCACTACACATCTGGCCCCACCTGTCAGCACCCTTTTCTTTCTTTCCTTTCTTCTTCCCCACGTTTCCTTTCTTCTCCGCCCGGCACCTTCCTTTCTCCAGTCGCCGCCGTTGCCCACAGAAGGAAAGCGGCCAATCCCGCCCAAATCCGCCTACTTCCTTTCCTTCTAGCGCTCACCGCCCGGTCTATAAATCCCTGTGTCATCCCTTCTCTCTCTCCCATCCTCTGTTTCCGTCTTCCAACAGCCGCTGCCGTAGTTCTCCCTCGCCCGCACCTCGAAGCTCGACGCTGACGCCACCCAGAGATTCACCCGACCTCCCGCGCCCTTAGGTACCCCCAGTTTCATGAATTGGTCACGAATTTCTCGGATTGAACCTCACCCGCATGCTCTCTCTCTCTCTAGAGCTCCGCCATCGTTGACCTAGCCCCTGGAGCCTGTCCCGAATGCCGAGAACGCCTTTACCGGACTCGTGGTGAGCTCCTAACCCTCCCCGTACCTTCCATTCTCTGTTTCTCGCCCTGGAACGTGGAACCGAGCCACCAGCATGATTCCGCCCCTAATTTGCCTCTCAACGAGTCCGCAAGGTTCCATAGATCGTGTATATGCTTTTGTTTCGTCTCGAGATGGCTGGAACCACCGTACCGGAGGCTCACCGCCGTGACTGCCTTGCCAGTGGCCATGGTGTGCTCGCCAGAGTTCCTGTGTAGCAGCGCAGGACTCACTGTGCCATCCGATCGGCTCTGGACGGTTGGGATTAGATCCCACCGGTTGGATCATAACCGGTCCACCGGTTGGGCCATGGACTGGGTCTGCAGCGCCACATCAGCGCACCCATGCACGCGTGGTGCACCGTGCCACTCACACACCGCCACGTGGCCGCCCAGTCAGCAGCCGGGTCAAACCCACAGTCAAGCGCGCCACTTTTGCGTTTTAACCCCTCTATTTTCTCAGAATCAACCCGCGGTACTCATCAGTTCAAAAGTATTTCTATTCAGTCCCGTTTTCTTCCAATTTAGCCCCTGTATTTTCCAGAGTTAGTGCCCGCAGTCCAAGAACACGTTATAGTATGGTTTTAATTCAAATTTAAGTTTGTTTTATTTATAGAAATGCCATCACGTCTTAATTCATGCATAACTTTCGCGTTTTAAGTTTGATTTGCGTGATTCTTTCGCTCACGTGTTCGTAGCAATGCGTAGAATAGATTTATAAGCTTTTTGACTTATGTTTTTACTGTTTGGTGTACTATTCTAATGGAAGTCTATCTTGTATGCATGTAATGATTGGTATGATGCTTGATTGATGATTGGATCACGATTAGAGGGTGAGCCATTTGAAGTGACTGAGGACCCCCAGCAAGATCAGCAGTACTTCTAGGACAACTTTGCGGAAGGCAAGTGTACCAAAGGCCCCTTGTTACCTATGAACTATTACCATTCATATTCATGCATGTGTTTAATTTGAAATGCCTTTAAGGACTTTACCTAGATGATTACTTGTACCACATATCCTTGATACCTGGGATTTTTGGGTATGCATTTTGGTTAGATGCTACAACGCTTAACATAAAATAATTTTGAAACATGATTAAAGGCTATATGCAATGTGATAAAATGGAACTTTTTAGCAACAGATAGGGGGCAGGAGTACGGGGTTGAGTACTCTAGTGCCTCTCCATAAGGACTTAATCCTGAAGCGGCAACCCAGGAGGGACCATACCACCCCGAGTGTCATATGGCTTTGACTTTAACCTGTTAACTAGATTGTTCTAGCTCATCTGTAGCTCCAGTAAGGGGTAAGAGGGTATCTTTCCTTTTTCTGTTAGGGTGTGCACCGTGCTGCGATGCCCACGTGTGCCATTCCTTTGTAGCTATGACTTGTTAGTGCAACTAGCTAAGGGTTTCATAGTGAAACCTTGCCACACTTCCTGGGAAGAGGTGTAGTGGGTCTCGCGAACCCCGGCATTGGGAATCACGGCTCGGTGGGTAAAGATGTACAATTTCTGAAGAAATAATTAACCTGTTATAACAGTCGTGCTCACGGATACAAGCAGTCTGGATCCTACAAGATTAGTGGTTACTGTGGATGGTGGATAGTTGGGAATTGAGATAAATATGACTATACTTTAATATCACTTGGGAATTGGGACTGTTCATTAAAGTAGTGATTCGGGATGCTAAAATTTGATCAACTAAAATTGCAAACCCTTGATCAAAACAATTGTCAAGCCTTTTTGAGCCTCATAGATCCCTTTGATATACTTGCTAAGCATGGTGAGCTTACACTTGCTTTACATCCAATGAAAATCCCAGATGGGTAACAGATAATGGATATGAAGAGTTCCCGGAGGATGTCCAGGACTACTAGGGAGACATTCACCAGTTGGGGTCCCTGTGGCTGTTGGGCTAGTTATTCCGCTGTGATTGTAATAATATTGCCATTGAGCAAACTTTGTATTAACTTTATGATGAGATATGCGATGTAATGAGTACTTTACTTTGATACTATTGCAATTTGTGATATATGTGTGTGTTTAGACATCCTGGGCGCACATATATGAGTACTTGGTTTTGCTATGCTAAATTAGGTGCGACAAATTGGTATCAGAGCTATAACTGACTGTAGGACGCTCAACCTAGTTTGAAATTGACGTTTCTAGGATCACATTATCTTTATTTTACTACCTTTAATTTGCTATAAAATTTTTGCTTATATTCTGTTCTTTATCTGTTGCCAAAATTTATTTTGTTCTAATACTCAACCTTTTCATTCTTATAGATGGCCCGTACCAAGCAGACCCCGCGCAAGAGGACCATCATGATGCCCACCAGGAGGACCAGGTTCACTTTGGGCAAGCGTGTCCTGGCACATCTGGTGGAAGCTCTGAGGAACCAGGAAGAGGAACCGCCTATGGAGGTGCCCATGGGGGAACCTCTGGAGGACGTGCTTGAAGATTCAATGGATGAAGAAATAGAAGAGGGGCCCATGTTCGAGGAGCCCATTGAGATAGAGGAGTCTGAGGAGGATCCTATGGAGGAGTATGGACAGGGTGGCCAGGAGGGAGCTGGTGACCCTGACGATGGAGATGACTCTGATGATTCTGATGCTGATGGAGGTGATGATGGTGGAGATGGTGGAGATGGTGGTGATGATGGAGGAGACGGTGGAAATGGGGGTGATGACAGTGATGATGATCACAATGCACTGTTGGCTCAGGGATGGACCGCAGAGATCCACTATGACTTGGAAGGTGATGCCTACTACCACCCCAAGATTCTCGCACTTATACATTGCTACCACCCTGGAGGCACTGTTCAGTACAGGACGGAGCATTAGACCCACCCCGACTACATCGGCTTCTGGGAGATAGAAGTGTACATCCGAGAGGGGACTCGGGTGCGCTACATCCACCATGCCATCACTGCATGGCTCACATGTGCTACCGTCATTAGGGACGTAGCTCGACAGGCGTTGGTGGTCAACCGCGACTACCACTTCGACGACATCGCCTGGAAGGACAACCGATATCTTCCCCGCTATCGGAGCGGACAGTCTACATGCAACATCGCTGCACCACTTGGAGAGGCAAACTTGAGGTTGAGGCCTGCCTTGTTGTGCTTGGCAGAGACCAACACTAACTTGGATCAGGTCTTGGACGAGCTCGATGTCATGGGGAAGGCCTATCTACAGCTTGCCAGTGAGAATGCTACACTGAAGCAGCAGCTAGGAGGTCTAGATGTGGAAGAGCCAGGAGTACCTGCTCAGTCGCCCTCAAGGAACAGAGGAGAGTTTGGAGACCCCAGCACCAGCACCAACGTCGACCCGTACCCATAGGAGAGTCTTAAAAATATGTAATAAATACGCGTAGATGCGCGAGAGAGTGTTTAGTTTCTTTCTTTTAATGGTTGAACAAGTGTTACTTTCATGGTTGGATGTTTATCATTATGAATAATGTTTGATTTGGATCTTTGATATGATTGTGATGACTTGTGGGCATGTCCACGGTCATTTAGTTAAGGTTAAGGTTTAAGGATATTATGAATAAATAGTTAGGTTTCGTTTTATCATGATGTCCATTCTGTATCATTCTGAGCAATCTGTCTTTATCAGTTCATATCTCATAATCTAGTTGTCCAATGGTCATGAAAATTTTATGGAGATAAGTAGACTTCACCATCTTTCTTTTGGATCTGGAATCACCTCAATACCTATTATAAATTGTGAGATACAGCTGTTGTAAGTTGAGGTTTCTGTGCTGTCAGAATTCTAGAACAGTACTTCTTGTCGTCTGAATTTGACTAAGTAAACGTCAGAATCTGGAAAAGACTTCTAAACGAAAGTTGTAGACAATTTCATAAGTTTTCTAGAAAGGTAAAATACGCAATCATATGATAAACAGATAGTGAGATATACTCGTTTTACTGCACAGTTGTTCAACTTGCCAGAAAAGTTCAGAACAAATATCTTCTTGTATACCCTACATATATCTCTTGTCTACACCTACTCTTGTTACACCATTATATTTTAAGAGTTATATGATTGGACATGTGAGACTTATATGATGCATCTACATATGGTGAACACCAGGAGGAACAACTAGGGAGATGAGGAACTGCCACCACCACCTCCAGTCACCATGGAGCAGCTGATGATGATGCAGACACAGTTGCTTCAGTAGATGGCCCAGAACATGCAGAACATGGGGCAAGGGAATGGGAATGCACCCCCTCATGCTAGAGATAAGAGGGGAGAGTTCCTGAAAGGACACCCACCTGTATTTAAGCACTCTGCTGACCCACTCTAGGCTGACGACTGGCTACGTGCCATTGAGAGGCAACTGGAGAGTGCCCAGTGTGATGATAAGGAGAAGGTGCTATATGCTTCTGGATAGTTGCAAGGTGTAAGTGCAATCAAGCCCTATTGTGGGTTTTGGTATTGATGATCACCAAATTAGAGGACTAATGAGATTTATCGAGATGACAAGCAGGGAATCAAAGAATGAGGATGATGAATAGGTTGCAGGTGTTGTAATTACAAAAGGTAGCCAGACCTAGCTCAAGGGAGGTTTAAATTCTTTTATGTTTTGAATTTGAGTTTAGGAAAAGCCGTACTATCAAGAGGGATTTTAGGACAGTTGGTCAACTGTTGAATCAGATGCTCAAATTCACATATTTATATCCTTCCACCTAGTCAAAACAGCCAGCCAAATTTCATATCATATTACCTGTTTTGGCTAGGGCGGCAGTGCCGCCCTGTTAAGAGCGGCAGTGCCGCCCTTAACTGACCGTTGGGCTCGGGGGGTATTTATACCCTTTAGGCCTAGCCACAACGGTCATCTTCTCCACTGACTCACTCTGCTCGAAAACAGACAGAACCAAAGCTCACCTCTCTCCTCCATTGCTGCTCCTCCATCCCTCAAGCTAATCCTTAATTCCAACCATCAAAACTTGAGAGAAAAGGTAGCAAAACTCGATTGGAGAGGAGATCCACTGATTCCCAAAGTCTAAGAGCATTTGGTTCACGTTTGGCCGGCGGTTCTAGGGTTTGTTACTCTTGGAGCTTGCTCCTAGCCGGCTAGGCGTCGCCCTTGTGCTTGCCAACTCGTGTGGCAGTCTTCAGAGGTTTGTAACCTCATTCGAAAGCTAAGAAATCACCCCTCACTTCAAGAGTTCACTCTCTTGATTTGAGAACGAGGGTAAAGCAAGCCTTTGTGGCAAGCTCAAGCCTTTTGTGGCTTCCTCAACAACGTGGACTTAGGCAAACCTTAGTGGTGAGCTGAACCACGGGATAAATCATGTGTCTTGTGTGCTTTATCTTCTTTATACCTATTGTTTACATTGTTGCTAGGGTTTAGTTGCTCGATTCACTGTTGTATGAAGATTTTGTGGTATCCAGTCTTCGAACTGGATCTTGGCTTTATATTGTAGGATTAAGCAGCTAGTTAGGTCAGGTTCATATCTGTTAAATCTCAACTATGTTAGATTATTTTTCATAGAGCGGCAGTGCCGCCCTCTGTTCTAACAGAGTTTCGAGTTGAATTTTTACAGGCCTATTCACCCCCCTCTAGGCCTTCTTTATCTTTAAGTAGATCCTACAAGTGGTATCAGAGTGAGGTTGCTTCGTATACGCTTCACCGCGTGAAGTATGGAAGAAGGAGAAGGTTCGAAGAACGTTCGATCTGCGGACGCAAGTGGTGTGCACGCCGAGGATGTTGGCAGCAGCAGCGAGCTGTCTATGTCCACAACAAGTGATGCCACCATCAAAGAACCCAAGACCACCGATGCCGAAAGAAGAAAGGCAAGAAAAGAAAGAAAGCCGCAAAGATCGCAATAAGAGAAGCTAGAGAGAAGAAGAAAGAAGAGCAGTGGCTCAAAGACAAGAAAAAGAGAAAAGAAGCTAGAAGAATCACAAGAGAGGCAAGAGCCAAGAGAAGGGCAGCAAGAGCTCAAGAGCAAGAGAAGAATGAGTATGATGCATCATCTAGTGAACTCTCTAGTAGCTCGGACGATGGAGATGATGATGTGTCATATCATGCTTCAAAAGATAGCAAGGAGGTGAAGAGCAAGGACAAAAAGAAGGATAGCAAGGACAAGGGCAGCAATAACAACAAAAACAAATATACCGCCGTATCCTTTAATTATTCTTATTTGTCTAACCATAACAAAAGGTCTCTTGTGAATGTGCCCACAGGCAAGTTGCCTCATTTTGATGGGACAAACTTTGCCAAGTGAAAGCACTTAATGAGTGCCTATCTTGTAGGTCTTCACCCCGGTCTTTGGGAGATTGTGGTGAATGGATTGCAGCCACCAGAAGATTCCGAAGCACCAACAAATGAAGAGTTAGTTGTTGTCCTTCTAAATGGCCAAGCCACAAGTATTCTTCTTAGTGCCTTGGATGGAAATGAGTACAACCGAGTGATGAATGTCAATGTTGTAAAACAGATTTGGGACACTTTGCATCTAGCATATGAAGGTGTTGATAAAGTAAGGAAGGCTAAGATTGATTTGTTGATGGCCAAGCTCAATAGGTTTGTGATTGTTGATGGAGAGGGGACACAAGAGATGTTTGATAGATTGATGACCTTGGTGGGCAAGATTAGAGGCTATGGATGTGATGAGCTTGATGATCACAAAGTGGTGAAAGTTATGTTGGAAGCTTACTCACCAAGAAATGAGACCGTAGTCACCTTGATTAGAGATAAGAAGAAGTTTGAGCACTTCACACCAAATGATGTGCTCGGAAGATTGTTGACATTTGACATGCAAAGAGAAGAAGCAAATGAGAGGAGAAGACTTGGTGAGTTGCAAGCCAAGTTAGAGGGCATGAAAATCAAGTAAGTAGCTCTCAAGGCAGATAAATCAAGCAATCAAGACACCTCCAATAAGGCAAGGGGCAGCAAGCAAGCATCAACAAGTAAACCCAAGGAAATCAAGTCAACTCCACAAAATGATGATCCAAGTTCATCCTCAAGTGAAGATGAAGATGTTGGGGCTGATTATATGAAGATTGATGACATGGCTTTGTTTATGAAAAGCTATCACAAGGGGTTGAAAAAGAATGGGTATAAGATAGTACAAAGAAGGTTTCCAAACAAGAAGAAGAGGACTTGCTACAATTGTGGCAGCACGGAGCACTTCGTTGCTAAGTGTCCCTATGACAAGAAAGAAAACAAATACAAGAGGGACAATAATGAGGGCAAGCATGAACATAAAAAGAGATACAAGCAAATGGGAGAGGCACACATTGGCCATGAGTGGGACTCAACTAAGGAGTCAAGTGAAGAGAATGTGAAGGTTACAACCGTGGCCATTCAAAAGTCATCCTCCACACCAAGGCTCTTCAACAACATGTCCGATGATGATGACCACCGCTTCACTCACGTTTGTCTTATGGCAAAGGGTGAGAAGGTAAAACGAAGAGCCAAATCTCCTCCACCTCCTTGTGACATCTCTAGTAGTGAACTTAGTGATTCTAGTGATGATGATACTAGTGATGTTGAGAAATATACTAAGTTGACTAAAAAGTTAGATTCTAAAACCAAGCTCTTTATCATGAATCTAATGGAGGAATTAGAAAGTGTCAAAGCCGAGCTAGCCGATAGAGATGATTATCTTGAGGAAACTGAAAAGATGTATATTGGTCAAAGGAAGCTCTTGAGTTGAGAGAGAAGTGAGTTGGACTCTTTGAGCAAGGCCTTGGCCGAAGAACAAAGAGAACATGCTCTCACAAAGAAGGCAAATATTGCACTCAATGACAAGTATTGTGTCTTAATTGAAAAGCACAACAAACTTGAGAAGCAATATAACCTTCTATGCGAGAGCACCTCACATCCCTCTAACACAAATGACACTTCTATTCCCTCCACTAGCCAAGGATGTGGAAAATGCTATAATCTTGACTTAAATGTTCATTCCACTAACCTTGTAAACTTGGAGGTTATGAAAAAGGAGATTGCTAGGCTCAATGCTATGTTAGGAAAAAGATGCATGGAAGGCAAGAAACTTGCTGGTGGCAAAGGTGAAAAACCAAAGAGGCCACAATAAAAAGATGGAAGAAATCCATGCATCAAAGATGGGCTTTGACACACTCATGGAGGTAAAACCAATGGGAGAAAGGTAATCAATGGATATGAGTGTGTTCAGTTCGTGAGCAAAGGGCAGGAAGGTACAGATAGGTCTGCACAGATGGTGGCACAAGGCCAACCCAGAGCAGCACCGCGGCCTATGGGTGGCAGTGCCGCTGTGAAGGGTGGTAGTGCCGCCTCCCATAGAAAAGGGAAGACCACCTCCTCCTCCTCTGCTCATGTCCCGCCCAAGAAGAAGGTGTCTCATCTAGAGCAGGTTGTCCAGAAATCAAAGAAATCTATCTGGATCACTCCAAATAGATATACTTACCAACCAAAGGCAAAAACACCTCCATAATGTTTGGATTCTAATTTTGTTTTGCAGTACAACAGCAAGGGGGATGTGTTTGCCAAGTTTGTTGGCAATGGTCGAAATGCTTATCATAATGCTTTTATTTGGGTTTCTAAAGTTCTTGTGACTAATATGCAAGGCCCCAAGAATATTTGGGGACCTAAAACTAGGAACTAAACTTGCTTTGCAGGCATACTCCTCTGGTGGGTCAAGTTGGGTGCTTGACAGCGGATGTACAAATTATATGACCGGAGAAAGGAGTATGTTCTCATCATACTCCCCAACTACAAATTTAGATGAGAATATCATATTTGGTGATAATTCAAAAGGGGGTGTGATTGGACTTGGTAAAGTAGCTATTACACTTGATCATTTAATTACAAATGTCTTGCATGTTGATTCCTTGAAATACAATCACATCCGTTTCTCAATTATGTGAGATGGGCTACAATTGTCTTTTCACGGATAAGGGTGTGGAAGTCTCTAAGAGGGAGGATTCCTCTATTGTCTTTATAGGTCACCTCAAGAACAAGCTTTATCTAGTTGATTTCAACAAAGGAAAAGCTAAGCTTGAGACCTATTTAGTGGCAAAATCTAGCATGGGTTGGCTATGGCATCGTCGACTAGCTCATGTTGGGATGAGGAACTTGGCCAAACTCCTAAAAGACAACCACATTCTTGGACTAACCAATATTCAATTTGAGAAAGACAGGATTTGTAGTGCTTGCCAAGCCAGAAAGCAAGTAGGTGTACCTCACCCACCAAAGAGCATCATGACCACTACACAAACCGTTGGAGTTGATTCACATGGATCTCTTTGGACCGGTCACCTACATAAGCATTGGGGGTAACAAATATGGTTTAGTTATTGTTGATGATTATTCCTGGTTCACTTGGGTGTTCTTTGTCTATGATAAGTCCCAGGTGCAAGAGAAAGTCAAGATATTTGTGAGAAGGGCACAAAGGGAGTTCGGTCTTCTTATCAAGAAGATAAGAAGTGACAATGGGACCGAATTTAAAAACACTCTAGTTGAAGAGTTTCTTGATGATGAGGGCATCAAGCATGAGTTTTCAACTCCTTACACCCCTCAATAAAATGGTGTAGTAGAGAGGAAGAACCGTACACTTCTTGATATGACAAGGACAATGCTAGATGAATACAAGACGTCGGACCTCTTTTGGAGTGACGCCATCAACACCGCTTGCCATGCCATCAACCGTCTCTACTTACACAAGAAACTCAAGAAGACTTCATATGAGCTTCTAACCGGTAACAAACCAAAGGTGTCTTACTTTAGAGTGTTTGGGTGCAAATGTTTTATACTTAACAAAAGACCCAAAACCACTAAATTTGCACCTAAAGTTGATGAAGGCATTCTTCTTGGTTATGGATCAAATGAGCATGCCTATCGTGTCTTCAACAAAACCATGGATAGAGTTGAAGTCACGGTAGATGTGACATTTGATGAATCTAATGGCTCTCAAGTGGAGCAAGTTGATTCAAGTGTTGTAGGAAAGGAGGATCCACCATGTGAGGCAATCAAGTAAATGGCTATAGGTGACATTAGGCCACAAGAAGATCAAGCCACTGATGATGAGGATCCCTAGGCTGTTCTTTGCACAAATTTCACCGACGACGTACTCCATCGACAAGGGCGGCACTCACTGCTTTGAACATCAACAGGCAGCAGCGAGTGCAGCTCATGAGGCGGCAAGTGCCGCCCCATCTACTTCAAAGCAGCAGTTCCTTCAACTTCTACACCACCTCAAGGACTCAACCTGGAGCCTATCTTTGAACTAGAAGAGGCTGGAGGTCTAGAAGAGG
Source organism: Miscanthus lutarioriparius (assembly GCA_904845875.1). Taxonomy (NCBI): domain Eukaryota; kingdom Viridiplantae; phylum Streptophyta; class Magnoliopsida; order Poales; family Poaceae; genus Miscanthus; species Miscanthus lutarioriparius. The sequence goes on along the minus strand of CAJGYO010000007.1, from coordinate 10,479,943 downwards.
AACAGAGAGATGTTGAGCATCCAAGGCTACGTCAAACTATACAACGGATCATCCCGTTGACAACATCCTTGGAAGCATTCGAAGGGGGTAACAACTCGTTCACATTTAGTAAATTTTTATCAATATTACTCGTTTGTTTCCTCTTTGGAACCTCTCAAGGTAGAACAAGCACTTGGACATCCGGATTGGGTCATGGCCATGCAAGAAGAGCTCAACAACTTTGAAAGAAATCAAGTGTGGAAATTGGTGGAAAGACCCAATACCAATGTCATTGGTACCAAGTGGATCTTCCGCAACAAGCAAGATGAAAATGGCGTGGTGACAAGGAACAAAGCAAGATTGGTGGCCCAATGCTTCACTCAAGTAGAGGGCTTAGACTTTGAAGAAACATATGCACCGGTGGCCAGACTTGAAGCAATTCGAATGCTTCTAGCCTTTGCTGCCCATCATGACTTCAAGCTATACCAAATGGATGTCAAGAGTGCATTACTCAACGGTCCAATACAAGAGTTGGTGTATGTGGAGCAGCCACCGGGGTTTGAAGATCCCAAATTTCCCCACCATGTCTATAAACTCCAAAAGACGCTCTATGGACTTAAGCAAGCACCAAGAGCATGGTATGAATGCCTTAAGGAATTCTTGCTCAAACAAGGCTTTGAAATAGGCAAAGCCGACCCTACACTCTTTACTCACAAAGTTGGAAATGATATATTTGTGTGCCAAATATATGTCGATGACATAATATTTGGTAGTACTAATCATGTGTATTGTGATGAGTTTAGTAGGATTATGGCTAAGAGATTTGAGATGTCCATGATGAGTGAGCTGAAATTCTTCCTTGGATTTCAAATCAAGCAAATGAAGGAAGGGACATTCATTAGCCAAACCAAGTGCACCCATGATATGCTTAACAAGTTCGACATGGTGAATGCCAAGCCTATCACAACTCCCATGCTAACTAATGGACATCTTGATCTAAATGAAGAAGTGAAAGCCACTGACATCAAGGTATATTGTTCTATGATTGGCTCTTTACTTTACTTATGTGCATCTAGGCCGAACATAATGCTTAGTGTATGCATGTGTGCTAGATTTCAAGCTAACCCAAAAGAGTGCCATTTAGTGGCTGTTAAAAAAATCTTGAGATATTTAGTACACACTCCTAACATTGGCTTGTGGTATCCCAAGGGCTCCAAGTTCAATCTACTTGGCTATTCGGATTCTGATTATGCCGGTTGCAAGGTAGATAGAAAAGGCACTTCGGGGACATGTCAATTCCTTGGACGGTCCCTAGTGTCTTGGAGTTCTAAGAAGCAAAATTGTGTAGCCCTTTCCACCGCCGAAGCCGAGTATGTTGCAGCCGGTGCATGTTGTGCTCAATTACTTTAGATGAGGCAAACCCTTCGTGATTTCGGATGTCAATTCACCAAAATCCCACTCTTGTATGACAATGAAAGTGCCATAAAGCTTGCAAACAATCCCGTAAGCCACTCAAGAACCAAACACGTAGACATCCGACATCATTTCTTGAGAGACCATGAAACCAAAGGAGATATCGAAATTCGTCATGTGAGCACCGAAAAACAACTAGCCGATATCTTCACTAAGCCTCTCGATGAGTCAAGGTTTTGTGCTTTGCGTAGTGAGCTAAATATACTTGATTCTCGTAACTTGGTTTGAAATATAGCACACCTCTATTTGACTACCTAGTGAAGTAGGAAAATGATTTAAAAGGATATTATGTTGTGTTTCAAAATCATTTCAAAAGGCCAACTAAGTGTCATGAACATTGCCTGTATTGTTGATTGCTTACTGGTCATGATATTTAGAGAATATATATCCATATCTGAGGTGAAGGAGGTCATAAAGTTTAAGCGTAATCCCTGCAAAATTGGCAGGGCGGCAGTGCCGCCCATCCTGGCCGGTAGTGCCGCTCTCTGAAAACTGGGCCATTTTCAGCCAATTTTGGCTGGGTTGCGGGGCCCGTTCTCTTCTATTTATTCCTTCTCTGGCCCCCGACCTAGCTCTCTCCTTCTCTCCCAGCCGATGCCGACGCCCGTGCTCTCTCTTCCTCTCTCTCAAGCACGTGCCGCCGCCGTTCTTCACGACCTGCCACCCCGGTAGTGCCGCCCCTGCAGCAGGCCGAGGCTCTTCTTCACTGGTCACTGTAGGAGGCTCCTAGCCGAGCCGTTTCTTCTCTTCTCCCTCCACTCCAACGGTTTGGAAGCAAGGTGAAACCCTAACCTCTTTTTGATCTATGCAATGTGAAGCTTTTAGTCATAGATTTCAGTTTCTAGGGGGAGCATGAAGGGTTTAGAAAGGTTTTTGATGGTTGAATCAAATTGATTTTGGATTTCACCGATTGATGATTTTGGGGAGAGCGGCAATACCGCCCATGGGACCATTAATGGCATCCCTAGCAGATTCTAACTGCTATACTCAATCTCACAAATCCGATGAAATTCAGAATGGATTGGATTCATTTATCAAAAATTGTTTCTAAAGTTTTTTCATACTCAATCTTTCAATTCATGGCTAGGGTTTCATGTATTTTTTGCTTAGACTGTGATTCTAAAATTGTGATGATGAATAGACATTGTTGGAAATAGGATTTAACCAGAACAAGAAAATTGAAGATGAAATAGTGAAGCAACTGAGGGCGGCAGTGCAGGCCTCAGGGGGCGGCAGTGCTGCCCTACCATGCTGATTCCAAATCCAGCACTGCTTCCTGTGTCATCTTCAAAATTCTTTTTCTTGTTAAAACCTGCTTTCAGCTGTGTCTAACTCATTATCTTTTACAGTTTCTTATCAAGTCTCATTTAAATTGCATAGATGGACCGTGGAAAAAGGAAGGTGTTGACAACCAAGCAAAAGGTCAAGAGAGGCAGGGGACAGGCAAGCTATACTCATAGAGACAGAAATCTTGATGAAGATCTTACTGAAGAGGAAAATATTCAGAGGATGGGAAGAACCATTCGTGTGTGGCCTGACTCTCCTTTACATCTTTCAGAGTTTGATAGCAGCTACATGAGAGATAACACTGATAGGTTCGACCTCATTCCTCCCCAAAATAGTGATGGTCATAGAGTTGTTGATTATTCCATGAGTTAGAAGAAGACAGGTGAAGCTAGAGAGATTGATCCCTACTCCTCTGACAGATCCGATGGCATTGATTATAGATTTTGGAATGCTTTCTAATCTGATTTTTATACTACAGCCATTCTATCCAAGTCAAAGGGCAAGATTAGCAAGATGCATTACATTGACTTTGGTGACTTGGAGAGCAAGAATGATCATCAGTTTGCTACAGCAATCAAGACCTGTGACCGCTTTGAGATGACAGACATCATGAGTTTTAGGTATGATTGGAACAAGGAGATTCTTGCTCAATTCCATGCTACCTACTATTGGAACAGGGAAGTGGATGAGCTTCATTGGATGACTGATGGGCGACATTATCGTATTAATTTTGTCACCTTTTGTCGTATTCTTGGTTTTGGTCACATCCACAGGGGATATGAAAGGATACATAATGAGCGTCGTCTTGAACCAATGGAAATAAGCTTCATGTGGGAGGATCAAAATCTGGCAGTTCCTGATTGGTCAAGGACAAAGCTCAAGAGCTTTTATTACATCATGAACAATCTTTTCAGGATCACTCTCAACCCTAAAGACAATGCAACATACTTGAATGGCTATATTACTAATGTGTTGTCTAGGTTTCCCAGCAGTGAGAAGTTCAATGTTCCAAGATTCATTTGGGTTGAGCTAGCTTATGCCATGGATGATGGGAGGAGATCTTTGCCCTATGCTCCTTACCTCATGTTTATGATTGAGAGAGTGACTAGCATGTGGTTTCCAAAGGATTGTGAGCACACTATTTACAAGATCAAGAAGACCCATGGTGGCTTAGGGGGGCTTGGTTCACTACTCAACACACTAGTTACGGAGGACTTGGAGATAGTGGGGCAAAGAGGCCTTCACCCTTCCGGAGCTACACAGAGAGATATTCCTGAGCCGTCCAGGGCTAGGGAACAAAAGAAGAAATCAAAGTGGGGAAAGATGAGTGCATGGATGAAGGCAATCTTTGGTCATTGTGCATATACTTCACAGACTGTTTATGAGGATAGAATGGAGAACAGGGAAAGTCAGTGAGAGGCATGCTAGGGAGATGGCGGGGCTACCACCACTTCCACCAAAGTCAACGTCACCTCGGTTTCTGACTTGCCTCACCTTTCTTCTTCCGATGAGGAGCAGGATCACCACATGAGCACCATGATGAGCAGCAGAATAATCAACAGCATGAGCACTCATATGAGCCATTCAGTCAGTACTATGGATACCCACAGGGGTAGCATTTTGAGGAGCCACCAATGCAGTAAGATCTTGGTGCAGAGATTCACCCAACAGAGGCCGATCCACAGGTACAGGCAGCTTTGTTTCGCACATACTCCAGGAGACCACGCCCTTCGATAGATCAGGCAGGGACTTCTACTTCAGCTAGGGTAGCACCTCCGCGATGTTCAGCACGCTTCACTTCGCACACCCATGTTGCCGGACGTGCCCACGTCAACTCCGACAGTGATGAGTGATTTCTCTTCTTTTTCTTCTCTTTTTGGTATTTGATGCCAAAGGGGGAGAAAAATAGAGGGGTCAACAGTTTTTCGACGCCATGTGTTCTTCGTTGTTGCGCTTATTGTTTAGATCCGATGAGAGTAGCTGTTAGGTTGTGAGTTTGAGAGTCGCTCAAAACACTATTTTATGAAATTATGCTACTTTGTGACTTAATTTGCTTCGGATATGGGCATGTATTCATGGTTACTATTTTAGCTTGTCATATTCTGAGTTTAGATTATTTTATATACATATGATCTTCTGTAGAAATTTGATTGCTATCTGACTAGTATGGTCAGGACGGCGGCGATGCCCCCTCTGGGGCTTGCGGCAGGTCTTGCTTGTCTGTCTTCATCGACCAAAATCTTGTGTGCTTGAACTGATAAAAAATGTCATATGCATCATGTTTATTCCTATGGCACTTTGCTCAGCACTCCACAGCAGGCATGGATGTAGGGGGAGGCTCCCATCACACCTAAAATGTGAATCATGGCCTTTTATGCCAAATTGAGAATTCAAATCTTTATTCACATATTTAGGGGGAGGCTCCTACACCCATGGTTCGAAAATCTCAGTTTAGATTTCATATCATTTGTAAGTTCTAATTAGGTTGTCATCAATTACTAAAAAGGGGGAGATTGTAAGTGCAATCAAGCCCTATTGTGGGTTTTAGTATTGATGACCACCAAATTAGAGGACTAATGAGATTTATCGAGATGACAAGCGAGGAATCAAAGAATGAGGATGATGAATGTGTCGCAGTGTTGTAATTACAAAAGGTAGCCAGACCTAGCGCAAGGGAGGTTTAAATTCTTTTATGTTTTGAATTTGAGTTTAGGAAAAGCCGTACTATCAAGAGGGATTTTAGGACAATTGGTCAACTGTTGAATCAGATGCTCAAATTCACATATTTACATCCTTCCACCTAGTCAAAACAGCCAGCCAAATTTCATATCATATTACCTATTTTGGCTAGGGCGGGTTGTGTTACTGCTAAGAAGCGACAAGTCTTGCTTAACCGACCGTTGGGCTCGGGGGTATTTATACCCTTGAGCCCAACCCACAACGGTCATCTTCTCCATCGACTCACTCACCGTCAAAAATGATGAACCAAAGCTCACCTCTCTCCTCCATTGTTGCTCCTCCATCCCTCAAGCTAATCCTTGATTCGAACCATCAAAACTTGAGAGAAAAGGCAGCAAAACTCGATTGGAGAGGAGATCCACTGATTCCCAAAGTCTTAGAGCATTTGGTTCACATTTGGCCGGCGGTTCTAGGGTTTGTTACTCTTGGAGCTTGCTCCTAACCGGCTAGGCGTCGCCCTTGTGCTTGCCAACTCGTGTGGCAGCCTTGGGAGGTTTGTAACCTCATTCGAAAGCTAAGAAATCACCCCTCACTTCAAGAGTTCACTCTCTTGATTTGAGAACGAGGGTAAAGCAAGCCTTTGTGGCAAGCTCAAGCCTTTTGTGACTTCCTCAACAACGTGGACTTAGGCAAACCTTAGTGGTGAGCTGAACCACGGGATAAATCGTGTGTCTTGCGTGCTTTATCTTCTTTATACCTGCTGTTTACATTATTGCTTGGGTTTAGTTACTCGATTCACTGTTGTGTGAAGATTCTATGGTATCCAGTCTTCAAACTGGATCTTGGCTTTATATTGCAGGATTAAGCAACTAGTTGGGTCAGGTTCATATCTGTTAAATCTCAACTGTGTTAGATTATTTTTCATAGAGCGGCAGTGCCGCCCTGTAAGGCCGGCAGTGCCACCCTCTGTTCTAACAGAGTTTTGAGTTGAATTTTTACAGGCCTATTCACCCCCCCCTCTAGGCCTTCTTTATCTTCTAGTAGATCCTACACAAGGAGCTGCTCTGGATTGGTGGGACTCATTCTGCTTTGGCCGTACCGAAGCTAAACCCATCACTTAGGCCGAGTTCCGCAGTGCGTTCCGCTCTCACCACGTGCCTACGGGACCGATGAAGCTAAAGAAGTTCTTGGCTCTCAAGCAGAGAAGCATGACTGTTGCTGAATATCATGACAAGTTCATACAATTGTCACGGTATACACTGACTGAGGTAGATGAGGACGAAAAGAGGCAAGAGCTGTTTATGGAGGGCTTAAATGATGGTCTCCAGTACCAGTTGTTGTCTCACACTTTTGCTAACTTCTAGCAGCTGGTGGATAAGGCTTTAGTGATCAAGAGCAAGCGCCGCCAGATGGAGGACAAAAAGAGGAAGTTTCAAGGACAGCAATCTGGGAGCAACTCTCGCTTCCATGCCCACCCTCAACAAGCTCAACCTCAGCAGCGCTATCAAGGTTAGTCAGGTCTCAACTGCAACCAGCAACCCCAGCGTGCACAGCAGCAGCAATAGTACAAGGCACTAGCTCAGCGCCAGCAACAGCCCAACAATGTACCTGTGAGGAACAATGCCCCCAATGCTCCACAGAGGAATGGCGCACCAAAAGCGCCAAATGCAGTTAATGATAATAAATGCTTCAATTGTGGAGAGCCGGGACATTACTCCAACAGATGCCCCAAGAAGACGGCTAACTCACAGCAGAACTATGTTCGGGGAAGGTGAACCATGTGACTGCTGAAACAGCTCAGGAGGCACCAGATGTGGTGATCGGAACGTTTCCGGTCAACTCCAACTCAGCTACAGTACTTTTTGATTCTGGTGCTTCGCATTCCTTCATAGCATATACATTCATAAAGAAGCATGGTATTCCAGTAAGTGTTATGAAGAAACACATGTTAGTAAGCTCACCTGGAGAGGTAATGAAAGTAGAATGGATATGCTTAGCTGCTAGCCTCAGCATAGGGGGGTAGAATTTCAAGCAAACCTTGTAGTCATAAACTCATCTGGTATTGATGTCATCTTGGGTATGGATTGGTTAAGATTGCAGAAGGCAGTTATTAATTGTGGCAATAGTTCTGTGAATCTTACCACTTCATCCGAAGAGGAAGTTGTGTATGTGGCAACTCAGTCCGCTGTAGAAATCTGCCAGGTTAATCAGTTGGAGGGCACAACCTTAGAAGATACAAGGATAGTAAACGAGTACATGGATGTCTTCCCTGAGGAATTGATAGGTATGCCACCTGAACGAGACATCGAGTTTATAATTGAACTTTTACCTAGAACTGCACCCATAGCTAAGAGACCCTATAGAATGGAAGTGAATGAATTAGCAGAACTTAAGAAACAATTAAGGGAATTGTTAGATAAGGGTTATGTTCAACCTAGTTCTTCACCCTAGGGTGCACCAGTACTGTTTGTAGAAAAGAAAGATGGTACACAGAGAATGTGCATAGATTACAGGTCACTTAATGAGGTCACAATTAAGAACAAGTACCCACTGCCTAGAATTGATGACCTGTTTGATCAGTTGAAAGGGGCTTGTGAGTTTTCCAAGATCGACCTTTGATCTAGATACCATCAGTTGAGAATAAGGCATACTGACATCCCCAAGACTGCTTTTGTGACCCGATATGGACTGTATGAGTTCACAGTCATGTCTTTTGGTCTGACAAATGCACCTGCTTACTTCATGTATCTGATGAACAAAGTGTTCATGGAGTACCTTGACAAGTTTGTCGTCGTATTCATTGATGACATATTAGTGTACTCTAAGAATGAAGAAGAACATGAAGGACATTTGAGGTTGGTGTTGCAGAAGCTTAGAGAACATCAGCTTTATGCCAAGTTTAGTAAATGTGAGTTCTGGCTAAAAGAAGTATCTTTCCTTGGTCACATAATCTCTAATGGGGGAGTAGCAGTGGATCCCAAGAAGGTTAAAGATGTATTGAGTTGGAAGCCACCTAAGGATGTTAGTGAGATTTGGAGTTTTCTGGGTATGGCTAGGTACTATAGGAGATTTATCGAGGGATTCTCTAAGTTAGCCAAGCCCATGACTGCTATGTAAGAGAAGAATGCTAAATTTGTATGGACTAAGCAATGTTAAGACAGTTTTGAGGAGTTGAAGAAGAGATTGACTTCTGCCCTAGTGCTCATCTTACCTGATCTCACCAAAAGCTTCTCTATCTATTGTGATGCCTCACGGCAAGGTCTAGGCGACGTTCTTATGCAAGAAGGTAGAGTTGTTGACTATGCATCTAGACAGCTGAGAAAACATGAGTTAAATTATCCGACTCATCATCTAGAATTAGCAGCTGTGGTGCATGCTCTCAAGATTTGGAGGCATTACTTGATTGGTCATAAGTGTGAGATTTACACTGACCATAAGAGTTTGAAATATATATTCACACAGTCAGATCTGAATCTAAGGCAGCGCAGATGGCTAGAGTTAATCAAGGATTATGATTTGGATATACACTATCACCCGGGAAAGGCTAATGTTGTAGCAGACGCCTTGAGTAGGAGGAGTTATGTGAACATGGCCTATACAACTCAACTACCTGAAGAGTTGTGTGAGGAGTTCAAATACCTGAATTTGGGTATTGTGGCCAACACCATGGAGTTAGAGGTAGAACCTACTCTAGAACAAGAGATTCATAAGGGACAGCTGAATGATGAGAGGATCAAGGATATTGTAGAACGTATAGTGATTGGTAAAGCCCTAGGATTCCACATGGATGATCAAGGGACAGTATGGTTTGGCAAAAGGATTTGTGTGGTAGAAGTGAAATCTATTAGGGAGTCTATCTTGAGGAAAGCTCATGACTTAGCCTATTCCATACACCCAGGGAGTACTAAAATGTATCTTGATCTTAAAGAGAGATGCTGGTGGTATGGACTAAAGAGGGATGTAGCTGAACATGTGGCCATATGTGACACATGCCAAAGAGTAAAAGTAGAACATTAGAGGCCAGTAGGTTTGCTACATCCTATAAAGATACCCGAGTGGAAATGGGAAGAAGTTGGAATGGACTTTATAGTTGGATTACCCCGCACACAGAGAGGATTTGACTATATCTGGGTAATTGTGGACCATCTGACAAAAGTGGCACATTTCATTCCGGCAAAGATAACTTATTCGGGTGCAAAGTTGGTAGAGTTATATATGAAAAGGATTGTATGTTTACATGGAGTACCAAAGAAGATTGTTTCAGATAGGGGTACACAGTTCACATCACATTTTTGGCAGAAATTGCATGAGTCCATGGATACGAAGTTGAACTTTAGCTTAGCTTACCATCCACAGACAGATGGATGGACCGAGAGAACAAATCAGATCTTAGAGGATATGCTAAGAGCTTGTGCTCTGCAGTATGGGACAAGTTGGGATAAGAGTTTACCTTATGCCGAATTCTCCTATAATAATAGCTACCAAAAGAGTCTCAAGATGGCACCGTTTGAGGCATTGTATGGCAGAAAGTGTAGAACCCCATTGTTTTAGAATCAAACGGGGGAAAGTCAAGTCTTTGGACCAGATGTTTTGCAACTAGTAGAAAAATAGATACAAACAATAAGGCAAAACTTGAAGGTTGCACAGTCTCATCAAAAAAGCTATGCGGACATGAGAAGAAGAGATTTGGTGTTTGGAAATCGGTGACTTTGTTTATCTCAAAGTTTCACCTATGAAAGGAGTTAAGAGATTTCATACCAAGGGAAAGTTGTCACCTAGGTATGTGGGACCATTCAAGATCATTAATAGGAGAGGAGAAGTTGCTTACCAGCTAGAATTACCGGAGCAGCTCTCAGGTGTTCATGATGTCTTCCATGTGTCGCAACTTAAGAAATGCTTGAGAGTACCTGAGGAACAACTACCTTTGGAAGAACTAGATATCCGAGGGGATCTATCATACAAAGAATATCCAGTGAGAATCTTGGAAATAGCAGAGAGAATCACAAGGAGCAAGATAATATGAATGTGCAAGGTTCAGTGGAACAGACAGTCTGTGGATGAGGCAACTTGGGAAAGAGAGGAAGATCTAAAAACTGATTATCCCAATCTCTTTGAACCATCCAAATCTCGAGGACGAGATTCATCTTAAGGGGGGGTAGGTTTGTAACACCCAAAATTCTTACTACAAATTAGCAATTAATTCTTAGCCTTTGTTACATTTTCTAGGTATTTTTAACTTAGGCTAAATAATAAATATTGGATAAATAAAATAAACTATAAGGTTTAGAAACATGTTTGTTGCATTCATGCCGAAGTATATTGTTTTTGGTTGAGTGTAGGGCTAGATGATTTGAAGTTGAATTCAAATCTTATTTGAAGTTGGCTTAGAATTGAAAATAGAGAAAATAGACTTGGAAAAGGTTTTGTTTTTGAAAAAAAATACTTTCTTCCATTCTGGCCCAACCTCGGGTTTAGGCTCGGCCTTTTCTTTTTTTTCCCCTACCCACACTGGCCCGCAACTGCACCGCACGGCCCTTTTCCTTCTTCCCGCACGCGCACCGCACGCGGCCCAGCCAGGCGCACCAGCCCACTCGTGGCCTCCCCCGCACACCAGCGTGCGGCCCGCATCAGCACCTCGGCCCACAGCGCCCACTCGCCCTCTCTCTTTCTCTTCACTCACTGCGCCTCCGGCCCCACCTGTCAGTGCCCTTTTCTTTCTTTCCTTTCTTCTTCCTCGTGTTTCCTTTCTTCTCCGCCCGACACCTTCCTTTCTCTAGTCACCGCCGATGGCGCGGCCATGCAGGAAATCCCACCGTCGTCGCCCACAGAAGGAAAGTGGTCAATCCCACCCAAATCCGCATGCTTCCTTTCCTTCTAGCGCTCACCGCCTGGCCTATAAATCCCTGCGCCATCCCTTCTCTCTCTCCCATCCTCTGTTTCCGTCTTCCAGCAGCCGCTGCCGCAGTTCTCCCTCTCCCGCACCTCGGAGCTCGATGCCGATGCCACCCAAAGATTCGCCGCGACCTCCCACGCCCTTAGGTACCCCCAGTTTCATGAATTGGTCATGAATTTCTTGGATTGAACCTCACCCGCATGCTCTCTCTCTCTCTCCAGAGCTCCACCGCCATCGACCTAGCCCCTGGAGCCCGTCCCGAACACCGAGAACGCCTTTACCGGACTCGCGGTGAGTTCTCTATTTCCCACCCTGGAACGTCGTACCAGTGATTCTAGTTGACGCCGCCCATGGCGCCGCCGCGGAACCGAGCCACCAGCGTGATTCCGCCCCCGATTTGCCTCTCAACGAGTTCGCAAGGTTCCATAGATCGTGTATATGCTTTTGTTTCGTCTCAAGATGGCTAGAACCACCGTACCAGAGGTTCGCCGCCGTGACTGCCTTGCCGGTGGCCATGGTGTGCTCACCGGAGTTCCTGTGCAGCGGCGCAGGACTCACCGTGCCATCCGATCGGCTCTGGATGGTCAGGATTAGATCCCACCGGTTGGATCATAACCGGTCCACCGGTTGGGCCATCGACTGGGTCTACAGCACCACATCAGTGCGCCCATGCACACGTGGTGCACCGCGCCACTCACACACAGCCACGCGGCCGCCAAGTCAGCAACCAGGTCAAACCCATAGTCAAGCGGGCCAGTTTTGTGTTTTAACCCCTCTGTTTTCTCAGAATCAACCCGCGGTACTCATCAGTTCAAAAGTATTTCTATTCAGTCCTGTTTTCTTCCAATTTTGCCCCTGTATTTTCCAGATTTAGTGCCCGCAGTCCAAGAACACGTTACAGTATGGTTTTAATTCAAATTTAAGTTTGTTTTATTTACAGAAATGCCATCACATCTTAATTCATGCATAACTTTCGCGTTTTAAGTCCGATTTGCGTGATTCTTTCGCTCACGTGTTTGTAGCAATGCGTAGAATAGATTTATAAGCTTTCTGACTTATGTTTTTACTATTTGGTGTACTGTTCTAATGGAAGTCTATCTTGTATGCATGTAATGATTGGTATGATGATTGATTGATGATTGGATCACGATTAGAGGGTGAGCCATTTGAAGTGACTGAGGACCCCCAGTAGGATCAGCAGTACTTCCAGGACAACTTTGAGGAAGGCAAGTGTACCAAAGGCCCCTTGTTACCTATGAACTATTACCATTCATATTCATGCATGTGTTTAATTTGAAATGCCTTTAAGGACTTTACCTAGATGATTACTTGTACCACATATCCTTGATACCTGGGATTTTTGGGTAGGCATTTTGGTTAGATGCTGCAACGCTTAACATAAAATAATTGTGAAACATGATTAAAGGCTATATGCAATGTGATAAAATGGAACTTTTTAGCAACAGATAGGGGGTAGGAGTACGGGGTTGAGTACTCTAGTGCCTCTCCATAAGGACTTAATCCTGAAGCAGCAACCCAGGAGGGACCATACCACCCCGAGTGTCATATGGCTTTGACTTTAACCTGTTAACTAGATTGTTCTAGCTCGTCTGTAGCTCCAGTAAGGGGTAAGAGGGTATCTTTTCTTTTTCTGTTAGGGTGTGCACCGTGTTGCGATGCCCACGTGTGCCATTCCTTTGTAGCTACGACTTGTTAGTGCAACTAGCTAAGGGTTTCATAGTGAAACCTTGCCACACTTCCTGGGAAGAGGTGTAGTGGGTCTCATGAACCCCGGCATTGGGAATCATGGCTCGGTGGGTAAAGATGTACAATTTCTGCAGAAATAGTTAACATGTTATAACAGTAGTGCTCACGGATACGAGCGGTCTGGATCCTACAAGATTAGTGGTTACTGTGGATGGTGGATGGTTGGGAATTGAGATAAATATGACTATACTTTAATATCACTTGGGAATTGGGACTGTTCATTAAAGTAGTGATTCAGGATGCTAAAATTTGATCAACTAAAATTGCAAACCGTAGTCAAACAGTGTTAAGCCTTTTTGAGCCTCATAGATCCCTTTGATATACTTGCTAAGCATGGTGAGCTTACACTTGCTTTACATCCAATGAAAATCCCAGATGGGTAACAGATAATGGATATGAAGAGTTCCCGGAGGATGTCCAGGACTACTAGGGAGACGTTCACCAGTTGGAGTCCCTGTGGCTGTTGGGCTAGTTATTCCACTATGATTGTAATAATATTGCCATTGAGCAAACTTTGTATTAACTTTATGATGAGATATACGATGTAATGAGTACTTTACTTTGATACTATTGCAATTTGTGATATATGTGTGTGTTTGGACATCCTGGGCGCACATATATGAGTACTTGGTTTTGCTATGCAAAATTGGGTGAGACAGAGTTGGGCATAGAGAATGTCTACCGGATAGATATGATCTTATCAGCCCTCGAGTGAGGCCCGACCCCTTGCCTTTGCTGGGGTCAGGTGTCACTAAAGTCGGGCATAGCAAAACTAATAAGAGAAAGTGTTTGTATATTAAGGGTAAAAGCGACGTAGCTATTCGATGTTATAGGCGTTGACGAAGACTTCGCCGTCGATGGACTTGAGCACCTCCACGATGATGTATGGTCCCTCCCATTGAGGAGTGAGCTTATGGCGGTTCTTGTTGCTCTGGACGAGGTGGAGCACTAGGTCCCCGATGTTGAAGGCTCGACCCCGCACTCGACGGTTGTGGTACCAGCGCAACGTTTGCTGGTACTTGGCCGAATAGAGGAGGGCAACATCGTGCGCTTCATCTAGCTTGTCCATGGCATCCTCAAGGGACACATCGGCTCCCTATTTGTCATACGCCCTGACCCTTGGCACTCCATAGTCGAGGTCGATCGGGAGGACAGCCTAGGAACCGTAGACCATGAAGAATGGCGTGTAGCTGGTGGCCCGGCTAGGGGTCGTCCTCAGGCTCCAGAGCATCGTGGGAAGTTTCATGAACCATCGTTCGCCAAACTTGTTCAATCGGTTGAAGATCCTAGGCTTGAGGTCTTGTAGGACCATGCCGTTCGTGCACTCGACCTGCTCGTTCGTGCGGGGGTGCACCACGGTGGCCCAATCGACGCGGATGTGGTATTCATTGCAGAATTGGAGGAACTTCTTTCTAGTGAACTATGTGCCATTGTCCATGATAATGGAGTTCGAGACTCTAAAGCCATGGACGATGTCAAGGAAGAACAACACGGCTTGCTCAAACTTGATCGCGGAGATCGGTCAAGCCTCTACCCACTTTGTAAACTTGTCTATGGTGACAAGCAAGTGCGTATAGGCCCCGGGCACCCTCTTGAGAGGTCTAATGAGATCGAGCCCCCAGACCATGAATGGCCATGTGACAGGGATCATTTGGAGTGCTTGGGCCGGCAGGTGGGTCTGTCGAGCATAGTATTGACACCCTTCGTAGGTGCGCACAATCTGTTCGGTGTCGGCTACTATGGTTGGCCAGTAGAAGCCCTGTTGGAATGTGTTTCCAACCAGGGTGCTAGGCGCAACATGGTGACCATAGACCCCAGCATGGATATCGCTCAGCAACCGCTTCCCTTGTTCTATAGGGATACAGCGCTGTAGGATCCTAGTGTGGCATCGCCTATAGAGCTCGCCCTCAATAAGGACAAAGGACTTGGCATGACGCGTGAGCCACCGAGCCTCCATTTTGTCCGTCAGCAGCGCCTCATAGAGGAGGTAGTCAAGGTAAGGCGACCTCTAGTTGATCAGAGGGTCGAGCTCTGTTGCTGGATCCTCGTCAAGCTCCATGACTTCGAGGTCAGATGGAGCCAACAGCTGGTTAGCCCTTGAGGCCAGGGTAGGCGGCCTATTACTGGCTTGATCCGACTCCTCGTAGCGGACCGAGGGCTTGAACTAATCGCTAGCGAAGTTGCCTATTGGCACCAACTCTCGACCGGATGCCATTTTCGCCAGTGCGTAGACCGCCTCGTTGAGATGCCTCGGAATGTGAATGAGCTGGAGACCGTCGAACTTGTCCTCCAGCTGGTGGACTTCTTGGCAATACGCAGCCATCTTGGTGTTGTGGCAGCTTTATTCCTTCATGACTTGGTCGATGACCAGCTGGGAGTCGCCCCAGTCGTCAAGCCGTCGGATACCCAACTCGATGGCGATGCGTAGGTCGTTGATGAGTGCCTTATACTTGGCCACATTATTGGAGGGGAAATGGAGGCGAACCATGTACCTCATGCGTACCTCGAGGGGCGAAATGAAGACCAGCCCCATGCCGGTGCCTTTCTTCATCAGTGATCCATCGAAGTACATCATCTAGCACTCTTGGTCGATGATCGCTGACGGCATTTGGATCTCAGTCCACTCTACAATGAAATCAGCCAGCACTTGGGACTTGATAGCCGTCCGGGGGGAATATGAAATGCCTTGACCCATCAACTTGAGTGCCCACTTCTCGATTCTTCCCGTGGCATCCTGGTTTTGAACAACCTCATCAGGGGGGAAGGACGTCACGACTGTCATTGGATGTGACTCGAAGTAGTGATGCAACTTCCTCTTGGCGATAAGGACAACGTACAGGAGCTTCTAGATTTAGGGGTAGCGGTTCTTGGAATCGGACAAGACCTCGCTAATGAAGTATGCAGGACGTTGCACTTTGAGGGTGTGTCGCTCTACCACCAGGGCGGTGCTGACCACTTGCGTGGTGGCCACAATGTAGAGCATAAGTGGTTCTCCATTGGTTGGAGGGACCAAGATCAGGGCCTTCGTCAAAAACTGCTTAACCGTGTCAAGTGCCTCCTGGGCCTCGGGCGTCCATTCAAAATGGTCGGCCTTCTTTAGGAGCCGATAGAGGGGGAGACCTCATTCACCAAGGCGCGAGATAAAGCGGCTGAGCGTGGTGAGGCACCCTATAACTCACTGTACCCCCTTCATGTTCTGAATAAGGCCCATCCTCATGATGGCCGAGAACTTTTCTAGGTTGGCTTTGATGCCACGCTCGGAGACAATAAAACCCAGCAGCATACCCCGTGGGACCCCAAAAATGCACTTCTTGGGGTTGAGCTTAATGTTGTTTGCTCGGAGTTTTGCGAAGGTCTACTCTAGGTCGGCTATGACCTGGTCAGCCCGTTTTGACTTGACCACAATATCATCCACGTAGGCCTCAATGTTTCACCCGATGAGGTCCCCGAAACACTTGAGCATACAGCGCTGGTACGTAGCCCTCGCGTTTTTTAGACCGAACGACATTGTGACATAGCAGAACGATCTAAAGGGGGTGATGAAAGATATCATGAGCTGGTCGGACTCTTTCATCATGATTTAATGGTACCTAGAGTACGCATCAAGGAAGCAAAGGGTTTCACACCCTGAGGTCAAGTTGACTACTTGGTCTATGCATGGCAAAGGAAATGGATCCTTTGGACATGCTTTGTTGAGACCCGTGTAGTCAACACACATTCTCCATTTACCACTCTTCTTTCGTACAAGAATGGGACTGGCTAACCACTTGGGGTGGTATACTTCCTTGATGAACCCAGCCGCCAAAAGCTTCACGATCTCCTCACCGATGGTCCTACGCTTCTCCTTGTTGAAGCGACACAGCTGTTGCTTCACCGGTTTGGAGCCTGGCCTGATCTTCAAGGCATGATCGGTGAATTCTCTCGAAATGCCTGGCATGTCCAAGGGTCTCTATGCAAAGATGTCTCTATTGGCATGGAGGAAGTCAACAAGCGCGCTTTCCTATTCGGAGGAAAACATGGTGCCAATGTGCACCACTTTGCCCTTGGAGCCACTGGGGTCTATGAGGACCTCCTTGGTGTCCTCCATAGGCTTGAAAGACCCGGCCGACCGCTTAGGGTCGGTGCTTCTTCGATGACCTCCTTTTTTATGGTTGTAAGCTCTGCAACGATTGCCTTGACGTGTTCGCAGCACTCGACCTCGCACTCATAGGCGTGCTGGAAGGAGGTGCCGATGGTGATGACCTGCATGGACCTGGCATCTTCAACTTTAGATAGGTGTAGATGGGGACGGCCTTGATCTTCCCAAGTGGCACGGCCTATTTTTCTGGCATGATGCCGTGGAAAGGTGCCCCGGTCGATCGGATATGCGCACGGTCGATGCCCATGGCGTCGAGCGTTTCAATGTACATGATGTTGAGGTCGCTGCCTCCATCCATCAGCACCTTAGTGAGCTACTTCATGCCGATGATTGGGTCGACCATGAGCGGATATCTTCCCGGTTGTGGGATGCTTTTTGGGTGGTTAGTCTGATCAAAGGTTATGGCGGACTCTGACCATCAGAGGAAGGTAGGTGTGGCCGGCTCCGCCGTGTAGACCTCATGGCTCGCAAGCTTCTAGCGACGCTTGGAGTTGTAGGCCACCGACCCTCTGAAGATCATGAGGTAGCCGTCCAGCGTTGGAAAGCCATCATCCTTCTCCTAGGCATTATCTGCGGCTAGCTTGGGGTCCCCCCTATGCTCCCCCTTGTTGGAGCCTCTGGACAAGAACCACCTCATGAGGCTGCAGTCCTTGAATAGATGCTTGATGGGGAAGGCATGGTTTGGGCATGGCCCTTCGAGTAGCTTCTCGAAGTGGTCCAGGGTGCCCTCGGCGGGCTTGCGACCCCCCCCTTACGGTCGGCGGTGGCCACGAGCGAGCCCTCGCACCACTGCTTGTTCTTCTTCTTGCTGGGATGGTTGGAGGCGCCATCGCCGACGTCCTTGTCTACTTCACCTTGCCTTTGAGGCAATCAAAAATCACCCCGACCGCCTCCTCGCCCAAGGCGTGGCTGGTGGCAATGTTGAGGAGCTCCTTGGTGGTTTGTGGGCCCTTATGTCCTAGCTTGTGAACCAGGGACTCGCAGGTGGTCCCAGATAGGAAGGCTCCTATGATGTCGGCATCGACGATGTTGGGCAGCTCGTTGCACTGCTGGAAGAAGCACCAGATGTACCCACGAAGGGTTTCCCTGGACTTCTATCAATAGTTTTTGAGATCCCATGGGTTTCTAAAATGTGCGTATGTGCCCTGTAAGTTTCCCACAAAGATCTCTTTCAGGTCCGCCCAACTTTGGATTTTGTTGGGCGGAAGGTGTTCCAACCACGTTCGAGCTAAATCGGCCAGGAACAATGGAAGGTTGCGGATAATGAAATTGTCATTATCTGCCCCACCGGCTTGGTAAGCAAGCCAATAATCCTCAAGCCATAGTCCAGGGTTCATTTCCTCGGAGTATTTTAGGATGTTGGCCGGTGGTCGATACCACGGTGGGAAGGCGGCATTGAGGATGTGTCAGCCAAAGGCCTGATGTCCCGACAAGTCAAGGCTCAGGCTTCAGTACTCGCCGCTGTCGTAGCATTTGCCACGATGAGGGTGGTAGCTGTGGCTAGCCCCCTCCCTCGTATTGTCGTGAGCACGCTTGCGAGCATCAAGGGTGTCGCGTGCATCATGGTTGCGACCAAGACGCTCATGCACTGGGACCACGGCGCGCGCCTTGCCGCTTGGCCGCGCCTGGTGGACTGACATGTCCTTGTTGGGTTGCTCTGAGGGCGTGCGCTGGCTAGTGTCAAGCTCGCGTCGTCGGGATAATGAACTCTTGGCCTGCTGTGCAGCCGCACGCTCGAGTAGCTTGCGAATCTCGCGATGGGCCCGACAATCCTTGGGCGTCGTGGGCCCTAGAAGCCCCCGGAGCAAGACCGTAGCAGCAGCGATGTTCTGGCTCTCCCGGGTGAAGTGTGGGAGGGCTTCATCATCCTCGATGATCCTCCGGTTCATGTCGCGGGCCACGGCGCGCGCACACCTGCTGTCTCCGTAGCGCTCGAGCTCCACGAGTTCCTGCTCGAGCTGGAGTCATGCTTACTTGAGCTCTTGGTGCCGAGCCTTTAGCTGCTCCACTCGTAGGCAAGGTGGGGCCCCTGCATCCCCCCGACCTCATCATCGATGTCGGTTGTTGGGGTAGCCTCTCTCTCATGGATGCTTTTGACGTGTCCCTCGGGGGTACCCGCCCTGAAACATTCACGCAAGGGGTGATGGCTCCCCCTGCTGGAGTTAGAGTTAGAGGGCGACTCCATTTCTCCCACGAGGAGGTCATGGAAAGACTCTACATTATATTCGGTCATCCCCACGAACTCGTCGTTCGTAGGGGATGGAGGAGTGTGTTGTGCCACAAGGTGGCCAACGGTCTCTGCGGCATTGCGAAGACCAGACGGGAGCGCTATCGGGGTGCTCTGGATGAGGTATTCTGGGGAGAGCGGCTCTCCTCCCACAAGCTGTGTTATGACATTGGCGAACAAGAAGGTGAGGTGGTACATGTCCTCCCAGGACAGTCGGGGTCCCAGGAAGATGCCGAGCTGGCGCTCTAACCTCCTATAGTCGAAGCCGAGGAGCTGGTCGCCCTCGAGGGTGTGGGCCTCTGGTACGTGCAGCTGCAGCTCTGCAAGCACCTCGGCGATCGTCTTGAGGCCGGTAGAGTGGAGAGGTTGGACGGCGGCGGGAGCCTACGCCAACCCTCCCTCCATTGTGACGATGAAGTCCAGGTCCCTGAAGCGCACGTACACGCCCAGGACCCAGCTGACGCTGTGACTAGCCATTCGAGGCCTAGTGTGGATGTTGAGACGCGCAAAAGGCCCCACCTGGCGCGCCAACTGTCGGTGTTTTGAGTTACCACAGATGAGTAAATTTCTAGTATTGCGCGTCTGGCTCGGATGGTGTGCTTAGAGGACACAAGGTTTATACTAGTTCGGGCAGAAAGTCCCTACGTCTAGTTCGTCGCTGCTGCTCATGTTACTAGCATTGAAAGTTTGTAGTAGGGGCTACAAACGGGGGAGAGAGGGAAAGGATCCCAAGTCTCTGGTGAAAGGAGTGAACGGGTGCTGAGAGCTCAAGCGCTGCTCAGCCGTGTGTTCGTGTCGTGCTTTTAAGCGGATCTAGATTGATCTGGTTCCTAAGGGTCGATCGATCGATCCCTTTCATGGGATGCCCTACTTTCCCTTTTATAGGCTAAAGGAAAGCACGGGTTACAGTGGAGAAAAAGAGAAGAACGAGAGAGAGAAGGCCTTCAGGATCGTTGGGTCCTTCTTCTCCTTCATGTGGGTCCCACCGATCCTGGAGATGTCAACAGGGACAGCTCCACATTATGGCCCTATCCATCACTGGCACCATGCGCAGGCGTCGTTTGCGGGTCAAGGCGTTTCATCCCACCTCGAAGGACGTTGTGGTGAACTGACGAACCTGTCATCGTTCGTACGATGGTTAGGCAGAACAACACTGACACGTCCGACACTGTTCTTGATGTGAACCCTCAAGTATGGCCCGTCATGGCCATGGGTTACATCGAGGCATCCTAGTCCCTTCCCTAGTGTCAGAGTTTTAACTTAGGCCCATAGCTTGGACCTGGAGTGGTCGGCGGTGGTATGGGTCTCCATCGGACGAGACAGAGCCCGCACCCGAGGGGTCAGGTGAGACAAAGCCTGTGGCCTCGAGGTCGGGCAAGGCAAGAGCCTACGGCCTTAGGGTCAGGTGAGGCAGAGCCTACCCCCAGAGGTCGGAGGAGATGGAGACCGTGGCCTCAGGGTTAGGCGAGGCGGAGCTCATGGCCTTGGGGTCGGGCAAGGTGGAGCTGCCTGCATCCTCGGGGTCGGGCAAGACAAAGCCCACGACCTCAGGGTTGGGTGAGGCAGAGCCCACGCACCTGGGGGTCGATTGGAGCTGTAGTTGCGCTCTTAACGGCTCAGGTGAATCAATGTTGATGACCATTAGCTCCTCTTCTTTGGGTACCCTAATATTGGTCCCCAACAGCGGTGGACGCGGCTGTGATAGAACCATCCAATTTATACAAGATCAAGTATGGTTGTCCTCGCTAAACACGTTGACATGCGTATACTTTCACTTATATAAATCCGGTAGTCCGTCGAGTGTCACGAAGGACCTCGATAAATTAACTTCACAACCAAGATTGCATGATTAAGCAAATACACATCACATACACAGAGTTACAGCGAAAATAGTATTACAAAGAGTTCCCAAATAGTAATACAAGTTTGGGTTTCAAAACCAATTAGTGAAAACAACATAGCTTTCAAATGATTACAATAATATAAGAAA
Organism: Miscanthus lutarioriparius; assembly: GCA_904845875.1. NCBI lineage: Eukaryota > Viridiplantae > Streptophyta > Magnoliopsida > Poales > Poaceae > Miscanthus > Miscanthus lutarioriparius. The sequence continues at coordinate 10,458,510 of CAJGYO010000007.1, read as the reverse complement.
TACATTGCTAGCATAAGTGACATCCTCTGATAAAAGCATATAGATTAGAACACTATATCGAGTCGCCGAGCCCACCGGTGGTTAACCACCATCTTCAATAGGCTGAGAACCTCACCTGCAACATGGTGGGATAAACCCTGAGTACTAGAATGTACTCCGCTAGACTTACCCGACAGGAGAGAAACAAAAAGACTCACAAGGATATGCAAGGCTTATTTAGTGGAGCTGGTTGGATAGCATAACTTTACAAAAGAGCATTACTATCATGAGTCCTTACTTTCAATATTTTAGCATCAAGTTTGGTGAAGCTATTATAGCTAGATTTGCACCTGCTCTATAGCAATCACTTGATTAGTAGCATCACATTAGTAACCATATCCGGTTTATCATATAACCATCATAACCATTGTGTTTCATCAAGTATTACTATGATGCAGCTGCTCAGTCAAGTTCTCACTATTCGGGAGAGATGGCGACATGAATCGATTTCAACCAACTGGGAATTTATTCTTAACACAAACCCATACTTCCCCCGTCGGGGTCACGTCGGGTCACCTTTGGTACAACTCAGGTACAGTCATGGGTCCGATCAGCGCCGCACCCTCAGGGATACAACGGTAGATGCCAGGTTGCTTAGGTCATGCTTGACCATGGTCTATTGATCTGCTCCCCGCACATCCTTACTTCCTCCAGTGTGCGCACTTCCACTTAACGGGTCCTGGCCTGAGTTGAGCTACTCGACTTAACGGTCGGAATGACTTATCCGGCTAGCTAAGTACTAGGCATGCATTCAACATGACATGAGGACTTGCAATGGATCAGTTCTTAATCGACACAGATGGAAGCACTTAAGTCAAACACCACCAACATATAAGATTCTGCCCTTTTCCACGATAGCAAATATAGCCAACCATGACTAGAGATTCACCTATATCTTGCAGGTGACAGGAGATCACCCGACTTCTATAGGTCTGAGCATGGCTAAGCATAGAACGTTATACTCGTAAGGGTTCAAGTAGTTATATATAGTGGACAAGGCAGAAATTATGCACCAACGGTTTCATCCAACTCCTATCACCTAATGCATCATACAAAAGTTATACTCATGTGCATTTATAAAAAGAGAGGGTGGGAGACTTAGAATGCTCTAGGGCTTGTCTGGGATCTGACACTAGGTTAGTGTTTGTTAGATGACACTCGCTTGGTGAGCATCTCCCATGCTAGCACTTGCTTAGCCCTTCCATGTTCGGGATAGGTCCACCAAACACTGTCTTCGGGTTTGGCTCCAACATCATGTCCTTCAGTTCCTCATGCGGTTCATCTAGCATACCTAAATGAGATGCAAGATGCAAGTGCATGAATGTGAAGAATGGCAAGAACAGATGCATCACATAAAAGCATTCAAGACAAGCACAAGATTACACCACATGATATGAGCACCTAAAGAGCAAGTTATTTACATTAAATTTAACATAGAGATGGCAAACATATCAAGCATGACATGCTAGTTAACTCAAGTTCAGTTACATCAAGCATTTATCAATCAAGAACGAACTAACATGTTTAGCCAAAATAAGAGCAAGCTAAGGCAATCAAGTTAGCACATGCACAGAGTCTGGACAGCAGTACAACAATCACTTGTTTCAACCGTAACTAGAGTGATAGGCATTAAACAAAGGTGATCCTAGACTTTCTGGAAATCTTAGGAAATTGTCTACAACTTTGTTATTTACACCTAGAGCTGATTCATTAGCTAACAAGGTTGAAAACATTAATAAGCAGATCTGCTCAAACTAGGACAGAAAACTGATATAAATTTTAGTAATGCATAATGGGAGTTCTAAGCATCCAACAAACATGATTCTTAACTTTATGAAAATCTTATCAAATTATTTATAACTTTCTTATTATTATCTTAAGATAATTCAACAACTAGCAAAGTCAAACAACACAAGGAAGACATCTCTGTCCAGATTTGAACATATTTTGATATTAAAGTTAAGACAGCCATAACTGAGGATTTAGACCACCAAAAGATGTGATCTTTAACAATTTGAAAAGCTTATGAAAAACACTACAACTCTCCTATTATTACCAAGATATGAATCCATGTTTAAACAAGTCAAACAATACAATCATTCAGATCTGTTCAGATGACATGCAGAACATGACAGAGCATTTGTTAATTTCATAACTCCCAAGCTATCAGACCTATGGTCATGAAAATTTAACACAAGCTAGATCATGAAGTTAGCTACAACTTTGGTACTCACCACATTCACAGAAAACATTTTGCATCACGAAACTAATTGCACAACCAAAAATGTACACGCAACCATTTTAGAATATAACAATTTGATGTTTCACTTGTTTTGCTAACAAAGAGCATACACACATGAGCCATTCAAAGAACTTCAACCACCACTAATATACTTAGTAACACATTATTGAAACATCAAGCACTCAAAACATCACCAATTATATTTTCAAGCTTTATCTACATTTATGCTTCTATTACCCCTTTCTCCTAATAATCCTATAAATATATTTAGTGATATATGAGAACAACAAGTTTAGGGCTGAGATTTTTATGAGTGGTAGATGTTATCAAAACATGGCCACTGTACAAATTTCACATGCTCAGATTTTATAATTTAATTACTATAAAAAAGACAAATTGCTATTATAAGAAAACATGTGAGAGCAAGATAAATCTAAAGGTCATCATTTTATATAAACACATGGCCATATTACATGTTATTATGGTAGCACAATATTATACCAAGGTAGAGGAACAACATTTTCTATTTTTACACCTTTATAATAATTATAACTGATTCAAAACCATTTATCAAGCACCAAACAAGTTAAATTAATAACTCACTCATATTGCATCCAATGAACATGAAATTTCTACCACAGCACACACATAGCATCAGAAGCTTACCATAAAAATTTTACAACAATTGGAGCACCACAACATTAGATATTAATTTACTCCTAGAAAACCCTAATTATCATAGATAAATAAAAATAGCAAAAACCTTCTACTAACACATATCATATTATGACTCTACTGTGTAGATCTATTCACAAGAATTCCAAAAAGTCCTCATTTGCTATTTTATGATTTTTATACAATTTACTACGAATTTCCAAAGTTTTAGCCATAAAAGAAAAGCAAACTTGCACCGAGGACCCTAGACTTTTCTTTAATACCGATTCCAGCGAACAGGTCCTTATAGGCACTATTTATATGAGTCTACGGTTTGCAGATCGACCCTTCCCTTTCTTCGAATTCCTACGTGAAGCCCTTGACGTGAATTTGGAGCAAAGGACGCTAGGGAACGGCCGATTTTCGACGCGGTGGTCGACGGCGGCGGAGAAGAAGTGGAGAGGAAGCACCAGGGGAGTCGTGCGCACCCCGAGGTGGCCTGAGTTGGCCCGGCCGTAGCGGGCGGCTGCATGGCGGTGGCAGAGCTCCCGGTGGCGTGCGAGGACGGGGATGGGTGGTACGGGTTCGGGGGGACAACGAGGAGGTGGTGGTGGTGGTGGTGGCTAGGAGCGAGGGCACTCGGGGAAGCGAGAACAGCGGTGGTAGCGCTCTGCTGGCCGTCCATGGCGGACGCGGCCGCGCTCTGCGTGTGCGAGCGACAAGGGGCGAGGGAGAGGGCGAGAGTGAGTGAGGGAGAGGCAGAGAGTGAGCCTGGGCGCCTCCACATCGGCACAGGGGCACGGGACGTGCGGCAGAGGATGGCAGAGGAGGTGGGAGCGTGGTGCTCGTGCATGGTCGCCACGCCGTCATTCAATCGGGCACGTGGCGTGCAACGAAGTAGGTGAGGTGGGAGCTGATTTTGGGCCGGTTCTGATGGGAATTAGGTCATGGGCCTTAAACAAAGTTTGGTGCCTACATGAAGCACTACATTTTTTTTAAAGGGTCAAGGTCACTAGAGTTTTGTAACAGCGGTTAATTAAGCTCCAATTAGGCACTGTCAACAAATCAACGATGATCAAAGTGGAGCTCAATTTTTGGGAGTTTTGGGAGGTCAAACTAAGCTCAACTTTTTACATGCTCTTTTCCAATGAATTAGCTTCAACTTTTATTTTTGGACCAAATCATGTTGCTTAACAAAAACTAGAGAACGCGGCATGTCAATGTCAAAGCCGATGAATTCCGAACTTAGAATATTTTAAGTGCTGAAAACTGCAGCAGATTCAATCTTGTGACCTTTGTTTGTCAAGCTTAGAGATAGATTTAGACTTGGGTCCTTAAACAAAGTTTGTAGCACACAAACTAAACTACAACTTTTATTTAAGGTAAAACTTCATGACTGGTACATAAGCTGTTCTTTCACCTTCGTCAAGACGGCAACATGAATATGCTTAAAACTAGGGATTTTAGGCCGATTGGGAGTATTTTCTTGGCATTTGCTCAACATGAACCTTTCATGACTTTTGTTGTAGAGTTCAATTAGAGTCCTTTGGGCAAGGTTGCAATGTTTGGTTGATGACCTATGTTTCCATTCACGTGCTAGAGCTATTTAAGCAAGGATATAACTTATCATTTCATGTGACTTCTTGATTCCAAATTCCATGAAACTTTTCCAGTGATCAATATAGATGGAGATTGATGTGAGACACATGAAAGAATCACCTTCAACATTATTCAAGCATACATTTTTAGAGGGGCAATCACCAGCAAACAAGCTTTGTCTTTATTTCACAACAACTAAATTAGGCCTCATTTCAAAGAGAAGAAGCTTCAACTCACTTGTCACCATTCTAATGTTGTGATCCAACTCATGATCATCACTAGACATTGCTCACTTAGGTCTAAGCTCACTGTCTAGCCAGTGGCTAACACTTGAGGTGTTACAACGGCGGTAGGGGCCAGGCGAGCCTCAGGAGGGCGACGAGGAAGAGGAAGCGGAGGCAACCATGACAAAGCTGGCGGTCCCTGGGCTAGGAGTCAGAGTTGCAGTGTGGAGGAGCTAGAGAAGGGGATCGTCGCGTGAGCCACCATGGCTGCCTCTTAGCCGCTGCATCGGCGGCGATGGCTCCGAGAGTGTCGGAGGGGACTAGGGGACAAACGGGGGGAGAGAGAGAGAGGCGAGGCCTGATGTGCGTCGGGGTGAGGGGCGCTCTTAGCACAGGGGCCCACCTATCGGCGTGGTAAAAAGCACCAGAGGGGCCTAGAGTCGTGGGTGGCTTCACCATGTTAGGGTAGACAGGTCTGTTTCATGTTTTTTTAGCTGTAGAGAAGATATTATAACCAACTCCATGAATAAAGAGCATGGTTTCCAAAAAAAATATTAGGTGGGCCCATTCTAACAAGCGGGGCAGCATCGACATTTGATAGGCCGCACTCGCGACACGCGCAACCGATCTTCCTGAACCTTCTGAATTCTTCCCCAAGCCGCACCCCTATATAAAGCTTCGTCCACTTTCCTACGGCATTCACACCACAAGAATCCACAAACAAAGCAGCGAGGGAGAAAGCACATCAACCCAGTCAGGCAGCCACCCAGGGAGGAAGAGGTGTTAGCAGGGAACTGGATCAGATAGAATTGGGGAAGGGGAATGGAAGGAGCAGGGAAAGGATAGCAAGAAGAGCACGGGATTTAGTTCGGATGAGTTCTTAGATGATAACAGGTTTAGTTGGGTTTACAAAATCGATACCCTCTCCCTCATGTAACTCTGCCTTAAGTAGTTACAGAGGCCGTGGCCTCGCCAGCGCACCCGTGCTCACCCACGCACCCAATGCTTAGTGTCGAGGCGAGAATTTGGCTTCCTTGTCCTGCTTTCACGTCTGGGGCCACTGTCAAGTCCTCCGGCTCCTTCTTCTATTGCTGTTGTCGGGTGATGTACAGTGCTAACATCCCCCCTTCTTGGAATATTGCTTGACCCCAAATAGTGGCTCGCGGAAACTCCTGGCGAACAGCTTCATAATCCTCCCAGGTAGTAAGGCTCGATGGCAGATTGTTCCATTTGACATACACCTGCTGGACGCGGTCTGAGCCACACGAAGCACCACACGCATGTCCAGAACTTGCTCAGGAGCCAACTTGATAGCAAAATCAGAGGGCAAAACTGGAGTTACCTCATGGCCAGAACCCACTGCCCGTTTTAATTGCGAAACATGGAATACCGGGTGTATAGAGGAATGAGCTGGCAGTTGGAGCTTGTATGCCACCGTACCCACACGTTCAATGATAGGAAACGGGCCAAAGAACCGGAAGGCTAATTTCTGGTGAGCACGAGGTGCCAAGGACATCTACACATAGGGCTGCAATTTGAGGTACACCATATCACCCACATTGAAAGAACGCTCAGAACGAGATTGGTCGGCTCATTTCTTCATACGTGTCTTAGCACGGTTGAGATGATGCTGAAGAAGTTGATCCATCCACTGTCTATTGGACACCCAGGAAACTACCTCAGACTCAGAATCTCCCGATGGCTGAAAGTTTAGAAGCCTGGGAGCATAGTCGTATAGTGCTTCAAATGGGGTTCTGCCAATGGCTGAGTGCAGTGATGAGTTATACCAAAATTCAGCATTAGACAGTCAACTGCTCCACTTGTGCAGGCAAGCATGGACAAAGTACCGCAAATAGGTCTCCAAACATTGATTGATCCGCTTCGTTTGTCCATCTGACTGAGGGTGATATGCTGTGCTACGGGCAAGCTTAACATCGACGAGGCGAAAAAGCTCAGTCCAGAACTTACTGGTGAAGATACGGTCACGGTCAGATACTATAGAGTTGGGGAGTCCATGAAGGCAATAGACTTGATCAAGAAATGACTGGGCCACAGTAGCAGTAGTGAAAGGATGACGGAGTGGAATAAAATGAGCATATTTTGTCAGCAGATCCAGAATGTAGTTATACGAGGCAGATAATGGCAATCCTTCGATAAAGTCTAATGACACCACTTGCCAGGCTATAGACGGCACAGGGAGTGGTTGAAGGAAGCCTGGGGACATGGCACGGTCGGGCTTTGACTGCTGGCAGACCACACAAGCGCGAACAAACTCATGAACAGAAGCTTTCATACCTTTACAGGCGAAACATTGTTTAAGCCGCATGTGTGTAACAGGAATGCCAGAGTGACCGCCCCAAGCGCTGTCATGAAATACGGATAACAGCTTGTTCTGCACTAAGGAAGAATTGCCAATCCAAGTGCGGTTCTTGTAATGCAAAACCCTGTCTTGCAGAGTATAATTTGGTACCACAGCCAGATCCAAAGATAGCTTGGTCAAGAGGTCCTGAACAAAGGGGTCACCCTCATAACTGGAAGTCACCAACGTGAGCCATGATGGAATCAAAGTGGTGATAGCGGCACAATTGTCAGAGACTCAGAGGACTAGAGGTAGCGAGACAATGCATCGGCCGCGCGGTTTTCAGCACCTTTGCGGTAAACTATCCGGTACTAGAGGCCCAGCAACTTAGTGAACACCTTGTGCTGCCATTGTGTATGAAGACGCTGCTCAGACAGTTGAGTTAGGCTACACTGATCACTTGATCAGTAAGGATGATAAACTCCTGAAACTGAAGATATGTGCGCCAAGCCTGGACTGCCACCAAGATTGCCATATATTCTTTTATATAGGTTGACAGCCCACGAGATTTGGGGCCCAAAGCCTTACTGAGGTAAGCGATGGGGTGACCTTCTTGCATAAGAACCGCTCCAATGCCCAAATCCGATGCATCTGTTTCAATGCAGAATCGTTTTTGGAAATTGGGCAATGTGAGAACAGGTGCTTGACAGAGCGCCATCTACAGAGTTTGAAAAGTAGCTTCATGTTCGGGAGTCCAGATGAAGACAGAGTGCTTCTTGAGCAGAGTTGTTAGTGGCTTAGCGATGATGCCGAAATGTCGGACAAACTTCCGGTAATAATCGGCCAACCCCAGAAAACCACGGAGCTCTTTAGTAGATGTAGGAACTAGCCATTGTTGTATAGCAGTAAGTTTGGAGGGATCAGTACCAACACCTGCCTCACTGATAACATGACCAAGATAAGCAATCTCCCGTTGTGCAAAGGAACACTTAGATAGCGTTAGCTTCCATTGATCTTTGGCCAACAATTCCAAGACCAGCCGAACGTGCTGTAGATGAGCTTCAAAAGTTGGACTGTAGATCAAAATGTCATCGAAAAAGACTAACACAAACTGACGAAGATAAGGAGCTAGTGTTGTGTTCATGGCCTCTTGGAATGTTCCTGGTGCACCTGTGAGTCCAAATGACATAGCACAGAACTCAAATTGTCCAAAATGAGTCTGGAATGATGTTTTAAATTCTTCACCTAACTTCATTCTTATCTGATGGAACCTAGCTCCAAGATCAAGATTGGTAAACCAAGATGCCCCAGCCAATTCATCTAGCAATTCATCAATAATAGGGACAGGAAACTTGACCTTCACTGTGATAGCATTGAGATGACGATAGTCAACACAGAAACTCCATGTATTGTCCTTTTTCTTGACCAAGATGACTGGTGAAGAGAATGGGCTGGTACTCCTTTGGATGAGCCCCTGTTGTAACATTTCCTGGACTTGTTTCTCTATCTCAGTCTTCAGGATAGGAGCATAATGATATGGCCGGATAAACACTAGTGAAGCCCCCTCAATCAATGGAATTGCATGATCACAAGCACGTTAAGGTGGTAATGCAGTGGGTGGTTGAAACAGATGATCAAATTCCTGAAGTAAGCGAAGTAGTTCAGGTGGGAGATCAGGCAACTCAGCAAGATTTACCTCGGGCTTGACTTCAGACTACTGCAAAATTGTGCCCACTGGAAGATCAACATCCATACCACTGAGAATCATCGATTGGTCCTCATAAGGAATGGATATCCAGCGCTGCTGCCAGTGTATATGCATAGGACTGAAAGACTGTAGCCAATCGAGCCCAAGTATCATATCATGAGAAGGCAGTGGAAGAATTTTCAGATCAGTAACAAAATTGTACCCCTACACAGACCATTGAGCTTGAGGAATGTAAGTGGAACAAGAAAGCACTGCACCATTGGCAACCTGCACCTGAATTGGTTGTAGTAGAGGGCAGACGCCTTGTAACATTGGGCTAAGCTTGGCACTAAGAAAGGTATGGGAACTACCACTGTCCACCAAAATAGAAATAGGATGGCCTTGCAAAGCTCCCAACAGACACATAGTCTTCGGACTTGGACCCCCAGTCACAGCAGCAGTAGAGAGATGAAGCATCAACTGATGGTCAGGTGCAGACTGTACTGACTGTGCATCAACATTATCATCAGATGATTGAAACAGATCATAGATCTCCTACACCACATTCAGATGGATCATAGGTGCACACTTATGGCCACGGAACCATTTTGCACCACACTTGAAGCATAAACCCTGAGCACGACGATGCTCCCGAAGAGCTTGATACTTGTCTTCGGCAGTTGTCATCTTCAGAGGCTCAGCAGGCCTATTATCAACGCCACCAGCAGGCTTCACAGGTGGTAGTGGTAAAGGATGTGCACCAGCCGTCTGATACTTACCATCCACCCGGCAAAATGGCCTCCGAGGTGCTGAGACCTCCTCCTGCAAACGTGCAAGGACACAAGCAGTATCGAGCGATGTAGGGCATTGCAACAGAACAACAACTTTAATATCGTCCCTAAGACCCTCAATGAAACGTTGAACATAGTAAATGGGATCGGGGTGTTTGGCATAGGCATTGAGCTGGTCAATCAGAGTGGTGATCTGGGTTATGTACTCATTGACTGTGGCAGTCATCCGAATCTGAAAGAGCTTCCTAACCAAAATCTCATGTTCATCCCGCCCAAATCTCTCTAAGAGGAGTGTACGGAAGGAAGGCCAGGTCATGGATGGGAGTTGATCCTCAACAGACTGCTTCCAACGGGCAACATCCGAAGATGGAATGAAATGCATGGTGGCAACCTTAATCCAAATAGGAGACTCAACTGAGTAGAGATCAAAGTAATCTTTGCAGTTTTTCAACCACGATTTGGGGTACTCTAGATCAAATGTAGGGAAATCGAGTTTAGGAATTTTGCATGTATGACTCCCACTGCTACCACTGCTAGTACCCCCATGCGATCTTAACTCCCATGGACGATTAGGTGCTGGTGGCGGACGCAAATTCGGAGGAACAGAGGCCGCGGCTCTGCCTTAAGTAAGTTACAGAGGCCGCGGCCTCGCCAGCGCACCCGCGCTCACCCACGCACCCAATGCTCAGCGTTGAGGCGAGAGTTTGGCTTCCTTGTCCTGCTTCCGCGTCTGGGGCCACTGTCAGGTCCTTCGGCTCCTTCTTCTATTGCTGTTGTCGGGTGATGTACAGGGCTAACAATAGGCCAAGAGGGGGGAGTGCCATGGCTTGCACTGTCGCTTCCAGGAGGGCCGTCCTGCTAGTGCGCGCGCTGGAGAAGCTCCTTGCCGCGTCGTCCGCGCCCGGGGCTGGCTCCGCCGTCAGGCCAGTGGCAGTCACCGGCGGCCTCCGCAGGTACAACACCGGCGCTCAGCTCCGACGTTACGAGGGGGCCGAGTCCAAAGACGACAGCGTCCGCGAGTACGAGAGCCGGTGCGGCAGCCGGGACTACGCCGTGCCCAGCCTGTTCTCAGGTAGTCGTCATCTTCGTGCCATGCCAGACTCATTTGCTTCGTGCTCTCAAATGAGATGATGGAACTCCATCGATTTGAAATGGCTGTGCTGACTTCATTTTGTTGGTCCCTGTCCAGATATCTTCCGTGATCCATTCAGTTCGCCGCAGAGCCTCGGCCGCCTGCTGAGCCTGATGGACAACTTCGCGGTGGCGGCGCCAGACCGTGCCGGCGCGGTGCGCCGTGGCTGGAACGCGAAGGAGGACGAGGAGGCGTTGCACCTGAGGGTGGACATGCCGGGCCTGGGGAAGGAGCACGTCAAGGTGTGGGCGGAGCAGAACAGCCTGGTGATCAAGGGCGAGGGCGAGAAGGAGGCCGGCGAGGACGAGGACGTCCCGCCTCCGAGGTACAGTGGTCTCATCGAGCTCGCGCCAGAGGTTTACAGGATGGACAACATCAAGGCGGAGATGAAGAATGGTGTGCTCAAGGTGGTCGTGCCCAAGGTGAAGGAGGAGGAGCGCAAGGACGTGTTCCAAGTCAACGTCGAGTAGATTAGATATTTCCAAATAAAATATAAAAGTCAAGCGCCAGTATGAGGGGCAGAGCCGCAGAGGGGTGTACCAAACTAGAATTTCTCTCTTTTTTTTTATCTTCGGATGAGTCAGATTTCTCTTCCATCATCTTGTGAAATAAACGTACTCGGGCACGATTTTGATTTGCTTTCCATGTCAATCTGGTGGACTCTCTCTATACTTCCCTATCTCGTCTAAATTCTAATCCGACACGTTCTCCCTTTTTTATATACGAGTATATATCATCTTAATACATACAAGGTAAGATAGATACGGGAGCAACACGACACGAAACGAATTCCCTGTTCCGGCGTCGTCCGCTAGCAGAGCTCTCGAGCTCTCCTGTTCCGGCGTCCTCCGCTAGCAGAGCAGAGCTGCAGAAGAATAGAGGAAGTAGCCATGACGCAGCCGCCAGAGTAAGTAGCCATGACGCAGCCGCGGGAGACGTTCCCACCGCAGGGGATCACAGACGATCTCTTCGACTTCTTGCAAGAGATCCATGTCCATTTGGCGTATGATCCTGGCAACAGAAATGCGTTATTCGACCTCTTCACGGACTTCGGCAAGCCCGAGATCACCGACGACGAGCGCGTCTCGGCCCGAGCGGTGCATCTCCTCCGGGGCCATCCTCATCTCGTTGCCCGGTTCCATGGCTTGGTCGACCCTGTGCGTCAAGGTTTGGATCTCGTAAAACGGGCGGAGAAGGCGTTGAGACCGGCGGACTACGATCGATTTGTCGCAACGCTATACAGCGTCAACTTGGAACGAAGCCTCGACGCTCATGAAGTTTACCAAGAGTTCAAGGACATCTTCGGCGAGAAGCACGACGACCTGCTCCGGGGTTTAGCCGCCTTCCTGCCAGCGAAATACGGCCCGCCGCCGCCATCTCGCGCTAGCGCAAAGGCGGAGCCGGAAGAGAACCGCCGGAGGCCGGAACGCAAGCACTCCTCTTACGCTGGCGCAGATGCACCCGAGAGCAGCCGGCCGAGCAGGGCCAAGAAACCCCGCGTCGTCGACGTCGGCCCGACGCCCGAGCCCATCTGTTTCGCTGACACGGGCACAGCCGGGAGTAGCATGCCGAGCAGGGCGAGGAGATCTCGCATGTACGAGCACGAGCACGAGTACGAGTACGACGGCTCGTTGCCGGAACGCAAACCCGCCTCGTGCGCCGTTTCAGTCGCGGACGACAACAAGAGCAGCAGGCCGAGCAGGGCCAAGAAACCTCGCGCGGACGACAGCATGAACCGGCACGCTCTTATAGGCGGCGCGGCGGGAGGCTCTGTCCATGTGGGCGCGGCGCCGGCACCGGCGCCTGACGCCATCGTCAGAGAGGTGAAGAGGTTGAGGGAGGCCTGGGAGTTCGAGACCGGCTACTCGTTGCTGGATGCTACGTTGAAGCGCGCGGTGGAGGTGAAGGATGAACGCGAACGCCTGAACGGTGCCCGGGTTTCCCTGGATGAGCTCTTCCCGAGTCCCGAGATCCGAGGATACCTCGCCAAGATGTATCACGGCAAATGGAATCATATGCGACAGTTGCTGGAGCACGGCGGCGATCACACTGCCTTCGCTTTGGAGGCCATCGTGAAAAGACTGACGACGAAAGATGCCGAGGCCGTCGATGAAGCAAGAAGGAGGCAGGATCCCACACGAGCTGCCCAGAGACTGCAGGAGCTCGCCCAGGACAGAGTGCGTTTGGAGCGCGAGAGGGTGCGTGAGACCAACGAGGCGAACGAGCAGCGGCGACAGCCGTGAGTCGCGTCCGTCGCCAGCCCGGAAAACTTCAGCAAATTCATGGAGCACATGATCGGCACTTGCATGTTGCACCGTAGAGACCGACTTGAAGAATCGTGATCGGCACTTGCATGTTGCATAGAGACTGACTTGAAGAATCGCTGTGGTCATGATCTGGTTACCGTGGGATTGATCGAGGACGATATCAACTAAGCATCGTCTCACTCCGCCATTGGCAGCAAACTGATGTCGTGCTGACCGCTGACCAGCTTGGCTTTGTGACAAGATCAATTCAATCAAGGGCTTTATAAGAAGATCACAGCCTGGCTTTGTAACAATATCAATTCAATCAAGGGCTTTATAAGAAGATCACACTTGTTTCAACTTTTAGCTAGTTTCAATATCTGCTTTCTCGCTGTAACACGTTTGTCTGAAATATCTGTTTTCCATTTAAAATGGCATGTAACAACGAAAATTGTGAACCTTGGTGGCTGGATCACGCATACTTGTATGTTCTAATTACTCGTAGTGGATCTTTCAACACGTAACAAAGAGACAAATTTGTCCCCGTGACATCAAGAAAAGTCAGTCTTGTGCGCTGCACATTCCACTTCTTGATTTTAGGCCAGCGGATACTGCAAATTTTATGAATTTTATGGGTTTGTGTGCCACACATTCCTCTGACACTATCTTAAGTAGTTTCGTCCGCCGAGGCATGTCGACAAGTACAACGGTGAGATGGAGCCTAAGCCAGTGTCTTGAGGACTACCGACTTGCGATGAGAGTTGGAGAGGGTGGACGACAAACCTTTAGTGCTCCCTTGGAGATCAAGGAAGCTAGAGAGAACCCCAAACTTTGCATGCCCCGCCCTCCGGATAGGCGGAATAAGGACGATCAAGGGAACCCTTAGATCAGAACTCGACATACGCTCTCCTACTCCCTCTTCGATTGTAAGGGAGATGCTCCAGACACGTTTTAGTAAAGCGTGTCTATACTTTAGTAGAGATGAAATAAAACATATCTAACCTACAAATAACCTACAAATTTATTGGGGGCTTTCTTGTAGTGTAAGAACTCACTTGAGCATTCTCACAAGAAGAATTCTTTGCTGGACGTAGGGCTTTGTGCTTCGAACCAAGATAAATCTTCTTTGTGTCTTGAGTGTTAACCACCGAAGTCCCACACATCGACCACTAATGACTAGTTGTGGTTACGAATCCACGACAACTGGATTTACTGCATGTATTGGGGGTGCCTAGTAGCACTCCTCCGCTTGCCGATAATGACCACAAATTGGCCTCTTACTGATGAAATCGACACCTGCAACGGTAATCTCGTCGTGGCAAGCACCGAAGTCATCACAGCTAACAAGTTTTGAAATGAAAATCATTTGATTTCATGAGTAGATTTATTTTGAGTAAATCTTAAGCAATCAAGATTAAAAAATGGTGTAAAAGAGAGATTTGTCCCCTCTCCTTCTTGCCACCTCCCATCACTCACCAAAGAGGAAGGAGAGGGGCCTAGATGGAGACCGCGGTGGTGGCAACGTTCCATGGCGGCGACTCCTAATACAAATGCTTGCTAAGACTTGGGAGATAATGATTTCTATGTTTACCACAAAAATGGTTAGCAAATATTGTTGAACCTACGATATTTTTGAAAGATAATGGTTTCTTGGGCAGATCTAGGCTCAAAAGTTATTGATACCACCTTCACTAAACCATGGCAAATCTTCATTTATAAACATTATTTGGCAAAGCAAAACACAAAACATCATTGTTGTTATGTGACAGCATAAAAATGTGCAGGCTTCGTCCCTGAATAGTTGGATTGTTCTGAATGTCTGGAGATAATTTCATGTTCATGTTTATTTTTTTATGTCCCGTATTATCAATTATGTTTAGTTTATATTATTTATTTATAGCGAGTGACCATGTGTAAAAGGGGTTTCTTGTGTGTAGAGGGAGGAGAGAGACGGACGTTGTCGTTTGCGGAGAGAGATATGGGAGCACGCGTACAGCTAGAGAGCTCTTGCAGCTAAAGTATAATTCTTTGCATTGCCAAACAACTATTTTAAATTTGTTTCTAAGGAACATAGTTTATGGTTAGCCACACCACAAATTTGGATTTAAATAACTTTCTAGCCATTTCAAATATTTTTGAAATATAAAATGGAATGTGATTCATAGAATGATTTTCAAATCCACGAACAAACAAGACCTTGGAGGAAAGTTTAAACGATCCACCGAAGTCGAAGTTCTTTTGTCCAAAAGTACATTTGAACAAGAACAAACAAGACCTTTGAGCAAGTTTGACAATCTTCGCGTGCGTGTCAGTACTCCCCTCGGACCGACATTTCCAAACTCCACCAAACGATCCGTGTTCGGCCCACCAGCACCTTCCTCTTCCTTCTTCCCCAGCCGTGCGCTCTTCTCCACTTCCCCGGAGACAAAAGAGCCCCTCGATCTCCCGGGCCCCACCTCCCCGCCCCGCGCGCCTGCGACACGGAGAAGCTTCCGGTTCCCAGCCGGCCCGGCTCCGCCGACTCTTCCTTTCCCTCCGGCCGTCGAGGCGTCCAAGCGGATTAGCGGAGAGCGTCGGGGCGGCGAGATGTGGGTGTTCTACCTGATATCGCTGCCCCTGACGCTGGGCATGGTCGTCGTCACGCTCCGCTACTTCGCCGGCCCCGCCGTGCCGCGCTACGTTGTCGTCACCGTCGGATACGCATGGTTCTGCTCCCTCTCCATCATCATCCTCGTCCCCGCCGACATCTGGCAGGTCAGATCCCTTGCTGCATCCCTCCCCAACTTCTTCATCCACCGCCCCCGGTTCCGGCCATCGTCGGCCCCGGGCTCCGCCGGTTTGGCTGTCGGTGCTGTTAGATCCACCGGGTGCTCGTTTTGTGTTCTAGTTGTGTTGCAATTTTTGAGTGTATGCACGAATTGAATCACAAACTTCGTGTTGCGGGTGGAGCACGCTTTTGAATTGATGCTTATTGCTACGAATGAGGTCTGGGAAACTAGCTTCACGCCTGCTGTCCATTTATAGTGGCCACCAGTTCGTTGCATAGCTCTTACAAATGCAGTGGAAGCTTTGTCCCTGAGGCAAATTAATTGTTACCCTGGGGCTAGGAGTATTGCATATAATCTGCCTGACTGCAATTTACGTTTAGAGAACTCTGTTTCTACACTATTCGAGTCTTCATAACTGAATAACTGATTGCGGTTCAACCCTCTATAGTCCTGATGCTACCTCTTCGAAACATCTTCTTTTGTTTGTTATAGTTATGGAGTTAACCCAGTATTCTGTCAATTCAGAATTGTTTGGCTAATGAGAAACCCTAGCAGCTAACTTGGCCTACCTTAATGTATATCCTTACCATTTATCTTGTGTCATACAGATTTGAGCACAAGTCAATTGTTGATGTTCTTTTTAATCTTTCAAAGCCAACCTCCCTTCCCTTTCCAAAAAAGATACATGTATCCATTAAATCATATCGATAAATTTATTAGCGGTAATGAAATGACAAATTTTATTATCTACTGACTGGAAAATTCTCTTTTTATACTCCTTTGGTTCAAACCCTTTGATCATTTCTATTGCAGACATTAACTGGCAGTGCGAAGGGCGGCATTGGATTCTTTTGGAGCTGGTCCTATTGGAGCACATTTATCCTAACATGGTATGCTATGAACATGTCTTGCATAAGTTTCTCCCGATGGTTGAATTTCCCTGATTCTTAGTGTCATAAAAAAAACAAAGAAAAAACATCTGTTTTGATGACTTGGCACATCCATTTCCAGTTATAACCACGATTTTAGTACTATTTTCAAAATGTCCAATCTCTGCCTTCTATGCTGCTCCATCATTTGGGCATCAATGCAACTCTTTTGGCTTTATCCAAACTAGGTTGGTACTTGGGAAAACATTGGTTATACATTATATGGTCTGTAGAAGGAAAAAAATGCTGGAAAAATTCTCTCCCTGTTCATATAATACAACCAATATTAACTGCTAGATTTTGAGGGTATCTATTCTTATGCTGAATGTATCGTTGTAGCTTACTCATTTTCTAGTAGGGCAGCTCAGTGTGAACTTAGTTCTCTTGTACAATCATAGTTATGGTTTGCTTGGATCTTTAGTCGCAAATTTTATTGAATGGCTGGATTTACTAGTGTTTCTTCTGAAGTCTGAACATTTGCGTTGGTGTTGATATTTCTAAACAAGGCTTGTTTTTATTCTTCAAACAGGGCTGTAGTTCCTACTATCCAGGGCTATGAAGACGCAGGAGACTTCACTGTTAAAGAAAGGCTGAAAACTAGCATTCATATGAACCTGCTTTTTTATTCAATTGTGGGAGCCATTGGCCTTATTGGTCTCATACTACTCTTAATCATGCATAGAGCTTGGTATGTTCAATCTTTACTTGAGCAAAATTTCACACTACAACCTGATATCTGAACATAACCTTGCAGTGTCACTTTAATATTGTTCACCATTATGCTTTTGTCGAAGGGCAGGCCTGGTGCAGTGGTGAGAGCTGTCTCACTGAGTCACCAGGTCACGGGTTTGAAGCAGCCTCTCCGCATATTTTGCGGGGGAAGGCTTGCCTCGGTTTTTCCCTTCCCCAGACCCCACTCATGTGGGAGCCTCCGGCACTGGGTCTGCCCTTTTATTATGCTTTTGTCATTTTCATGGTATTGATGCTGCCAAGCTAATGGTGAACTGTTTTGCTGAAACATCTATATAAGTTTTGATAAAAAAGCAGTTCAAAACATTATGTTTAGTGCCTAGATATTCTGGGTTAATTTTTCCTAAGTTTCTGTTGAGTGCTCTTTGCCTCCTAGCCTACTCGACTAGTTTTTTGGCCTTGTGTTGTGTCTCATAGTCACAGGTCATGTTAGCTGTGGAAGGCTAGTTGCTCTGGTCTAGTGTTTCCCATGTGGAGGGGCGGTGTTCTTCTCCCTCCTTTGTACAGTTCCTCTTTTCTCTCTTAATGAAATGATGCACAATCTCTTGCGTGTTCCAGAAAAAAATGTTAGTGCCTAGATTAGTGTTGCACAGTCACTTTTGGTTCTTGAGATGAATAAAATATAATCAGTGGTACTGCCAAAGTACTGCTTTCATTCCCAAAGAATGATGCTTTGCTTTCATCCCCAATGAGTATATTTCTTCTGAAACTAGCTGTCCTTTATACAAGTATCTAGTAGGGTGTTTGACCTAAAATAACTTTTCTTGACAGGGATGGTGGTATTGTGGGATTTGCAATGGCATGCTCAAATACCTTTGGATTG
Source organism: Miscanthus lutarioriparius (assembly GCA_904845875.1). Classification (NCBI taxonomy): domain Eukaryota; kingdom Viridiplantae; phylum Streptophyta; class Magnoliopsida; order Poales; family Poaceae; genus Miscanthus; species Miscanthus lutarioriparius. Next base: position 10,440,327 of record CAJGYO010000007.1, on the reverse strand, counting down.
GTGACTGGTGCTTTTCTTCTTGGGTTTGGGTTAAGCGAAATTCCAAGAAACATTTGGAAAAACGCAGACTGGTCTCACCGCCAAAAAGTACTTTCTCATAGAGTTGCCCAAATGGCTGTAAAGCTTGATAATGCCCATCAAGAATATTCAAATGCAATTGTTGTATGTATATTTCATAAATTTTTAAGCAATACGTAACATTGCAGTTTCTTCATGTTTCTGAAGTGTCAGTCAATTTCCAGGTTGCTCAAGCTACATCAAATCAAATGTCAAAACGTGACATTTTGAGGCCTTACATGGATATTATTGATAACATGCTGTCTCAAATGGTACTGCTGTAATCTGCTAGCGTGTTAAATTTGAATATTGCTTATTATATATGCAAAATATCTTATTATTTTTGTCTCTCGCAGCTGCGGGAGGATCCATCTTTTAAACCTTCTGGTGGTAGATTAGGTGAAAATGATATGGACTATGATACTGATGACAAATCGATGGCCACACTTCGGCGCCAACTCAGGAGGGCTCATGAGGAGTACTATAGGTGCAAAAGGTATTATAGAATAAGCCATTGTATATATTTCATTTAGTAATAATGTGGGGTTGTGGACTGTCAAATATGACACATGCAGGTTTGTGAAAAGCTAGTAAGCAGTAAATACTAGAGTATAGAACAGATAATAACATTAAAAGTGTGACTGGTGCTGCCCTATTTAACCACTAAGTTTGGGTGCTGTCATTGTGCAGTGAGTATATGACTTGTGTCATGGAAGCCCTCAAACTAGAAGACACGATAAAAAATTATGAAAGCCGTGATGCTAATGGATGGTGAGTTTATTGATCTTATATTTGCAGTGTAATCTCATTGCTTTAAAAATATTGTTTGCAAGTAGCATTTCAATCTTATAGGAATATTATTTTGTCCCATTTGATTATATTTACATGATGATACCTTTTGGGAGTTGTTTTTTCCTTTTGTATCTTAGTGCTGCATCTGTCAAACAAATTATGCCAAGTGATATATGATCATCATGAGGGAAGATTTAATGTGTAAATTAGTAAATTACAAAAAAGAACCTGTACTCTTAACAGTTCTACAAAAGTTTTATACTGCAAGCAATACTGCTAACCAAGAATACTTGAATGTTGGCGAATTGTCCAATTGCTATTGATGCTTGTGCTTGTCAACCTGAGGAACTTTACAGACATCAATTCTATTCTTAGTAACTGCTTGGAAAACTCTAAGCAATATGTACTGCAAACAAGTTGTGCTCATCCAGGATTCTCTGATAGACAAACCAATATTAGTATTGATCTACTTTTTTTTAACAGGAAATATGTATCAAGTTTTAGAGAAAGTCGTTCGGGCACACTTGGATCAATTTTGGACACTATTGGTATTCTTCTTACCTTCACTGCAGTTTTTTTTGGTTTTCATAATTCCTTACAACAAGCGTCTCAGTTAGATTAGATTCTTACTTTCTTGGTAAATTTGTTACATGTGGTTAACATTTGATGGAGCTGACTTAAGGATACTTTGTTGCATTTCCAGAGTTCATTTGGCGCTGTATACTGAGAAAGCAGCTTCAAAAAGCATTTGCTGTTATCCTTGGCTGTATGTCAGCTGCTATACTGTTGGCTGAAGCTACTTTACTTCCAAGTGGTGTTGATCTATCTCTCTTTTCTATTCTTATAAAAGCTGTAGGAAAGCAAGAGGTTTTAGTTCAGGTAAGGAACTGAACACTTTATTTTAAAACTTACAAGTGATTTTCTACCTCCCCATTTTACCAAAAAGTTTTGTTAATTGTGAGGCTGACTACCCTCTGCAATACTATCTTGTCTCTCTGCAATACTTACTATCTTGTCTTAGTGATGACATTAGATAATTTATTTGCATAGGACACAACAATCATGTTCATCTGTCACCTACTGATTAGTTAAATTTCAAACAAACACATGTACGCTTTATATATGTGAGTATAGTTACTAGGCGACACTTGGAGCATGTGAAATGAGTGACATCCTTTAACTCCTTTTCACTATTGCCATTGGGGAAAAGTCACTCTTTTGTTTAACTCTGTTATAACTTCATAATTTTCAGTTTTTTTGGTCATCTTTATGAACTTATGTTTGTTCACAGGTTGCTGCTTTTGTCCCCTTGATGTATATGTGCGTTTGCACATATTATTCATTATTCAAGATTGGTATGTTGATGTTCTATTCTCTGACTCCAAGACAAACCAGCTCTGTCAGCTTGCTTATGATCTGTTCGTAAGTTTCAATCCTTAGTTTTTATGCTTGTGTGTTTCTATTCCAAAGCCACTCGGGTCATTTTAGTTATTCACCAAAATTTGTTTTCCAGAATGGTTGCAAGATATGCACCTCCTATTTCTTATAACTTTCTGAATCTCATCCGCCTTGGTGGCAATGCTAAAACTACATTTGAGAAGGTAATAGTTGTGTTTTATTGCTCTTCTTCATTGTTTGTGGTATATCTATATCAATTCTGTACATGAGCATGCCTTATTACTTGTCACCTGGAAGGGAATGTTTTTTGGCTTCTCTCTTCCATTTATTTATTATGTTTTCTGTTTACCAAATAGAAAATTCATTCCTAATCGCTGACAAATTATCTGTTTCAGAGAATGGGGAACATTGATGATGCAGTCCCTTTCTTTGGCAGAGGCTTCAACAGGATCTACCCACTGATTATGGTTGTTTATACGCTATTGGTTGCTAGTAATTTCTTTGGCCGTGTGATTGACTTTTTGGGAAGCTGGAAAAGGTTCAAGTTCCAACGTGAAGAAGAGAATATAGATGGTTTAGATCCCTCTGGAATGATTATTCTACAAAAAGGTAAGGGCTCCACAGATGTTGCATGTGGAGAAGTGGAGTTATTTTATTTCTTAAGTTTCCTGAAGGCTGAAGGACTTGTTTCATACTTCCATTGTTTTCCTTTGTTAGTGAAAGGCAAATCAGGATCCTGAACTATGATTATCGATGATTTTCCTAGCTTTTACTGGGAATGAATATTTGTGTAACTACTGTTGAATTGTTGCTGCAAAGACTGGCATTTAGTTCTTCTGAAAGCATGATTTGCTTTAATAATTGAATGTTTTTTTTCTTTCTTTTTGTCCAGAGAGATCTTGGCTTGAACAAGGGTGCAAAGTGGGCGAGCAAGTTATTCCATTGGCAAGGAATTTCAATGGCGTGAACACAGATATTGAATCACAAAATGTGCCATTGGTGCGTAGAATCGTTCCTTAGTTTACATAGGAGATTCAACTATCAGTATGTTTTAGTCTAGGGATAGTTTAGTGGGTGACATGGATTGGTATCTTCTTTAGCCTTCGGTCATTTCCAGCTGAATTTTAGCTTATTTTTGTTACTTAGTACCTACTGGTTTCTGTTTCCATTCGACTACTGTGTTGCAGGTTGAAAACACGGTGGAGATGAAAGTAGGGGCAACCTCTTCCAGAAATGACGGGAGAGCCGGTCAGCTGAAATATGCAAACAACAGGGAGACTATCGCCAGCAAATACACTTCTATCAGAGAACAGAACCGGCAGTCAGGGAAGGCAGTGAGAAAGGAAATTTCACCAAACTCTGTATCTTTGCTTGAAGAAAGAAATTCTGAGCAGCGGTCCAATGTGGGTGTACCACCAACTGGTGTGTCCGCAACATGGGCCTCGATGAAGATTGGTTTTCAAAATTTCAAAGCAAATATGGGTTCGAAGAAGTTTCTTCCTTTGCGCCAAGATCCAGGATTTGTTCTGAATTCGAATGTCTCTTCACCTGAATCTCTTGATGACATATTCCAAAGGTTGAAACAGCGGCCTGCAAATGTGCCTGTGGATTACCTTGGCGATGACGATGATGACAACACAGGAGATGTGGATCTGCATTTCCAGGATCAATGAAATAGGTTGTGATATTCTTTTAGGTTTAGAATATGCATACACAGAAAAACAAAAAGAATTGGTAGCGTTAGATGCTCGAAGGAAGATATAGGATGTATAGATCTGATGATGGTTTGGTGTGCTTCCTGGAAGCTCAAGACGCCTGCCCATCTGGAAAACTACAAAATGGAAGTACGATATGATGACAGCCTTTGCAGAAAGGCTTGAAATTTTCCCACCAAGGAGGTTTTGGACTTCTCTACTTCACACTACTACATGCAGGTAACATTGTTGACTTGCTGATTCTCAGATTCTCATCTTTTTTGAATCTGTATTGGAGATGCTGATATGTGATCGAAGCCAAAGAATGTAAATGTGTAGTACCTACGATTCCATGTGAAGGTTAACATGCCTGAGTTGTAACCAGTAAAAACGTAATATCAAATATATACTTGATCGGGAGAATATACCCCCCAAGTGTTTATGTGTGACAGACGTCAGATTTGTATTTGATGGTATAACTTGTGGACACTTCTTTGTCTGCTGCTTGACCTAAAAAATGCCCATTTGTACTGCATTAACTGGGTCTCTTTTGTTGGGTACACGTGTTACAGTAGTAGGTACGATCAGAGGTACAACACGAATTAGTAAAAATCACTGCCAGCTGGCATGAACATATTATAAATAGGATTTCATAGTAATAAAGAATTGGGGATGATGTAACATAGAGAAGACACGTCCCTTACATAAGCCTAATAGATTAATCACCTGATAAAGAAATAGATAAGTCTATTTTATTACCTTGAATAATTCACTTTGTTCGCTTAGTGTTGGCTCGACTATCCCAATCTATTTTGATATACAGGCCATTCACATCAGCAGCAGCTCACTAGCGCATGCAATTATGATACAATTTATTCATGCAAGTTATCAATGTCCGCAAGCCACACTATCTATTGCCATGCATTTATGTGTTTATGTTAGCGTAGCACACTATCCACCACATTTATTCATGATTCCCGCAACAAACGTAAAAGATATGCTTCTAGTTATATTAAATGAGAGAATTTTTTTTTTGCGATTGCACGGTACAACTCAAACATTCACAACACAAGCACACTCAGCCCTGTGAACACACACATGCAAACTCTACGCCTATGAGCATCTTCAAAGACATGCCCGACAAATCATCGAGATTGACGAAGTCACCACAAGCGCATCGTTGAACGTTGCCTACCACTGAAAGCATAAACGTCATTAAATCCTGGAATTTTCGCTCCCACGGGGAGTCGAACCCAGGACCTGATGTGCTACTGAGGCTCTTGTAACCACTGGCCTACATACAATTATACCCTTGTTTATATATACCTCTCGTCTAAGGTGCAAATACCCTTGCGGATTTACTCTAGAACACTAACATTATTCACCTCCAATGCATGTCCTCGACTATTGCTCCGTCAGAGCATTGCCCTCCAATCATCTGCAATGATAGGCTCTGAGCATTGAAAATGCAACATGATCCAATGCCATGGGAAGTTCCTAAGACACATCGGACACATTGAAAGAGTATCGGATGACTTGTTGTCGAAGATGATTAAGGAACCACCAATCTGGAACAACAAATACTTGCCATACTAAGAATCCATCGAGCAAGTGACACAAACATGCAAACGGGGAACACAATCCTCCGCACCAATCACATCCACCTTGCAAAAACCAAAACGACATGAAGCATGCCAAGCTGAAAGCCTAGATAGGCATTCACATTGGAATTGTCTGCAAGAAACAAGATCCAACATGGAATCGATGAAGGCGATAACCTCCAGTAGCCCATAGGGCATAACTTATTCAATCTAAACCCTAACTGCTATGACAAGATTGGACATTGACCTCACAACCAGCGAGGTTGTCGCATGGGGAGGAGGGGGACCAAGGGTGGTAGTGCAGGAGGGCCTAGGGTGACAGTCATAGATAAGGAGGAGATGACGCCGGTAGAACAAGATTAGTTGTAAGGATTGAATGGCCAGGGGGTTTGAATTGAGATCTAAAATACGTAAAACAACAATCTTAGGTATGCGAACTCTAAACATCCAAAGCACCTTGGCACCTAAGTTTTTGACAAAAACATACTATGAAGTCCTTAGGGCCACCATCCTACACAAGTCCTTAGCAAGATAAGTAGAGGAACATGTTAACCAAGTCTATTATGAACTTCACACACTTTTTTATACAATCTATGAGATAGACTACTAAAGTGGAGCTCATGATTACACTAAGATAGCACACTTGCTAAACAATCCTAGTCACACAAGAGAACTTGCACACAAAAAGCTAGAGCAAGAAGTAATGTAAGAAACCTAAAGAGGCAACATAATTTTCCCCATGGTCTCGGGTTATTGCCACAACCCCCTACTCCACGTTGGATCACCTAAGTCACAAGTACTTGATTAATCTCCTCTCCACTAGTGAATATCCGTTTGCCACTTTGGAATGGTGAAGAGGCTCATAGCCATTGGAAAAAGTTGACAGACGCAGACATTACCGGATGATCCGCCAACCTCTAGCTATGCCAGATCATATAGTGGCGTTGTGCTAGCTGGTAGCTAGTTGGAAATTTACTGAAATATTTCCGCCATATCCACATGTTCTCGCGTCAACTCTTTCAAGTTGGACGCCTTGGCCCCCCTTAATAGCACGATCAAAGGAAAAACAAAACCCTAATACAGACTACTAGCAAATATCCCCATGCACGCAGGCTACACTCATTCTCAAGTGTCCTTAGTCTTATCAATCATCCTTTGCACCATAAGTCAGATCGATCACCAAGTCTTGGGATCAAGACACTTGTGGCCATTTACATTGCAACTAACTCAACTGCATTAACCTATGCAAAACATACGTTAGTCTCATTAATCACTAAAACCCCATAAACACTACATTGGGGTCTAGATGTGTCTGTAGTCTTGTTGCTCCCATAGCTGGAGGAAGACATCATGCACTCATACACTTTGTGTAGTGACAAACTAATCGTTCACTTCCTTAGATCAGAAATAAAAGTCTACTACAACATTGGCACAATGCACACGGTTTAGATACTATGAACTTCTTTTATTATAAATCTAGTAATGTTGATATGATATTGTCGATCCATAAAAAGTTTTAGATATCTATAATCTACAATAAAAGCGTTTGATTTAGAATAAATCTAGATGATTTATATTTCTGATGACTTTACGAATGAAGTATAGTTGGCTTGATTTATTCTCTCAAACCATTTTAGTTGGATTGTCTTATCTGTCTTGAGGTACATCGTTAAAGTATGGTGACAAACTAAACATTGAATAGTAGTTCTAGGGCTCTGTTTGGATTGACTAAAATAAGTTCCTAGCTACTAAAAAAAGTTTTAGCTTATCAAAAAGTCCACCTTATAGTCTATTTTGAATTGTTCGACCATCCAACTTACAAAAATCTAATTATAGGTTCCCTCCAGCTATTACAACTTATAAAAAGTTGTGCTGATTTAAACAGGGCCTGTTTTTTTAGTGACAGAGTATATAATGATTTATGCTAAAAACACATCAATTTTGATTAGGTTAGAAGCTCGCAATCTTATATTAACCATAGAGATCCAATATTTATACGAAAATAGTGATTAAAAAAATCTTATTGTATCTTGTACATAGTGTTCCATGTTCTCTATCCTACAAATTGTGTTAGGTCGACTTGTAAGTGGAGAGAAAAAAAAGACTAATCTAAATATGGGTATGTTTTATCACGTGAAACAATTTTGGGAGTAAATTGAGATGAAATTTTGTTCACATACAAAATGGATTAGAAACTTCGATAATAACTTAAACTTTTTTCAAAGAAATAATACTAGAATCCAGATTTATCCTGTTGCCTAAGAAAAGACACGTTTGAAAAAAAGGTGCGAAATGCTTATCTTTTTTTTCGAACTTCGATAGACCCTAAAACTCTAGTGGTTAGTAATTTTTAGGGTGTAACTGCGCATTCTTATTTATGCCTAAATTGTATTCTAGGCTAGTAGCATAAAGAGGAATGGGTCGTCAGGTCGTGCCTTGTTGATCTCTTCAAGTTTCTACTGAATCAAAGCAAAAGTCGGCGACTCAGCTTGAACAATTCAAGTCAACAGAGGGGACGCCGATATGCCACGTATGTATACAGCTCGTGTAGCGGCATAGGTATAGCTAGATTAACAAAAAAAAAATGGCATTACTTGATGAGTTGATGTTAAAACCAATCAAAGAATATCGATCAATGGATCAAAGTACAAGTTCTTTGCTTTAGATCTGTACAAAGCATGAATTCTGGATAGCCTAGCTGCATGCCTCTTCGATACCTAGCTAGGCGAAAGCCATCAACAAAATGCACCAAAAGAACAAAAAAAATTGTTCGCAAAACACTAGAAATAAGTCATCGACGAAACCAGAACAACACAGCGAGGAGCGGGCTGCCTGCGTGCATGGCCAGACGAGATGTCCCGATCAGAATTCAGAAGAGGACCCACTTGGCCGCGGCGGCCCTCTCCTCGAGCGTCTTGCCGCGCGCGGCCATCGAGCACCCTTGGTCCTTCTTCCCTCCTCCCCGCGTCGCGTGCAGCAGCTTGGCCCAGAAGCTCGTGGCCGTGGTCCTCCTCCTCTGCTCCCTCCTCGCCCGGAGGAACGCCGCCACGGCGTCGGCGTCCCCGACGACCCGCTCGTGCCGCATCAGCAGCGACACCCGCGCCGCGCGCCTCATCTCGTCGTGGAACGCCGGCTCGTCGTCGCCCGGGCTGGCGCACTCGGACGACGCGGCGCTGGAGCCCTCCGAGGAGTAGGCCGTGGACGCCTCCGAGCAGCAGGAGGACGCCTCCTCGTCGTGGTATCTGCTGTACCCCTCCGCCTCCTCGCCGCGCACGACGGAGGGCAGCGACGCCGAGAGGGACAGGTGGGACAGGCGGTCCCGCAGGCAGGACGCGCAGACGCCCGCCCCCTGCTGCCGGTGCCGCCGGCACCGCGCGCCCTCCGCCTTGCCCGACTTGGCCTTGTTGTTGCCCATCACCATGCCGCCGAAACCGAACCGCCAACCAGCTCGCCGACAGGACCGGAAACGCTACCACCACTTCTCGTTCTCGTGTAAAAATCCCAGCAGTCACCTGTCACCGTGTGTGGGCGCGCTCGTCTGCTGCAATATATATAGTACGTGGGTCAGGTCAGGCGGTGTGGGTGCGGACTGCGTAGCGGGGGGGAGGGGAGCTTCGCGGATGCTGCAGTTGCACGCGAGCTGTGGGGGAGGAGTTGCGCTGCGGTTGGACTTTTTGAGGTGGCCTGGCTGGCCGTGCGTAGGCGAGGCGCGGGCAGCGGAGGAGCCTGGCTGGGTCCGGGCTGGCGGCGTGTGCGCGCGGTCGGGGGGTTGTGCTCTCGTGCCGTCGTGCGGTACGGACGACTACTCTACTAGGGACAACTACGGAGCAGAAGAGTGGTACTAGGCATGCACGGCGTTTGATCGGGCATGGGGTTTTTTAGTGGGTCGATCGGGGTTTTTTCTCAGCTTTTTCGCGGCCTTTTCTTTGGCTTTTCGTAAAGGGATCTTTTTGGAAGCTTCCGATCCTGGATCTGCGATGACATGCGTGGTGGTTCGTCAGCTCAGCTCCACGGCGGGGAATTTCACTTCATTCTCTCTCGCGCTTGTGTTGGGTTTGTCTGGGGTTGCTTTCGTTTGACTACTGCTGGTGATGGGTCTGGTGATCGCCATCCATGAGACTTTCTTCACTGTGCGTCTGTGTGTTGGTGCGCCTGCCGTCAGGAAGCCGGGAACTGTTGATAGGTGATGGAGATCGGAGACACATAGGTTATAGGCTTTCCTAATAAATGGAAAGAAAAATGAAGGTACCGAACCATGTTTTTCCTTTTCTGATGTTCCCCCTATCCCATGTAATCAGGAGCTCTATTGAGTTTTGTTCAGAAGGAAAATTAATTAACCATTTTATGCTCCTGGAATTTGTCTTCTTAATGTATCAAGCTAAATTCTGTCAACTAGGTTGACGTTACTTTTTTTTTGGCGCATAAACTAGGTTGACGTTACTGCAAACACAGAGATCCCATCTCCATCAGACACAGGCGCACAGTGAGCTCGCGCTGTTGCGAAGCAGCTGCGAAAACGGCGGAAATGCGTCCAGCCGTGCTCACGTGAAGAGGGATCGATCTGATGTTTTCTGTAGAATCCGGGCGTCTGAATCAGGTCAACGAAACCACTTCAACAGGCCAAGATGGATTGACGTTTGACGGCTTCCTGGTTCCACTTCCACGGCGGCGGAAAATGAGGGCCCTTGCTTTTGTCTGCGCTAGACCGAGTCCGAAAGCGCCGCAGTTGGTCTAACCTTGCTGTCTCTGTTTTGAAGATTTTCTTCTAGGGAAAGTTCATAGCCATAGCCCTAGGCTGGTCTAACGAGACATGAAACTTCCTGGCATGGTTTCGACGGCAAGCAAGCAAGCACGGCGCACGATCCTGCCTTCGCTACGACTTCCGTGAAACTTTGCTCCAACTTTCAATAGGGCAGGCAAAAACAAATTTTGGCACCAGACGTGGGGCGTGCCGAGTGCAGACTGCAGAATGCGAACTTGGTAATTCGCACGACGAAAGTCGGCACCAGCGGACGCGATCTCGAATAGTTTTGGTGTTATATGGCGAGGGGACCAGCGTAAATAATCCGGTTTTGTTAACGCGGTGGCCGGTTTTGCCTCGCCGCCGTGCACGCCACGCGCGCGGGGCGCGAGATGGGCAGCGGGGCACGTGCCCAGTGCGGGGTCCCCGAGCCGGGGGCGGCGGCGGCGTGGTGGCTGGCGACCTGGCGTACGTACGGCAGCTCCGTGTCCAGTTGTCCTTGCGCTAATCAGCACATGGATGACGCTTCCTCGTCGGCCGAGACGCGGACGGGGTTGTGTTTTGCTCTGCTTTATCTCGGGCGACGCCCCCCGTCGGTGCCGCCGTGGCGGTGCGACCGGATTTGGCACCGGCACCGGCACCGGCACCGCCTGGGATTCTCGTTCTCGTACGCCGTCGCAAACTCACTGTTAGAACCTACTCAACCTGTTTACACGGGACCGACCCCGGCCCCGTTAGTCTGACAGAATTTTTGCTCAAAACTAGCTGAAAAATACAATTCTAGATGAATTGTTATGAGAAAAAAATACTATTTTAGTTAAAAATAAAAGTCGAATATGAGATAAGCCGAACATGCCAAGTTTCAGGGCTTTCAACAGAACACGGAGTCACCGGCAAGGCAAGCAGTCAGATTCTCCGTACTGCTGTACACCTGTACTACGTGCAGGTGCAACCACCTTCAAGGGAGGTGGGAGTAAAGGGCTGTTTAGATTCAAAAAATTTTGTGCAGTATTTATTATATCGAATTTTGTGGCACATGACATGTAGTACTAAATATAGACGGAAAAAAAACTAATTGCACAGTTGGGTGAGAAATCGCGAGACGAAACTTTTGAACCTAATTAGTCCATAATTAGACATTAATTACCAAATACAAACGAAATACTATAGGGAGCCAAAATCCAAAATTTTTTGGATCTAAACGGGGAGAGCAGAGGCAGGTGTTTGTAGGCTGTGTAGCTCTGATTCCTTGAAGGCCTGAACAGGGAACGAGATAGATGCCAACAGAAAGCACGTTGTCACAACATGGAAAGCCCGGCATACTAGCCCTAGCGGTGCACAAAATAGCACCAGAATCATTTTAACGAACTGAACCGAACCAATTTAACCAAAACAAATCCGTTAACAAATATTTTTCATAGTCTGTTTAGTTAAGACTTTTGCGTGATTTGGTGATCGGTGATTTATTATGTTATTAAGTGGCATTAACTGATTTAATCAAATTTCTTTGTGATACTATTAAATTAAACATCAAAATTATGTCTATTTATAATGTATCCCTGTGAGGCTTTATTTGTTACAAGCATTCTTTCTTACTTTTCCTTTTCTTTTGATGCTGATGCATTTCTTGTTGGGTCGTTTCATATGCAAATGTGTTGTTGCATTGTCTCCTGTAGAACATGTGTCTATTCGGTAGAGGCCCCGTTCGCTTGGCGGAATTTGGAGGAATCTGGATGAATCTGAATGAATTTGTGAGAGAAAAACACTGTTCTGGATGAAAAAAAAAGTGAATCAAGCCGGGTTTAAGGTCACGCGAACGGGGCTAGAATGTTTAACGGCCGTTGCTGCTGGTTGACTGTAGCACAGTGCCCACTACATCTAGCAGCAGTCGTTGTTAATCGCAGCCGAACGGACTGAATACTCCTTCCGTTTCAAAAATAAATGGCCATTTAGGTTTGTGTGCAGAAATTAAGGAGAAATCAAAAGTTGTGGTGCACAAAAAAAAATAAGGAGAGAGATAGAGAGGTTAAGATAGAGATATATCGAAAAGGAGAAAGGTTCATTGGAAATTGATAAGGTCAAGTATTTTGGGACAAAATTTCAATCCTATAAAATCATCTATTTGGGACGGAGAGAGTAATATTTTTGAAGGAAAACAGGAGGGTTTTGATCCCCTACTGTGCATTTATTGCATGAAAGAAAATAGAATAGATTACACATAAGCTCCTAGCAATAAATCAATTGAGGGATGAAGAGCTGCTCTTGCCCTTAGGATAACTAAGGCAAACTTTGCTTTGAAGATGGCCTCGCAACGCTGCACCGAGGACGGTATGCTTCTGAAGGTCAATATTATTCCTCACTGCCCAAATGGACCAGCACATAGTGATCACAATCTCCAAAGTAAGGCAAATGAAGCTGAATCTCGGAGAGAGTAATATATATATATATGGAGGTCAACTGATTTTGGTCGATTTAGTTTTCTTCACCAGTGTGGATGAAATTCTTGCTAAAAGTATAGACGCAGGGTCGTAACTAGAGTGTGTGCTTTGCCAACAGCACAGACACCAGAGTGATAGAAATTTTCTTAAGAAACCCCATACCCACCCATAAAAAAAAGCTAAGGGCGTGTTCTAGACTAGGGTTGAAAACAATAGACAATGATCTTTAATGATATCTTTTATACTGAAACAAAGATCGTAAACTCACCATATTTTTCATTTTACTATGCGGTACTGAGAGAAATTAGAAAATCAAAATTGTAAACACGTTGATGAACGAAAAAGGTTATAAACAATATCATATTTTAAGAACTATTTTCGGTAAACGGGATCTTCCACTTTCGTTTTTAGCTCCACTCCAGACCTTAAAGTGCATAGCAGGGTAGCAGCGGCAAAAGCCGGGCTGCAGGCCCAGTTTGAAGTTGTTGAATCAAAACAGGGAGCAAAATTGCTCGTGGCGATAGCCTAGCAGCCTGTTCGCTTGCTCGTAAACGATCGTAAATTTCCAGCCAGAAATAGTGTTTTTCTCTCACACCAAACCAGCCAGCAGTAAATAATCCACGATACGATACGGCCTCCCGAACAGGCTGTAGATCGGCCCAGTTGAGAAGGCGGTGAGAACCTTAACAAACGACCTGGGCCAGTGTCAAATCACAATAGGAATGCAATTAAGGCTGCAAGCAGATATTCAGACCGCAGGCTCTGAAACTTCTCTGAAGATGAGTGGTATTGCCTCCATCACAAAATTAGTGCACATTTCTCACTTCGAGAAGTCAAATAAATAAGTTTGACCAAATGTTTACGAAAAAGCACTAATATTTATAATATCAAATAATCATCAATAGATTAATCGTATCATATATTTTATACTAATTTTATTAATAAAGATATAAATGTTAATATTATTTTGTAAAAATCTAGTAAAATTGAGACGGTTCGACTCCTCAAAGTGCGAGATGCACACCTATTTTAGGACGGAAAGAGTAGTCTAGGGCGCGTTTGGTTTCCGGATGAATGGGGCCTGGCTCGTATTCTAACGTCCTGGCTCTGGCCGTGTTTGGTTATCGTTTCTGTGTAGCCAAGTCACGGAGAGACGCTGTTTGGTAGCTCCCTTGTCCCGCACCACTGCTCTCTCATTCGGTACCTCACGCTCAAGTGCGCTGCACCACGGCAGCCTAGCCCGATAGAAACGAGAAAATTTCTCGTATCCACAGAGCCAGCTTCGGGCGTCCGTTTTGCATGGCCTGGGACAGGCCCAGTGGCTAGCGCAGCCAACCAATCATGCGCTAGCTGCACGCGAGGAGCCTGGTTGGGCTGCATCCAGGAAACCAAACGCGCCCCTAGTGTAGGCATCTCCTGCTGTAAGGTGTTCACCTTATGTGCTTTAGAATACAACTAACAACAAGGTCTAAGAAGTACGGACCCAAGTCGAGGATTAGTGGTATGCCATTTCTCTTATCAAGATGCCAACTCTAGTGTCAAAATATGGCTTAATTCTTATCTGGAACACGCACTGTTGTGGCACCCCAATCCCATCATATCTGTCAATTTTCTGACTTTATTCATCATGGTGTTATGAAATTAGCTCAGTGCTGAACTAGTGTATTGAAGCAAAGAAAGGAACGGAATTTTGTTCCGTCGTCTAAAACTAATTATATCTGTCACACATAATACAGTGGCAGCTTGGTATTATCCTCAGCTCAGCCCTCAGGTCGTGCTTCCTAGTTCCTACTCTAGCGCCAACTTTCCAGGAATTCTCTTCTTCAGCGAAAGAGTTGCAGACTTCGTTGCCCAGACATAGTCCGAGAGACACTATACTAGCTAGCTTAACATGGTTGGGGTCGGCAATGACGGCAAGGAAGAACTGTGATTCTGTGAACAGGGAAACAACGACCTTCATGCTGGCACCGATTATGATTTTTACTGAAAAGTTATCAAACTTCACCACATGTGAATGATGTTTCAATGGCAAAAACGGGAGAATTCACGAACACCGAATGGCAGATATGTAAATCCTTAACGGCAGCCTCCACGGCATAGTTGACGCCGTAGCCTCATACGGCCGCTTAACGGAAGGCGCTGCCATAGACGGCATTACGCTGACGGCCGCCTAACGGAAGCCGCCGGAACAGACGTCATTAGGCTGACGGCCGCCTAACGGAAGCCGCTGGCCCTGACGGCATTATGCAGACGGCTGCCTAACGGAAGCTCGCGGCGTCGGAGTCATCGGCCTGGCTCGACTACACAGCTCGGCCGCGCATGCCAGTATGCCACGAAACGCGCTAATGCGACGTCGGCCTTCATAAGCCTAATTCATGAGCAGGTGGGCTAAATTAATCTCTGACGTGGGCCTCCTTCTGCCTAACTCCTTCGCGGGCCTGATTTAGAGCAACCCGAGTCCCGCCGGTCTGGAGACTGAAACCCTCTTTGGGCTTTCCGGAGGAAAAAGTCCATTCTGCTTTCCTGAACTTTTTTTTGGACTTTAAAATCGGATATTTTATCACTGAACTCTTAAAACTGTTCAAATTATCTTCTTGCCGTGGACCTAAATCTATTTCTGTTTGGAGTATCCAATTTTTTTGGATTTTTTAAATAAATACAGACATTTTCGATGGCTTAAAAACCTTTATCAAGTATTTACTGATTTTTTTTTACTGAAAAAGAACGAAACCACCTTCAAAACCAAGGCACGAGGTAATTGAACGGTTTCAAGAGTTCTATCCGGTGAAAAATCAAAGGCAGAATGGACTTTTTTCTTTTCTAGAGTACTAGGCACTTCGTTTGGTTGGACATGCAGGGAAATTCGACTGGTTCAAGGAAGGGAAAATTGGTCTGGTAGCATTGAAAGATCACCGTATTCGGAAAATATCCATCGAGACTTTGCCATTCAGTAAAATACCATTGAAAGAATGCAACGTCACCTGGATATAACATTCCGTCACATTTGGAGCAAACGTCGTCGCCTCCGTCAAGCTCCTCCCCTTCTCCTTCCTGAGGTGAGTGTGGCCGCAGCCTCGGCTCCAGGTAGGGGGCCTGTGGCGGCGAGCTCCGGCCTTGGGCTGCTGCGGGAAAAATCGTGGGCTGGTGTGGCGCACGCTGTCGACGCCTCGATGCGAGCCACGATCTCGGGCATCGCCAGCCGCTGGTCCGGCGCGAACGCGGTCGCGATCCATGGCGATCGCGACATCTCCACCATCTCCTCCTCGGTCACGGGTGCTGAAAGCAGCTCCATGTCGAACACCTCGGACGTCCACTCCTTCTTCACCACGGAGTCGCCCCCATGAGAGGTCCACGCCTTCGTCGTGCGACGCTCGCGTCGCGTCGGCGCCTTCTCCGTCGGCAGACTCCGGAGCAACATGCGAAGCTGTACGTCGGTCTTCTGCGACACCCGCATGGGTCCGCCACAACCGGGCGTGCGTACGCGCGATTTCCCAGACAGCGCTCAGCATGAGGCCCGACGAGGTCGCGAGCCCATGTTCGACCTGCAGCGTCCACGGTCTTGGTGAGGAGGATGTTGGAGGACTTGATGTTGCCGTGCATGGCCATGGAGCCCATCGCGTGGATGTACTCAAGGCTAGCGCAATGTGCCTCCTCGACTCCTAGCTCAACGGCGACCGGCCGGAGCCGTGGTTGCCTGCAATTAGGAACCCCGTCAGAAAACCTCATTCAATTTGGTCATCAAAACAGAGAGGGGTTGTAGTCGTAGGTCGCTTGACAAGAACAGAGCACGTACCGTGAAGCATGGAGGAAAGACGGCCCATGGCCACGAACTCGATCGTACACCATGAGCTTCTCTCGTCCTTGCTGAAGTAATAGGCCTACAGCCTGTAGGAGCACGACGTTGGGATGGTCGATCCCGCCGATGGCCGCGACCTTGTCCCGGAACTCGCGCTCCGGCAACGAAGTCTCCTTGAGGCGCTTCACCACCAAGACCGGCCCAGACTCGATCGCGGCCTTGTACGTGGTACCGTACGTGCCCTTGCCAAGAACCTCGGTGGGCCGCCGCAGCAGTCCTCCTCAGGTCGTGAAGGCCAAGGAATCCTACCGAAGCAAAAAAGCTTCTTCCGCCCCACAGCTCTGGTAGGGCAATTTGGCCGGCCGGATGAAAGCGATGTGGCGGTGGTTGCGCATTTGAGACACGTAGAGTGGAGTCATTGGGGCTCATTGCCTCTTTCTTTGTGTAGGGCCCGATTCCGTGTATGTGAACCGACCAATTATCTGAAATTAAGTAAGAAAATCATCCACGAGCGAAGCGATTGATTGAACAAACTTAAGCCCGTATAACCCGGTAGTCCGTGAAATCACAAAGGATTTCAAACCAACTCGTGTCCCAGCCATGATCGTAATAAGTTTAGCGGTCACCATCACATATTACATAAAGTTCGCAATCTCGAGATACATCGAGTTTAAACATAGTTATTACAAACCAGTTCGAATAAGAGTAGCGGAAGTCATTTGTTCAAACCACACACACACTCACGCGCGAGTTTAAATATAGTGCCGGTGAATGATCATCTCCAACAAAAGCATTAGATGAGGCGTAAGGAATGACCATGCCCATGGTCCTAAGCATCACCCATTGCAGGATACAGCAGTTGATACAAATAGCCATAGTACATCTCGCCCATCTCGCAACAAGTGGGAATAAAACCACGAGTACGAGAATGTACTCAGCCCGGACTTACCCGACATAACCAAAATTAAATGACACCAAGGATTATGCAGGCATTATAGTAGGGTAGTGACTCGATTGCAAAAAGAAGCATTTTAGCATTTCAAGAACCTTTCTAAAAGCATTATTGTCAAGCTAATTATTATTAACTTTGTCGACTAGATTTTGCACCTATACTAGAGTAAACATGTGATTAAGCAATTAATGATAACCACCGATCATTAAACAACTTCCATCTTGTCATATTCACTATAACTCATCCAAGTGTTCCATAAACATTTACTACGATGAAGTAACTCAAGTCAAGTGCTCACTATCCGGGAGCGATGGCGATTCGAATCGATTCCTAACCACCGGTGATTTATTCCTTACACAAATCTCACTCACCCGCTAAAAGTGAGATATTGATCACCGAGTCAACTTTCTGTATCTCGAGTTTGCCAGAACCACATGTACCGGGGGCCGACCATTGCACTTTGGTCTTATCATCCCGCCCGTGTCCTACCACACACACCGCTTGACACAAGTCGTCATGCGGGCAATCTACTCGGCCCGAAAAATCTCCCGGCTTCATGGTCGGAAGGTACTTTATCCGCCAAATAAATGTAAGGCATCGTTCAACATGACTCGAGGCCCAACAACGGTCGGTCCTTAATCGACACAGAGCGGAAACACTACGTCCAAAACCCCGCAAGTCTCCGCCCGGTCTCAACTTCATTTAACACTTAGTTATACCATGACTTCATAGCCATCCAAACAGATCCGGGTAACCACCTATAGCTCGCGGTGACAGAAATCACCCGACTTCTACCGGTCTAAGCCATTAAGCATTGACTCGATCATTGCGGATACCAGGGTAACAAGGATATAGTATAACAAAGGTAAACAAGGTATAATGCAGCAACGGTTGCAAACAACTCCTGAACGTAATGCATCAATTTCAAGTAAAGCATTTAACGAAATCATTGCAAACCGGGAGAAAGATGCTCCGGGGCTTGCCTCTCTCGAAGGAGCTCGGACGGTGATCGGGGCACTCCGGAAGTTCTTCAACGTCCTCCTCGTCGGCTTCTGGCACTTCCTGCGGCTGCACCTCGAACTGCTCCTCGGGCTCCTCGGGAATGACGACTGGGTTCTCGGTTTGCGATCCTGTATGATGCAATGCGTGTAAGTGCCTATGCAATCGGTGCATCGAAGGAGATGAATGCAATGGATATGTTGAAAGGCAAGGTAGTCAACATCATCCAAGAAACTATGCTACAAGCACATGTCATCTACTGCATTCTCTTCTACTACCAATATGTTAAGTCAACATATTTTATTAAATGCTTCAAAGATACACCAAAGCTTTACTAATTTCTTAATCACACTTAAGGCAACACTTGCTTAAACCCTAATTAATAATAGGTTTGAATAGCAACATATATTTCTGATGCTCCTAAAAATCTGAGAAAAAAATACAGTAGCATAATACTACCCTAAACAGACTACCATAAAAATGTCATGGCATTTGGATAAGTAAACTATCCTACATAAAAATGACAAGCTATAGCATAAAAATGAGCATGAAATTACTTTGTACTATGAAAAGTGTCAAACAACAGATTGAGTATTTTTCCTATGTTCTTTATAGTATATAATCACTGTACAAAATTGTCACATGCATGTTTTATACAAAATTTGTGCTCTAGCAAAAATAACAAAAATCAGCCATTAAAAGGTACTTGAACTACACCTCAAATTTTTCCCACAGCACATGCATGAAACATATTTTTCCTAGGAAGTACATGACATAAGAAGATTAACAAACTTGGAATCATATTTTTCTGAAGCCTATATATTTTCTACATATTTTTCAAGTTATCAGCAATATTCAAGATTAAATAAAATCCTATAGAAAAGTATCTCAAAAATGACATGCACAATTTTTCCCAAGTAGATCTGATGATAAGGAACCTAGCAAAATTTGTTTCAACAAATTTGGAGCAAATTTGAGTACCCAAACATTTTTCAAACCATTTCAAATTTCAAATAATAAAGAATAAATGAAAACAATTCCTTTACGCAAATCTTGGGCGGCCCGAAGGAATCCGACGGCCCACGACACAGCAGCCAAGCTCAGCTCCCACCTTCGGCTTCGGCGATCGACGCTTGGGACCCGCGTGTCATTGACACGTAAACAGGGAGACGGCACACGTCAGCCGGCGGCGATGGATGAGCTTCATGCCGACGGTGATCTCCCCGACGAAATCGACGCGGCACCGGGCGTGCCCTACGTGAAGAACCGCGTCTATTGGTACTCTAACCTCGCTCCCCTCATCGACCCCTAAGCACCCAACCACGGAGCTCGGCGGCTCGGCCATGGCGCCGGCGGTCTGCGGCCGCGTCCCGCCAGATCAGGCCGACGGGGCTGTGTGACATCATCACACGAGTAACAAATGGCATGACGGAGAAGACAAGGCGGGAGCTAGGGAAGGAAGAGAGAAGCTGTCTTTGTGCTAGCCACGACGAGCTCCAACTCCGGCGAGTTGTGGTGGCGGCGAAACTCAAATGGGGCCACTACCTTGGGTTCTCCTACTCGACGCAATGAGATGGAATAGCTAGGGAGGTGAAGGCGGAGGCTGAGCGCTAATCGAGGTGGTGATTTCAGCGGCGGGTGAGCGCGCCACCGGGCGACGGCTTGCTCGGCGTCGATGGAGGAGCCGGCAGCTTCACTTCTTCTTGAGAGCGCTGTGGCGAAGGAAATGAAAATGGGCGGCGAAGTGGTGGCAGCGGCTGCAGCAGTCTCTTGGCGGGAGCTTAAGCGAGGCGAGCGGGCGGTGGGACCAGCAGGCGCCACCCGTGAGGCGGCGCCAGCGTCTGTCATCCACGCTGGTGTGGCCATTGCTGGCCTGCTGTCGAGAATGAACACAAGCCTTGTGGCCAGGAGAGGAGGCCGAGCTAGGCCGGGCCGGCTTGCGAACTGGGCCGGGAAGTGAGGCGCAAGGCCCACGAAGGTAAAACAAGATTTTTCAAATTAATTTGAATTCCTTTTTCATTCAAACGAATTTTTTTGGACTAAATCAAAGCAGTTTCAAACTTTAGACCAAAAATAAAAGTTGCTCAAAATTTTATCCTCTACAACTTTGATTTTAAGACCAACATCCAATTCATTATAGATTTTAAATTATAAAATTAAAGTCAATTTTGACTCGAACCCTAATTTTTTTGGAGGATTATTTTTAAAGCAAAATTTGGCAATAATTCAAATACAAACCTTGCTCCAAAAATTGTGATAAACAATTCTAGATGATTTACAATCATAACCAAACAAGTTCTACTAACCTAGCAAACAAAATCAGGGCAAAACAATTCTAACAAAGGTATGCAACATTCAGGTTTCACAACATGTTTCAGATGTTTCGAAGAAATGTTTCAGTTATTATATGCAAGATTATGCATGCATGATTAGGATGCTTGATGATGCATGATATGCATGATTTGCAGTGCCTAAA
Source organism: Miscanthus lutarioriparius (assembly GCA_904845875.1). NCBI lineage: Eukaryota > Viridiplantae > Streptophyta > Magnoliopsida > Poales > Poaceae > Miscanthus > Miscanthus lutarioriparius. Next base: position 10,419,383 of record CAJGYO010000007.1, on the reverse strand, counting down.
TGTAGGCATAACACCGGGGTGTTACAGCCCTCCCCCCTTATAAAAATCTCGTCCCGAGATTTGGGGTTACGAACCATTTGTTATAAAATTCTTCATAAGCTTTTTGTAGATACTCTCCTGTTTCCCAAGTTGCATCTCCCTCATCATGATGATCCCACTGTATCTTGTATGTTTTCACCACACTATTCCGAGTAGCACGTTCCTTGGTGTCTAACACCCGGACTGGTTGTTCACGATACACCAAATCTGATTTGAGTTGAATACCTCGAGGTTCTATTCTTTCCTCCGGAACACGCAAACATTTCTTGAGATGTGATACATGGAAAACTGGGAAAACTGTACTCATTGTCTCAGGTAACTCTAACTTGTAGGCTACCGGACCTCTTTGTTCCAAGATCTTGTATGGTCCTACGAATCTCGCGGCAAGCTTTCTTCGGACTCCAAACCTTTTCTTCTTCATTGGCGTGACTTTCAGATAAACATAGTCACCAACTTCAAAACTAAGGGGTCTCCTTCTTTTGTCTGCATAACTTTTCTGACGTGATTGGGCAGCTTTCATATTCTGCTGAATAATATGAACTTTCTTCTCGGCTTCTTCTACAAAGTCAATGCCATAATATCTTCTATCACCAGGCTCGACCCAATTCAATGGTGTTCTACATTTTCTGCCATATAAAGCTTCGAATGGGGCCATCTTGATGCTTTCTTGATAACTATTATTATAAGAAAACTCCGCTAACGGTAACCATGACTCCCATGATCCCTTAGAAGACAATACACAGGCTCTTAACATATCCTCCAAAACAGCATTCACTCGTTCAGTCTGACCATCTGTCTGAGGATGATAAGCGGTACTGCGAATCAAACTAGTTCCTAAGCCTTTGTGTAAATGTTCCCAAAAATGAGCCGTGAACTGTGAGCCTCTATCAGATATTATGGTCTTTGGTATACCATACAACCTCACAATTTCTGCGATATACTTCTCGGCATATTGAGGTGGTCGATATTCTGTTTTGACAGGCAAGAAATGAGCGGTCTTGGTAAGACGATCCACAATTACCCAAATCGAATCATGTCCTTTTTGAGTAGTGGGCAAACCCGTGATAAAATCCATACTGATATCGTCCCACTTCCAACTCGGGACTGATAAGGGTTGCAACATACCGGCAGGTTTCATATGAATTGCTTTCACTCGACAACATGTGTCACATCTGACAACATATGCTGTAATTTCTTTCTTCATTTTGGTCCACCAATAACGAGATCTTAATTCTTGATACATCTTACTACTTCCAGGATGGATAGATAGCTTAGAAAGGTGAGCTTCATCCATGAGTTTATTTCTAAGCTCTCGATCCTTGGGAACCACAAGACGGTCGTCAAACCACAACACGCCCTGTTCATCCACTTTAAAGTGTTGAGACGGCTTTTCTTTTATTTTCTCTTTCATGTGGAATATCCCCTTGTCGGTTTTCTGGCCTTCTATGATCTTACTTTCCAAAGAGCAACTAATCTGAATACCATGTAACACAGCAGGATGCATTAGATCGAATCCATCTTCAAGTAATGGCTGCACATTCAAGTAATGTGACTTTCTGCTCAAGGCATCTGCCACTACATTGGCTTTACCAGGATGATATTGCACATTCAAGTTGTAATCCTTGATCAATTCCAACCATCTACGCTGTCTCATGTTTAGCTCTGGTTGGGTAAAGATATACTTAAGACTCTTGTGATCCGTGAAAATATTGCACACATTACCCGTAAGATAATGTCTCCAAATTTTTAGGGCGTGCACAATCGCAGACAAGTTCAAGATCATGTGTTGGATAGTTGACCTCGTGCTTCCTCAATTGACGTGATGCATAAGCAATGACTCTCCTTTCTTGCATAAGAACACATCCTAATCCGGTCTTTTGATGCGTCGCCAAAAACACATCAAATGGTTTCTCGATATCTCTGGTTGTGCTAGAACAGAGCGTGGGTCAGCAGTTTCCGCAAAGTGTGGAAAGCACTTCACACTCTTCTCATCCACACAAACTTATGATCCTTCATGGGAGACTCGTCATCGGTTTTGCAATCTTCGAAAAGTCCGGTATAAAGCGGCGGTAATAACCCGCTAGTCCTAAGAAACTTCTAATCTCGTGAACTGTGGTCGGTGCTTTCTAATTCATAACTTCTTGCACCTTACTTGGATCGATGAAACTCCATTCTCCGACGAGAATGTGACCAAGGAAAGGAACTTCCTTCAACCGAATTCGCATTTGCTAAACTTAGCATACAATTGATGATCTCTAAGTCTGGTCAAGACAGGTTCTCGAGATGCTCTTCGTGATCTTTCTCATTCTCGGAGTACACCGAATGTCATCGATGAACACTACCACAAACTTATCTAATTACGGCATGAAAACCGTATTCATCAAAAACATAAAGTATGCGGGAGCATTTGTCAAGCCAAAAGACATGACAAGATACTCATACAACCCGTGTCTGGTGGAAAATGCAGTTTCGGTATATCCTGTGGCCTTATCTTGATCTCGATGATAACCGGATCTCAAATCTATTTTGAGAACACATTGGCCTTGGATAATTGGTCAAAGCAGAACATCGATATGTGGCAAGGGATATTTATTCTTGACGGTCCACAACATTGAGTGGCACCGTAATCTCACGCACATTCTCAACGTGCCCTCTTTCTTCTTTTTCACAAACAAAGCGGGACATCCCCACTCGGACTTGCTTGGCCAAATAAACCCTTTTTGACAAATCTTCTAATTGCTTCTTCACCAAATTAACTCATCTCGAGGCATCCGATAGGGTCTCCTTGAAATCGGAGCCGTTCCGGTACTAGCTCAATTCCAAACTCAATCTCCCTATCCGGTGGAAGACCGGGTAACTCATCCGGGAATACATCCGGAAATTCACACACTACTAGGAATCGATGAATAGGAATGATCGCCGTAGCACATGTAACACTTATAAGGTCTCGCATTCTCCGAGGCAATGGTACTTGGAAAGTACCTCACCCGAGGATCCTTAAGGTAAGTACTCGACTTCCAAAGATCTATGACCGCTCCCCAATCTTTCATCCAATTCATCCCTATAATGACATCCAAGACTAATCTAGGCATAACTATCAAGTTCACTCGGAACTTTCGCTACCTAATTCAAGGGTTGCCCTCGAACCATCCGGTTAGTCAAAACATCACCCTCACTTGAACTTATACGGTACCCATACCCCGATTCATGCATAGTTGTCCATGTTTACGTGCAAATGCTTGACTCATAAAAGAATGCGATGATCCGAATCAAATAGAACAACTGCAGGTTTTTTATTTGATGAAAACTTACCAAAGAAAGGACGGGCTCTCCCTCTCGAATTTCATCCACTTGTTGTACCGTGCACTCTAGCATTATAAGTCTGCTGCTTCTTCTTGGGCGGTATACGGACAAAACCTCGAGAAATGACCGGGTTGATCACGGTTATAGTAGGGTCCTCTTCTTCGTCCGGCCAGATCCCACAGCCCTTAGAATCGCCTTGTACCGCAGATTCTTGCGTTGCTTTGTTAACATCTTGCCATCTTGTACGGCTTTTGAGGTCCACGGAAATTCGACTTCTTGGTGAGGAGGTGGCTTTGAACCTAGCGCCAGTGCCGATGGGCGATATGGAGGACGACCTCCCATAGGTGCTCTAGCTTGAGACGGCCCCACCTTCAAAGGCTCTCTTATGTGTCTTGGGCTGCGATCTTTGGCGTTGTTATTCTTCTCCTGCTTCAGACAGTCGCTGATGAAGTCATTGAATCTGACGCGGTTGTTGGTACCGACATGCTTCATCAATTTTGGATTGAGTCCTCTCTTGAAACTGGCTATTCTTTTAGCATCTGTGTCAACCATGTCGAGAGCATAGCGACACAAGTTGTTGAAAGCATGCGGTATTGCGTCCACGGTTTTGGTGCCCTGTTCAACGCCAGAAACTCTCCCAACTTCATTTCGGTCAGCCCTGGTGGAATATAGACTCCACGAAAAGCCTCAAAGAACTCTCTCCAAGAAATCGAGCATTTGGAGGGAAGGTGGTGCGATGGTGCTTCCACCACATTCCCGCCGGTCCCCTACAATTGAAGTGCAAAGATACTCCGTTTTTAGAACCTCACCATTCTCAACACACGGAATTTATCTTCCATTGTGTTGATCCATTCCTCAAAGATCAAGTGGCTCTGTGGCTTCCTTGAATACGGGTGGCCTTGGTGTCCATGAAATCTTTGAAGCTGCTATATTGGTTCACCCCATGCCACCACCTTGATTGTTACCACGTTGAACGTTGTTGGCGATGGTGCGCGAAAAAATCCTCCATGTTCTTCCGGATTGTTCCGTGTTGCGGCGACTCCGAAAGCACCGTCTGAGAAACATCTCTCGGGGTAAACGGGGAGGAGGTGGCAAATGTGGTTCATGGGGAGGTTCATTGTTGTTGCCGTGGTTCCCACCATCACCACCACCACCGTCCCCGCACCGTGCTAGCACCGGTCTCAATGGCTTCATACACGTGGTTCGCGAGTGTTTGTCATCTGCATATTTCAAAGAACAAGTAACGATTGAGTGAAGCTGTAATGATTGCGAGTGAAGAAAAATTATGCCGTACTGATTTTACTGGAGAGAATAAATTCATGCAATAAAATAGAGGCACAACAATCTCATCCCAATTAAGACAACAACACTAAATCGAATTACTTCAACGGCAAACATCGCATCCATACAGTCACATTGCCAAGATACATACACCTTTGGACTTTTTATGCGTTCGGATCTCGCATTCGAACATCAAGTTCCAACCACATGCCAAGTCTCATACGTTCAAAAACAACATACGATAGGTTACATGCCAACAAAAGAAAGGTCTTCACGAGCAGAACCTAGATACTAGCGCAAGGCAACTAGCCTATTCCTCGGGGCCATCGTCGGGATCGGAGACGTCACCATCGCCTCGGTGAAACTACTGTGCTCGTTCGGTTGTCGTAAATCGTCGATGTCCATGCCAGCGGCGTTCTTTGGAGCATATGGGCCAACCCCATTGTAGAGCGCGTGAAACTCTTCGTGCGAGTTGTCTGTTGTATTCCTCTAGCTCATCGACTCTCTGCAGTTAGAAGGTTTCTTGCGTTCGAGCTTCATTCCTCTCCTGAACCAATTGTCCAATCATGCGGTCTGCATTGTTGTTGGCTTGAGTCAACGTATGCACTCGCTGCATAGCTCTATCACCTCTCTCAACCGCTTGATCTCGGCCAGAAGTTCATATCGATAACTCTCTCCCGCAAGCTAGCTATAGCACGTGCCTGTCTCTTCTTCTGCTTCTTCCCTTTGAGCTTATCCTCACTACGCAAGCCAGTCAAAGTCCAGTAGGTACTCTCGAGACCCTCATACGCTCTAATGGCGGCGAACATAGCACTCATTGCCTGGTTGTCGCTAGCCTTGTCCCTCACCGGACTCTCGACCAATGCACTTCCACGAGGTGAACCCAAATGGCATCACGAGGATCATCCCTAGGAAAAGTACCAGCTAGAGCTGCTGCAAGCTCACTGGGAAATCTGCTCATAATGTCCCTGATGACACGGAAGGCTGCTCCCTCTGCACCCTCAGCTGGAGTACGACCCTCAAACTCCAAATGCCAACCATCCCAATCTGGAGCATCACCGAGAGCAGGAACCGTGATCTCCACCACTGCAAGTCCATCCTCTGCTAACTGGCTCTCATTCCAAGAGTACACCGGCTCTTGACCCTCTGGGTACCCCACATCATGGAGCACTCTCCAAAGCAAAGTTGGCATGCCAAACTCGCTCAAGAAGGTGTCCGTGGTGCGGTGCTCCCTCAGGGCCAACGGACGTCGGGGTGCTCTTCCTCCGGTGGACTTACGGGCGGTCTGCTTCGTGCGGGCCATCTGTAGCAAAAGTTCTTTCATTACCTCGGGGAAACATATTTTAGTTGATACTACTTTTATCAAAATGAGAGAACCAATTTATAAGGGGAGGAATGCATGAGATGAATGAAATGCACAAGTAACATGATGTATGCACGTACCGTACGTTCTCACAAACTTAGGAATAAATAATTTCTAACGACGAGTTCGGTGGCATACAACGATCTCTCAATACGTAGCTAATACGTTCTACACGATAGCGTTGTTATGTACCTGCAGAAGATTCATTTCAGCCCAGTTCCCAATGAATGCATAATAGCAGTAAAGTTCTATCTACACGCTCTACACGAATCCCCAGATACGTGTACAACGGTAGTAACTACCCGAACCATCGTCCTATTGACGGCATCGCCTCCACAGACGGAAGACCCATACATGAGATACCTTTGTAAAACATGCGTAGAACATGTAATTACTCCAAAGATCATATAAGCATTCACCCTAGATCGGCGGTGTGTATCGATCATGCTCTCACAACTCACACTTACCGAGGCGTGAGGCAAATGATCCATTCATTACCACTCAAACAAGTGGCACTCATACAATAGCACGCCGTATGAGCGACGAAAGATAAATATGATGCAAGAACCCCAAGTCGATTTTAATTAAGCCACCTAAAGTCCTTAATCGGGCATAAGGAATATGATCATCGGCACACTTTAGATTTTGAAAATCACGTTTTCCAAATGCCTTTTGTTTTAAATACACTTGTGAACAATAACACGCTAAACCATGCTCGATGCCACCGTAATGTGAACCGACCAATTATACTGAAATTAAGTAAGAAAATCATCCACCGGAGCGACGATTGAACAAACTTAAGCCCAGATAACCCGGTAGTCCGTGAAATCACAAAGGATTTCAAACCAACTCGTGTCCCAAATGATGATCGTAATAAGTTTAGCGGTCACCATCACATATTACATAAAGTTCGCAATCTCGGATACATCGAGTTTAAACATAGTTATTACAAACCCGATTCGAATAAGAGTAGCGGAAGTCATTTGTTCAAACCACACACACACACACACGCGGAGTTTAAATATAGTGCCGGTGAATGATCATCTCCAACAAAAGCATTAGATGAGACGTAAGGAATGACCATGCCCATGGTCCTAAGCATCACCCATTGCGGGATACAGCAGATTGATCACAATAGCCATAGTACATCTCGCCCATCTCGCAACAAGTGGGAATAAAACCACGAGTACGAGAATGTACTCACCCGGACTTCCGACATAACCAAATTAAATGACACCAAGGATTATGCGGGCATTATAGTAGGGTAGTGACTTCGATTGCAAAAGAAGCATTTTTAGCATTTCAAGAACCTTTCTAAAAGCATTATTGTCAAGCTAATTATTATTAACTTTTATCGACTAGATTTTGCACCTATACTAGAGTAAACATGTGATTAAGCAATTAATGATAACCACCGATCATTAAACAACTTCCATACCGTCATATTCACTATAAGCATCCAAGTGTTCCATAAACATTTACTACGATGAAGTAACTCAAGTCAAGTGCTCACTATCCGGGAGCGATGGCGATTCGAATCGATTCCTAACCACCGGTGATTTATTCCTTACACAAATCTCACTCACCCGCTAAAGTGAGATATTGATCACCGAGTCAACTTTCCGTATCTCGAGTTTGCCAGAACCACATGTACCGGGGCCGACCGATTGCACTTTGGTCTTATCATCCCGCCCGTGTCCTACCACACTTGCTTTAACAGGTCTTGGCTGGGCAATCTACTCGGCCGAAAAATCTCCCAACTTCATGGGTCGGAAGGTACTTTATCCGCCCAGCTAAATGTAAGGCATCGTTCAACATGACTCGAGGCCCAACAACGGTCGGTCCTTAATCGACCTGAGACGGAAACACTACGGTCAAAACCACGCAAGTCTCCGCCTTGTCTCAACTTCATTTAACACTTAGTTATACCATGACTTCATAGCCATCCAAACAGATCCGGTAACCACCTATAGCTCGCGGTGACAAAATCACCCGACTTCTACCGTCTAAGCCATTCTAGCATTGACTCATTGCGGATACCGGGTAACAAGGATATAGTATAACAAAGGTAAACAAGGTATAATGCAAAGAACGGTTGCAAACAACTCCCGAACGTAATGCATCAATTTCAAGTAAAGCATTTAACGAAATCATTGCAAACCGGAGAAAGATGCTCCGGGCTTGCCTCTCTCGAAGGAGCTCGGACGGTGATCGGGCACTCCGAAGTTCTTCAACGTCCTCCTCGTTGGCCACGGCACTTCCTGCGGCTGCACCTCGAACTGCTCCTCGGGCTCCTCGGGAATGACGACTGGGTTCTCGGTTTGTGATCCTGTATGATGCAATGCGTGTAAGTGCCTATGCAATTGGTGCATCAAGGAGATGAATGCAATGGATATGTTGAAAGGCAAGGTAGTCAACATCATCCAAGAAACTATGCTACAAGCACATGTCATCTATCGCATTCTCTTCTACTACCAATATGTTAAGTCAACATATTTTATTAAATGCTTCAAAGATACACCAAAGCTTTACTAATTTCTTAATCACACTTAAGGCAACACTTGCTTAAACCCTAATTAATAATAGGTTTGAATAGCAACATATATTTCTGATGCTCCTAAAATCTGAGAAAAATACAGTAGCATAATACTACCCTAAACAGACTACCATAAAATGTCATGGCATTTGGATAAGTAAACTATCCTACATAAAATGACAAGCTATAGCATAAAAATGAGCATGAAATTACTTTGTACTATGAAAAGTGTCAAACAACAGATTGAGTATTTTTCCTATGTTCTTTATAGTATATAATCACTGTACAAAAATTGTCACATGCATGTTTTATACAAAATTTGTGCTCTAGCAAAAATAACAAAAATCAGCCATTAAAGGTACTTGAACTACACCTCAAATTTTTCCCACAGCACATGCATGAAACATATTTTTCCTAGGAAGTACATGACATAAGAAGATTAACAAACTTGGAATCATATTTTTCTGAAGCCTATATATTTTTCTACATATTTTTCAAGTTATCAGCAATATTCAAGATTAAATAAAATCCTATAGAAAAGTATCTCAAAAATGACATGCACAATTTTTCCCAAGTAGATCTGATGATAAGGAACCTAGCAAAATTTGTTTCAACAAATTTGGAGCAAATTTGAGTACCCAAACATTTTTCAAACCATTTCAAATTTCAAATAATAAAGAATAAATGAAAACAATTCCTTTACATAATCTTGGGCGGCCGAAGGGATCCGACGCTGACCACGACACACAACAGCAGCCCAAGCACAGCTCCCACCTTGGCTCGGCGGTCGACGCTACGGGACCCGCGTGTCATTGACACGAAACAGGGGAGACGGCACGCTGCGTCAGCCGATGGATTTGAGCTTCGCCGACGGTGATCTCCCGACGAAATCGACGCAGCACCGCGCGTGCCCTACGTGAAGAACCGCGTCTATTGGTACTCTAACCTCGCTCCCCTCGACCCCTAAGCACCCCACCACGGAGCTCGGCGGCTTCGGCCATGGCGCCTGGCGGTCTGCTGGCCGCTGTCCGGCCAGATCAGGGCCGACGGGGATCTGTGACATCATCACACACGAGTAACAAATGCAGCGACGGAGAAGACAAGGCGGAGCTAGGGAAGGAAGAGAGAAGTCATCTTGCATAGCCACGACGACGAGCTCCAACTCCGCGAGTTGTGGTGGCGGCGGAAACTCAAATGGGGCCACTACCTTGGGTTCTCCCGGCTCGTCGGCGAGATGGAATAGCTAGGGGAGGTGAAGGCGAGCCGAGCGCTAATCGGAGGTGGTGATTTCAAGGCGGTGGCCTATTGGCGACGCAAGCGCTTGCTTCAGCGTCGATGGAGGAGCCGGCAAGTACCTTCTTCTTCAGAGAGCGCCGTGGGCGAAGAAATGAAAAAATGGCGGGCGAGCTGGTCTGCAGCAGTGGCAGGGAGTCTTGGGAGCTTAAGCGAGGCGGCGGGCGGTGGGACTCTGCAGAGCGCGCCACCCGGGCGCGGCGCCGGCGTCTGTCACCGCTGTGGTGGCCATTGCTGGCCTTGGTCGGGGTAACGAGCCTTGTGGGGAGGGCCGAGGCTGAGCTAGGCCGGGCCGCTTGAATCCGGGCGGGAAGTGAGGCGCAAGGCCCACGAAGGTAAAACAAGATTTTTCAAATTAATTTGAATTCCTTTTTTTCATTCAAACGAATTTTTTGGACTAAATCAAAGCAGTTTCAAACTTTAGACCAAAAATAAAAGTTGCTCAAAATTTTATCCTCTACAACTTTGATTTTAAGACCAACATCCAATTCATTATAGATTTTAAATTATAAAATTAAAGTCAATTTTGACTCGAACCCTAATTTTTTTTGGAGGATTATTTTTAAAGCAAAATTTGGCAATAATTCAAATACAAACTGTTGACACAAAATGTGACGCCTTGTGTCAGCACACAAAGAAGTCAAAAAGCGTAGCTTCAATCGGGTGCCCGGGTGCTTCGTGATCCGAGCGTGCCGGTCGGTTTGACTGAAGAAACTCGACAAGGGATAAAATAGCAGTTAAATGTCAAACCGGAACATGTCGGGTGAGACCGAGACAGCTTCAGTATATCTGACCCCGAAGCCACTTACAACGACATACAGCTATAGGAAGTCATGCGCCAACAAGTTTATAAATCATTCTACTAATCGTAGGATGGACATACGTAAAGATCTGATTGCCGAATGCATATGCATGGAAGACATGTTTGAACAAGTGAAATTGATTATGCGTTAATGCATATCCAAGCTCAACAATCCAAATAGAGTTGGGGTCCATGAAGAAGGAACGTGTAGATAAACACGATTAAGCCAATCTAAAACTCAAATCTCACGCATACGACACCTAATTTCGTCAAAAACTTAAACGTGATTAACATACATGAACCCACAACATGTGACAATCTAGATTAAAATAATTCAGCCATTACAAGCATGTTATCTATTTGCAAAGGTATTATGAAAGTAATGATCATTGAAGCTCGAATAAAACCATAGAAGAGGGCCGAACAATATCAATCTAAATTGGGCAAAAGTGTGTTACAAATATATAAAATATTTAAAACATGCAACACAGATAACTTGATGAATCTATTTAGATTTTGCCGTAATCTAATAGAGCCGATAACTGTCCTTGCTTCCACTAAGCATATTGAGCAAACGCTTTGCCGCACGGTATCTACTCATAAACAAAGTATAAGCAAAGACTTCTTGATTGTCAAGCAAAGATCCGCCATACGATCATTGAAAACAAACAAGACTACTTGCATCACGCCTAAATCCACCGCATGATACTAAACATGATAACAAGGTTGCCGGAACTTACGGAGGTCGACGGATCGATGACTCCTCTCAAGAACTCGGCGACACGACAAAAGGACTCGAAAGTTGGCACGGGCCGGTTGTATTGATTTGGTTGTGAACGCCTATTACAATGGTCGAGGTCAATATTTATACCCTAGACGAAACACGAGTCCTAAAGACTACGATTTACAAAGGAACTCTTAAATAAACTTGGAAACTACGATTCCTTGCCCCAAACTCTCGAGTCCTTTATTATTACAACTTTCATCTTTTCGATCGGCTTTGCTTGCCATCTTCGCTTTCCCGAATGGAGTTACCGCCTTCCGAATAACCGACCGCACAAGCATTTAGCCGACCGCTTGCGTTGTTTGCCGAACACTCTTCTTCCGCATGTGGGTCCACCGTCATCTTCCGAAATTGACCAAAATCCAAAGTGTTAACACATGCCCCCTCAATTTCGGGATAAAAGTTGTTTTATTCTCGAAATTGACCACAAGCTCTTTCATCCTCCTAGGTCATCACCGCTTCAAAACCGCAAATTACGCCCAAAATTTCAATCTTTCAACAAGAACTTCAACCTCCTTTAAATCTTCAATGGCGACCTGGATGAAGTCCCGGAGGTAAACTTTATTTCTATTCGGCAACTTTCATCCCATCCTTCCGCTCCTCTTTTGACTTATTCCCCTCGATTTCAATCATCTTCTAAAGGAGTACAAGAGCCGATTTTGATCCCTTATGTTGCCAACCCGACTCCTATTTCCTTGGCCCAATGGGAAATCCCGACCTTCCGAAATCATTGAGAAGGAAACTCAAAGAATTCCTTTCAAGTATGGAATTACCTCACCAAACCGATGGCCAAACACGTTCAAGAATTGGCCATTTCCCCAATCACCGGATGGCGAATCGGATGCAGGAGAATGTTGGAGAAGAGCAAAGACCCTTTGGAAAAGTCGGGACATCACCATTGTCCGGAGTTATCTTTAGCAGAGACACCGTGAATGATTCCCTTCGATAGCAAACTTCTCATTTTTGGTCCGACGCTACCAATGCCTTTATCTTCGACCATGGTATTATGGCCATCACTCTAGCCGACGTATACATGATGACCGGTTTGAATGTGTCATTGCCATATATCCTTATAAGTACAAGAGCAAGAGTAATCAAAGAGCCGTTAGTTACGGATGTGGATGGGTCAAACATATTCGTAATTACATGAATGCATCTGCGCGCCGTCTCGACAAAGAGTTGAAAGCTTTCATGAATATGTGGCTATGCAGATTCATTTTTGTGGAAAATCCAATGAACCAACCCCGAATCACATGGTAATGGTGAAGACTTAGCTGCAGCACCCGGATCCCATTAGGCAAATATCTTTTAGGGTCTCGCTTATCATATGATGCATCGATCACCCTTCGGATGTGCCAAGGTGGAGAAATTTCTTGTGTGAATGGTTCACGGTGGCTAATTCAAATGTGGCTCCAACTATATATGCATCGAGATAACCCCCAGAGCCTCTTCAACCTAAGCTTCCCCTCGCTTAACTATCTTCAAGGCGATGACAAAGAAAGGTTAAAGCTTGTCGGACTTATGGGGAAGCAAAGACATCTATAAGCATTGATATAGACATTGGTCATCTCTTCAAGCTATTTTTCAAAGGATTCGCAATGTGCTCTGGTTTCCTTACAGGGAAAATGAAGATCCGACTTTGCCCTCAAGAAGTTTAGCTATGAAATTGGTTGTTCGGGCCAAGAATCCACGAGAGATTTTCAACTCCTTTATCAAACCTTGCACTTTGCCATTTTTAATTTCATCATGGGAGATTAGTACAATCCACCTATGAGTTCTATTATCCCAACATGGTAGCCGACAATTAGGATGCGCCAATCGCCTCAAAATTCCTCTTCTCAACAATCATAAAATCAAGGGAAGCAATAATGTAAGGAATAGAAGCCAAGAAGGTCTTTGAATTAGGATGGGAATTACCAATATATGAACCATCTCCATTTGGGCTAATAGATGCTGCTCATCCCTCTTTGTCTCTTGGTGGCAAGAATGGCATGCTCATATCTTCAATATAGCAGTTCATTCTTTATGCAAAAACTTGCAACCCGATTTTGCTTCCGATAAAGTGAGGTAATTTCATTATGCCCATCATTTCTTATTCTTGAATCCACTTCTTACTTTAACATCCGGTTATGCACAGGATCTTGAGTTTACTTCCCTTAAAAGCAATTCAAGATTATCCGGTGGGTCCCAAACCTGCTTTCTGGGGTTTGATGCTCCAAACTTAAAGGAATTCATGAAAACTTCGCAACTTTGGATTCAAAGCACCTCTAAAGGCACTCATAAGAACTCCTGCTACTTCAAATTACTTTGCATCTTCCAGAGGAAAAAGCAAAAGGAAAACACCGAAAGTTTTCTCTTACCCAAGAAACCAAGGACCAAGAAAGCCAGATTAACCCTTAAGGCATGAACCTTCATTTTCTTATCAGTCAACCATTTCATTTAGCAAGAAGCTCGACTATCTCTACATTCATTCCTTCCACTCGCAGCCCACAAGTCAAAATTCCCATACCGGGTAATACCTCGGTAGCAGAGAACCAACCCCTGAAGTTTCTACTGAAGATGAAGAAATCCATGATAGCGAAATTTCAGAGACCCATGAAGCTGAAGGTTCAAAGACTCATAAACCTGATGAGACTATAGGTAACATTGCTCAACCAATTCTCCTCTCCTTTCTCTTTAACAACATCTATCTCTTATGCTCATTATCACTTACTTTACTGAGAATAGATGAGATTTTAGATGAACTGGCAAGGGAAACTTCTCCTGATCAATCTCCAGATCCGCCTCCTCTGAACCTTCAATCAAGTCCTCCAAAGAAGCTGTGGTATAACCCATCCTGATGACCAATCAGCCCAACAGGTAATGCCTTGTCTCATACTATATTTTAGCAAAATTACCCAATCGGCTAACACCTTCTTTCTTCCTCTTTGTCTAGAAGAACATCACTAAACCGACCACCATCTACTCCTTCTCTATTGAGGACTACATTATTGAGAAAGGTGAAGAGATCACTTCTCATCAAACTTTGTCACCGGAGAATCGTGGCTCGGCTAAAAGAAGTGATTATTCTCAATGAATAAGGATACCATCGATCGTTCGGATGCGCACCGGATAAAAGACCTCCTTGAACTCATTGATCAAGATATCCCTTCGCTCTCAAGGCTCCCCTAGAATCTGCAACCCATCTTGATGATCACTTTGCTATGGTGAGAAGGGCAACCAAGAACATATCTTCGAGGGCCGCTTTGCGTAAGGATAGATCTTTGAAAAAGCTGGAGATTAAAGATCTTCACTCTCATATCCGACTACGAGAAATTCTTTGGCAACCTTGGAGCTGAATCGAGATCCATGGAGGATGAAAAATCGAGACTAGAAGCTCAACTAGCCGAATCGAATGCCAAAATTCAGGTCTCACAGGCCCACATAGCCAATCTGCCAAAGAACATAGAAGCAACTTCACTAAAGATAGCTTCGACCATCAAAGAAGACCAGCAGATCAAAAATAAATTGTCCAAAGATCCAGAGTTCAAGATGAAGATCAAAAAGTGCTAGATAATGTTAGCGAATCAGATCAAGCCATAGAAGCAATCAATCATCTTCTTCAACCAAGAGACATTAGGCTTGTAATAAACTTTAAGTGTGATACCCTTTTTCCTTGATTAAACAACTTTATGTTCACTTATTTTCATTCGTTCGGAAAAAAGCAATCGGCCATTTTCCTTAAATTACTCGATTAGAATATAGCCGATTGTCTCCATTCTTCCGATAACCGAACGAATCCAATCCAAATCGTGAAGGTATAGCCAACAATGTTGGCTTCAATAAATCATGGAGATATTCAAGCGACGTTCGACTTAACTCAGGCTGGCCCACCAAAGAACGGTCCATCAAAAGGAGAAAACCTACTCCGCCGTTCGAGATTCTCGCCCCACAACCCCGTGGAACTCGCCACGATCCTCGCTTAGGCTTATAAATAGACTTTTCCGTTGGCCTTCATCACTATCTTCGCCTCAGGCGTTCTCACATCCGTCTCTTCCACTTCTTTCATCCGATTCACTCCGGAAGAAACCCTAACCTCCATCAAAGCAAATGACGAAACGCAGGGCAACCGTGGCAAGCGTCCTGCGCCGACGGGAAGTCAAGGAAGCAGGGCATCATATACGCCGGCGTCGTGGGTATGATTCGCTTTTGCCCCCTTTGCAACTTCCTTGTTCATCTCTTAATTTCGATTTCCTCTTTCTCATTCATCGGATAAGGGTCATCGACTCCACCAATACCATCTCCTTCCTCCAATGAACGGCACTCAACCGGAACTCCATCATCCGGCTCCTCCGGGTCTTCCAGCTCCTCAAGCTCCTACCACTCCAATCCTTGGGGTTCAGCAGAGCCAGCAGACGCACACCATCCATACTCTCACGAGGAGGCGCTCAAGTTTCGCTAGGAGAGGGACGAAGCCCGGGAGGAGCTAGGCGACGTCTCCAAGAAGTTCGGCATTGATCAAGCCGAATGGGAGAACCAGCGGAAACAATTTTGCGACGCCATCACCGGTTTGATATTTTCATTTTAATTTTGTCACCCTGACTTCCTTTGCTTGTCGACCCATTTCTTCTTTTTTCCTTGACTCTTTCCGCGGAGAATGACCGCTTGAAGACGGCGGCGAACAAGATTGCCGACAAGGTGAATGCTCAAGGGGAGACATCTGAGGCATGCCTTGATGCTGTGGACGGCCGCATTGATCAGGCCGTCATCCAAGGTGTGCACCTCGGCGCTTCTCTCGGTGGCGGCAATGACCTCCCAAACCAACGAAGACTACTCCTCCCAACCAGTTGGCTTTGTTGGAGGACGCCAGACGAAGTTGATTTACATCGATGAGCGTCCCTCGAGGCCTCGACGATCATGTCACGCCTGCCGAAATCACAAACCCCCAATCCGTCCTCAACAAGTTATTTGAAGAGTAGTTTGTATTAGGACGAACTTTATAAATAATCTCATCCTTTGGAATGACATTTACTTCTTTGATTCTCTTCGTAGAATCCCAATTCATGATTGCCGAAAAATGTCAAAACATCCCGCTTTGGATAAACATTCTTGTGCTAGAGGCGATGCAAACTACATCGGCTATTTTGTGCTAAAGGCGATATAGACGATATCGGCTATTTCAATCTCGATCTCGATTTTTTAGGCTAAAGGCGATATGAACAATATCGGCTATTTTTAGTCCTCAGATCCGATCTTCTAGGCCAAAGGCGATTTTCCTTCATCGGTTTTTCCGATTTATATTCACGAACCAACCTCAACACTTGAGGGTAGTATTTCTTAAGAAATCTTCCATTAATAGCTCGTAAACTCTTCTCCGAATAAAGTCTTTAATATGTATGCATTGCCGTGCACACATTCTACAATTCGGAAAGGACCTTCCCAATTTGGAGACCATTTGCCGAACGCTCTATCTTTTGTCCCAACTGGCAATACAGTTTTCCAAACCAAATCTCCTTCTGCGAATTGTTTCACCTTTAACCTTTTGTTATAATACACGGCACGCGTATTTTATTTTTTCTCTCAATATTTTCCAATGCCTTGAGACGAATCAAATGTAAATCTTCCAATTCATCCATCATCGACTCTTATAATCTTCTTTTGCCAATTCTTTCAGTAACACAATTAAGCTTTGAATCTAACCGTAACTCCCATGGTAGTACAAAGATGATGCCCATAAACCAGTTCATAGGGAGACGTTTGAGTGGATCCATGACAAGCCATTCGGTAAGCCCACGAAGGCTTCATTAAGAACCAAGTGCCATTTCCTTGGTTTTCATCAATCTTCTTCTCGGATAATTTTAATCATAATCTTATTTGATGCCTCTGCCTCGACCATTAGCTTGTGCATAATAAGGAGAAGAATTATATAACTTAATCCCCATACTTTTGGCAAAGTCACAAAATTCAAAGAAGTAAATTGAGTCCCCGATCGCTTGTTATAGTCTGAGGAATCCCAAATCATGAACTATATGTTCCTTAACAAAACTGATCATATTTTCTCGACGTTACTTTCTTCAAAGGGATAGCCTCAACCCACTTGGTGAAATAATCCGTGGCCAAAAGTACAAATTTGTGTCCCTTACTAGAAGGAGGATTGATCTCGACCAATTAAATCTATACCCCATCCTCCTCGAATCGGCCAAGGCTTGATTATAGGATTCATAGCGATACCGGAACTTTTTGAATATTGCCAATTTCGACAATTGTGACACCCTTTGTAATATTCAAAACAATCTTCCAACATAGTTGGCCAAAAATAACCAGTTCTCCTAATTATCCACTTCATCCGATAAGTCGATCGATGTGCACCACACAACCCTTCGTGAACCTCATACATCACTTTCTTGGCCTCTTCCCGACTCAAGCATTTGAGCAATACTCCATCGATGGACTTGTAATATAACCGATCATCAAGAAACACAAACTTGAGAGCTTTGTACCTAAGTTTTCGAAACCCTTTGAGATGGATTTTTCAGATAATTGGTAACTTCAGTATCTCTAATCACCATCTCTTCGGATCAATATTTAAAACATCTTCCTCTATAGTAAAAACTTCCCGATTCTCTCGATATCCGTAAGCGACTTGAGCTAACTTATTTGCTTCTTCATTGTACTCTCTAGGGATATGATGTAAGGTTACTATCGAAAAATTCTTCAAAAGTTCTCTACACTCCTCATAATATTCTCTTAACACATTATTCTTGCATTCATATCGACCATTCAGTTGATTAATCACCAACTCGTAATCCCCAAAGATTTCAACAAAGAACGGCCTTTACTTCTATAAGAAGTCAAGCCCTCTAAGCAATGCTTCATACTCGCTTGATTGTTAGTAACATGAAATTCAATAGGAATCGCATACTCAAAAGCTTTTCCTTGTGGGGAAATCAAAAGAATACCAAAGACCACCACCTTTGTTGCAAGATGATCCATCAAGAACAAGGCCCAAGGCACAATGTTTATCGCCTCAACAGAAAAGATCCCGATGTTGGGTAATAAAATCAGCAATAATTTGACCCTTTACCGCCTTTGCCGATTCATACCTTAAATTAAATTCTCGACAATGCTAAAATCCATTTGCCAATTCTTCCATTCAAAATCGGCATTGATAACATATGTTTGATTACATCAAAACTAGAAACCACCACGCATTCGAATTCAACAAATAGTGTCGTGATTTGGCACAGAGTAATATACACACAAGCAAAGTTTCTCTCAGTGGCGAATACCTTGTTTCCTCGGTCTAATGACTTTTCGCTAAAATAAGCTATGACTCTTTCTTTTCCTTCAAACTCTTGCATAAGGGCCGATCCTATCGTTAGGCTATCGGCCGCCACATACAACTTAAAAGGCTTTTCAAGTTGTGGAGGTACCAAAGACAGTGGTGCTTTCATATATTGTTTGATCTCATCAAAAGCCTTTTGTTGTATGTCACCCCATACAAATTTTTTTGATCTTTCTTGAGCTTCAATAAAGGGAAAAGGGTAAAACTCTTTTCCGATAAATTGGATATGAATCTTCTTACAAAGTTGATTTTGCCTAACAATGATTGCAATTCGTGAGATTAGTTGGCGGCACAACTTTGTCTATTGCTTCCATGCTCTTCTTCCCAACTTCAATTCCTCCTTTATGAACTAAAAATCCCAAAAACTCACCAAATTTAAAACTCCAAAGGCACATTTGTTTGGATTCATCTTCAAGCCATGCTTTCTTGTGCACTCCAGAGTCTTTCTTAAATCGGCTAAATGTCTTTCATGATTTCTAGACTTGACTACTACATCATCGATGTAGATTTCTACAATCTTGCCGATCAACTCGTGAAAAAAATAATTCATAGCTCTCTCGATAAGTTGCACCAAAGATTCTTTAACCCAAACGTCATGACTATCCATTCGAACAAACCAATATGACCAGGACATCCGAAAATTCTGTTTTTGAAATATCTTCCATCGCCATAAAAATTTGGTTATAGCCAAGATTACCATCCATAAAACTAATGACTTCATAACTCGTTTGCAGATCTACCAAGAATCGGGCAATCGGCATTGGGTAACCATCCATGGGAGTAGCCTTATTAAGATTTCTAAAATCTATGCAAACTCTCATTTTTCCATTTTTCTTATATACCGGTACTATATTTGAAATCCACTCTGCATACTTGCATGGCCGAATAAAGTTTGCTTCTATTAACCTTTCAACCTCCTTCTTCACATCGGCCAATACTTCCTCTTTGTAAATCTTCCTTGGAGGTTGTTTATAAGGATTAAACCCAGTGTTTAATGGGTAATCGATGCTCAACAATGGAACGATCCAATCCGCATTTCCGTGTAATCCCAAGCAAAACAGGTCTTTAAACTCTTTCAACAAATCTATCAACTTTGACTTATATTCTAGGTCTAACTTTGCACTAATATACATCGGCCTTGGCTTAGAACCATCACCAACATTGATTTCCTCCAACTTATCACCGACATAAAACCACGCCCAACTTTCCTTTGTTGCCATCGACGGGATTTCCCATTAAAATTGCTATGAGAGCCGATCGCTTGGATCGGTTGTTGGCCTTCGCTAAAAACATTTACAGGACCTTCTTTCCACACTTTTCCAGAGAAACAATCGACGCCTCATATTCCCAATAGGTAGATTCCGTGGCAAAGAACACTTACCAATTATCGGCATGTACAACTTCAACATCATCTCCAACCCATTGAATGAGAATTTGATGCATAGTTGAAGGAATGCAACAATTAGCATGGATCCAATCTCCGCCCAAGAGTAGACTATATGCCCCTTGCCATCAATGACAAAAAGGTAGTAATCGAGTTTTTGACCCAATAGTCACTTCGACATGGATAGCACCTCGGCATCGGAAGGATTGCCAAAGAAATCCCTAAGCACCATGTCGGGTTTTCATGAAATTCTTCATTAGTCATCCCAAGTTTCCTGAAGGTAGTATAAGGCATGATATTGATAGCAGCCCTCCATCGACAAACATCTTAGTTAAAGGCTTGCCATTGACATATCCCTTTAAATAGAGTGGCCTCAAGTGATGATTCTTGATTGGTTTATCAAAAACAATTCTGCTTGTGTTAATACAAGTTTAGCCATCAAATCCTCGACATTCACTTTCATCAAAATCAGAGTACACCTCTTCTTGGAAATCTTGGCTTTGGGAGCTATAAACTCGATGGGAGGAAGAAAGCCATGCAAGCATTAGCCGAAGGACCACGTCCATCAGGCTTCTTTTTTAGGACGCCAAATTTGCTTTGTTTCGCAACTTCTTGTTCCAACTCCCTATTCCTCAATCGTTGTACTCTTCTTTTTCTCGCTTTTCCTTAGGCCCGGAGGACACCATTGTCCTTTTGCCATACGTATTTACAAAAAGTCAGCTTCTTCATTATGCACTCTATCATGAATCCAACTCGAACTCGCAACTCTTTTCCTTTGCTGATTCTCAAAGCCACCTATTTTTAAGCGCCCGATCATCTTCGTGAATCTTCGCTCCAAGTCTTTCATAGACGGGACGGCGGTTGACTCGAGATTGCCTATACTCGAGTAATCGAGCACTACACTCCGGACAATTATTTCTTGCGGCAACCTCAAACCTTCATTCCAACAATGCCTAAAGAACAAACAACCCCAATGAGACCGCTCCTGCTACATCATGTATTCTTCTTGCTCCCTTCGGTATACTTCTTCCTCATACCTCCGGCATTCTTCCATAAACCATTGTTTCTTACACAATTCCTTCTTCTCTTGTTCTCTCTCGCCACTTGTTTAGCAAAATACGTGATGTAACTCGGGTTTGAAGTTTGACCTTTCTCGGTTCGGCTATTCTCGAAACCGAACTCGATCTCAGCAGCCTCTCTCTCATCGGTGATTTGCCGATCCGGTCAACAAAGACCACTCTCCTTTGCTCTATCGAAGTCAACACTTTCACCTTGCCTTTACCTTTGAGATCATTGGCGGATACCACATTCACAGAGAAAGAAATCATATTTTGTGGAAAAGGTCGATCATCAATTTTCATCTTGCCATCAAACCTCAAATGTCCCTCTTGGATAGCTTTACGGATTCGCATTACGAACACTCGGCAATCATTAATAGAATGAGAATTAGTGTTATGAAAGCCACAATATTTTTTGTCTTTCACTCCTTCGTGACGTAACATAGGATGTCCTTCGGTAACTTGATGCGTCCTTCCTTTATCAACAATGCAAAAAGTCTGTGCGCCTTAGTAACATCAAAATCATAGGTTCCTTTTGTTGTTTCAACCAAATATTGACTAACTTGAGTGGGTTCCTTGTCCCAATTTAACTCAGCCAAGACTATCTCATCCTCATCAATATACTCTCGACCGCTTCGTCCGTAAAGCCCCGATACACCTCATTAGTGGCATTGTTCTTCCGAAAGCGATTATCTCTCCTAATCCTTGGGCTTGATTACTCATAGTCGCTAAACGCCGTGCAAGTTGACCAAGATCATCAAACTCTAAACCGAACAACTTCTCCCCGATATTCGCAACATTCCTACTATAGCAATTCCGTAGTTGATCATCTGGTAAATTTAGAGAATAACACATATTCTTGGTCTCCCTAAATCTGCGAAGATACTCCAATGGTGTTTCATTTGTTCTCATCCTCGACTCATAAGATCAACCAATTTCTTCTCATTGGTACCCATATAGAAATATGAATAAAACTTCTGCTCTAGTTCTCGCCCACGTACCAATGGAATGAGCTGGTAGAGACGTGAACCATGTGAAAGCCGGGTCCTCAGAAGAGACAAAGGAAAATATCGAATCCTCCATGCTTCATCTGCAAGCGCTTCTCCAAGTCGCATTAAGTACCGAATCGATGTGCTCTATGGTACTAGTATCATCTTGACCGTAAAACTTGGTCAAATCTGCTGGAGGCTTCACCCTTGGAGGCAATGCCACTCTGTTGTACCATTCTCGATAAGGAGATTTGTATGAATAGGATTGATTCTTGGCTTCAAGCGAACTGATTTTGCATCATATCAGCCATCTTGTGCATCAAAACATCAATGCACGGATCCCGGTTTCCTTGTACTTGCACTCCGTAAGGCAATCCTCAAACACTTCTATACCTGGGTTTGGCACAAAGATTGATAGCACTCATGTCAAGAAATTCTTGATATCCATCTCCATACATATTCTTCTCGTAATCTATTTGATGCCGAGAAACTCTATAAGTTTGAAAGTGGCACTTCTCTGTGGTACCAAATGTCATCTGCCATAGGTGGGATGTGATTGCTTTTCAAAGTGTGAGTCAATCCACCTATATTTGAAGGCGACGCTTCCTTTCCAACAGCTTCTCTTGATGCTTTGGAACATTGAAAGCGCCGGCCCACTAAGTGGTCCAACATTTTCCTCAAGTATTTATCAACCATTGGGCCAAAAGTACTGATCATGATTGCCCGAAAGGTATTCGTAAAAGTCGTGTGATGGTTTGTCATGGTTTCTCCCATAGCTTTATAAACCAGGGCTGCCATCTTCCCGAGCATCCTCCTCTTCATTATAATCAGTTTGATGCGGAAGAAGAACCCTTGGCATTGACCGCTTTTGAAATACTTTATTGCTCTTGTTTTTGGAAAAAGACATCAAACACTTCCGTTGGTATTGCTCACACGCTTGTAGCATTAAATCCTTGTAATTATCTCGCAATTCGCCATGCTTACATCCGAACATGATCATTGTTGATCTCGGATGCCATCTTGAACTAGCAGATTGTCCCACCGGGCGCAAGTGCCAAAAGTGTGTTGACACAAAATGTGACGACCTTGTGCGCACACACGCCAAGTCGAAAGCGTAGCTTCAATCGGTGCCCGGTGCTTCGTGATCCGGAACGTGCGGTCGCTTTGACTCGAAAGAAACCGACAAGGATAAAATAATTAAATGTCAAACCGAACATGTCGGTGAGACCGATACCCGTATATACGACCCTCGAAGCCACTTACAACGACATACAGCCTATAGGAAGTCATGCGCCAACAAGTTTATAAATCATTCGCTAATCGTAGGATGGACATACGTAAAGATCTGATTGCCGAATGCATATGCATGGAAGACATGTTTGAACAAGTGAAATTGATTATGCGTTAATGCATATCCAAGCTCAAACAATCCAAATTTTAGTTGGGGTCCATGAAGAAGGAACGTGTAGATAAACACGATTAAGCCAATCTAAAACCTCAAGGCCGCCACACGACACCTAATTTCGTCAAAAAACTTAAACGTGATTAACATACATGAACCCACAACATGTGACAATCTAGATTAAAATAATTCAGCCATTACAAGCATGTTATCTATTTGCAAAGGTATTATGAAAGTAATGATCATTGAAGCTCGAATAAAACCATAGAAGAGGGCGAACAATATCAATCTAAATTGGGTAAAAGTGTGTTACAAATATATAAAATATTTAAAACATGCAACATAGGATAACTTGATGAATCTATTTAGATTTTGCCATAATCTAATAGAGCCGATAACCGCCTTGCTTCCACTAAGCATATTGAGCAAACGCCGCATATCAGGTATCTACTCATAAACAAAGTATAAGCAAAGACTTCTTGATTGTCAAGCAAAGATCCGCCGCATACGATCATTGAAAACAAACAAGACTACTTGCATCACGCCTAAATCCACCGCATGATACTAAACATGATAACAAGGTTGTCGGAACTTACGGAGGTCGACGGATCGATGACTCCTCTCAAGAACTCGACGACACGACACAAAAGGACTCGAAAGTTGGCACGGGGCGGTTGTATTGATTTGGTTGTGAACGCCTATTACAATGGTCGAGGGTCAATATTTATACCCTAGACGAAACACGAGTCCTAAAAGACTACGATTTACAAAGGAACTCTTAAATAAACTTGGAAACTATGATTCCTTGCCCCAAACTCTCAGAGTCCTTTATTATTACAACTTTCATCTTTTCGATCGGCTTTGCTTGCCATCTTCTGCTTTCCCGAATGGAGTTACCGCCTTCCAGAATAACCGACCGCACAAGCATTTAGCCGACCGCTTGCGTTGTTTGCCGAACACTCTTCTTCCTGCATGTGGGTCCACCTGTCATCTTCCAGAATTGACCAAAATCCAGTGTTAACACAAACCTTGCTCCAAAAATTGTGATAAACAATTCTAGATGATTTACAATCATAACCAAACAAGTTCTACTAACCTAGCAAACAAAATCAGGGCAAAACAATTCTAACAAAGGTATGCAACATTCAGGTTTCACAACATGTTTTAGATGTTTCGAAGAAATGTTTCAGTTATTATATGCAAGATTATGCATGCATGATTAGGATGCTTGATGATGCATGATATGCATGATTTGCAGTGCCTAAATGTAGGCATAACACCGGGGTGTTACATTCCGCCCTGGCTCGCCGAAGCCGCCTCCGTCGGAGCTGCACCGCACCAGCCCGCGATTCCGCCCGCAGCAGCCAAACGCCGGAGCTCGCTGCCATGGCCCCCCGCCTGGAGCAGAGGCAGAGGCCGTGCTCACCTCAGGAAGGAGAATGGGACGAGCTTGACAGAGGCGACGACGTTTGCTCCAAACATGATGGAATGCTATATCCAGGTGACCTTGCATTCTTTCGATGGTATTTTACGGAGCGGCAAAATTTCGATGGTATTTTTCGGATACGGCGATCTTTCAATGCTACGAGACCAATTTTCCCTTCAAGGAAAGTGACTTGCACAATGATTCAAAGTGGAGCCGAGACACCAGTTTCTCTTAGGTAATCTGCTGCTCCTCTGTGTGAACGCGTAGTAGGGGGCAGGCACCAAAGTCAGCCCTGCTGTCAGATCTAGTCACTATAGCAGCATGACAACCTGACATGTCTGTGTACTAGGACTAGATGGATAGAGTTGTATATATAGTTTCCCACTGCAACTCAGTAAAGAGAGCAAGTTCAGTTTTGTCATCTCCTCTGTAGAGCTTCGGCCAACACTGATGCTTGTGCTGTGTGTATACGCTCTGTTCTCTCTCCCTTCTACCTCTAGCCATAGCGTGTGGTCGGCATCGCCGGTGAGTGGTCGGCTCACCCGTTTCAAAGATCTAGAGGCCAACAAGTGATATCAGAGCTGTACAAGCATCGTCGCCGGACTAACTGCTGGTGATGACGGACGGTTTAGAGATAGGAGACAGCAACGGCGCTGCTGTGGCTGTCCAGCCACGATAGGAGGTCGTTGTGCGCACGGTGTGGGAGGTCAGCGGCACCAGTTGGCCGACGCTGACTCGCACCAACTATGCCAAGTGGGCGGTGACCATGAAGGTCAAGCTCAGAGCCCGACGGCTCTGGAATGCTATTGACAAGGGCACCGATAACGAAGAAGATGACATGTTAGCGTTGGAGGCTATCCTCGCTGTTTTTCCAGCGGAGTATAGGGAGTCGTTGAGGGCGAAGAGCTCTGCTAAGGACGCGTGGGAGGCCATTACGGCGATGCGCGTCGGTTCCGACCGCGCAAAGAAGATGACGGCCCAGCTGCTGAAGCAGGAGTACGCCAACCTCAAGTTCAAGGATGGTGAATCGGTGGAGGACTTCTCCCTTTGCCTACAGACGCTTATCAGCAAGCTAAGGAGCCACGGCGTCACCATCGACGAAGAAGAGGTGGTCTCTAAGTATCTCCACTCTATGTCGATGAAGTACATCCAGATCGCTCTCTCCAAAGAGACGATGCTGGATCTGTCCACCCTCACCATTGAAGATGTGACTGGTCGGTTGCGGACGGTGGACGAGCGCTTGGAGCAGGCGACAGCAATGATGGATAGCGGCAAGCTGCTGCTGACAGAGGAGGAGTGGGCTGCTCGGAGGAAGAAGTTTGGGGAAGCCTCCTCCAGCCGCGGTGGCGATGGCAAGCGCTGCAGCAAGGCTTCTTCGGAGAAGAAGAAGAAGGTCGACCCCAACACCTGCCGGCGCTACGAGAAGACAGGTCATTGGGCAAAGGAGTGCCTAAATCGCAAGTAGGAGAAGAAGGCTAAGACTCATCTGGCGTAGGATGATGATGATAATAAGGCCACTCTCCTGATGGCGATGTTCTATGCACTGTACGACGTTGAGGCCAAGGAGAAGGGAGAGAGGATGGCGGTGGAAGGGCCTGAGAAGGCTCTGAAGGCTATCCATCTTGACGAACTACGCGCCCAAGTCCACCTCGGACGTGTGGGTGGCGGACAGGAGCAGCGGTGGTACTTGGACTCCAACGCTAGCAACCACATGACGGGCTCCAAGAAAGTCTTCTCCGAGCTCGATGGCAACATGATCGGCACGGTGAAGTTCGGTGATGGCTCAAGGGTGGCGATCCGAGGGCGCGACGCCATCATCTTTAGGTGCCAGAACGGTGAGCACCGCGCGCTAACGGATGTGTACTATATCCCGTAGCTGCATTCTAGCATCATCAGTATTGGCCAGCTGGATGAGCGCAGCAGCGAGGTACTGATCAAGGATGGCATCCTCAGGATCAAGGACCGGGAGTAGCGCCTTCTTGCCAATGTGAAGAGGTCCTGAAACTGGCTGTACCTGCTCGACTTGAAGGTGGAGCAGCCGGTGTGTCTGGCAGCATGGCACACTGAGGAGCCATGGCTGTGGCATGCCCAGTTCGGCCATCTCAGCTTCAACACGCTCGGTCGGCTGGAGAAGATGGTCCGAGGGCTGCCCCACATCAAGCACGCAGGCGAGCTGTGTGACAGCTGCCTAGCCGGGAAGTAGAGGAGGCTGTCGTTCCCAAAGGCGGCCAAGTATCGCGTGGCGGACGCTCTCGAGCTCGTCCACGGCGATCTCTGTGGGCCAATCATGCTAGCACAAACGGTGGTCGGTGGTACTTCCTCCTGCTCGTGGATGATTACAGTCGCTATATGTGGCTGCAGCTCCTAACGAGCAAGGATGAGATGGCGGAGACGATTAAGAAGTTCAAGGCGCGCGCGGAGGCGGAGAGTGGCAAGAAGCTGCGCGTGCTAAGAACTGATCGTGGAGACAAATTCACTTTAGTGGAGTTCACTGCGTACTGCGCAGATCAGGGTGTGGTGCGACACCACACCGTGCCGTACTTGCCACAATAGAATGGCATGGTGGAACAGCGAAACCAAATGGTGGTCGACATGGCTCGATCCAAGATGAAGGCAAAGGGCATGCCAGCAAGGTTCTGGGGTGAGGCGGTGACCATGGCGATGTTCATCCTCAACCGCGCGCCCACCAAGGCCTTGAAGGGTAAGACGCCGTTTGAAACTTGGTATGGGCACAAGCCGAGCGTGTCCTTCCTCCGGATATTTGGCTGCATCGGCCACGTCAGAAAGATGAAGCCGGTCCTCACCAAGCTAGAGGACAGGAGCACACCTATTTTGCTCTTGGGCTACAAGGAATGTACCAAGGCGTACCAGCTCTACGACCCACGTGGAGGCAAGGTGGTTGCCTCGTGTGACGTCGTGTTCGATAAGAAGGTGGCCTGGGACTAGGATAGTCCAGGCACAGGGGAAGCTAGCGACTTCACCAGCACCTTCGTCGTCGAGCACTTGGTCATCCACGGTGATGGAGACGCTGGAGAGGAGGTGCCGACCACTCCAGCAACAGAGCCGAGCACTCCTAGGGCGGTGCCGAGCACTCTGGAAGGGGTGCCGAGCACTCTAGGAGTGGTGTCAAGCGGTCCTATAGTGGTGTCGACCTCTCTAGGATGGGTGCCGAATGCTTCCGTAGAGGAGCCGAGAGGTCTTGTAGTGGTGCCGACCACTCCAAGACTGGTGCCGAGCACTCCTGCAGTGGTGCCAACCACTCCAGGAGTGGTGATGAGCAGTCCAGGAGTAGTGCCAAGCACTGCTACTAGGGTGCCGAGCACTCTAGGTGCTGTGCCGACCACTCTGGTGGAACAGGGGACTCCATCAACGCCGATCGAGTTCGCCTCACCTCCAAGCGACATCACAGCATTCGTAGATGCTTTCCACGACGGTGAGGAGATGCGGTTCCGCAGGCTAGACGACATCGTCGGCACCACAGTGTCCTCAGGCCTGGCGGGTCGGCTGCTCAATGACCTAGAGCTACTTCTCGTCAGTACAGAGGAACCACCAATGTTCACGCTGGCCGAGCGCGATGCAAATTGGCGATAGGTGATGCTAGAGGAGATGAAGGCGATCGAGGAAAATGAGACTTAGGAGCTCGTCGATCCACCTCTAGGATGTCGTCCGATCGGCCTGAAGTGGTGTACAAGGTCAAGCGGGACGAGTGTGGCGCCATTGTCAAGAACAAGTCATGCCTCATCGTCCGAGGCTTTGTCCAGCGTGAGGGCATTGACTTCGAGCAAGTCTTTGCGCAGTAGCGCGCATGGAGTCTGTCCGACTGCTTCTGGCTTTGGCAGCAGCGAAGGATTGGCGTGTCCATCACCTGGATATAAAATTAGCCTTCCTCAACGGCGAGCTGGCGGAGACGGTCTTCGTCAGGCAACCTCTGGGTTTCGCCGTCAAGGGAACAGAGCACAGGGTGCTTTGACTGCGAAAGGCGCTCTACGAGCTACAGTTGGCCCCACGAGCATGGAACGCCAAGCTTGACGCCACGCTGGGTAAGCTTGGGTTCACTCGGTGCGCAACCGAGCACGCGCTCTACACGCGGCGACAAGGGAAAGAGGAGCTCGTCGTCGGCGTGTATGTGAGTGACTTGATCGTCATCGGCGCGCGTGTGGAGGACATCGGCAACTTCAAACTCGAGATGGCGGCTCATTTTTTAATGAGCAATCTCGGCGCGCTCTCCTACTACCTCGGCATCGAGGTGAGACAGGGGTAGGAGGCGCTCACGCTCGGTCAGAGCGCGTACGCCTCGAAGCTGTTGGAGCGGAGCGGCATGGCTGAGTGCAAGTCGAGCGTGACTCCGATGGAGGAGCGGCTGAAGCTGACGAAGGCCAGTACCATGGCGAAGGTAGATGCAACACTCTACCTGAGCATCGTCGATGGTCTGCGCTACCTAGTCCATATGAAGTCGGACATTGCGTTCGCCGTGGGCTACGTCAGCCGCTTCATGGAGGATCCTCGAGAGGATCACTAGGCTGGAGTGAAGCGGCTGCTACGCTACGTCAAGGGGACGGCAGATCATGGGATCGTCTTCCCTAAGATCGGCTGAAGTAGACTGCAGCTCACTGTGTTCAACGATGCAGACATGGTGGGGGACATCGACAGACGACGGAGCACCTCTAGCGTGCTCGTCTTCCTTGGGTCAGCTCCAATCTCATGGTCGTCATTGAAAGCGAGAAGGTGGTGGCGCCGCCCACGCGTCGCGAAGCGAGTGCGCGGCGCGCCACAATGCGCGTGTTGTCGTGTGTGTCTGCGCCGGTGATGGGCGAAGAAGACGACGTGTGAAAGCTCACCTACCAGCACTGATGGTGGACAACCAGCCTGCCATCGCCCTCACAAAGAATCCAGTTCTCCACGACCGGAGCAAGCACATCGACGTCGAGTTTCACTTTCTCAGGGACTGTGTCGATGGAGGGTAAATCGTCATCGAGTTCGTCGAAACTGGTCGGCAACTCGCGGATGTTCTCACCAAGCCGCTCGGCCGTCTTCGGTTCATGGAGCTGAAGAAGATGATCGGCATGGAGAGGCTTCTAGGGTTAGCAGCAGGATTAGGAAAAGAATTGTTAAGTAATCTGTTGCTCTCCTGTGTGAACGCTCGGTAGGGGGCAGGCGTCAAAGTCAGCCCTGCTGTCACATCTAGTCACTATAGCAGCATGACAGCCTGAAATATTTGTGTACTAGGATTAGATGGGTAGAGTTGTATATATAGTTTCCCACTGCAACTCAGTAAAGAGAGCGACTTCAGTTTTGTCATCTTCTCTGCAGAGCTCCGATTAACGTTGGTGCTTGTGCTGTGTGTGTGCATTCTGTTCTTCCTCCCTTCTTGTACCTTTAACCATATCGTGTGGTCGACATCACCGGTGAGTAATTGGCTCACCCGTTGGGAAGATCCAGGGCCAACAGTTTCTTCGTCCAAGTATACTATACCCCAGCTCGATCCGGAACAAGAACAAAGAACAAACACATCAGTAGTAGCTAGTAAGTACGTCACAGCTTACAGGCGACATGACCTATCTCTGCCTCCATCCTGGTCGACCATGTGGCCCTTTGCCTAAAGCAGCGCTAGCTGGACGATCACACACCAAACCAGAGCAAAGCCAGCCAACGCCTCCGACCCGAGGCCGGCTACGCTGGGGTATGACATGAACGGAGTCATGCCCGGGGTTGCCGTGGTGCCACCACCGCCAGAGCACGTCGGGGTCGTCGGCGTCGTGTACGGCGTGGTGGTGGTCGGGGTCGTTGGCGTCGTGTAAGGCGTGGTTGGGGTCGTTGGCGTCGTGTAAGGCGTGGTTGGGGTCGTCGGGGACGTCCGCGGGGTCGTCGGTGTCGGCGTGGTGGCAGGGGAGTTGGAGCCGCCGACGGTCACGGCGAGCTTCATCCCGGCGCCGCAGTGCCCGGTGATGCTGCACACGAAGTAGTGGGTGCCGGGCGTCTTGAGGGCCACGGTGGTCGCGCCGCTGCTGTCGGAGCCCAGCGGGTTGGCGGCCGTGCACGCCATGTACTCGGCCGCGCTCACCTCCACCACCGTGTGCAGCCCTTTCGCGTAGTTGAACACTGCAAAACCCATCAAACAAACTCGTGAGCCAATCTATCTGTTGCGATCAGATCGCGTGACGATCGACATGCATGCATATGTACATCAGTACATGCATGAGGTAAGACATCACGCATACGTACCGAGATTGTCCCCGACTTTGAAGTTTTTGGAGGCGGCCCAAGATGTGTAATCGACGCCGGTCGTCCAGCCGGACCCGTCGCCGACGGTGTAGCTGGTGGCGGCTGCCGTGGAGGAACAGGCCACGAGCAGCAGCACTGACAGAGGCAACCGAGAAACCCAGGAAGAAGCCATTGATCGAGCAGTAGTGCTGATCAAGTGTTTACGAAAGCAGCTTTGAGAAAGTATGGATGGTGTCGATCGCTTCCACTATGACAACTGACGCAACGACGCGGGGAAATACGGTCCTATATAACGGCAACGCGGAGTTGGTGGCCAATAGGCTTTCACCGGCCTTGTGGGAAAGAATATATGGAGCTAGCCGCTTTACCTATGAGGAAATGAAACGCTTTCGAGATGAATAGAGCGGCGATTGTTCAGGCTCGGATCGGAGGCTTTCATGCCACCAACCAATGATAAGGTTTTCATAATGAAGTTTCGACAACAAGTTTTCCATCATAACAACAGGACTTTTGTATAGCATGGATGGATCTTGTCGTCTGTTCATCAGCGTTCAGTGAGACCATAGATTTTGTCGCTATATGATCTCATTCTCACATCCATTTCACTCAGCTTAACTGAATCCTTTGAGTAAATCTTACTCCACTAAGCTATGTAGTATCTTTTCGTCTACACAGATTCTCTCCCAACACTAGTCCCGAACATTCGATCTTAAACGGGTGGCTCACATGAAACTCCACCTATTTTATTTACAGATTCGAGGACTAAGGGAGATATGCATCAAAAACATGCACCTTTATCGCTTTGCGCCTATATATTTGGCATTTTAGGTGCCATGTCTTTTCATATGATAGTATAGGCCAAAGTGAAGTGAATCTGATTGTGTCCGGTGCCGTCGGCGTGGCATCTGATTTTCTTCTTCACATGGAGATCAGTTGGGTTAAGCTACCTAAACTTTTGACAATGACTTCACACTTGCATGTCGATCGCTCAAGGTGCATATTTTCCATTTTTCATGCCGCGGACATGAGAAAACGCTTTAATTCGAACTTACACCAATGGGCGATTAACACACAGATACACAAAGAAACAGTTTCTATGTTTTCCATCATTGATGACCAAGACCCTGACCTAAACATTGCTCGATTAATTGTTAGATGAGGTACAGTGCGAATTAGACCCCGATTAGAAGGCAAAATGGCAGTATTTGCTGCAGTCGCACTGATGGGTTGATCCAGATTTTTTTAACGTCGATCAAACAGCGCACTGATGCAATCTCGAAAACTGGTCGTCTGGTTACCGGACATGAACTGGTTAGTGGTTAGGCTGGACTCAGGCTCACCAAAGAAGACAAACCATGAACTGTACCTCGTACTTTGAATGCACTCGATTGTACTACGAGCTTAAAAGCACTCGATTGCAGGTTCAGGGTTAAAGTTCCTGCAGTTCATCACACAGCTCCTCCTAGATTTCTTTTTCAGTCTAGAGTTTCCATTCATCTCACTTTGTTTTCTTTTTGGTCGGTTTCTTCCTTTCAGACTGGAGACAGCACCGCATGAGCACCTGAATTTAAGGCCTATGCGCAGGGCTCTGCATCCTTTGTTGGATCGGTCAAACCGCCAAAGATGCTCTGAGTACCTTCTTGATTTCCGGCCGGTTGCTTTTGAGAGGGATGTCAAATTAAGTATTCGAAGGAATGACTCCATTCCACTTTATAGTCCGCAATTGCTAAGTACTCCGTACTCCTCTGTTCCAAATGTAAGTCATTTTAGTTTTTCTATTAATCTAGATATATACATTATGTCTAGATACATAATAGAAACTATGAATCTAAAAATGCCAAAATGACTTACAATTTGAAACAAAAAGAGTACTACTTATCATGTGTTTGGTTTAGCTATATCAACAGTAAAAAAAAGCTACTATAAGATGTGAAAAAAAACTATTGTGAAGTATATGCTAAGAAAATATTGTAAACTGTTTGGTTGACAACCATGAAACCTACCTTCTTTCTGTTAAAACAGTTGTGAAATGTTTATCTAATTTCACCTTTTTAAAAAAGATCCAGTTACCTAGCTTTTTATAAATAATAAAGAGGTAGCAATACAACTAGCTTGCATACGCGAGCAGCGCTACTTTCATCAACAGCCTAAGCTGCGAAGGTTTTAAGAGCTAGAAAACCTATTACTCGATATTAGTTCTTACAACTGTTAGGAGTTGGGAGGGCTTTTCACCCTGCCCTAGACTAGGTATTACATGTGTCCTTAATCTCCTCAAAAAACTCTTGCGCCGGTTTCCTAGTATCCCTGAAAACGATCGCGTTTCTATGCTTCCAGATACTCCAAGTGGTCAAGATCGTCAGTGAGTGCTCCATCTTGTTATCTTTGCTGATTAGCTAGAGTCTTCCAGGAGTGGGAACAAACTTACATGAGTCTTCCAGAAGGCGGCCTTACACCCGTTGTTGACAGTTATTCTTGTCGCAGCGTTGAATGACGCCAAATCTATTGAGTCCACTGGTAGTCTGGTAGTGCATCCCGTTCCAAGGTCTCAGGGTTGGTCCAAGCAAATCATAACCATCTCAGTCTCAGTGCTCTGCTAAAATTTTCCAAATCTACAATTCCCAACCCCCAAAAAAGAATCGGCTTGGCCACTGAAACCCATTTAGAAAATTCAAAAGCAGAGTCTAAGGTGCTGCAAAAATTATACTATGCATAAATAGGTGCTTCGAAAAAAAAGTAGCTTCAGAATCTATCCGTTTGATTGACGTTCTGTCTTTTGGCAATAGAAACACTTTCTCGAAGCTAAACTAATAAACACAATCTTAATTATTGACCATTATACATCCGTGCAAGTCTAAGACAGCAAGGCTATATGATCGATGTATACCCTTGTTTTGGCTTCCCTGCTTTCAAGCGTAAAGCATACCTCGCGAGTACTCCACTTTGCTCCATGAAGAGCGGTGCTCGATTTTCTAGTCACTGAGATCCCTTTCTGGTTTTATGGTTAAAGGAAGGCACCGAAGTTCAACTTTGGGGGCTCTGCCAAGCAACTTAAATACCTAGTCCAGGTAAGTCGCAAGCCTGTTGGCCTAGTGGTGAGCTGCTTTGGTCAGACTAACCGAAAAAACTCTGCTACTGCCGTAGCTCAAGGAAACGCTTCCATATAATTGATAGGAAAACGTCCACATTATCTCTCTCAACTTTTGCGAAAGTCTGTTTTTCCTTCCTGAATTCAAAAAACCGTGGTTTATCCGATTTTAGAGTTCAAGAAGGAAAAATAGACTTTCGTAAAAATTGAGAAGGTAATGTGCACTTTTTCCTATAAGTTATCATTATGAATCTAACTAATTTATATATGATCCAATGAGTATGAAATTTTTAGTACAATTCAAGCATATAATAATTAGTCCACCATAAAAATTTCACCACAATTGGACCATAGAAACTATAGGTATGAATTAATTATTGAAAAGCATAGATCTAAAGCTACAACAAAAAAATTTGTACTAAAACATACCATATTATATGTACACTGTGCAGATCTACTCATGTGGATTCTAATAAAATTGGATTTTCTGTTTTATGATTTTTCTGTGATTTACTATGATTTTTTAAAAATTCGGTCGAAATAAATAAAAAAGAAAAAGACAAAACTGCTTTTGAAAACCGCTTATAACCTCAGGGAGGTAAAACGAACGGTTTTAAAAGTTCAGCGAGGTGGTTTATCCAGTTTTAGAGTTTAGGAAGAAAAAACATACTTCCACATAAGTTGAGGAGTTAATGTGGACTTTTTATACGTATGCCCTCAGACGGGCTGATTCTCGTGCAAGGAACTCCTGGCCGGTGGGCTCCAGCGCGGGGCAGCCCAGCAAGCCGCTCATGCTCTCTAACACAGTAGCATCCCGCATGCGCCCCCCACGAGGCTGTTGGGCGGTTGGCCCGTCTGCCACAGCACGAGCGTAGCGTGGTCCGTGGGCTGTGCCTGCGGTATCCTGCCTCGTCCACTTTTGACTAGGCCAGGCCAGTCTCCCTGTCGTGGATTCCTGGCTGGGGCCGTGTAGGCCGGCCTGCTGGTCGTCCACAACACACCAACGGCTTTGTTCAGTTCCTGTCTTCAGAGACCTGAACTCTGAATGATGAATGTGAGTGGTAATGTGGTATGAATGCACCAGAGTACTAGGCACGAATTAATCGTGAGAATTAGAAAGTCCAGCGGTGCGAAGTGAAACAATATCTTTGACTAACCTAAATTTTCTTCACTTCTTTTTTTCTCTAACGATTTTATTGGACGAACACAGACAGAATACTGGATGCCCACACACACACTGACACTGTCCAAGTTTCCAGGACCAGGAGCCTTCAGAAAAATGAACGGCGGTCACGGCGGCTTCCTGCAATTCCACTGGCGTGACATGTTCATCATCAGTGCTTCAGATCCGCGGGCCGCGGCATCCAACTATTCGTCTATTCCCATCCGGCCGCTTCAATGACCAACAGTTGCTCGTCTCTTTACGAGCTGAATTTGCTCTCACTTTCTCGGAGAATACTGTTGCACGAGCCAGACGATCCATCAACTCAGAATGTGACCATATATTGCCTCTCTCCCTCACACACACTGACACACACATACAGCTGGCTGAAAAAACGATTGATACTGATGTTGATATTGATTTGTTGTGAGAGAAAAACACTTGTTCTTTGTTGCGAGCAGGCATGGCCTAAACCTGAACGGTCCATGGCACCTACTACCTCCGTCCCTTAATGTTTGTCGCCACGATTTACGTGCCGATAACTTTGACTCAATTTATAGAAAATGCTTGCAACATTTTTATCTCCAAATAATTTTATTAAAAAAATAGATTCAAATATCTATCCAATAATACTAATTATGTATCATAAATATTAATATTTTTTAATATATATTTAGTCAAAGTTGTTTATCGGGGAGCGAAAACGACAGATATTTAGGGACGGAAGGAGTACTCCTCCTCTAAGGGTGTGATTGGTTGCTCCGGGGGAGGGGATCCGGGACGGAGGGCCGGTCCTGGACGGAGTGAGACAGGCTTGAAACCATATACCTTGGCGTGTTTGGTTGTAACTTTGAGAGTGATACTAGATGACAGTGAGTTTGTTTGGTTGCCTGTTTACACTAATTTTAGGAATGAGCTGGTCCTCCTCCTTGTATGTGGTTTGCAGCATGGCACGAGGTGTGAGCACCCATGTATCACTTTGGTGAGGTTACTACCATTTTCATCGAACAAGCATAACAACACAAACATGACCTCAGATCAATTTGTATCATCATCAACTAAGACATTAGAGCATGAGAGATATTACAAAATAATACAATAGTCGAACCAGCTATTAAACATCAACAAATCGGTCCCAGTACCTCATAAGGTCGAAGTAAATTGATGAGTACATGGTTATAGGTTAATCATCACAAGCAGTTCTTCCCACGTTTAACAATGTAAAAGATGAGCACCAGCAACATGAAAGACTGAACCATGTAAAGAAGAAATAGCCAAGATGGTTTGGCAACGACAGCGGCAGCTGGCTTCTCAAGAACTTTTTCATCTTCATAAGTGGTTAACAGATTGGCCTCATATAACAGTTTTTCCTCGGTTGACCTTGAGCTTGGAGCATAAGAAACACAAAAGGCAACATAGCAATGGTAAGAAACAAACATGAAAACCAATAAGAACTAGACTAGAGTTCCAGTACCTCACAAGCTCAAGGTCATCAGGTTTTTGTAATCCAGTACACATGGCAGTTTAGTTATCATCATAGGCTTAACAAGAATATCAAAGACAATTACAGTGTCAGAAAAGACATGAAGCCTTGGGACACATCCACCCCCTGCAATCAGGCACTCTAGCCGAGGAGTAAGCAAAAATTCAGATAGGGATCATGCGTTTGCGGCGTACCACATATTTAGAAATAAAAAAAGTTAGTCGTACCCTAGATCTGAGCGTGGAACCAGAGGGAAACAACAAGAAACAAGTAGATCAGGAATAGCAGGTCATAGATCTGAGTATGTAAGAACAAGAACCCTAGAATCATGGCACAGCTCAAACAAAATCCGCACATAAATCAACAAAAGCATCGCACAGAGAGGAAGAGGAGAGAGGCGCAGGTGAGGTCTACTGTCGCGGCACCGGAGGACCACCATGAATCCGCCGATCAAGGTCGACTTCGGCGGTCAACCGAGATCGAGGGGGAGCAAGAGGAAAGGCGCACCAGAGCAATGGAGGAAGGAGACGTGCGAAACGGGGGGGGGGGCAACCCAAGCCGACACCCGTGCTCGTCGGGACGGGGGCATCTCCCGCGCTGGCCTGAAGCATTCGCGCCAAGCATCGAGTCGTTCTGCATCGAGACGGAAGTGAAAATCGAGAAGTCGGAGACGTGCGGGATGGAGGGGGTAGAGGTACAAGACCGAGCAGGCGAAAGATGCGAGGAGGGAAACCAAACACGAAGCTGGAACGAGTCCACCTTGGTAAACCGTGCGAGGACAGCCCGCTTTGGGCTACCAATCAGCCCCTAAGGCCCTGTTCGCTTGTCTTATAATCCGTACTTTTCAGCTTGTTTTTTTAGCCGAAACAATATTTTTCTCTCACAATAAATCAGTCAGAACAATATTTTGATTTGTTTTTTCAGCGAAGCGAACGGGGCCTACAAGACTAAAACTGTTGCCGGTGTACCACGCACAAGTGCCAACTGCTGCCTTCGGTCTCGACTCGACCTTTTTTCCAGCCAGTCCCTCCCCCATTGCATTGTCGTTTCTTAATTTCTGCAATAATTTTTCATAAGATGGGGCCACGCAGCAGTGCCCAGTGCAGCACACTAGCACAGGAATCGACTGAAGGGGCAGCAGGGTAGCTTTATCACCGGGGAAGGTAGGGGATCCCCCTGACAAGTCTTTGATGCCGCACGCAGCGGAACAGCAGCAGCAGGTGATCTGTTTGCCCTGCCTGTCGCTCGATGCATATGCACCATCCAGATAGTACAGACAGGCGATGGCACGCTAGGCTGATAGACTGCTGAGCAAAATAATACTGCATGTACTGTAGCTGGATGATCCAAAGAGGCAAGAAGGGTATCGGATGGTAGGTAAGACGTATTGTCTGAATTGTGCTTATCTGTGTCTGCATACGGCTAACGCATGTCTGGCGTGCCATTCTGAACTAAATGTGTTTCCCGGCCTCAGTTTTCTTATTGCTATGCAGGCTTCTTGATTTTGGAAAAAAGAAACTACCATGCCAGTATGCCACCACTAGGATTTAGTCGATTCCCAAATTGGCGTGTAATCACCAAGATGACCTGAATCCGATGTCTGAAAACATTAGTTGGAATTTCTACTTCGTCTACATGGAGATATCTCCATGTATGCCATAACAATGCTCCCATTTTTTTTATTTTCGTTTAGTTATCAGGAGCTGAGGCTACGTTTTCTGATACTTAACTTCTTAAGCTCAATTATTGAGGCACGTATCTAACAGCGAAACTTGTCCGCGGAGACACGTATGCCACTCCGCCGTCCCCATCCAACTTTTCTATACGGTCTCTGCAGCCCCTCCGTCGATCTGATGCGGGGAATCCTTCTGATGGTAGCGCCATTGGCATGTTCCTCGATTGGAAGCTCAATGGACCACTGAAGATTAACGTTCCTTTCAGACATCCCAAATGCTCTAATCTGGCTGTCTAATCTAATCTGTGATGTTACGTATTATTACTAGTATTAGTAGTTCAGTACTTCAGTTAATCCCACAATTTGTGTGTACATCCGCATGTGCTTCCTCCTTGTAGCCTGCCTCTAGACAAGGGAATGTATAATGCCGTAGCCAGTTCAGGACAAGATCCAGAGGTACAGACTATCAGCCTCTAGACAAGGGAATGTATATTGTCTTGCTCTGCGACTTTCTTCAGGCTGCTGATCCATATAGTTATCACCAGGGCCTAGAAATCGTGCGAGCGAATGATTCCTTGCCCCACTGGGAATATGTAGCAGGACTTTATAAGGCAAGTTGGAGTATTTCTCCACAATTAGGCAGCCTTAGTTAGGGGGGGTCGCTTTACGAAATTTTCAAATTTTCCTCCGAAGGCGACGCATCTTGTTGTCTGACTTTAGAAGCAGCAGAATGTGCCTTGATTGAGTGGCCTGGAAAAGCCTAATTTCAAAATCTGTGGGGGCCTGTTAGATGACCTTTTGCGGGTTGTTTGCGTTGGTAGTCGAGTTCTCGGTGGTCATGCTACAGCTGCATGATGTCTATGCTTGTCATTAGTCATCAGTCATCACTCTGAAGTCTTAACAGAGAGCAATAGAATATGATCAGGTTCGTAACATTTCAACAAATAGCCATGCAGTTTTATTTGTCACTCTAAACCCCAAAAGGAAATCCACTGAAACAAAAATTGAAGGGCGACATGTATATAGTTCCACAGTTGCACGGAATCTGCATATGTGGCCCGGTTTTGTTTGTCCAGCAAGTGTCAGGCTACAAATCGAAGGAACACGGGGGAGGGTAGGACGTGAAGCAAAGCTACGACATGTAGCATCGACAGCAAACACACAAAGGCTGGCATATGCATGCACGAAAGACTTTAGTGCCAGGTGCACCAGTTCTTAGGCATGCACGTCCTAGTAACATTCTTTTCAGTAGTCACAGCAGTAACCACAGTACCGTTGGTCCATTTGCTCGTTTGTTTTTACCTCCAATCTTTCCACGGATTCATTGCCCCTACAAGGGGGAGAAAAATAGCCTAGAATGTCATTACACATTGCATGGACCACGCTTTCGTGATGGTTTTTATTAGCGATTTCGTAAACATATAAACTTGTCCGTACATACAGTCGAATTTCAACCCTTTTGTTTTAGGTCGTTTTGGTCGCCTCTCATGTCCATATACAAACATGGCTGTTCATAATTCATGGCACAACGCGATGATTCCGAACTGATGCTCGTAACGCCCAATCAGCAAAAGACCCGGCCTATGCCCTAATGATTCACGTCCAACAAAAGTCACCTTGCGGCTGGGAAAGGATTCTGATCCGATCCTACAATGCAAGTTTTGCCCCGATCAGTGCCAGCAGAATGATGTGAGCGAAGGCTCTACACATGCAGGTTCATTATTCACCCAACCCACTTGCACTCGAGAGCAATGAACGAGACGTGTCAGTGTGTCATGCTGTCAACGACGTTCTTCATGTGTAAACTCGATGCCTGGAGCTATCAGAACACACGCAAGATCGTTGCCACTTGCGACGACGGTAACATGAGATGATTGCATTGCAGCCGGCTAATTCTATTTCTATCACCTTGAAATACGATAGGAGCTGGATAATCCATGCTAATTCTTATCTGGTTAATGCGTGCTGACTGGTCAGAGAAAGCAGTTTTCTGAAGCAAAACTCGTCAGGAAAGCGCTGGTTCACCAGTTCATCGACGACCTCGAACAGTCGAACAGGTCACCCGTGTGCACACGCAGGCATCTCGATCGATCGGTGCTAATAATTTTCGCTGATGTGAGATGTGAATCTGAATTCTGGATACACACAAATACGTACAGTACTGCGCTGCAAAAGACTACATACGTAAGCTGGTCCAATCGATACATGTTTACTTGCACGCAAACATATGGAGTGGTAGTACTGCCTGACAGTGGCGCGAATTGCCACTTGCCAGTGTTATCCATGTACTAGGATCAAATTGATGTTACAATCATACATGACACTTGCTAAGATATACGTAGTGCTACAGCTAAGCAGCTAATAAGTAACTGGCGGCGCACTCGTCGGAGATCTTGCCGAGTATCTCGTTCACCGCGGCGGCGATGTCATCTACCGACGACAGCCGGCACTCATCCTCCATCTGCAGCAGCAAGGACGAGGAGAATGTGTTAGTGACTTAGTGTTATTGCTGAGCTCAGCTGGAGTCGATCGAATAGCCACG
This sequence comes from Miscanthus lutarioriparius, assembly GCA_904845875.1. NCBI lineage: Eukaryota > Viridiplantae > Streptophyta > Magnoliopsida > Poales > Poaceae > Miscanthus > Miscanthus lutarioriparius. The sequence continues at coordinate 10,378,230 of CAJGYO010000007.1, read as the reverse complement.
CGCCTGCCAGTGCCGGTAGTTTGTTACCTTGAGGCTGAGGGAGTAGAAGGCCAGGTGATCGGCGGTGGTGGTCACGTTGAGGTGGAGCACGGTGAGGCCAAGGCACTGCAGCGCCACCACCATCCTCAGCAGCTGCCGCGGCCGCCGCGGCGCGAGCACCTTCACGTTGGCGTGGCTCTCTGCCAGGGCCACCTCGATGTCGGCCACGCCCCGCCGCGCTCCCGTTCCCGCGCAGCCGCCGCCACTCTGATCACCGCCGGAGCCAGCACTGTCACTAGAGCCAACCACACCCGTCGCGGCGGTGGAGTACTGAGGGAACGTGAAGAAGCCAGCGAACGGCGCCGGAGGTGGCGGTGGCTCGGTGCACCCGCCCTGGCGCCGCTTCTGCGCCTCCAGCGACTGCAGCAGCTGCTCCAGCTCCTTGACGAAGTTGATGGCACCAGCCACGATCGACGCCTGGTCACCCTGCACCGCCGTACACCATGTTAACGTTAACGCTCGGTACGTTGCAAACGGAACATGCCATTCGGTCGCGACCAAGAGCTCGGCGCTCAAGAAGGTGCGGCTTTTGATGCCTGCACCTGCAGGCAGTACACGATCGCTAGAGATTCCGTGACATATGCAACCAAAGCGCATGGCGCGGCGAGGCAGAAGCCAGCAGCGGATGGCCAGGCCAGGGGGCCAGCAAGATTTGACATCCGTTACAGTAAAAGTTGTGGGGACAGCGGCAATCAACAATGCAGCCGTTCGTGCACATGCATGGCATGGTGACATGACCTGCAAAGCTCTTGCAGCTAGGACAATACTGCCTGCCGGGGAGCGGCGGGTACATTACGCTCATTGCACAGCTGGAGAGAGAGCCATGGAGGAGATTGTTGTACGTACGTACCCGCTGCGCGTAGGAGGGCGGCATGGCGGAGCGGAGCACGGAGAGGTACTCGTTCATCTGCCGCCGCCGGTTGCGCTCCACGGCAATGTGGTTGCGCCGCTGGCTCTCCATCTCCTCCGTGTTCTTCACCGCCTTCGGGTGTCGCCGTCGTCTCCGCGCCGCCGCCGACGCCGCGGCAGCCTTGCCGCGCGAGGACGACGACGCTGCGATGGCGGAGGGCACCGGCGGCGGCGGGGACACGGAGAGCTGGTGCTGCACATCCCAGCACTCCTCCACTGCGCCAGGTGCAGTGGAGCACGGGAAGAGCACCGCGTCCCACTCCCACGTGGTGGCCGCACCGGAACCGGAACCGGAACCGGGCGGCGGCAGCGCATCGGCGGCCTCTCCTTGCAGAACCACGCCGCCCTTGTCCTCGAGCTCCTCAGTATGGAAGCCGCATCCCAGTGACGCCGGGCGCGCCTTGACCGTGCACGCAAGGAGCTCCTTCGGGAACACCACAGCTTCGAGCGCCATGGCCTGCCCTTCCCTCCCTCCTTCCTAGCTACTACCTGTCACGATTTGGCGTCTGCTGCACGGATTGAGTTAGAGCTGCATGCTAGGCAGGCAACAACTAACCGTGACTAACTCTCGGCTGGATTGCCCTCGCCATGATGACCATGGACATGGAGGAGGAAGAGTGACAAGGTGGTCCCTTTAAAGCGGGTGTGGAATAACATGGACGGGCAATGGAGACAACGACCCGGTCTGCCACCGTGCCACGGGGCATGGGCCCTGGAACGCGAGGGCCGACGGAGTGCGCGGGAGGGCGGGTCAGGGGAGGCAAACGACATACTCCTATATCCGCGCATGTCCGCCCTGTCGCTCTGGAGCTACTCTCGTTAAGTATGGTTGGTGGAGTACCTGAGAGCAAGATTAACAACAAGTAATCTGTTCCTGATGTCTACTCCTTACTTAACTATACGTATCTTTTTTCTTTTTTTGGTACTAAATATACGTATCTGCTGTACGGACCGGCAGTTTTCAAATGCTACCTTACTTAACTACGTATTTGCTGTACGGACCGGTAGTTTTCAATTGCTACCTCGATTATTTTTGCGCTAGGCTTGACCAGCGCAGAGTAGCAGGATGACTCTGACCATTGAGTAGATGTATTTTATTTTATTTTTAAGAAAAAGTTCGGTTTGCCATGACGAACCCCCAACCCCCAACAAATAGGCGTGCGTTGCAGCCCTGCAGTCGGCAGAAACCGAATAAGAGCAGCTCGCACTCGCACTCGCACTCGCAGCTATAGCCGGCATGCCCTCGGCCCACGGATGCTGAACGAGAACGACGCATGCTTTGCACAGTCACTGAGTCACTGGCGTCGCAGTCGGGAACCAGGAGCACGAGGTGTGCTGCCCCTGCAAGAGTTCCCCGATTGAGAAAGCCAAGTACGCGCACCTGCCATCGACGACGAGTAACCCAAAGCTCGCAAGAAACTGACCTCACCGGGCTGCAGGTCTCGTGGCAATCCCGGTCCTAAAGGCTTTTTGCCCCGGATTTCAGGGGACGATCGGTGAGATACCATGCCGGCTTAGCTCCCAATTAACGCTACCGAGCTCCGGTTGGACGGACGCGGACCCTCATCAACTTGGTCGAGTGCAGACACACACACTAGCTAGTCCTGTTGACTTCACTGCCCATTGCCATCGCTGCTGTGCTGGAGCCCGAAAGGGAAGGCACCGATCGCCATTAGTCTCCCGTCCCACGCGGTGGTCCGTCCGTTCACCTCAAACGCCCAGCCTGCCTGCATGCCCGGCCATGTTCAGGAACACTGCTCGAAGGAGCGCCGTCACATCGCGGGCGCGAGAAGCCCAGACAGTGACACCACCACCGTTGCGAGAACCGAGAAATCGCTGCGCTGGGCTCGTCGTCCTCGTGCAAAAGGGAGCTAGCCGCGCAGAGAGATGGGCTGGCCCCTGCCCGCCACTCCTGGGTGCAAAGGGAGCCGACGACACCGGCTGGGGTTACGGGGAAACGATGGGCGGTGGTGCACACGTCGGTACGAGCGGGCGTAGGCAGCGCGCCGGCTACAGCGGGGCCGGGCGTCGTCCGTGGCGGAATCTGGAAAACCGCGGGTTGTCCCGCCACGGTCGCTCACAGTCGCAGCTGTTGGATGGCACTGTTGGTTGATGCGTGATGCACCTGATGGCGCATATCGGTGCGGCCGGGGGTAGCGAGCTGGCGAGAGCAGCTCCGGCCCGCCCCGGCCAGGCGGTCAGCGTCGAAAGCCTCGGCGCAATTGCGATCGGACAGTTCGCCGCGCGCTCACTGTGCGTGTGCAGCGGAGTGAAGATGCTGCTATGCTACAGCAAACAGGTGTTTTGGTTGTGAATCGTGGTGTCAGGTGGTAGGGTAGCAGCCTAGCAGGAGTTGCCTGCGGCGTACTGATACGTGAACGATAATCCCTCAGTCCGATGTAATTATGGGAATGTAAAGTTTATCGAGTTCATAGTAAATAATATTAGCATTTATGTCTTCAAACAAAATTTATTATAAAAATATATTCTATAACTAATCTAATAATACTTATTTTATATCAGAAATGATAGTAGTTTTTTTTATATAAATTTAGTTAAAGTTTGAACTGTTCGACTTCTCGAAAAACGAGAATTACATTCTTTCCTGGACGGAAGGAGCACGTATCAAGAATTCAGGATAGCACTATACCGTATGTACTGTACATAGTATCCAGAGTCAATCTAATGATATTTATTTTATATCATGAATAATAGTAGTTTTTTGGGAGAATTGTCTGTTGAACATCCAAAGTGATGGTCCTTTGCTGACGGACATCCACTTTGGAGCATTTTGACAGAAAACACTCTAGTTCGGTGAAATTAGACCATAGGACACCGCGGACCGGTTGAGGAGAAAAATAACGGTGAAATAATATTCTTGCCCTTGACGCTTTCTTCTTCCTCTCTCCCTTTCTCTTTTTTCTGTTTCCTTGTCCCTGCTGCATGAATGCCACCGTGATCTGCTGCTACTTGTTGGGAACCGGCCGACTAACACAAGCCACACATCGCCGCCCGGCGGGGCCGTCGCCGTCCGTTCCGCACGCGGGGAGGAAGAGCGGACGCGGGGGGCCATCTGGCCACGCCGACGCCGAGGGCCACGCGGCTGGCCGACCGGTGCGCCCGCGAGGCGAGCCGCGCCGCCGCCCGTGGCCGCCTTGTGTGCAGGACAGGCCGGGCCGTCGGCGTCACGCACGGCCGCGCCGTCCACCGCGGGGGGCATCCACGCAGGGCGAGTCGCGCCGCCTTATGGCCCGGATGCACCGGTGCTGTTGCCGTTGGGAGGGTGGGGCGCTGCGACCGATGTATTGGAAGGGGCCGCCACCACTACGGTCGGGGGTGTCGTGCACACAAGGTGCGCCGCCGCCGGGAGGCACCGTCTGCACCAGGCTGGCTGCGCCACCAGCGGGAGGCGCATCTGCGCGGGGATAGCCTAGCCGCCGTCGCAGCTGGAAGTTGGGGCCATCGCTTGAGGCCGGATGCGTCGGACATGGTATGAGGAGGTTAGCCTGCCGTGAGCACCATCGGATCTGAGTTTGAGCTCCTCGAACCTGCAAGCAACCAAATCTGATGATGAGGGGCACACACACACACGTGGTGAGAGGGTTGTTGCAGGGGAGGAGCGCATCACCTCGCCGTCGGACCTTGTTGTTCCGTGTCGGACCCACACGAGCTCGCCAAAGCTGTTGTTGTTGCCTCCGCGACCTCGCTAGCGCTGGAGCGGCGCTACTGCTCGCGCCGACGCCGGGGGCCACGCATCTGGCGTCGTGGTCAGAAGGGGCCGTCACGGGCTGTCGTAGGGAGGGGACGTCTGGGGCTGGACAGCGCGCTAGCGTACGGGACAGGAAACAGAAAAAAAAAAAGAAAGAGAGAGAGAGGAAGAAGAAAGCTGTAGGGGCTTATTTGACCGCTGTTCTCTCTTCTCAATCGGCTGCAACCGGTTCTCGGTGTTCTATGGTTTAATTTTATCAAACCAGAGTGTCTTCTGACAAAATGCTCTAAAGTAGGTGTCCGTCAGCAAAGGACCATCACCTTGAATGTCAACAGACAATTCTCCCTAGTTTTTTATATAAATTTAATCAAAGTTCAAACTGTTCGACTCCTCGAAAAGCGAGAATTGCATTCTTTCATGGACGGAGGTGTACGTATCAAGAATTCAGGATAGCACTATACTGTATGTACTGTACACAGTATACAGAGTGACTATTATATATACTATACCTTATAAGAGCACTGTAACTATACGTCTTTTGGTCTATTGCACACGCATGAACCCTACAGTGAAGAGAGTGGTGGTCTGACTATTCACGTCCTCTTTTTTCCCTCTCTCTCCTGTAATGTAACGCTTCTTGGTTTCCAATCGCGGACTCCAGTGAATTCCAATAAGAACCACGAGAGATTTTAACGTGGTCGCTGAGAGAATTGAATTTTACTAAAATAATTTTATTAGCTCATGAAGTAGTATTATAAATAAAGTAGACGAGATTATAAATTAAAGAAAAAACAGTAAGTTGTTCCACGTGTATATGCTTTAAGATCCAAAATTTTAAAGCAAAAAAAGAAAACATGTTGACTATAGAAAAAATAAGAGAGACATGGAATTAGAGTCTTATGAAAAATATTATTTCTGATTTACTATCCTATATAAAAATACAGGTATGAATAAAAAAGGAAATGTTTGAGTAGTGTACACAAATATTAGCAAAAAGAACTATTAAAACATTTTTATGGCAGGACTTTATTGGACGTGTTTGAAAACATGAGGAAAATAATAGAAATTCTTTTGGTTTCAATTTTGTGATATCAAAAGAAAAAGGCTAAAAAAAGAATATGTAGAACTAGAACTTTTTAAAGCTTATCAGCTGGTTTGGCGTACGAGTTAATGCCAGCTATCAAAGAAGTCCTAAAGGCTTTGAGCTGGATGGAAATTGCTATTCTTTACTCGAGGTATAATGACAGATCGAGAAGCTCGGATAAATAGAATTGGGAGAGAAGTTTTATGTTATATGCGATAATGGTCCCATATGTAGTATCTGAATTCTATCTCCGAACTTCCCGTCTTGAAAATAAAAATTGGAAAATAAGAGAAAAAATATGATAAAAAACCGAAGGCCTTCGGTCCTTCATCTCTTAAACTTTGATTTCGCTTTTTGGCCTCACCGACGCCCTTTGAAGGTTCTCCTTTGTTCGCAGTCTGTCCTGAACAACAAAGACAATTTGCGATTTGAAAAGACATTAGTTAAAACTTGTTAATCAGCTTCGGGGCTGCATTATTTGAGGTTGAATCCCCAACACCCGGAGAATGACACCATCATCCTAGGCTATATTTTAGGAAAGATCTGGTCTAGCTCTATACAAATACTGATGGGGGACATCATCAAAATTAAGGTAAGTCACTATGATTCTAGCAAGGGCCATATAATTTATAGCCTTCCCTACAAGGATTCAAAACATGCTTAAGACTCGAAGGATAATAAAGATTTGAAAGATACTAAAGATTCAAAGGATTAAGTTTTTTCCTAGGGTAATAACTTCCAACTAGCAGGTAACCCCACGCTTTGCGAGGGGATGGAGGTATGATTTGTTAGCGTGCAAAATCAAATATAGGCTGTGGAAGAATGATATCAAAAATTTGAAATCAACAAAAGAGAAAAAGGAAAGGGACATGATATGGTAAGAACAGTAATGGGAAATGTTTTGGTGGCTGATAGCCCAAAATCAAGAATCAGGTACAATTGTACTAAAGCAGCCGGAAACCTAAATGAAATGGCTTCACAAAATTTTCAGGCGAGATTCACTTTTGTTCAGTTAAATCTGACCTCAAATTGAGAGCCACGGGGATCAGTAAAACAGAAAAGTACCTAGATGCATCCGGGAGAGAATTAGAGCATTGTAAGAGTTACTCAAAATGAAGCAACAACTCATTGGGATATAAGAAACAGAGCATTTAACTTGCGAAACTGATAAATTTGCCACCCAGATTGGTTCCTCTGTTACCTTAAGCACAATTAGTATAAGAAAATATAAGATTAGTTTTGTTGCCGCAGGGAGCTATTTGACCTATGATGAAATTAAACCGTCCAAAATGATTAAATAAAGATGAAAGGAATAGAGATTATTAAAGGTGTAAATGGTCGCATGAAGTGCTCAAGTAGCACGCTCATGTAACAGTGGAGAATAAGTATATGGTTCTAACTTTTAAAATACTAAATAACCATACAGAAGGGCATTTGCATAGGCTTCAAGACACGATATATTTTAGGTGACGTGGGTAGACACCTATGGGAAGTCCCTCGAAGTATGTAGACACTGTTAGATGTGCGTGAATGTTAGGAACGTGAGTACCTGTGGAGTATAAGTGGGTCATTGCTTGGTGTTAGGCTGTTAGCTGCATTTGATAGTATTTATACCTATTGTTATCCTGAAAAGGATCAGATGCAGTATGAATATGTATAACCAATAATCAGGTTATGAAGATACAGAAGAAGTATGGCTAAGAGCCAAAAAAAAAAAAAGCAAGGAACATAAGAACGATGTGATGTCTAGAACTCTTGTTTCTTTGCTAAAATATGGGAACCTACCTTATTGTCTTGGAGAAGCATATCCTGCGATTTTCAGTCCTAATGGACAACCCTGCACGTGTCATATCTGTTGTAAACAAAGAGCAGAGTTCGGTCATATGATGACATGCATAGTTTGGCCAGGTATGGAGGGATGGATTTTACCAATCAGGGAAAAGGCAGTTTATTGATCGTAGGGAAAACATTTTACTGATCAAGTAATCATAGAAAAAGCATGTGTTCCCAGTGGCGGAGCCAGGATTTATAGTCAGGGGGGGCCGGCCGTCAGGAATTATACTTAGGGGGGGCCGGCTCGGTCTTTTTCATTGCGATAATTTTATTATCTAGTTGTGTTTTGTATGATTATATTATCTAGAAGATATTAATAGGTATATATGACAAGAATTTTATATAATCTTCCTCTTAATATAAATAAAAAATATTAAGTTATACTACTAATTTTTTTTGTTGTCAAACATTGGGGGGGGCCATGGCCCCTGCCAGCCCCCCCCTGGCTCCGCCAGTGTGTGTTCCATAGCTGGAGGTAGAGACCTGGAGAATTGGGTAAACCTAAAACAATGGCAATGTCACAGGTGGGAAAAAGAAGCGGATTTTTTATGCATGTGTTGTTCCATTTCTTGCGTTTGTAGGGACCTATCATATTAGCAGGCTGGCCTTTGCCTGTGCATACATGAGGCATATCTGCTACGTTTTTTAAGGTGTAGTCATATAGTAATAAGAAATGTACACATATGCATGGCTGTCCAAATAACCGTATCTTCAGATGGAGCTTCAAGTTTACCTTATGTCAACTTAATTAATGCTTTATTAATAATGGAAACCTGACACCATAGCCAGAAGGCATATCTGCTACGTTTTTTAAGGTGTAGTCATATAGTAATAAGAAATGTACACATATGCATGGCTGTCCAAATAACCGTATCTTCAGATGGAGCTTCAAGTTTACCTTATGTCAACTTAATTAATGCTTTATTAATAATGGAAACCTGACACCGTAGCCAGAAAAGCATGCAATGTAATGAGGATAGCAGTAGGCAATATTACAGGGAAATAAAATTTTAAAGGCGAAACCTGGAGCTATTGCCTGACCAATCGGTCAGGGTTTCTGAAATTGGCATTCGGAAATGTGAAGCTGAAGGAGATGAGTCAATATTACCTAGATGCTCACGCTCAGGGTTTCTGAAATTGGCATTCGTAAATGCAAAGCTGAAGCAGATGAGTCAGCCTCATTCAGCTATTGATTGGTTGGGTTTCCTGCAGCACAAAGCAAAACTAATGGATGTTAAAGTACATGCATACTGAAGCTGCAAAGATAACACACGTTCAGCTATACATAAGCAACACAGAGGAATAGTTAGATGACTGCAAGGCGTCGAACTGAGCAAAATTAGCAAGCAAAGCCCTTTTGGGCATTTCACCGAGCATCTGAAGGGCACGGAACACCAACAGCAAAGGAAACATCAGATGGGGACCTCACGGTACTCATGAATGAAAGAGAAGCAATTTAAGAGACATCACCGTCCCATCTATGGTAGGAGGTTGAAGCGCAAGAGAGGAAATGGCAGTTTACCTCACCGTGGACACCACATTGGAGCTCCGGTGTCATCCGCGCCGCCTGAGGAGGTGGCCGCTCGAGCTGCCTTCTTTGCGCCGCCTAGGAGACCTGCAGTGACGCAGGCGGTCGGGAGACGGTTGAAAGCTTTGGTTTCGGTGAATTGATGAAATTCTATGTGTTAATGTAGTTTATCAAAATAATTATGAGATAGGTGGCATATTTCAAATGGTGAAGCAAATGAAGATCATGATGTGATCATGGTGTGGACATGATGATCAAATGCTTGAACTTGGAAAAGAAGAAAGATAAAAATAAAAAGCTCAAGGCAAATGTGAAACTTTATAGGAGCTTTTTGGTTTGGTGATTGAGACACTTAGCGAGTGTGATCACATTTAGGATCGATAGTCGTACTATTAAGAGGGATGAAACTCGTATCGAAATACGCAGTTATCAAAATACTATTAGATGCTCTAACTCATTGCATATGTATTTAGGATCAAGTGGAGTGCTAACACCCTTGAAAATATTTGTGAAAATATGTTAACACACGTGCACAAGGTGATACACTTGGTGGTTGGCACATTTGAGCAAGGGTGAGGAAATTGGTGAAGTGAAGGAGGTGATCGTCACTGAAAAACAGTGACCGGACGCTGCTCCCGGTGTGATCGGACGCAGGATCGGTGAGTCCGGTCATTTATAAAACAAGGAGGCGCGCTCTGGCTCTGTCTATCATCTGAACCAACGCTGGGTCACTTTGTGACTTGACACGTGGTGGCTGAGTCTGGTCTTGATGATGTGGCGGTGCGCAAAGAGGATAACGAGGACCTGACGCTGGGGTGCGTCCGGGCGTGGCGCACCTGACGCGTCCGGTCGTTGTTTTGCCGCTCGGGGAGCTCTCTGGAAGTGTGAAAGGTCTCTAGTTTGGTTTTGGTAATTGAGTGACAATCTAGGTGGACTAATGTGTTTAATTATGAGATACATATGTGATTAGTCCATAGGTACACTTGTGTGAGCAACACATACCATGGAGGTGGAAATGGCTTGATATGTTGCAAGGCTCATAGATGTGATGAAGGAGCTCATTGCATATGAGACATGATATGGAGTCATGTGACTAAGGTAGAGAAGATCAAGACAAGACTTTGTTTGATGGACCGATTGCAAGCGTGAAGGACAAGTTGGAGGTTTTGGAGCGATGGACCGCGTGGCGGTGAAGCTTGAGCAAGACTTGGTGCCGCTGGACGAAGGCAACGGTGAAAAGCAAGTGAGGTCAAGATCGATGAACCAACAAGGTCACGTGATGATATAAAGTGGATCATATCATTTGTTGATTAAGGTTGGTGCATGTGTTGCATCAACATTAGAGGAGATAGAATGGAATGCGCAAGGCAAAGGTATAACCTAGGGTATTTTATTTCACCGGTTATAGGTGTGTAGAGAAGTTTATGACCGGATTTATGATAGATGACTGTACTATTAAGAGGGGCAAACTTGTTTGTATATCGGTCATCTAGTGCCAGTTGAGCGATCTAACTTTGCATACGTGTTAGGATCGAGTGGTGTGACAAGAAGAGTGCTAATCCTTTGAAAAAATGTTTGTGAAAAGCTAACACACGTACACAAGGTGGTGATCACTTAGTGGTGTCAGCACATTTGCAAAGGAGAAGTCAAAAGGTGAAGAAAGGAGACGAAGCCGGGCTCGGAGTGTTGCCCTAGGGGCACCGCCCCTAGCTATCCGGTGCACCACCACCATAGTAGTGGTGACCGGCTGGTCGAGGCCGAGAGCAAGGGTTGGAGCTGTGAAAGGTCATTGTGTGGTTTTGGTAATTGAGTGACAACCCAGGTGGACTAATTGTGTTTATGTGAGATACACAGGTGATTAGTCCACAGGTACATATGTGTGAGCAACATATGCCATGAAGGTGAAAATAGCTTGGAGATGTTGCAAAGCTCACACATGTGATGATGAAGGAGTTTATTGCACATGAGACATGACATTGAGTCATGTGATCAAGGTGGAGAAGATCAAGACAATACTTGGCTTGATGGACCGATTGCAAGCGTGAAGGACAAGTCAGAGGCTTTGGAGCGATGGACCACGTGGCGGTGAAGCTTGAGCAAGACTTAGCGCCGATGGACGAAGGCAACGGTGAAAAGCAATTGAAGTCAAGATCGATGAACTAATATGATCACGTGATGATATGAAATGGATCATATCATTGTTGATTATGTTGGTGCATGTGTTGCATCTACATTGGAGGAGATGAAATGGAATACGCAAGGTAAAGGTATAACCTAAAGTATTTCATTTCACCGATCATAGGTGTGTAGAGAAGTTTATGACCGGGTTTAGGATAGATGGCCGTACTATCAAGAGGGGCAAACTTGTTTGCATATCAGTCATCTAGTGCCTCTATATCTTGTGAGACTAACCTTTTGAAGGAGAACAATAAGCTCAAAAATGAAGTGAAAAAATTGAGCAACAAGTTAGAGAGGTGCTACAACTCTCAAGTCGCCTTTGAGCATATGTTGAAGACTCAAAGAAACTTTGGTGACAAGAGTGGAGTCGGCTTCAAGACTAGCAAAGTCAATTATCAAGAAAGCCGCAATGACACAAGTGGCATTGGATTCAACAAGAGCAAGATTAAGGGCAAAAGATGGGGCAAGAGAAGATATGAAAGAGAGATGAAGAAGCAAGAACAAGAGAGGCTCTCTCATTTCATATGCTTCAAGTGCTATAAAGTGGGACATCTTGCAAATGGTTGCCCCAATGAAGAAAAGCTCAAGTTGAAGAAAGAAGAAGAGAGGCTAATGCATGTGAAGTGCTTCAAGTACCGCACTTGGGATCATCTTACCTCAATGTGCCCAACCAAGCAATTGGTGAAGCAACAAGTGAAGCCTCAACCAAAGCCACAAGTTAAATAAGAGAAGACACCCCAAGAGCAAATCAAGATCAACCATGAAGATGGTGGTGACTTGTTGATAAAGAAGAAGAAAACAAGAAGGGGTGGAAAGGTAAGGCATCCAATGTAAACTCAAGATGCCAAGATAATGAGCAAGAATGAAGATGAAAAGAAAGAGTATGCTCATATCAAGTGCTTCAAGTGTGGAATTAGGAGACACTTTGCCTCTAAGTGTCCTAACAAGCTTGAGAAGAAGGCTCAAGCAAACCATGAGAGGCAAGGCAATGAGAAGCACCACATGAGCAAAGAAGAGAAGGCTCAATCAAAGAGAAAGTGCTACTCATGCTGGGAAAGAGGACACATGGCATATTCATGTCCCCTAGGTAACACCACTAAGCCTATTTCAATTAATGATGATTCTATGCTTAGAAAGAATGGTAATGGTACCTCTATGGTTGCTATTGTAAAATATCCCGCTACTCATACTAAGGCATTGCCTAAGTATGTTGCTCCTAACTTGAGAGGACCTAAAATTATTTGGGTATCATCAAAAAGTGGATGATAGTTTGTAGGTACCATCGACATTGGAGGCTTGATTCAATTGATCATCATATGTTGAATCAAGATATGAAGCCTAGTGCACATCCAAACCCAATGCCATGACAAATTGAGTGAAGTTCAAGTGCTATCAACATACAAGTGCTATAATTCAAGTTGTTGGTGATTTATTGGATTATTTGATGGCTTGCAAAATAAGTTGAGTTGAAACTTATTAGTTGGATGATTATGAGCTAATCAAGGTATATCTCTTGTTGATCATTTCATTTAGGTGCATTTAAGTTGATTGAATTGGATAAATATGCAATGCTATAAGATGTTTGAATGGATAAATTGATTAGTAGTCAAGTTTAGATTGATTTGTGTTGGATAAGTTCATAAGATGACATTTAGTAAGTAGATTGAATGGATTTATGTCTTGTGAAAGTATTCAAACAAGTTGGTTTCAAGTTTGATTCACATTTGATGAAGTATAGCTCAAGTGATTGAAATCTGTCCTATATTGCAAAATCTGATCTAGCTGTGATCTTAGCCATGTTTGAGTGATCAAAACCTATTGGATTTGGCATGAAAATTGGTACACATGCTCTATACTTATGGAATAAGATGCTGTACAAATTTCATGATAATTGGATAAGAGATTCTTTGATTTTGGAGTGGATCTTGTCAAGCTATAGTACAGTAGTTTTCAGCATGTAGCAGTGATGGTAGAATTGAAATCTGGTAGCAATCTAGAGGTCAAATGAAGCTCAAATTTTTACAGATGCTAGATAACCTAGTTAAGCACATCTCCACCAAATTTCGTGGTATTTGGACTGGTACTTTGGGAGATATGCTTATTTCTTTGAAGGGTACAGAATCTGCCAGAAAAGTGACAAATATTGGATTGATCTAGAGTCACTTTGATTGAAAGGTCCTCAAGTTAGAAACATATTTACAAATGTTTGAGGTACCTAAGTTTGGTTTTGAGATGATCTAGAAGCATGACAAGTAAAAAATACAAGGCTATTTGATTATAGAGTGTACTTTGCACACTTTTGGTACTTAAGATGAAGATCAAGATCAAACTTAAGATGAAGATGAAGTTTAAGTTCTAGTAACTATTAGAAATCATTTGGTAGAAAGAAAATGAATTAAACAAGTAGAAAGAAAAGGAATTAAAGAAGGAATCAATGTTACTCATCAAGTCAAGTCCATCACTTGGATCAATCAATCAAGATATTTTAAGTGAGTATTAAGAATGATTCTTGGAGAGAGATTACTTCTCCATAGTGTAGGGCTTGCCGCCTATGAGTAGGTAAACCAAGTGTAGTAATTGGAATGCTAACATAGAAGTGGTGATCCAAGGAACATTTGAGATGCTTAGTTGAAGCAATCAAAAGGATTGATCAAGAAGAGCAAGCAACACCCAAAAGAGAGCTAATGATGATATTTCAAGTGGTTTTCCAAATAGTTCTTTTATGCAAGCAAAGATCAAAAGATGAAGTAAGTCAACCATAACAAGAAAGTGCAATTGATCATAAGTGGTATTCATTTCATATGGGTGAAGAATAAAATTTAAAATGGTATCTATTGGTCTTCACCAAGCTTATAATTGGACTTCACATTACTATTGGAGTAATGAATTGGAATCTATGTGACCATCTTCTACTCCAATATAGCAAAGGTATCATTGTAATGTGCATGATCATTTCATCCTTTACTAGTATGCGGTTAATGCATATAGTACATACTTCATAGGATCATGCATAACAAATGAAATGTTTAAATTCATAGCCTACCACTATTGCTTGAATGATTACTTGATCTAGTGGTTAGTGTATGAATTTGTTCATGAGCAAGTGAACCCAAGTACTTGATTTAATTCGGATTGCAAATCAATTTAGTTCAAGACAATCATAAAAGCTCATGATAGTGACAAGAGTACAAGCACAAGACAACAATATAAATGGATATCTAGTTTGTTTTATTTCAAGTGGTATCTAGACTCAAGTATCTTATTAAGAATTCACAAGTGATGTCTAGATCAACTCACAAGTGATATCCTATAAATGGTGCTCATAAAGATAGCAAATGTTCAAGAAATAGTTTTTATTGATAAATCCAATAAGTGGTTCCAAACTAGAAGATTATTTCAAGTGGTATTCACTTCATACAAGTGGTATCATATCTACACATGATATCAATCATACAAGACGATGGTTTCACAAGTGATCCTCAACTTTAAGTGATCATCAAATGAAGAATGCATCATTCACCTATAAGAGCTCAAGTGTATCAAATGGATGACCCATGCTATCACATAGGGGGAGGTGTCCCACAAATTGATCTCAAGAAAAAAAATCTTATGTGTGGTATCTCAAGAAGCCCTATACAAGTTACAAGTGGTATCTACAAGTGGTGCCATTCCAATAATCAAGTGATGTCCATAAAAAATATAAGATTGAAGTCTCAACCATCTACCCCAAACATATACCTTTGCATCAATGAGAAGCTCACCTTTTATGGAAATTGATGACAAAGGAGGAGAGATTGTACAAAGATATGAAAGGTTTGAGATTGAGATTGTACAAGGGGAGAGATAATATATGAAAAAAGTAGATGTTGAACATGGACATGGACTAAGAGGGAGCAATGGACAAAGAAGGAGCAACATTGAAGAAAAGAGATGGATTAAAATTCTTGGACAAGAGAAGCACACAAGTAGGGAGAGCAAGCTCATGAACTTTGATTGATTGCATTTGATATGTGCATATTCATATGCTTGCTTACATCGCATAAGTTCTTAAATTCAATATACATGCTTGTGTGATGAATGCTAGTTGTAGAATTTGATTGATGAAATGAAAACTAGCATGCATAGGATGATAGCTAGACACTTGGTATGCTTTACAAATAATGCTAGTACCTTGGTTTTAATGTTGATCTCACGAGGTATCTAGTGATTTTATTTCCAAGTGATATCTAGCTAACCATGGTGCAAGGATGAACTTAAAGGTGCAACTCCGATTGGTATCACGCTTCAAAGGTTTACTCTATACACCTTAGAATCATTTAGTAGTATTTACTCTCCCACAATTTTAATCTATGCATATGTGCGAGCTTCAAATCAAACACTCTAGCACATATGTAGGGAGAGCTAATACTACCATTTTGGGTTTATGGTACTTGTCCAAAATCAATCTCACATGGTAAAATTGCTTGGACAAGCAATATGAATCCAAAAGATCTTAATTTCCATATCTTTGTAGAGTTGTCATCAATTACCAAAAAGGGAGAGATTGAAAGGTCCTTGTGTGGTTTTGGTAATTGAGTGACAACCGAGGTGGACTAATTGTGTTTATGTGAGATACACAGGTGATTAGTCCACAGGTACATATGTGTGAGCAACATATGCCATGAAGGTGAAAATAGCTTGGAGATGTTGCAAAGCTCACACATGTGATGATGAAGGAGTTTATTGCACATGAGACATGACATTGAGTCATGTGATCAAGGTGGAGAAGATCAAGACAAGACTTGGCTTGATGGACCGATTGCAAGCGTGAAGGGCAAGTCGGAGGCTTTGGAGCGATGGACCGCGTGGCGGTGAAGCTTGAGCAAGACTTGACGCCGATGGACGAAGGCAATGGTGAAAAGCAAGTGAAGTCAAGATTGATGAACCAATATGATCACGTGATGATATGAAGTGGATCATATCATTGTTGATCATGTTGGTGCATGTGTTGCATCGACATTAGAGGAGATGAAATGGAATGCGCAAGGCAAAGGTATAACATAGGGCATTTCATTTCACCGGTCATAGGTGTGTAGAGAAGTTTATGACCGAGTTTATGATAGATGGTCATACTATCAAGAGGGGCAAACTTGTTTGCATATCGGTCATCTAGTGCCACTTGAGTGATCTAACTTTGCATCGTCGCTAGGATTGAGTGGCGTGGCAAGTTGAGTGGCTAATCCTTTGGAAAATGTTTGTGAAAATGCTAACACACATACACATGGTGGTGTACACTTGGTGGTGTTGGCACATTTACAAGGGAGATGATGTTGGAGTTGATGTGGATCAACTCGGTAATGAAACGGAGGTGAGAAAGGTCCCACAAAGTGGACCGGACTCTGGTCACGCAGTGACTGGACGCTGGCTGTGTGTGTCTGGTCAGAGCTGACGTATGGTGACGTAGGCATAGCATAAGCTAGAGAGTGACCAGACGCTGGTGCTGTGTCCGATCACGATCGACCGGACACGCCTGGTCGTGAAATGTCGTTTCTGGAACCTTACTGGAAACGACCGGACGCTGGGGTTGCTGCGTCCGGTCAGTTCATGCTGCAGCGTCCGGTCGTCATATGACCATTGAGATCGGACGTACTGTATTTGAAGCAGGAGACACGTGGCTATCATCGGGCAACCGAACGCTAAGGTCCAGTGTTCGGTCGACATGACCAGAGCGTCCGGTCGGCCTGACTTTTGCCTAGTGAAGGGGTAATGGCTCTATTTGTTCGTGGGGTTATAAATAGAAGCCATGGTCGGCCTTGGGCAGCTAGCTGAGCACACTAGAGCCTTGGTGGCTTGTGTGGTAGTGCTTGGGAGCCCTCCATCTCACATATGCTTGATAGTGATCATCCGATTGTGTGAGAGAGCAATTCTAGTGCGATTGCATCATGAGGTTGCATCGAGTGGCACTAGGTGATCGAGTTGCAATCCGGTGGTGCTTGTTACTCTTAGAGGTTGGCACCTCCTAGATGGCTTGGTGATGGTCTCCGTCGAAGCCCGCAAGAAGCTTGTGCGGTGCTCCGGAGAAGAGCTTTGTGAGGGGTATTGTGCTCGTCCCACAGGAGCCACGAAGAGCAACTCTAGTTGAGCGTGTCATTGAGCTACCATCACTTTCGGGGTAGGTTCTTGCGGTGCCCGACATGCGGGCTTAGCGGGTGATGCTAATTAGCCATCGAACCACTAAGTGAGTGGTCGACACAACGGGGACATAGCGTGTTGGCAAGCACGTGAACCTCGGGAGAAAATCACCGTGTCAACCTTGTTCTTCCCGTTGGTTTGTAATCTCCTTTCACAAGCTTGCATTTATATTTTATATACATTGTGCTTGTGTTGTTGCTTTTGTAATTAGTTAGCTTGTGTAGCTTGCTAGTTACCTTCTTACTTATGTAGCATAGAAGTAGCTCCCTTGTGTGGCTAATTTGGTTTGTGTAATCTTGTTAGTCACATTGCTTAGTTTGTGTAGCTAAGTAATTGCGCTTTCTAATTTGGCATTGGTTGTCTTGTTATTGAGCATTGCTAGTGAGCTTAGGTGGCTTTGTGCTTTTGCTTACTAGCATGTGTAGGAGCTCCCTTGTTGCTTAAAGTACTAGTGGCATAGGTTTGTGTGGCCTTGCTCCTAGAATTGGTTAGGAGAGCTCTAGCTAGCCCTGCACCTTAGTTGCTTAATTAGTATCTTTGGAAGGTGCTAGAGAACATAGATAGAGGGGTGTAGTCTTGGCTAGACCGATACTTTTAATTCTGCACTTGTTTCGGTTAGCCGACGCGATTAATTTAAAAAAGGACTATTCACCCCCCTCTAGTCGCCATCTTGACCCTTTCAAGCTGGCACCGCCATGCCTTGTCCGGTGGCACCGCCACCCCTAGGGCGGTGCCCACCTAGACTAGGCCGAGAGGAGCTGGTGCTATGGCTGGCACCGCCAGTGGTGGTGTGCACTGCCCCTGGGATGACGGTGCACCGCCAGGCTGTGTCCGGTGCCACCGCCGTGGGCACCGCCCCTTTTCAGCCGAGAGGGAGGAAGCAAGGCTGGTCACCACCATGGTCACCGCCATGGTGACGGCGGTGCACCACCCTAATTTTCTAGAGAGAGGGGTTTTCGGGTGACTGGCTAGGTGGTCACCGCCCCCCTAGGGCGTTGCCACCACCACCCTGTCCGGTGATCAACGGCTAGTTGAAATAGCCATTGGAATTCGACCATTGGGCGGGCACCGCCGTGTCCGGTGCCCTCGCAGAAACCAACAGCTTTGCTCCAATGGCTCTATTTGGCTTATGGGCTATAAATAGAGGTGGAGCTCGGGCTTGGGCTGGTTGCTAAGCACCCTTAAGCCTTGGTGGCTTGTGTAGGTGTGCTTGGGAGCCCTCTAACTCATTTGTACTTGATAGTGATCATCCGATCGAGTGAGTGAGCGATTCTAGTGCGATTGCATCATGAGGTTGCATTGAGTGGTACTAGGTGATCGTGTTGCAAGCCGGTGGTGCTTGTTATTCTTGGAGGTTGCCACCTCCTAGATGGCTTGGTGGCTTGTGACTCCATTGAAGCACGCGAGAAGATTATGCGGTGCTCTGGAGGAGGATTTGTGAGGGAGATTGTACTCATCCCGTGGGGATCGCGAAGAGCAACTCTAGTTGAGCGTGTTATTGAGCTACCCTCACTTTTAGGGTAGGTTCTTGCAGTGCCCAACGTGTGGCCTTGGCGGGTGATGCCAATTAGCCGCCAAACCACCAAGTGAGCGGTCAACACAATGGGGACGTAGCTTGGTGGCAACCAAGTGAACCTCAGGAGAAAATCACCATGTCAACATTGTCTTCATCATCTTCTCTGTGGTTTGCATTCCGCACAACACAAGCTTGTATTTACATTTTATACTTTGTGCTTGTGTAGTCTCTTGTGACTAATTTAGCTTTAATAGCTTGCTAGTTGCCTTCTTGCTTGTGTAGAATAGAAGTAGCTCCTTTGTGTGGCTGTTGGTATTTTTAAACGCACACAGATAAATCATAGCGCACGGATACCGCTATAACTTTCATCTAGGAGTATTCTAAGGTATCATATTTATCCATAGGGAAATAATGGTTAAAGAAGTTGATAGTTCACCATCATATATCTACTCACTAGTATACCAACTGAACTAAAGTGGGGGTAGGTGTTGATGATGTTAAGAGTTATGAATGATAACACACATAGGAGAATTCCATGGTATATAAATGAGCAGTCTAGCTAAATTAAGAGGACAGCGGTTGAGTTCAAGGTTCCTAAATACTTCTCTATTACTTCGGTTTTATTCTAGTTTAGACTAGATGGTATAACTAAAGCATAGGTAGATTTAGCGATCACACACAATAGCACTTTGGGACATCGGAACACTAGCCACAGAAAGATATGAGAAAGGGACTAGGAAGCTCTAACTATGGTCTTACAAAACACCAACCCAAATGTGGTGGACTACATCGGCCATCACGGCTATCACCACCTGGGGCTACCACAACTATCCACGGGTTGGGTGCAATCTCAGATAACTCATAGTCTAGACACCACATCTACACTATTAATTACTACTCTAATCACATATAATAACTAGAGCACTCGATGCGAGCGAAGATCCCATGCTAAGATATGATAACTATACTAACCATACATATGAAAGGCATAAAAGTGAATAGAGAAGATAACTATTGTTTACACCAAAATTTGGAAAGAGGAACGCGGGAACTCGAAGCTTTCAAAATTGTGTCACCAAGGAATCGATTAGATGTGAATCTGTATCAGCTGATTTGGATGCGATATCAGAATCGGCTATTTTATAGATGACATCGACAGACGACGTCAATGGGCTATGCTTGAATGGCGTCAGGAAGATGTGTCAAACTCTATAAATAAAAAAAATTAGGGTCCAAGTTATTGTTAAGTTAGGAAGTTTTTTTTTATTTTAAGAATTATAATGAGTCGTATTTGAGTAGGATTCATATTTAGGTTCCGGGTATAAATATTAGACCCTGGTTATTGTACAAGGACACGAACACTCAATCAATACAATCTTTCTGGCTTTCGCCATCGTATTAGGAGTAGGAGTACTGTAGATCTCGGCGAGTTCTTCAGCAAACAGGGCTGCATCGACTGATCGACCTCTAGCTTGTTTGTGAGTACCGTCACAACTTGTATTGTGTTTGTAAAGCTGTATCAGCTGATTGATCTTTTATGAGCTATAATATAAGTCAGTTATCGATCTATACTATTGTTCGTAAGGCTGCATCAGCTGATTGATCTCTTACGAATCATAATATAGATCAAAGTTACCAATCTTATGTTAAATAACTTATTATTTAATACAATATCTCTAGTTATCAAATTTACTAAGATTAGTAAGATTTTCCTTACTGTTTTTGGTTGATTCACCAGTTATCGATCTTGTTATAATTAATATCTTATTAATTATAACAAATCATCTGATTGATATAGAGATAGATCGGCATCATATTATTTTAATTGGTCATCTCCCAATCTGGTCACGCTTTAAATCTTATGATTGATGGCTTAATCCTACAAGATCAGTTGTTTTATCTCTATTTCAATCGAACATAGTATGTATTCAAAGACACGTTTCAATCTTGAATGAACTCATTAGTTAATAAGATCTAATTTAATGACACTACTATAGCTGCATCGATCTGATAGAACCTCACTGGTAAGACTTTAGATTAGAAATTATTGATTAGTGGTTTTGTTCATGATCGAGATATGTACTTTGTTTGTTTGCTATGCCTGCGTCGGCTATTTAGCCTATTGCCTATACCTTCACGCATATAGCATGTTTTCATGAATCTATCGACATATAGATGGTTTTATAGATTCTTCGGCTTTAGTTTGTTATTATTATCATAGCTGCATCGATCCGGTCGAACCTCACTGTTGATGATAATAGATTAGATCCAGATTGTTTGTGGATTTATTTACATTAGACAGTCGATTGTTCGCATGTCATACTCTTTTCATCAAATTTATCAGCTCACACTTTATACTGATTATGTTCTATTTAACCGATGATGTTTTCTCATATCGCTTCTTTGCTGATTATCAACTCTGTAATCGATTGATAACATTAATCGACCATTTGGTTATATATATTGGAATGTTAAGGAAAGATCTTCTGATTTTTGTATTTGGGTGTATTGTACTCGTTTTTGTCTTGATTAATCAGTCACCATAAATCTACAATGATCCATGAGCATTGGTTGTTTTGATTCATATTATTATCATTTAATATTAACCAATAATCCTTGATTTAAATATTTTATTTCATGGATATGCTGGATATCGACAATTTAGTTGATAGCCTTATTGAATCGGCTATCTAGCTGTACATTTGGAACTATCTGGAGCAACACCGACATGTTCCACCTTAAATTACTGATAAGATTTTCTCTCCTTATCAATTGTAGGTCAAATTGACTGGCACGTCATTGGGTTTTTAGAATCGACTGGTTTTGTGTTGAAGCTAAGCAGATCTCTGGTCTCGTTCCGTTCAGATCTTCTGGCTTGCTGTGTGTTGATCACATCGTCACATTTTTTGTGCCAACACACTTTTTGGCATGCCCAATGGGACCACAGTCCTTTGATTAGAAGTCAGATACTCATCAGGTTATGTTTCATTGACAAGGTTTGGCCAAAAGAAGTGAAGAAGAGCAAATACAACGTTATTCTACACTTGGCCGATGACCTCCTAATCAGTTTAATGGCCGATATCATCAAGGACAAGTTCAGAAGTAGTGCACATAGGAAAGGCTTCTAGAAGTTAGCACGTGAGCAAGGTGTTTTGCTACATGTCTAATAATCAAAGATATCAGTCCAAGAAGGATACAAAATTGATGCGAACAAATCGGAATCTGAAAGCAACATGCTAGCTGCATATAACGGTGAGAGCCTCATACATTGGACATTTGAAGGAGTATGATACATGCATATATGGAAGGATCCACAAGAACATAGATGGAGTTGATAAACTTGGTAGCGTGGTCCGCATACAAGCAAGGCAGATCAAAAATCAAAATATCCATATTCACAAGAAGAAGAGAAATATGAAAGAGAACAAGTTGAGTCACATTAGAATTGCCCTTTCTTCAAACATTGTTGGAATAAAGGTTTGAGATTGCCAACTAGAAATAATTGCCTAGAATATAGCGAACAATATTGAGAGTTTAGGTAATCTCAAGCCAACCGCCAGTCTATCCATGATCGAATTGAGTATCAACATAATGATGTGGATCGACACTTAAAAAATAGAAGCATTCATGATCGGCTTGGGAAGCGAGTTGTTGATCAAAATTGGGCCAATTATGAAGAAGATGATGAAGAATAGTATGTTTAGCAGGAAGGACAGTGGTGTCAAGAACGATACAATGCCTAAGGAGCAGAGAATTAGAACAGGCTCAGAAATCTGGTAAACCTCAAGTATGGCGTGCTAAACAAATAGCCGATAAGGGTCAACCATCGGCTAATATTCAAATGGCTTTCCTTTTGCCATCAGAATTTAAAGCCCTAGCAGATCAAGAAGTCTATTCGGATTTTGATGAATCAGAGTATGAAGAGATGGTAGCCAAGTTGACATTGATACAACAAGCTATATTTGATAAACTAGTTAAGCATCGGCACTTAAAGGCTTTATATGTGAAAGGCTTTATATGTGAAAGGTTTTATCGATGGGAAGCCGATGAGTAAAATATTGGTTGATGGTGGTGCCTCTGCTAATCTGATGTCTTATACTACTTTTCGCAAGCTTGGTAAAGGACCAGAAGATCTGATTGAGATTGACATGATGCTTAAGAATTTTAGGGGTAATGCATCCAAGACCGGGGGGCAATAAATGTTGAATTGACAATTAGAAGCAAGACTTTGCTCACTACATTCTTTGTTATTGATGGAAAGGGTTCATATAGTTTGCTCCTCGGTCGTGATTGGATCCATGCCAATTGTTGTGTGCCATCGACTATGCATCAATGCTTAATTCAGTGGCATGGAGACAATGTTGAGTTAGTTCATGCTGATGATTCTATAAGTATAGCAACAGCTGATCCAATGTATTGGGAACTAGAAGATTTCGAGTGTTTTTCTGGCAAGTTATGGGAAGGAGGCTTCATTAGAATTAATGATGACGGCCAACAGCCGATTCAAGCAATTGGCTCTGAAAGTTTGTTTTAATGGATAATCCAATACATGGTACAAATGGTAAGCTAGGACATGGCTTTATATCGGTCGATGAGTTAGAAGAGGTAGATATTAGTCCTGGAGATAGACATAGGCCGATATATGTAAGTGCTAAATTGGATCTTGAGTATAAGCAAGAATCGATAGATTTGTTAAAGAAATTTAAAGATTGTTTTGCTTGAGAATATTATGAGATGCCTGATTTAGATCGATCAATTGTTAAACATCGGTTGCCAATCAAACCTAGATATCGATCATTTAAACAAGCTCCGAGGAGATTTAATCTAAATGTTCTTGATGATATTAAGGAGACTAAAAGACTATTAGAAGCAAAATTTATCCGACCATGCCGATATGCAGAGTGGATATCGAGTATAGTTCCTGTGTATAAAAAAATGGGAAGTTGAGAGTTTGTATCGATTTTAGAGATTTGAACAAGGCTACACCAATAGATGGTTATCCGATGCCAATAGCCAATATGTTGGTAGATGCAACAGCCGGGCACAAGGTTATTAGTTTGATGGTTGGTAATGCAGGTTATAATCAAAATTTTATGGCTGAAGAAGACATAGCAAAAAATAGTTTTTAGGTGCCCTAGTGCAATCAGCTTATTTGAATGGGTTGTGATAACTTTTGGATTGAAGAATGCTGGTGCAACTTATCAGAGAGTGATGAATTATATTTTTCATAAGTTGATCGGTAGGATTGTTAAAATCTATATTGATGATGTGGTGGTGAAATCTAAAGGGTACAAAGAACATCTAGCTAATCTGCGGGAGACTTTGGAGTGCACAAGAAAACATGGTTTAAAGATGAATCCTAATAAGTGTGCCTTTGGAGTGTCAGCTGGACAATTTTTGGGTTTTATAGTCCACGATAGAGGAATTGAGATTGGTCAGAAAAGTATGAAAGCAATTGATGAGACAGTACCTCCAACTAATAAAACAGAATTACAATCTCTGCTTGGTAAGATTAATTATATCAGAAGGTTTATTTCAAATCTGTCAGAATGGATTCTGCCATTTTCTTCTTTGTTGAAGTTGAAAAATGCTCAAGAATTTAAATGGGGTGACGTACAACAAAAGATGTTTAAGGAAATAAAAGAATACATGAAGTATCCACCTGTGCTTGTTCCTCCTGAGCAAGGTAAACCTTTTAAGTTGTACGTGTCGGTCGATAGCCAAACGATTAGATCGGCCTTGATGCAAGAGTTTGAAGGAAATGAACGAGTTGTTTTCTATTTAAGTAGAAGACTTTTGGATCCAAAAATAAGATATTCTCCTATTAAAAAGTTATGCTTATACTTATATTTCTCTTGCACTAAATTGTGATATTATTTATTATCGGCTGAGTGTACAGTTGTGTCTAAAGCTGATGTGATCAAACACATGTTGTCAATGTTGATATTAAATGGGAGAATGGGAAAGTGGATTCTTGCATTATCAGAATTTGACTTGAGGTATGAATCGGCTAAAGCAGTCAAAGGACAAGTAATGGCCGATTTTATTACTCAACACCATAAACCAAGCATCGGCTATATGGAACCGATGCCTTGGACATTGTTCTTTGATGGATCATCGTGCAAGCAAGGTGGTGGCATTGGTATTGTTATTGTTTCACCTCGGGAGCAAGTTTTGAGTTTGCCTTTCAAACCAAACCAACGACCACCAATTATCAAGCAGAATATGAAGCTATTCTTAAGGGACTACAACTTCTTCTGGATGTAAAGGCCGAATCAATTGAAATATTTGAAGATTCACAACTAGTTATTAATCAGTTGATCAACCTATATGAATATAAAGATGATATTCTGAAGGGATATTATGATGAGTGTCGAAAGTTCCTCGAGGAGTTTCCCCTTACTTCTCTTCAGCATATTCCAAGAGCACAGAATCAAGAGGCCAATTGGTTAGCTCAGAATGCGTCAGACTATCGAGTGTTCTAAGAAATCTTAAGTAGTGAAGCCTTGGCTAATGATTGGAGAGTTGAGATAGCCGATTACCTCAAGAACCCATCATAGAAAGTTACCAAAAAACTGAGATATAAATCAACTAAGTACGTTTTGTTAGATGATCAGTTGTATTACAAAATAGTCGATGAAGTTTTACTTAAATGTTTAGATCGAGAAGAAGCAAAGGTGTTGATGGGAGAAGTACTTGAAGAAATACGCGGGGCTCATAAATCAGCTTATAAAATGAAATGGATTATTCGCATGTCTGGATATTTCTGGATATTACAAGGGGTGTCAGGATTGTCAGTGTTTTGGTAATGTTTAGAAATCGCTTGCATTAGCTATGAATCCAATAATTAAGCCATGGACAATTCAAGGTGCTAGGGAATTGATTTAATCAGCAAGATTTTTCCATCTTCAAGTAGAGGGCACAAGATTATATTGGTAGCAATAGATTATTTTACTAAGTGGGTTGAGACGATTCCTTTGAAAATAGTAACCTCAAAGAATATGGTTAATTTTGTCGATGAGCATATTGTTTATCGTTTTGGGATTACTCAAACCATTACTTCTGATCAAGGTACAATGTTCACATCAGAAGAATTCAAAGATTTTGCTACCAGTATGGGAATTAAATTATTAAATTATTCTTCTTATTATGCTCAAGCTAATGGCCAGGTAGAGGCATCCAATCAAATTTAATTAAGTTGATTAAGAAGAAAATTGAAGAGGAAACAAGGAAATGGTACTTAACACTTAATCAAGCATTGTGGGCATATAGGATGGCTTGCCATGGATCGATTAAATCATCACCTTATGAGTTGGTATATGGACATAATGCAGTTCTTCCTTGGGAAATTTAGACTTGATCAAGACGTGTTATGTTGCAAAATGATTTGACATCCAAAGTCTATCAAAAACTTATGATGGATGATTTGGAGGACTAGAAATTTAGACTGGATCAAGACGTGTTATGCGCGCTCTAGAAAATATTGAGGCCAATAAGTTAAGAGGTGCAAGGCATTATAATAAAAAGGTCAAGAACAAATAGTTTTATGAAGGAGAGTTAGTTTGAAAAGTAAAATTGCCGATTGGATCTAAAGACAGCAGGTTTGATAAATAGTCGCCTAATTGGGAAGGTCTTTATCGAATAAAACGCTATGCACCGGCAATGCTTATATCTTAGAAAGACTAGAAGGGGAAGAGGAGTTTGATAGAGCGATCAATGAAAAATTTCTAAAGAAGTATTATCCTAGCGTTTGAATTAATGCTTGATAGCCGATTTGTCTAGTCATCGGCTCTAATAGCCGGTACCAGGAGGGTATCACCTTTAGTTCAAAAATTAGCCCAAAGGGGTGAATGCCGATATGATATGTATCATCTATAGAGCAAAAACAGACACAAAGACAATCATGATTCATATTATGGCAGTTTTAGAGATGAATTCATAAGGAAAAGGCAAAAACTTTATTCATTTATCGTTTGCTCCTAGTACAAACTAATCGAACACCTTGTTCACAATATCCTAGGCTGGTGTGATGTCCACAATGGCCATAGTGGTGTCATCAAAGTCCTCGATCAGCTCCTCATGCATGTCGAGATCATCGGCCATTGGGAAGACCGACTCCATGGTGCGGAGGTCGTGCCTCGGTCTGGACTTGCGCCGCGGCCAGACCCACCACTGCGCCACGACAAACGCAATGGAGGGCAATCTCCTAGGTGCATGCCAGGCACGCCAGGATGTCGTGTAGACGGTTGATGAGCAGAGGGTCCCGGGCGTTGACGGCCGTTGTTGCCACGTTCACGACTAGTTTGAGATTTTCCAACTGCACCGTCAGGGCTAGTAATCACAAAAGCAAAAAGATTATCAAGATAAGGGCAGTGAAGATGATAATGAGGGTTTTCTTAGAACTAGGCCTACCTACCACCATGGCGTCAGACTCGGCCAACCTTGCTTGAGCGGCGTTGGCTTCTTCCTCTGCAGCGAGGAGGGCAGCCTGGGAGGCCTCGAGGTGGATCTCAAGCTGACTATTTTCTCAAGTTGCCTCGAATAACGTTCCTTGATAGCCCTCCACTCTAGGAGGAAGCACCGGGCATCATCACCGGTGTACGAGTTGGAGGAGTCCGGCGGTGAGTCCGGCGTGGGGTGGCGGTAGGTGCAGCATTGGAGGGCTCTCTAGCCCCAAGAGGACGAGGATGGAGTCTATCATTGTAGCACCCAATTTTAAGAACAAAACCAAATACACACCATATGTGAGCCCAGGAAGCCAAATCTCACATATAGTTACAAATAAGGGTAATATCATAAGACAATGCTTATTACATAGCATATTAGTATAAAGAATACAACCTCCGAATATAGACAACGGAAAGACAACTTTGATCTTTAGGTGAAGACTCCACTTCTACAGGGACAACTGATTGGTTGATCACAAGCCTAATTCCTCCAAACTCTAGCAATCTTGTATCCATCCAGGATTTTTCCCCAAATATGTGAAAAATAAAGCAAGCGTAAGTACATATCGTACTCAACAAATATAACATGGGGTTCATAAGACTCAAAAGGCTACACTGGTTTAACTACGATTAGCTTTTAATTGTCACAATTTTAGCATAGGAGTAGCAACAAGTTTATCCACAAGGTCATATAAACACATGATCAGATAAATATGAATAATGAATAGCATAAACAGTAATCATTAGTGAGCATCTTTATCATCAGTATCATTAGTGTTCATCATCTATTCCATAAGGGTTCCAAGGCCGCTCGTGGCCGTGAGCATGGCTGAT
This sequence comes from Miscanthus lutarioriparius, assembly GCA_904845875.1. NCBI lineage: Eukaryota > Viridiplantae > Streptophyta > Magnoliopsida > Poales > Poaceae > Miscanthus > Miscanthus lutarioriparius. Next base: position 10,349,982 of record CAJGYO010000007.1, on the reverse strand, counting down.
ATACCAGTTTTACACTCTGCAGAGATTGTACACTTTCACTATGAGTTATGATTTACCCTTTTCGTCCGAGGTGATCAGCCTCTTGACCCACTACCTAGGAAGGTCGGCAGAGTTCACTATGAAGCCTTTCAAATGTTCGTCTAACAAGTTAGGGCCATTAGATTCACTCGACAAACAGATGTAGAGCCCCCTTCTCGATGTCACAATGACGCACGGCCTATACACAAGGGGACAGAGGCCGCACCATACCCGATTCGTTAAGCCATTCTTATGCCAATAATGGTAACCTCTAACAAGCTAGAAAAGGTCCTCATACTGAGCTAAAGCCATAGCGATGTTGCCCTCACAGTTGTACTGTAAGTCCTGGATGATCACTTACAGATAAGTCCTTAAGGAGAGGAATTTCGAGCACCATAAAGACAGCCCAATGCTCTAGCCCCCCTGTTCCATGTTACTAAAAAGCATCTTTTAATGTTTATTGCATATACCATTAGTCAAGTTACAAGATCATGGTTGTAGTTGAGCACTAGCAAAGCTACCCAATGCAATAACCCAAAGGTATCATGGTACAAGTACAAAAGACTAGGATATCCTTAGCGGTAGTCAAGGTAGACACATGCAGTATGAATTAAATGATTAAAGGTGTATAGGACAATAAGAAAGATTACATGCTATACTTGCCTTAAACTTAGATCCTTCTTCTATTGAATTGTAATCTCCAAAGGACTTTTTCTGGATCACCAACTTCTTTTATATCACCAACACAAAGCTCACCGACTGAACATGATCATAAAGCACCACACAAGCATCCATGCAATCATACACGAAGTAAACAATAGATCCAAATTAGAACAATACACCAAACATAAAATGAAGATGAAAAGTTTGTAAAACAAATTTACGTCTAGTTGTGAACACACAGACGCGAAAGCCACGCTAATCGGAGCTACGGTTGAAAAGATACAACTACTGAAAGATTTGCTTTATAAAAGTGAACCAAGAGCTTTATTAATTTTAACTATATAAAAGGATGTATAAGATATTTCAGAGAAATGCCTGAGTTGTATTAAGTCAAAATTCACATTTGCATTTAGAAGACAAAAGTAGAATTAATCATATTTTATTTATGAATCTAGTTGCATAATTATTTTTCAAATTAAAGTTTAAACCATGAAATTTCAAAAATAGTAGCATGATAAACATTGTTACTAACGCGTAGATCTCGTTGTAATGAATCTAGCGCAACTTGAACAGGTCAAATCGGAGCTAAAACATAGAAGATATGAATTAAACAAGATTTCCTTTAATAAAATAATAGATTAAATCTAACCTCGAATTTTAAAAGTTGAAACATATCTAACAGTAGTATGAACATGTAGATTATGGAATTACGAACCTAACGCAAGTTGAATGGGTCAAATCGGAGTTAAAATGGAGAAGATATGGCTTAATGAAGATAGTGGCAATTTTGTAAATAGATGAAACTTGATTTTTGAATTAAAATAAATAAAATCTGATTTTAAAATCCGGCCGAGGACTGCGGGCACTAATAGGAGAAAGGGCAGAGGTCCTTTTAAAAGAAACCAGGGATGGCGGGTTGAGATCCAAATAATTATAAGGGCCTTTTTGCAAAACGGCAGGCGAAGGGGTACGGGCTAATCTGAGTCGTTGGATCCAAGATGGATGGCTCAGATTAGATCAGAGGGAAAGGGAGAGAGGAGAGCCAACCAAAACAGTGCCAGACGCGGCGGACCTCCATGGACTACGGCGAGGAGCTTGCTGGTGAGCGCGAAGAGGGCCCTAGAGTTCACGATTTGACGCGGGAAAAACACAGGGAGCAAGAGAAGACGATGGCGAACTCGACTCAGCAATCTATGGTGGCTAAGGTCGAGCAGAGAGGGACGACTACGAGCAATGGCGATGGAGGACTGATAGCGGCGCGGTGAAGACCAAAACAGAGCAAAAAAGAGGGAGATAAAGGGCTCTGCGGGTTCGAGAACTCTACGCGAAGCTCGGAGATGCTCTTACCGTGACGGAGGAGCGGCTAATCGGCACGGCGGCGTCGACTTCTTCTCGACGAGCTTGGATGGCGGTGCTAGGGCACAAGTAGCGCTGCGGCTTGCTCTAGGGCTTGGTGGGGGATGGCACGGGCATGGAGGCTCGCTATTTAAGGCCGGGCAACGTAGGGTGCAAGGCAAGGCAAGGCAAGGGAGGAGTCGAGAGTGGCGCGGACATGGCCTTGACATCGCGTGAATACGGGTCGGGTATGACCGGAGGTGAGGGATAGAGCTGAGAGGGATGGCCCACCTGTTGGCGTCCAAGAGAGAGAGGAGAGGGAAACGCACAGGTGACGTGCTTCGACTTGGGCTGGCTCAGCGGAGAGGAGAGAGCAGGTTGGGCCTGCTTGCGGGAGAGAGGAGGGAATGGGCCATCGGGAACGAGAGCGGGCGACGCGGACGCTGTAGGGCTTCGCGAGAGAAAAGAAGGAGATGGGCCATGGGGAAACAAGGACGAACGGGCCAAATGCCACGTAAGGAGAGGAAAAAAATAAAGAATTCCTTTTCTATTTTCTTTTCCTATTTCAAAACCACATTCAAATATGAACCAAATCAAGTTTGAATAGGATTTCAAATACACTTTTCAATTCAAACAAAAATGAGCAATTTTAGTAAGTTTTCCAAAAATAATTTTTACAACTTTCTAATTTCTTTTATTTTCTAATTTTCTTTTCTTTTATTTCAAAGCCATTTTCAAATTCATTTTCTAAAGCATTTTAAATTCATTTTAAATTTTGAATTCAACCACTCATTGCAATAAATCAAATGCACCGGCATGTATGCACATCCATGTTGCTACTCCTTATGATGATTTTTAATATAATAAAAAATATTCCTTTTCCTATATTTTATGTGCACAAAATTCATAAATAAATTATTTTAAACCTATTTTCAAATGTGCAAATTTTAGGGTGTTACAGTCATTCAAGACAAATCTATGGGCAAGTTAGAAGATGATTCGTTGTCATGAATAGAAGGTGTTTGATCTTACCTCATGCGGCGGAGGCGCTGGCTCATTGGTAGATCCTCCTCTGGGACCTCCTCAGCCACGCTGTCACCGTTATCTTCTCCGGCCATTGGTGTCGGTTTGGATCTTGAGAGGAGAAGAAGAAACTACTACAGATTTCTTAAAGATGAGAAGACGTAGGAGAGTGAGAGCAGTTGTAGGTGTAGATGTATTTGAGGCCGAGGCCCTTGGCTGATATTTATAGCCACAAAGGCGAGACAGTAGATATCTTGGAATGTGTGAAAGCAACCCCAATTAATGGAAGGGAAGCGTCGCTTTGCTAATAACGAGGGGAACACGACGTTGATGACTGAGAAGGAATTTGAAGGGTTTTTGCAATAAGGGCCGTTTTAGATTTAGTTAAGTCAGAGTAGAGTCAGAATCCGAAATCGGCTATTCTAGCCGAACCAAGAAGTACAGTAGACCAACAGGAAGAGTACAGTTATCATCAGGTTTACACAGAATATATACTACAGATGCTAGAACATAAATTACAAGTTAAGAGCATCATGAATTACTCTTAGTGCTTTCAGTCAAATAGCATCAACTTCTGTAATTTGTTGTTTGTCTTCTTCAACTGATCCGGGAATGCTTTCAAGACTGTTGCGAATAGCTTTGTCTTCTTTAACCTTGGTCAGCATCTCTTATTTCATCTGTTTGATGGCATTGGGGATCTAAGTCAAGTTAGACTCATGACGATCAATGGCGGCTTTCATACTTTCTAGTTCCTGTTCGAGCTCAGCACGTCTAATTCTTGGCTCATTCAGTTCTGGTTCAATTTTAGAAGACGAATTCTTCAGATTGTTGATCAATTGTGCTAATTCTTTGGCTTGTGGCTTGTTAGAGTTTTTGTTCACGGTCAGTCAGATTTCTTTGAGCCTTTTTAACCTTGGGAGCTTGATCTTCGATGTTGGATAGAGGTATCAAGGCTTCAACAAGATTTGGGGACAAATTATCCTTAATGGCTAAGAAGATTCTTCTCATTGGATCTGCATCCTGGACCAAATCAGCTATGTTCCTCTCGAGCATTGGCAACATGTTTTTTAGCCGATTTTGGTCTCATCTTATAAGATTTCTTGAGAAGAAATGACTGATGAGCTTATCTCGCTTTCATCTATATATTCCTCAAAGTTGAAAGAATAGCTCAAAGCTAGAGAGTTAAGTGTCTATATATGAACAAAATGAGTCTTATTAGAAATAGCAAATGAGTTGACAATGAGATAGATGGTGAGAGGGAGATAGTACCTTTTCTGAAAGAGACCCTGGCTAAGGAGAAGGAACAGCCGATGATGTGTCAGTATCCTTATCAACATCTAGTTGAATCAGCTCTGGGCTTTCGATGCTAGTGTCTGCAGGCATCAAGAAGCTTTTCAGTTTATAATTGCTATGGAAGGATAAAATGAGCATATGAATTTCTTATCATCGATTGTTTGCTGAGCTGGAGAATCGACAATTTGAGTACCAGCGTCAACAGGGTCCTCTTCAACTAGTGAGTTGTCAGATCTTTGCTCTTGTGTAGATATTTTCCTAGGTGGTGTCTGATAAAAGAAAATGGTCAGAGAAGAGTGAGGACTGCATAAGATTAAAGGCTTAAGGAGATACCTTGGTAGCATCAGGTGGTGTAGAGAGGTTCTCATTTTCTATCGTTTGGGATCTGTCAGGGACATCAGTTGCTTCAATTATAATTGGCTCCTTAGGAGGATTAGTCGATGAGAGATTAACAGATGTTGATTTAAGTGCCTGGGACTGCAGTTCGGCACCCAAAGCAGATTGAGATGTAATAGTCGATGGCTGCAAGAGAGGAATTGAATTAGAAGTGGAATATCATCTTAAGAGGGAAGATAAGTTAATTTTCCTGAGCAACTGATGATTTGTTCTGTAAAGTTTCTTTTCAGAGGTGGTTTTCTAAGTTACACCTTTGGTTGCCTTGCGTTTTGAAGACTGATATGTGAGTATTGTTGGGACAGCTTGGGGTTTCATCAACTTTTTCAGAGTGGGTGCAGTTGATCCCATTCTTGAGGCTGGACATGGTGGATAATATTCTAAGGGATGCCCTTTTCTGTCCACACTTGGGGGATCAAATTCGGTATCCTATAAAAAAATTTGTTAGATGAACTGATAGTAGAACTTGATAATCTTTGTAAAAAGAAAATGGTGAGTTACCTCACTATCAGAAGTAAAATCGTCATCCAGGGCCAAACAGTTAGGATGAATTGAGTTGCAGAAGAGGTGAGAGTGCCATTCTTGCCACCAGGAGTCAAACAGGTTTGAGGAGAAGGTGGCTCTTGTCCATTCATGTAGACAAAGAGAAGGAAGATCTGACCCCAATTAAAAGACTATGAAAGCTTCCATTATTTCGCTGATACATTCTCTTGGCTTCAGAGTATTCCTAAAGAATAGCCGAAGAGGTAGTTAACTAAGGCCGAATTGACATCACCATAAAAGAAGAGTTATATAATTCATAAGTTGGGAGATTATCTGGGAGAAAAGCCCCAATAGCCATTTTGTAACGACCATAGTGAAATTCGGCTGGCAGTAAGCAGGGTTTGATGATGCAACTAAAAATGAACAGCCTGATTCAAACCGGAATTTGACTGACAGAACTAGCTCATTGTTTTTATATTCATTATAAGGCAGCCAAGTCAAGATGTTTGCATCAAACCCTCTATAATATTTCTTGAAAAGGTGGCCTACATCAACAACAATTGTTAGGGTTGATGCAGCTTCACCATAATTCATACATTATCGAGTTCTTGCTTCTTTTCCTTTATAATCTTCAGCAAAATTGGAAGAAGGAAATCTCAGATTCCTAAGATTGGGTCTTACAATCTTATTAATGTACAGATTCAGCCATAATTGTATCAACCACCAATGATCACTAATGATATGCACTGGTTCATTTTTCAGCAATTAGGTAGCTACTTGGTGCATCAGATGATAAATAGATCCCAACAAATATTTTCCAAGGGGGATTTCATTACCAGCTGATAGACGTTCGGCCATGTATTTATGATTATAAGTTGGCCCACAAGATGACCCACAAAAGATGAATTTTTCTAGCCACGTGTTTAAGAAAGCTACATATTCTCTATGATCAACAGTCGATTCATCTCCAATATAATTCAAAATATAACTTAGCTATTCGATACAGTCTGATATTTTCACTAATTTCTTAGAACCAGGAAGTCATTAAAAAAACCCTGGAACAACGACGGAAACCAAACTTACAACGCGTTGTGGTGAAGCTTATGAGTTGCAAGCGGTTGCAAGCGTGAAGGGCAAGTTGGAGGCTTTGGAGCGATGGACCGCGTGGTGGTGAAGCTTGAGCAAGACTTGGCGCCGATGGACGAAGGAAACAGGTGAAAAGCAAGTGAAGTCAAGATCGATGAACCAATATGATCACGTGATGATATGAAGTGGATCATATCATTGTTGATCATGTTGGTGCATGTGTTGCATCGACATTTAAGGAGATGGAATGGAATGCGCAAGGCAAAGGTATAACCTAGGGTATTTCATTTCACCGGTCATAGGTGTGTAGAGAAGTTGATGACCAGGTTTAGGATCGATGGCCGTACTATCAAGAGGGGCAAACTTGTTTGCATATCGGTCAACTAGTGCCACTCGAGTGATCTAACTTTGCATCATCGCTAGGATCGAGTGGCGTGGCAAGTTGAGTGACTAATCCTTTGAAAAATGTTTGTGAAAAACTAACACACATACACAAAGTGGTGCACACTTGGTGGTGTTGGCATATTTGCAAAGGAGAAGAAGTTAGAGTTGTTGTGAATCAACTTAGAGAAGAGAAAAAGGTTTTTTGGTGTACCCCAAACTATAGGATGGCCCTTGGATTGTAATACTGCTTTGATCTATTATGATTTGGATCAAGTATGCATGTGGGATGTGTAGCCCTATTAGTAAGCTTTCCAAATTGTCCAAGATCATCGAAATCGAAATTCGAAGCTAAGAGTTATAGTCGTTTTAGTGCTGAAAGGTCTGTGACCGGACGCTGGCACGAAAAACGACCGGACGCTCAGGGTCTGTGTCCGGTCAGCACCTGCGAGTCCGGTCACAACATCCGATCAGTGTTTTTAGCGTGTCCAGAAGCGACCGGACGCGTCCGGCCGCTGGAAAACGTCGCTGGAACCTCTCTGTAAGTGATCGGACGCTGGGTTCCAGCGTCCGGTCGTTATGACCTGTGCGTTCGGTCAGTACGTGCTTTGCCCAGTGAAGGGGTAACGGCTATTTCAGCCCTTGGGGCTATAAAAGAAGTGTGTGGCCGGCCTTGGGCTGGTCGCTTAGCACCCTCACGCCTATGTGGCTTGTGTAGGAGTGCTTGGATGCCCTCTAACTCACTTGTGCTTGCAAGAGTGCGAATCGATTGCGAGTGAGTGTGATTCTAGTGCGTTGCATTGTGAGATTGCATCGAGTGGCACTAGGTGATCGAGTTGCAAGCCGGTGGTGTTTGTTACTCTTGGAGGTTGCCACCTCCTAGACGGCTTGGTGGTGGTCTCCGTCGAAGCCCGCAAGAAACTTGTGCGGTGCTCCGGAGAAGAGCTTTGTGAGGGGCATTGTGCTCGCCCCGCGGGAGCCGCAAAGAGCAACTCTAGTTGAGCGTGTCATTGAGATACCCTCACTTTCAAGGTAGGTTCTTGCGGTGCCCGACGTGCGGGCTTGGCGGGTGATGCCAATTAGCTACCGAACCACCAAGTGAGCGGTCGACACAACGGGGACGTAGCATGTTGGTAAGCACGTGAACCTCGGGAGAAAATCACCGTGTCAACCTTGTTCTTTCCGTTGGTTTGCAATCCCCTTACACAAGCTTGTGATTACTTTTATATACATTGTGCTTGTGTAGTTGCTCTTGTAATTAGTTAGCTTATGTAGCTCACTAGTTACCTTCTTGCTTGTGTAGCATAGAAGTAGCTCCCTTGCGTGGCTAATTTGGTTTGTGTAACCTTATTAGTCACTTTGCTTAGTTTGTGTAGCTAAGTATTCGCGCTGTCTAATTTAACATTGGTTGCCTTGTTATTGAGCATTGCTCGTGAGCTTAGTTGGCTTTGTGCTTTTGCTTACTAACATGTGTAGGAGCTCCTAGAATTGCTTGGGTGAGCTCTAGTTAGCCCGGTATCTTTGTTGCTTAATTAGGATCTTTGTAAGGTGCTAGAGAACATAGATAGAGGGGTGTAATCTTGGCTAGACCGATAGTTCTAATTCCGCACTTGTTTCGGTTAGCCGACGTGATTAAGTTTTAGAAACGACTATTCACCCCTCTCTAGCCGCCATCTCGACCCTACAGTGCTGAGTTGGGGGTGTAACGTTGTCTTTGTGGCCCATGAAGTTGCCGACGATGATGATGCTGTCACTGTGGGCGAGGAGCTTGAGGAGGCGCCGCCACGAGGGATTTTGCTTGCATCGGCGGTAACGATATTGGTTGCGGAGGAGGGTCCGACGACAAAATGCGGGATGAGGGATATGTAGAGGAAGGAGAAGGATGAGGCTTAGGAGAAGCCAATGAGGACGAATAAAATGGCACGGTTTATATAGACAATAAATTATAATAATGTGGTTCAAAAAAAAAGTTTGCTAAAGCGCTAGCTAAACCTTCGCTGCTAGTGCGATCAGTGAGGCAAGTTTATCTTAGACAACTGCTACACTATCTCACCATAGTTTGACACACTTTTATCTTAGGCAAGTTTGATTAAGTTGGCAAGTGTTTGGTTGGCAACTAAATTTTAACAAATTTCTTTTAGGCTCCGCATGTGGTAGCTGTGGCAATGTATGGCTATGTACGCTAGTAGTAGCTAGTAATAGAGAAAAAAGGCCGGTGCTCGCTGCCGAGACAGCCCCAGCTGGATGGGCGTAAAAAGTGACAAGAGTACTCGCTTACGAGTCCTGGATGATGCCTGTGGTCGTCCTTCCAAGTCCTAGAATCTCTAGATTCATTTAATACTATGTCATCAGTCGCCGTCAATCTGCTCATCGCTCGTTTAGCAGATGATAAAAGTTCAATGAGCGCGCCAGATTATTGGAGAATCCGTCAGTAAACTCTCCGCGCACGTAACGTGGTCCTCCGCGTCCAGGTCAACCGCAGCATTCTCCGGAGACGCCGAACCTGAGGGATCCGACGTGGAATCGAGACAACATATCACATACTATGCTTGGAAGTACTGTAGTGGCGTAGTACTACAATTGTACAAAAAGTCAAAACACTTCATAACTCACCGATCTGCATGTATACCTACCTCCTCGCGACACGTAACACCTCGTCGCTCTTGGGGCCACAGTTCTCCCGTTTGTCCGTTGCACCGCCCAGTGCCCGGAGCCGCTGCCTTGCGCTCCTCAAACCGTGCACCTGGCACCGCGCTAGGTCGCTGTTGCGCGTGAAACCGTCGAGGCGGCACGCCGGGACGAGGGCCCGGCGAGCCAGTGGTGCCGACGGGACGCACGTCGGCTGGGGACCCCCCACGGCCAACGACAAGTGGTCCGTGCACGCGCGCCCGCCCACGGGGAGTCCCTCTCGCGGAGTCGCGGTCCGTGTCCCAGACGGGTTGTTTACCAGGTCCGCGCGAGCAGAAGTGTGGCTGGCCCTTCGCTCGCCGTCTCGGCTCGGTTCGGCTGCGCACGCGGCTACTGGCCCACTAGGCAACTGGCGAGTACAGTAGCCGAGTAGCGGCAGGCTGGCTCATTGCGCAGCTGGACAGCGTGTAGACTGGGACGTGTACAAGTACTACTTGCACTGGCCGGACTGAGCTGACGCCGATCCCTATCTGTACTGTGTCATCTCGTCTGCTGTGGCAGGGGGCCAGACCGGATCTGAACCCTTCGTCTGGGTGATGGGCGGTTGGTTTCGGCCGAGCCTGCCGTGTCGACTGACGTTGACGGAACAGCGCGTCAATGTCGTAGGAGAAGTCAAGTGGTTTGAAGTCTGATGCCCTGTCCATACCGGAATTCCAGAACCTCGCCTGGTCGATCCGTCACCGGGTTACTTTGGTTTTACACGCGGTTAATATGTGATGGTTGGTTTGAAAAAAACAGGGTGGTCTATCATCTTTTCATTTTTTTTAAAAACAATTTGTTTATGGGAGGGGAATGTGATGAGTGAACCACCGTCTACGCATCCCTTCCGAGCTCTCCTTCCGTTTCAAATTCTAAATTGTAAAGTCATCATGACTTTTCTAGATACATGTCTTTTATTATGTATTTAGACATAATATATATCTGAAATGCGTATCATCAAAAAACTACTGCGTACTTAGAAAACTATAATGACATAATTTATAATGAAGGCAGTAATATTTAGTATAAACATAGGATGATGTAGTGGCTACTTAAATTTATGAGATAAACTCACAAATCACGATGCATCGCCTCATATAGAATACCAAAATATTTATTATTTCACCACGTAGCATGTAGCAGGGGTAAAACTGTGTTAACAATAGCATTAGGGGGGGTGGGGGTGCAAATGTACACCCTAAAAAATACGAAAACTACGATTATAACTTATATTTCACTATATATGCACCATATGAATAAGTTGATGCACCCACAAAGTAAACATATCTTTCGTTAATTTATTCAAACTTCGCCACTCGGCAACTCCAAGAGTCCATGCATTTCATAGAAATGTACCGCTTTATTTGTCAAGTACTCTCTCCATTTTAAATGTGTCTAGATACGTAGAAAAGCCAAAACGACTTATAATTTGTAACGGAGAAAGTTATAAAGCCACTCTAGAGAATAAGTGGACAGGCTTATTATACGTTTAAATCCGTTGAGCGTCACGGTAGGGAAACTTGTGCAAAGATTCACCTCGCAACGAGCGGAGTTTGGAATGCATGAAATATTCTAAGTTTCGAGAAAATTGAAATTGTTTCTTACACATCTTATAAGGAAAATCCACCACCATGTACAACATCAAATTAGTTTCGTAGTTTCATTGAATTATCTATCAAACATATTTTGACAAATAATTTATTTGAAATTTTAGATGTTACAATACTTTTATAACATAGTTAAAATTAGAGAAGTATGATTTATAACAAAACTGAAGTGGACTATATTATAGCTTAAAGGGAATTTGGTGTTTCGCCTTGCTCCAAGTCAACGATGATTTTGCTCTCACTTTTTAACTTTGTGATTTTGCCCTAGTCATTTTCAAACGGCAGCAGCCGATTAACCCTACTTTCTAACTGATGAGTGAATTAAAAGGGCAAAGAAAAAAAGAAACAACACCAAGCGAATAATAGACAAAGACAACCCTGCCCCTCATTAGTCGGCCGGCCGCATGAACTCACCTCATGCTGCCCCCCTCTCGAAACTGGGTTTGGGTTTGACGATCGGCGCACGCTGCTCCCGGGCTGGCCGGCGACCGGCGACGCGTTAAGCGCCCCCCTCCCCCCTCCACCTCGCCACTGGTTGCTTGGAGCCAGCGGACTCACTGCAGATCCGCCCCGGCCGCGGCCGGCATCAGCACTGGGCCTCTGAAGCCGCCCATGCCCCACGCCCTCCCCAGCTCGTGTGGTTGAGACGAATCGAGATGTAGCAGCTTGAGGACGATTTAATTTTGCCGCGAACGCCAGCGACGGAGAGAGAGAGAGAGAGAGAGAGAGAGAGAGGGGGGGAGAAAGGCTCAATTGCAGCAGCAGGATTACTCCAGGCGGATGCTTCTGAGACGGCCAGACGAGCAGCTGAAGTAGGCAGGCTGCTTGCTGCAGGTGTTGACTGAATCACTGAACCCAGGTTCAGCTACAAGTCTCGTTCCGTACTCTCCCTCCACTCTCTCCATTTCACAAATTAGAAACCCAAAAGGATTTAAACAATATTGGTCATGGTTTTTTTTTATAAAATATTGGTCATGGAAACTCGGGATGAATCATGCTCTAGATTGGAAAAATAAAGCTCCAAAATTCACCATTTTTGTTGGAAAATTAAAGCTCCTAAATTATCTATCTTGTGTGTCAAGATATTGCATTTGTGTTGGAAGAAATAAATCACCATTTTTTCAATATAAATATGAACAAATGACGTGCGCTACATGTATCATAAATATTCACCATTTTTAGATGAAATGCTGCCGAATTTTTCTAAAAATTATGTATGAAAACTGCCAACTTGTTGATATGAAAATAGGGGTAAAAACACAAATATCAAAATAAAACAGGGGGTACAAACGCATTGGCAAAGTTGTCCATTTGTCGAAAAGTTAACATCGTTAGAGGGATTTCACATATCAGGGGTAAAGTCTCCCTTCGTTTTGAAATCGCAGTGGCAAAATCATAAAGTTAAAAAAATGATAATGAAATCATCATTTTGATTTAAAATAAGGGTAGAAACACTTAAGCCTCCGACTCAAGATACAAGTGAGTAATTGCTTTTCTAATAAAGCGGGAGGTGGATAGGATGATTGTATTATGAGCTTTAGCATTGACCCGTCAACCGTGGCCAAACTGAAGCTGATATGTGCATTCTCCCTTTAGTAGATTCCTGATAAGCAGATACACGCGGTTGAATCCAGATTCCAGAGTGCACAAAAACGTTCCAACTCCAACGGCCCTTCCCGGTCGCGGCTTCTGAACTGAACCCCTGGATGGTAGGCCAGTCAAACTGCATGCCAAACAAAGCGCACACCTGCCCGCGGCTTTCCTTCCGTGATACCCGCCGAGCGCCGCGGATCGCGACCCTTTTTTTTTTTTTTTTGCTCAAACTCCCTTCCCCTCTATATAGCCGGCTCCACACTGTATGCTGCGCAGTCAGGCTAGTCAACCCGCTCTCGTGTCCCGGGCCCTCGCCTCTGCAGTCTGCACTGCCGGCTGCCGCGCGCAAAGGATGCCCATGCCTCGCCACGGCCATGCGCTGCTCGCCGCGCTCCTCGCGTCCGCGGTCGCCGCGGCGAGCGCGCAGCCGAGCTACGGTGACTACGGCCAGCAGGTTCACGTCAGCACGGCCATGATCGCGCTCCTGGCCGCCGTCATCGCGGTGTTCGTCTTCATCGCCTTCTTCACCGTCTACCTCCGCCACTGCACCGGCTACGCGGCCAGGTCGGACGACGACGACCGCGCCATGCCCAATTTCGACGCCCTCATCTCGCGGTCACGGAGGCAGCGGCGGCCGCGCGGGCTCGACGCCGAGGTGGTCGAGGCTTTCCCCACCATGAAGTACGCCGAGGCCAAGGCGCTGCGGGTCGGCAAGCAGGGCGGCGCGCTCGAGTGCGCGGTGTGCCTCAGCGAGTTCGAGGACGAGGAGCGGCTCAGGCTCCTGCCCAAGTGCAGCCACGCCTTCCACCCGGACTGCATCGGCGAGTGGCTCGCCAGCCACGTCACCTGCCCCGTCTGCCGCTGCAACCTCGACCCTAACAAGCAGGATACCAGTAGCGATGAGGAGCCCGCCAGTTTCCCGTCGATTCCAGTAGCGAGCAGCATCTCCAGCGAGATTGCGGTGTCTGGGCAAGGACCACTACCAGTGGCCGTGGTGATCGATGTGATCACCGAGGAGGAGGAAGAGGTGCGGAGGCAGGAGGCGCTGGAGCTGCAGCAGATAGGGACCCAGCGGCGAGCCATGCGGTCGCGGTCGGGGCGCAAGCCGGTTCCGACGCAGCTCGCCAGGTCGCACTCCATGGGCCACTCCCTCGCCGTCCGGCTCGACCGCGACCTGGAGCGGTTCACGCTGCGGCTGCCGGAGCACGTGCGCAGGGAGATGGTCGCCGCGGGCGAGCACCACAGCATGCAATTGCGTCGCGGGCGAAGAGCCGGGGAAGGAAGCAGCCGCGGCGGCCGAAGCGCCCCGCTCGGCCGGCCGGGCAGATGGCAGTCGCTTCTTGCGAGGACGTTCTCCGGGAAGCTGTCGTTCTTTTCGGCGTCCAGGATGACGATTAGCTCCGAGCTGGGAGAAGTGTCGTCCTCGTCGTCCACGAGGGCGAGAGGGAAGCGTGTGGCCGCCGTTGATGCCGCCGACGTTCCTGCTAAGGGGAGCGTCCGCCTTGACCGCATCGGAGGCGGCGGCGGGTCCGGTGCAGAAGCTGGCGCTGCGTCCCGCGAGGTGGCGGCAGCGGCGGACAGGGAGAAGAAGGCAGCTACGCAGCAGGTTCGCACGTAGAATGGGAACAGCAGATTTGAACGTGCTGTAGAAACTAGCTTGAAAGTTTTTTTTTTTTTAGCTGGGCAAACTAGCTTGAAAGTGATCTTCTCTCACACGCGAAAGAAATGGGCCTTTTGATGTGCGGGGAACGGGGTGCTGATTTCGTTGCTGGGATCAACGTGTGGTAGTGCTCCAAATTCGGTTGAAATTGAATGAAAACACGAGATGTGCAGATGCTGTTTGTAATTTTGTACAGGAGCAGAAACGTAACCTACAGGTAGAGATGTCTGAACAGAAGTTGAAGTTTCTTCTCTGTATATATGCCCTTTACCAAGTTGTGCACTCGTGCTTTACTTTCTAGCCCTGATCCTTTCTGTTGGTATGCATTTTACCAGATTTGTCATGCGTTTTGCTTCAGAATTAGGTACCACGTTTTGAATACTAGCATGGCGCGAATTCGATGGAGTGAATTTCACATGCTCCACCTCAAAACGTACACGATTGATCAAAGTAATAAATACTATACTAAGTTCAGCTTGCTCTCCATGCCGTCGCAAGAAAGAGTTGTTCTTCTTTGTTCAACCACATACAGTATGTGTAAGCTTGGATGGGATCCAAATGTTCGAATGGCTGAACAACGCGTAAGTGAAGAAAGGCTGCAACCATCGTACGTCAGATACTCAGATGTTCTGTGCTCATGGTCCAGACTCCAGAATGAAGCTGAAGTAGCTTTGTTAAAACTTTCTATTCATCTGCTTCTTCTTGCAAGAAGGTTTGTTTAAAATTTCAAGTGCTACCTGAATTTGTACAGTATGACACCGATTAATACTTAATAGATGGTCCCAATAACAAATGCCAAACTCAGAGTTGATTAGCAAATGCCCGGGTATTTCTTTTTCCTCCTTCAGAATGTCAGCAGTTCCTATAGTCTATAGAAATAAACTTGGGAGGTCGGCAGGAGAGAAGAAATGGATGTCCTTCTGCCTGACTTTTACGTGCACGCAGTGCAGAAAAAAACAGGGATCAACAACAACAATAAACCACGCGAAGACGGGGGCATGCATGCGCTCTAGACGGAGACAGAAAGGCAGGCAGCAGGCAGCGAGCTGGTCAAGCCGTTTCAGTGGTTACAAGTTTAACACGGCGCTGAACTGTTGAATCATGGAAACATGCAGTGAACTTCTTTTGCGGATAAATCATGGAATCATGGAAGACTTTAAACTCTGGATGGTCCAAGGAATTGGCACTTGTGACAACAACCTACCAGTCGGTATATAGATTACTGCTTTGCTTCAGGATAAGAGGCAGTTTTCGCCCGTTTCAATTTTTCACCGTCATATATACTTTCTTTCCTTCTTTTTTTCTCCGATCCGGGAAAATGAAAAAAAATAAATGAAGTTTCCTTTTTTCTGCTATTTATGCAGAACTTCATTTTCAACGGGAAACGATTGTAACTTGCATTTTGTTTACTGCTGATCCTGCTGTCCCTTAGGGCCTGTTCGGTTCCTGGCGAACCATGACCAGGATGTAATCCGGCCAGGATCGGGTGTCTCCAGCCGGAATGTTTCACGACTCTTTTTCCGGCCTAACGAACGGGCCCTTATTCTAATCGCAAACCATGTCATCTTTGCAGAAAAATGAAACAAGTATCCCTGTTCTATGACATTGCCCCTCCATGCGTCCAACCCACAAGATGTTGTAACCTTAAGATTTGATTTTGTATTTTTGTAATCCACAAAAATTGTCCTTTGATGTACTGCTGGTGGAACTTAATCCCTTTTTTCATATATACACGTGTGTATATATATAGGACATGATCGATGCCGCTATGATGGGCACGTACAACAAAACGCTCCCAACATCCCTTGTTCATATATTGGCAACTTACGTATATCCTAGTTCCACTACACCCTGCAAAAATTGCAGATTTAACTTGCACTCCTCCCAAGCCTCGCACATTTAGAAATTAGCACATTGACTTAACATGCACCATTCTCTAGTCAGATGCCCCGCATCCACAAGACATCCTAAATAGTTCAAAGCTTGATTCTTCCCATATCTAGTTTCGGTAGCTTTGTCATCAACCACGTTCGTTGTCAATCTCAAGACATGCATATGAATTCTGGCACTGTCATAGCCTGCTTCGAGATACAGTGCTCAGCAAGAGAAGTCATCTCTTAATTAGTGAGGGCACAAAATCCCTTTGGTCTCAACCAGGACTGAGGGACATGTATCAAGATGACACTTCTTTTTTTTCTCGAATACGCAAGCTTTTCATTAACGAGGATGGAGTTATATTACAAGATGCCTTGCGGCTGGAGCAGAACATCATAAGCGATTACATGGAAGTTGAACAATAAGATGCTTAGCTAAGCGCTGGTCCTAGTTTCCGGGCGCTAAGCTAGCCAACCCGTTGGCTCCTGCCTCAATCCAGCATTGAGCCTCTGCATGTATGATCTGGATGAGGTCGAATGTCGTGCTTGCAGCTTCTCTGAAACACCGGGCATTCCTTTCTTTCCAGACGTACCAGGAGACCAACGCGAAGAGGGAGTCCATCCCGCCCTTCTGCTCGCCGTTCCTTGTTGAGCGCAGCTGCCTCCACCAAGTGATGGTTGATTGCTTCTGCTGCGGAAGGTTCTGTCCGAGCGCTTGGCAGACATAGAACCAGACCTCCCGGGGTATCAGGATGACACTTAACTTTTAACTATAGTTTCAATATCTGCCTTTTCGCTGCATCATGACAGTCTGAAGTATCTGTTTTTTATTTAAAAATGGCATAAAACTATGATCATTATCGTTTTCATGAGCATTAGTGGTTGGACTGCCGGATGTTCACATGTTTCATGTTTTTAATTCGAGACTGTCAGACAGGAGTCTACTGTCTACCAAAGGAGGCATAGCCAAATACCAAATAGTGATATCAACGAACATCCTAAAAATTCACCAAACAAGGACAAATAACCAACTCAATATATATTTCCATGATGAAAGAAACCAAAATTAAAATCGATGCCCAAGCAAAAAAAAATGTTAGCAGTTTTCTACTGTAATGCACTGCACACTGTAGAAAGATTGAACTTAGTAATGGGGGGTCAGTTTATAGACCTTAACAGAACAGCCAATCCAGTATGTTTTTGTTTAGTTCAGATCATTAACCAAAACCAAAAATGAAATAATAAGA
The DNA here is from genome assembly GCA_904845875.1 of Miscanthus lutarioriparius. NCBI lineage: Eukaryota > Viridiplantae > Streptophyta > Magnoliopsida > Poales > Poaceae > Miscanthus > Miscanthus lutarioriparius. The sequence continues at coordinate 10,332,659 of CAJGYO010000007.1, read as the reverse complement.
AATTCTATAAGGCTATAAGGATACATTCATTTCCCTGTTTTCGTAATAACTACAACAAAGAGGAATAAGGGACTTCACTGAGGAGGAATACAAAGGTGTAAGAGTAACTAATTGACATAAAAGAGGGAGGCTATGCAAGAGTAAGAGCTGTGTTCACCAAAAAAGCAAATCAAATTCCGACTGACGGCAGTGAGGTCTTGGAATAAATATACTAAAATAGTGGTACTGAATTCATGCCGCAAAACTAGGTGTTCTTTTACAAGGATAAAGTAAATGCATCTAGATATGAGATATCTATAGCTAATTTCATTTCAGCACACAAAGGAAGAACTAATTTCATTTCAGCACATAAAGGCAGCATTTGTTGCAAGCATTGGTGTGCACCAAGGAACTGCACAATAGTTCGGCAAGAGGCTGTTCAAAGTACAGGCAGAGATGACATGGACCGACTATCTTTGTCTTTGCTTCTCAGTATCCCTAGCATGCTGCTGCGAATGCACCTCATCTTCATGAGGCATTTTCCCAGCACAAGCAGTAGCATAAGCATCTGCAAGCCCTGCAATACTCTTGTCGTAAGGTTCAATAAACTTCTGGACAAATCTTTTCTCAGTTAAACAAACAGTATAATAAAAGTCAATGTTTTCCTTCACAAGCCCCTTCGCCTTCAGAATCTTGATGAAATAATGCCTGGGCATCAGCCGCCTCTACATGCTATAGCCAAGTATTGCTGGCCTATGCAAGATGTACTGAAGCTTCAACCCAACATCCACCTTCAGGAACTTCACTGTGCGACTCAGCTTGCCTTCTGATATCCTCAGAATTTGGGGCGACTTGCACACCATAATGGCCAGCTCCGCCTCGGAGCATCCAAGAGTCGCCTTCATGACATCCATTTTTGCACCAATGGAGTTGGGACCAACGCAACGGACATCACACATGGCGCTCTTGAACATCCCTGTATTGCGCGGCACACCAAGCTTCTCAGCACATGCCACCCATTCCCTGACATCCTCGGGTTTCATGCATATCAGCATTGAGAACTCTGGAACATTAGAGGCAATTAGATGCACTGCTGTAGGAATGCTATGTTAGGCTTGACCACATCCTCAACGTTCCAACCGAGGAGGATCGGACTGATGTTGATGGCGGAGTGCAGCAGATCGAAGCAACCCAAGAAGGAGAGATAGAACTGGAGGTGGGGAATCATTTTGGGAGCCACGAAGATGTTGGGGACGATGGCAATGAGACGGGAGATTTGGGGAGGGGATAGCCCAATGCTGATGAGCTGAGCAAAGTGAGGGGTTAGGGTTTTGTCCACCTTGTAGCAGAGGAGCCGCGGGTACCTGGCGATTCTGGCGGCGATGTCGTCTTTGGCGAGGCTGACGCCTGTGAGAAAGGCGAGGGCGGCATCGGGTTTGACCGGAGACTTCAAGTGGGTGAGCCCCTTGGAGGCCCTGCCCGATTGCGCTGGGGTGAGCCCGCAGGTGGTGACCAGGTATTCCTCAACGACGAATCGGGCGGGAGAAGTGGCGGTGGTGGCGGTAGAGAGGAGGCAGCGGTGGCGAGGGAACGCCGCGCGGACGGAGGACAGGAGATGATGTCGAAGGTGCAGCATCGCGACGGATCGCCGCCTCGCCGGGGAAGAGACGCGCGGACGGCGGGAGAGAGGTTTTGTCGGCCGGGCAAGTTGGTTTAGAGGGAGGTCATGGTGACAGTTAGCCCCCGCGGTGGCTGTGGTTTGTGGGCGGGATGTCCAAATTGGCGGTGGACGGCCAATGTGTAGGTCGGTGTCGGGGTGAAGATGCCGGCCGCTAGCGGGGGCTTCTTCTTGCGGCGGGGAGGAGAGCCGGAGAGGAAAAAAGGCTTGGCTTTTGACTTCGCCTTTGTCCCGTGCTACCACTGGTGGGGCCGTGTGCATTCGAAATGAACGCAAACTCTCCACCACTGCGCTTCGGTTTTGTCCCCGCGAAGCCCATCCCCATCATCGATCGCCTCCAACCTCCATGACGAACCTCCTTCCCGGCTCCGCCATCTCCGCCGCCTTCTCGTGGCCCCACCCTTGCCGACCCTCGCCACACACACTCCCCAATCCGCCTCCTTCCGACCACCGCACACCACCCGAATCCTACCGCCATGGTTCCATCTACCCAATCTCCTAGTGCGGCGGCTTTTCCGAGCACGCCATCCTCCCAACTCACCTCTCGGACGAAGCGCTTCGCCATGCTCTCGAATAGGATCTATGATGCCATGATTAAGATGGGGTGGAATCCAACGAGGGCACGGAGGCCGCGCTCGATGCGTTACGCCGAGGCCGACTACCCCGCTCGTCGCCGACGTCTTGCACCGCCTCCGCTATGAGGAGAAGTCGGCGTTCGGTTCTTCGCTGGGCGTCCCACCGTGGAGGGGTACAGCCACGAACCGGCGACTTACAACGACATCATCGACATTCTCTCCCGACGCGGTACAAGAGCCGCCATTTGGTGTCCTCTCGCAACGTCTTTGGATCACTTGAAGCGCCATGGCACGAGGTCGGTGCCGGTTGAGGACTCTTTGGAGATCCTGCGCACCTACACGGAGAAGCATCTCACGCACATGAGGAAGCTGCCAAGAAGCGGCGGGTTCGGATGCGTCGCGCCACCGGAGACCGACAGCTCAACGTTCTGCTGGACGCGTTCGCAAGTGTGGGATGGTCAAGGAAGCGGGGCGGTGTTCGGCCGCGTGAAGAGGAGGTTGCCGGGTAATGCAGACATACAAGATATCTGTTCTTTGGGTGGTGCCGGGCGAGGGACCCCAAGATGGCCACGAAGGTGCTTGAGGAAATGATTCGGATGAAGCACACCGGAGAGTTTCACCTACATTGCGACCCATCGAATCTTTTTGCAAAGGCCGGATTGGTGTCGAGGCAAGGGAGCTGTTTGAGTTCATGAGGACCGAGGGTCGACGATATCATCACCCACACCAAGACGTATTCGATTATGATTGTTGCGTTAGCAAAAAGGTCTGACCGGATGGAGGAGTGTTTTGAACTGCTTTCGATATGAGAAGTTGTGGTCAGTATGCCCGATGTGACGACTTATAAAGATTTGATTGAAGGAATGTGCTTGGTGGGTAAACCGGATGTCGCTTATCGTGTGTTGGAGGAGATGGGGAGGGCTGGATTTCCTCCCCGACATTGTGACGCACAATTGCTTTCTTAATGTGCTTTGTAGTCTTCGAAAGGTCGATGATGCACTTGAACTCGTGAGAAGATGATAGAGGCGCATTGTGAGCCCAAAGTGTTCATACCTATAATATGCTTGATGGTGATGTTCTTCGAGATGGGAGAGGCACATAGAGCATTAGATATATGGCTTGAGATGGACACAAGAGGATGTCGGTGTGCTATTGATACCTACGAGATAATGATCGATGGTCTCTTTGATTGTGGAAGAACAGAACATGCAACTGCTCTTCTAGATGAGGTTATAAACCGTGACATGAAACTTTCATACAAGAAGTTTGATGCTATAATGCCGAGGTTATCACCGTGGGCGACCTTTTGCGCGATACATCGGTTGTCGAGCATATGAGGAGATTTTACAATGTTATGATGTCGAGACGATTTGCAATCACTCGTAAGAAGAAGAGCATAGGCCCGAGAAGGAAATGAGTGCCGTGGCAATTCCTGCTTCATTGCTTCTTGTTATTGTGGATAATCGGGAGCTTATTCAAAGGTAATTGATGCTGTGTTTTCTCTCGATTTTACTGCCACTATTCGTGGTAAATATATTTAAAATGTGCTTTGGATTGTGGTCTAGACATGGTATTTAATTTGTTCGTGCAATCTGCAATTGCATCCGGTGGCAAAACAAATAGCATATTTCAATCAAGTTCTTCTCTTATGGTATATCTTTTCCTAAACTTGCTGCCATGTTCCTAAACTTGTTTGTTACCTTGACCTCTTCTCATCCCAAAACTAGTGCAATGCCTGCTAAGAATGCAGTGAAATCTATGTATGTACAGAAATACCAATATGAAGTAGGATGCTTTTTTCTTTTACTATTTGGGACACTAATCTGGGTATGCCATTATTTATATCCTTAATCAGTAGTCTAATATGTGTTTTGCTTACCCTCTCTGATATAAAAATGGGCTATTGCGTTCTTGCCCCTATTTTGACGTCCAATTGTGATTTTACCCCTGTTTCTGTCATCGTTGTGATTTTATCCTGCTTTTTTTTAAAACGAAGCTTAAGTTTACCCCTAGTCCGGGAACAGCAGGTAACGGTGTCAAATGGGCTCAGTAAGGACAAGTTTGCCCATGCGAAATTGCCCCTACTTATCTGAATACATTGTGATTTTACCCCTGTTTTTTTTTTTTTAAATTTGGCAGCATCATTGCACAACTTGTTACATATGATTCCACACAGCATGCAAATATAGATAGATAATATGACATCAAATGAAAAGTGTAGCAAAAGTATCCATACAGTACCAAGCCTCATCCAACATACAAGTCCAACAAAAGCGGTAGCTAATAGTGAGATATTACATGTTCAGTGTCATACATCACATTCATGCATCTATTCCTAACAATGCACCCAACCTCCCTCCTCTTCCTCTTCCTCTTCCTTCTGTTCCAGCCCCTTCTGCTCCTTCTGTTCCAGGTCCTACACTTGCACTTCCTCTTCCCCTTCCCCTTCCCCTTGCACTTGCAGTTGCACTTGCACTTCACATGAATGGAGAAAAATGGTTCAGTAAACAAGTTGACTAAATAAGCATGAGTAAAGAAGCAAAAAAAAAAATACAAATGAGCATGACTCACATTTCTTGTGAAGATGATTCATTTTGAGAAGATGAGCGATTCCTCTTTTGACTAGCAGTTGGACCTCCTTGGCAATGCTTCGCTATATGGCCTAGTTCATTACATTCATAACATGGTCTCCTTTTCTTACTGGTGGTGGCCTCATCATAGGACTTGATCCTAGAATTTCTTGGTCTTCCTGGTTTCCTTTTCAGTTTAGGCTTCTTGATTTTATAGCCCAAATCAACATGTGGCCAATTATTCTTGGATGCCATTGGATTGAAAGAACATGCATATGCCTATTTTAACCGATCAACAGAGAAGTATTCATGCACAAAGTCATCCATTCGTACCTCTCTACTAATCTTAGAAATGAAAGCTAAAGCATGAGTGCAGGGCTATCCAGTTACTTGCCAAGCCCTACAACTACATGTTTTTTGTCCTAAGTTGATTGCGTACCTGAATCTGTTCACAGTTACTTCTGCTGTTCCAACCCCACATATCAATACCTCATGGCCCTTGATACTCTTGGCTTTAGCATTTAGAGCATTGGTCACAGCTGGAATGATTGTGCCTGACATTTTACCAGCAATCTTGACTCTCAAAACAAATTTCTCAATGATCATTTGTCTTATCTTGTCATGCATATCCACAATTTGAAAATCCTTGGTTTTGGACACCCAACTATTAAAGCTTTCAGAGAGGTTGTTGTTGATGTAATCTACCTTGCATTCTTCCCCAAATTTGCTTCTACTCCACACAAATGGATGGTTGTCATCCAACTAGGATAGTGCACTAGGATCCTTCTCCTCTATGTTTCGCATGAAGTACTTGAACTTATCATTTGTGAAGCTCTTGGCAGCTGCCCACATATTCTTACCATAAAGCTCACCACTGTACCCATTCTTCTTCATGTTCTTCCACAAGTGCCTCATGCATTCTCTATGTTCCACTCCTGGGTACACATCATGTACAGCCACCTCAAGTCCTTTGCCCGCATCTAGCCTGTAGGAGTACCAATAGCCTTCTTTAAGTTTGTCACAAACCAAGTCCAACTTTCCTTAGACTCGGTCTCAATCACACCATAAGCCACTGGAAATAAGCAGTTTTGACCATCCACTGCAACAGCTGCTGCTAACTGATCCCTTCCCCTTCCAGTCAAGTGTGTGGCATCCATGGCAATGTAAGGCCTACATCCTTGCAAGAACCCATCAATGCATGGTTTAAGAGCAACAAAAAACCTACTGAAACACAAATCACCATTGTCATCTTCTTCAGTGTCTATGTCAACGATGCTGCCAGGTACTACTTTTAGAAGCTTAGCTTGATAAGTTGGTAGCAAGTTATAACTATCATTCCACTTCTCATATATGATGTCCATTGCCCTTAGCTTGCCTCTGAAAACTCTATCGTATGGAACTTCTATCGAATACTTCTTCTTGAGCCTATCTTGCAACTCCTTTGGTCTCATTTCAGGGTCTTCCCGCAGTAAATCGACAACTCTTTCACCTACCCATTTATTGGAGGCCATTGTTTCACCACAATTGTTGAATGAACCACAAGTATGCTTTGGACCACTAGTCTTAACCTGCAAAAAAAACAGCAAGAAAAGAACCATTTTATTAGTAAATTGTTGCACACTAATACTTCTTACTTGATGCTGAATGTTATAAAAAATTTGAAATTTGTACTTTTTACTTGTAGATGCAAAAAACTTCCACTTGCAACCCTGATTTGCTCTCTTGCATATGGCTCTAAATCTGCTCTTGTCCTTTTTCACAATCTCAAAAGCATGATCATTCAAGATGGCATGATGTGTAACTGCAGACTTGCACTGATCCACGTCTGGGAACACCACATTTACATCAATACATGGATTATCAACATCATATGAGAAGGGTGGAGGGTCATATTCATCGTCATCATCAACAACTACAATTGGTTCATCGGGATTAAACTCAGGGCCAGAGCAATCATCACAAGAATCAGAGGATGCAGCCAAGTCACTATCATAGCTGCTATCACTTGCTGCCACAAGTGAATCAGTGTCAGAATATATGCCCTCCTCATCAACTCCTACACCCTCATCATGATGTGCGCCTTTTGCTTTGGATTTGGTGGCTCTCTCTTTTTTGGTGGCTCTCTCTTTTTTGTTTGTGGATGTGGCTCTCTCAGCAGTGTTTGTCTCATTGGTGGGCACTCTATTCCTTACAGAAGGGTGGCACCTACGTTTTGTTGGTGAAAATCGCAATGGACCCTCAAAATCATTAATTTGGGCATTAATGTACACCTTTCCCTTATCTTTATTGAGTTCAAACCACTCAAGCAACTGCTCATCAGTTTTAATCTCAATAGAAGGTCCTCTAGAAATTTCATCCAATGCGTTAGCAAAGGCTGACCAGATGGAGGAGTGTTTTGAACTGCTTTCAGATATGAGAAGTTGTGGCTGTATGCCTGATGTGACGACTTATAAAGATTTGATTGAAGGGATGTGCTTGGTGGGTAAACTGGATGCTGCTTATCGTGTGTTGGAGGAGATGGGGAGGGCTGGATTTCCTCCTGACATTGTGACGTACAATTGCTTTCTTAATGTGCTTTGTAGTCTTCGAAAGGCTGATGATGCACTTGAACTCTGTGAGAAGATGATAGAGGCGCATTGTGAGCCCAGTGTTCATACCTATAATATGCTGATGGTGATGTTCTTCGAGATGGGAGAGGCACATAGAGCATTAGATATATGGCTTGAGATGGACACAAGAGGATGTCAGCGTGCTATTGATACCTACGAGATAATGATCGATGGTCTCTTTGATTGCGGAAGAACAGAACATGCAACTGCTCTTCTAGATGAGGTTATAAACCGTGACATGAAACTTTCATACAAGAAGTTTGATGCTATAATGCTGAGGTTATCACCGTGGGCGACCTTTTGCGCGATACATCGGTTGTCGAGCATATGAGGAGATTTTACAATGTTGCGATGTCGAGACGATTTGCAATCACTCAGAAGAAGAGCATAGGCCTGAGAAGGAAATGAGTGCCATGGCAATTCCTGCTGCTGTTTCTTGTTACTGTGGATAATCAGGAGCTTATTCAAAGGTAATTGATGCTGTGTTTTCTCTGATTTTACTGACAGCTATTCGTGGTAAATATATTTAAAATGTGCTTTGGATTGTGGTCTAGACATGGTATTTAATTTGTTCGTGCAATCTGCAGTGCATCTGAAGTGGCAAAACAAATAGCATATTTCAATCAAGTTCTTCTCTTATGGTATATCTTTTCCTAAACTTGCTGCCATGTTCCTAAACTTGTTTGTTACCTTGACCTCTTCTCATCCCAAAACTAGTGCAATGCCTGCTAAGAATGCAGTGAAATCTATGTATGTACAGAAATACCAATATGAAGTAGGATGCTTTTTTCTTTTACTATTTGGGACACTAATCTGGGTATGCCATTATTTATATCCTTAATCAGTAGTCCAATATGTGTTTTGCTTACCCTCTCTGATATAAAAATATAAGTGCTTTAGGACATTGAAAGAATTTACAAGGTGAAACTTTGGCCATCATTTTCCTAAAAAAATATTTTATTTTGAAAGGCAAAATATATTATTACGAAATTGTTTTTTCATGAGGTGTCTAGCTGCAAAACTATTGTTTTTTTAGCTATTCATGGTCAAACTTAAAAATATTTGACTTAGGACAAACCTAAAACTACTTATTTTTATGACCGGAGAGAGTACTGAATAGGAAAACTTTTATCAGCGTGTTATAAGGATATTTTACAGTTGATTTTACTCAACTGAGTTGAAATGGCTTAGTAGTTGGTTTCTTCAGGACACGGTGTTTTAAAGACGTGTCTGTTTGAATAATTGCTAGTAGCTAGGTGACTCAGTGAGTTCCTGTCGCTGATTTTAAGGCCTAATCTATGCTGAAAGATAAGTAAGCAACCGAGCTTTTCTACTCTCTTTCTAGAGCTAACATCACCAACCGAACTATCATGGAGCAATGGACACAAATGGTTTGGAATGCCTTGTGTAGCCAAGCTATTCAAGATCCCGATGGCCAATTTCTTCTCGGATTGCCAGATATATAAGAGCTTTACTTTGTTATCCCCATCTGGGATCTAAGCAGGAGGGAAGTGGAACCTTCCTTGAATTCCAGTTATGATGATTTAGGGCAAGGAGTTAAAACTGGATAGTTGTTGAGCCAATAGGTTATTTAGCAATTTTTGCAATAATACGGTCTGAAGGTGCTAGGTAGCATTTATGCTGGTTCAGACTGCAATTTCATGCATTGGTGATACCTGAGCTTTTATCAGGTGGATCCTTTGCTTTTCAGTTTGCTTATGCTGAGCAGGAGTAATGTTTATTCTAAACATGATTTCATTGTGCAGGGTGGTTGATGTATGCCAGCACGTACTGTATTGTTGGTACAAATTGCGGTGGAAGAAGCACTGCGTTTTTTTAACGTAAAAAGAAGAAGCATTGCATGACCTCATTCATTTGTTGAATTGAACCGGTGCTGTGAATATCAGTGCGTTTGTATTGTAGAAACATGTACAAGGTAACCCCTCAACCCCACCCATTAACTGTTGCGACGTGCACAATACACCAATCCACTGGCGCCAGAAGTATTAACTGCAGTCTTATTTTGTTTGAATCCTATGAAGAGAACCTCTTTTATGGCCTACTTGTTCATGTAGGACCCCTTTCTTCCTTACGCTCAGATGAAACGTGTAACTGTATAAGCCTAGAACTGAATTTCTTGCCATTAAACATGTGACCCACACCACTTTCCTCAACTCCTGTCTATATGTTTCCCAATATCAAATTTTGGGCTATTTCAAAACTTGACTGCTTAAGGAAACATTTTACTGATAGCTTGTTGCAAGGTTATTATTATTGGTCACACATCCAGTTCATTTTCACTAAAATGGGACAGGGTGCACTTTATTTTGCTTCAAAGAGCATCTTTGTTCTATTAGTAGTGTGCTTACATGTAGAGGGTGACAATGACTAAAATTTGGTCATTTCGGCTGGTGGCTAGAGTTGAAGACCTAACTGTAGTACATTTAGTGTGTGCACTGCAGCTGCATCAAAATTGTGGCTACACTGTCGAACTAAAGATTCCAAACTAGTAAATAGGTTCATGGCTACAGCAATCAATGACTTATCAAGGGTTACTACCGTGGAAACGGCCAAGGTCCATGGATATGCTTTTCTGTGTTGAAAATGGAATACATCGGTGTAGTATTGCTAAGCGGTTCTGAAAAAGGAATACTTAGATCTATACCATTACAAATATCGTGTTTTTGAAATACGTTACTATTATTCATCATATAGGAACAATCAGCCTATTCGCTTGTTGGTTTCAGCCAGGGCTTATCAGCCATGGTATAGTATTTTCCTCTTACAACAAACCAGCATCAATCGGGCTTATCAGTCCAGAAACCAACCAGTGAATTGAATATCACTATAATTTAGTGTCTATTCCAATCGTGCCATTTTACACGCCTCTAGCAAATAGCAACCCTAGACTCATGTGCAGGCTATGTATCCCACATATTGTTTTCTATGGTAAAAGAAAATACCCTATTTATTCCCTTCCTCTCCATCTCATCCCCTTTATCTGCTCAGGAAACCATCTCCTTCCTTGCTTTCTTCTCATGGCTAGGCGACGGCCATGGTCCCAACCATTACCGCTTCGTGAGCCCGTGCCGCATGCACTCGGCCTTAGCGCGGCGAGCGGATAAGGATTCGACGCTCTCTGTGGGTGGTTTCCTGCTACTTGTGAGCGCATGGGCAGCGAGGCATGCCAGGAACGAGGCTCGTGAAGTGGAGGCAGATGAGCAAGATGAGGCCGACGAGGTGTGGGGATATGATGGCCTTGATGGGATTGAATTTGTAGCGCACGAGGACGTGGGGGTAGGCGAGGTGGTAGATCTTATCGACCTTTAGGAGAATGGGTTCAAGGACGTCGTGGTGGATGAGTTTGAACTGCAGGTTGCTGAAAGGTCCTTGTGTGGTTTTGGTAATTGAGTGACAACCCTAGGTGGACTAATTGTGTTTATGTGAGATACACAGGTGATTAGTTCACAAGTACATGTGTGTGAGCAACATATGCCGTGAAGGTGAAAATGGTTTGGAGATGTTGCAAATCTCACACATGTGATGATGAAGGAGCTTATTGCACATGAGACATGATATTAAGTCATGTGATCAAGGTGGAGAAGATCAAGATAAGACTTGGCTTGATGGGCCGGTTGCAAGCGTAAAGGGCAAGTCGGAGGCTTTGGAGCGATGGACCGCGTGGCGGTGAAGCTTGAGCAAGACTTGACGCCGATGGACGAAGGCAACAGGTGAAAAGCAAGTGAAGTCAAGATCGATGAACCAATATGATCACGTGATGATATGAAGTGGATCATATCATTGTTGATCATGTTGGTGCATGTGTTGCATCGACATTAGAGGAGATGGAATGGAATGTGCAAGGCAAAGGTATAACCTAGGGCATTTTATTTCACCGGTCATAGGTATGTAGAGAAGTTGATGACCGGGTTTAGGATAGATGGCCGTACTATCAAGAGGGGCAAACTTGTTTGCATATCGGTCAACTAGTGCCACTCGAGTGATCTAACTTTGCATCATCGCTAGGATCGAGTGGCGTGGCAAGTTGAGTGACTAATCCTTTGGAAAATATTTGTGAAAAGCTAACACACATACATAAAGTGGTGCACACTTGGTGGTGTTGGCACATTTGCAAATGAGAAGAAGTTAGAGTTGTTGTGAATCAACTTAGAGAAGAGAAAAATGTTTTTTGGTGTACTCCAAACTATAGGATGGTCCTTGGATTGGAATACTGCTTTGATCCATTGTGATTTGGATCAAGTATGCATGTGGGATGTGTAGCCCTCTGAGTAAGCTTTCCAAAATGTCCAAGATCATCGAAATCGGAATTCGGAGCTAAGAGTTATAGCCGTTTTAGCGCTGAAAGGTCTATGACCGGACGCTGGCGCGAAAAACGACCGGACGCTGAGGGTCTGTGTCCGGTCAGCACCTGCGAGTCCGGTCACAGCGTCCGGTCAGTGTTTTTAGCGTGTCCAGAAGCGACCGGACGCTGGGAGAGTCCGGTCAGTGATGACTGGACGCGTCCGGTCGCTGAAAAACGTCGCTGGAACCTCTCTGTAAGTGACTGGACGCTGGGTTCCAGCGTCCGGTCGTTATGACCTGCGCGTTCGGTCAGTACGCGCTTTGCCCAGTGATGGGGTAACGGCTATTTTAGCCCTTGGGGCTATAAAATGAGTGTGTGGCCGGCCTTGAGCTGGTCGCTTAGCACCCTCACGCCTATGTGGCTTGTGTAGGAGTGCTTGGATGCCCTCTAACTCACTTGTGCTTGCAAGAGTGCGAATCGATTGCGAGTGAGTGTGATTCTAGTGCGTTGCATTGTGAGATTGCATCGAGTGGCACTAGGTGATCGAGTTGCAAGCCGGTGGTGTTTGTTACTCTTGGAGGTTGCCACCTCCTAGACGGCTTGGTGGTGGTCTCCGTCGAAGCCCGCAAGAAACTTGTGCGGTGCTCCGGAGAATAGCTTTGTGAGGGGCATTGTGCTCGCCCCGCGGGAGCCGCAAAGAGCAACTCTAGTTGAGCGTGTCATTGAGATACCCTCACTTTCAGGGTAGGTTCTTGCGGTGCCCGACGTGCGGGCTTGGCGGGTGATGCCAATTAGCCGCCGAACCACCAAGTGAGCGGTCGACACAACGGGGACGTAGCGTGTTGGTAAGCACGTGAACCTTGGGAGAAAATCACCGTGTCAACCTTGTTCTTTCCGTTGGTTTGCAATCCCCTTACACAAGCTTGTGATTACTTTTATATACATTGTGCTTGTGTAGTTGCTCTTGTAATTAGTTAGCTTATGTAGCTCACTAGTTACCTTCTTGCTTGTGTAGCATAGAAGTAGCTCTCTTGCATGGCTAATTTGATTTGTGTAACCTTATTAGTCACTTTGCTTAGTTTGTGTAGCTAAGTATTCGCGCTCTCTAATTTAACATTGGTTGCCTTGTTATTGAGCATTGCTGGTGAGCTTAGTTGGCTTTGTGCTTTTGCTTACTAACATGTGTAGGAGCTCCTAGAATTGCTTGGGTGAGCTCTAGTTAGCCCGGTATCTTTGTTGCTTAATTAGGATCTTTGTAAGGTGCTAGAGAACATAGATAGAGGGGTGTAGTCTTGGCTAGACCGATAGTTCTAATTCCGCACTTTCGGTTAGCCGACGTGATTAAGTTTTAGAAGCGACTATTCACCCCTCTCTAGCCGCCATCTCGACCCTACAGTTGCTGAGTTGGGGGTGTAACGTTGTCTTTGTGGCCCATGAAGTTGCCGACGATGATGATGCTGTCACTGTGGGCGAGGAGCTTGAGGAGGCGCCGCCACGAGGGATTTTGCTTGCAGCGGCGGTAACGATATTGGTTGCGGAGGAGGGTCCGACGACAAAATGCGGGATGAGGGATATGTAGAGGAAGGAGAAGGATGAGGCTTAGGAGAAGCCAATGAGGACGAATAAAATGGCACGGTTTATATAGACAATAAATTATAATAATGTGGTTCAAAAAAAAAGTTTGCTAAAGCGCTAGCTAAACCTTCGCTGCTAGTGCGATCAGTGAGGCAAGTTTATCTTAGACAACTGCTACACTATCTCACCATAGTTTGACACACTTTTATCTTAGGCAAGTTTGATTAAGTTGGCAAGTGTTTGGTTGGCAACTAAATTTTAACAAATTTCTTTTAGGCTCCGCATGTGGTAGCTGTGGCAATGTATGGCTATGTACGCTAGTAGTAGCTAGTAATAGAGAAAAAAGGCCGGTGCTCGCTGCCGAGACAGCCCCAGCTGGATGGGCGTAAAAAGTGACAAGAGTACTCGCTTACGAGTCCTGGATGATGCCTGTGGTCGTCCTTCCAAGTCCTAGAATCTCTAGATTCATTTGATACTATGTCACCAGTCGCCGTCAATCTGCTCATCGCTCGTTTAGCAGATGATAAAAGTTCAATGAGCGCGCCAGATTATTGGAGAATCCGTCAGTAAACTCTCCGCGCACGTAACGTGATCCCCCGCGTCCAGGTCAACCGCAGCATTCTCCGGAGACGCCGAACCTGAGGGATCCGACGTGGAATCGAGACAACATATCACATACTATGCTTGGAAGTACTGTAGTGGCGTAGTACTACAATTGTACAAAAAGTAAAAACACTTCATAACTCACCGATCTGCATGTATACCTACCTCCTCGCGACACGTAACACCTCGTCGCTCTTGGGGCCACAGTTCTCCCGTTTGTCCGTTGCACCGCCCAGTGCCCGGAGCCGCTGCCTTGCACTCCTCAAACCGTGCACCTGGCACCGCGCTAGGTCGCTGTTGCGCGTGAAACCGTCGAGGCGGCACGCCGGGACGAGGGCCCGGCGAGCCAGTGGTGCCGACGGGACGCACGTCGGCTGGGGACCCCCCACGGCCAACGACAAGTGGTCCGTGCATGCGCGCGCCCGCCCACGGGGAGTCCCTCTCGCGGAGTCGCGGTCCGTGTCCCAGACGGGTTGTTTACCAGGTCCGCGCGAGCAGAAGTGTGGCTGGCCCTTCGCTCGCCGTCTCGGCTCGGTTCGGCTGCGCACGCGGCTACTGGCCCACTAGGCAACTGGCGAGTACAGTAGCCGAGTAGCGGCAGGCTGGCTCATTGCGCAGCTGGACAGCGTGTAGACTGGGACGTGTACAAGTACTACTTGCACTGGCCGGACTGAGCTGACGCCGATCCCTATCTGTACTGTGTCATCTCGTCTGCTGTGGCAGGGGGCCAGACCGGATCTGAACCCTTCGTCTGGGTGATGGGCGGTTGGTTTCGGCCGAGCCTGCCGTGTCGACTGACGTTGACGGAACAGCGCGTCAATGTCGTAGGAGAAGTCAAGTGGTTTGAAGTCTGATGCCCTGTCCATACCGGAATTCCAGAACCTCGCCTGGTCGATCCGTCACCGGGTTACTTTGGTTTTACACGCGGTTAATATGTGATGGTTGGTTTGAAAAAAACAGGGTGGTCTATCATCTTTTCATTTTTTTTAAAAACAATTTGTTTATGGGAGGGGAATGTGATGAGTGAACCACCGTCTACGCATCCCTTCCGAGCTCTCCTTCCGTTTCAAATTCTAAATTGTAAAGTCATCATGACTTTTCTAGATACATGTCTTTTATTATGTATTTAGACATAATATATATCTAGGTACGTATCAAAAAAAACTGCGGTACTTAGAAAACTATAATGACATAATTTATAATGAAGGCAGTAATATTTAGTATAAACATAGGATGATGTAGTGGCTACTTAAATTTATGAGATAAACTCACAAATCACGATGCATCGCCTCATATAGAATACCAAAATATTTATTATTTCACCACGTAGCATGTAGCAGGGGTAAAACTGTGTTAACAATAGCATTAGGGGGGGTGGGGGTGCAAATGTACACCCTAAAAAATACGAAAACTACGATTATAACTTATATTTCACTATATATGCACCATATGAATAAGTTTATGCACCCACAAAGTAAACATATCTTTCGTTAATTTATTCAAACTTCGCCACTCGGCAACTCCAAGAGTCCATGCATTTCATAGAAATGTACCGCTTTATTTGTCAAGTACTCTCTCCATTTTAAATGTGTCTAGGTACGTAGAAAAGCCAAAACGACTTATAATTTGTAACGGAGAAAGTTATAAGGCCACTCTAGAGAATAAGTGGACAGGCTTATTATACGTTTTAATCCGTTGAGCGTCACGGTAGGGAAACTTGTGCAAAGATTCACCTCGCAACGAGCGGAGTTTGGAATGCATGAAATATTCTAAGTTTCGAGAAAATTGAAATTGTTTCTTACACATCTTATAAGGAAAATCCACCACCATGTACAACATCAAATTAGTTTCGTAGTTTCATTGAATTATCTATCAAACATATTTTGACAGCGCATTTATTTGAAATTTTAGATGTTACAATACTTTTATAACATAGTTAAAATTAGAGAAGTATGATTTATAACAAAACTGAAGTGGACTATATTATAGCTTAAAGGGAATTTGGTGTTTCTGCCCTTGCTCCAAGCTGCAACGATGATTTTGCTCTCACTTTTTTAACTTTGTGATTTTGCCCTAGTCATTTTCAAACGAAGCAGCCGATTAACCCTACTTTCTAACTGATGAGTGAATTAAAAGGGCAAAGAAAAAAGAAACAACACCCAAGCGAATAGACAAAGACAACCCTGCCCCTCATTAGTCGGCCGGCCGCGAACTCACCTCGCGCGGCCCCTCTCGAGCGGCTAGGGTTTGACGCGGCGGCGCACGCGGCTCCCCGGCGGCCGGCGACCGGCGACGTTGCGCTCCCCTTCCCCCACCTCGCCGCGCGGGTTGCTGGGAGCCGCGCGGACTCACTGCAGTCCGGCCCCGGCGGCCGGCGACCAGCAGCTGGGCCTCTGAAGCCGCCGCGGCCCCGACGCCCTCCCTGGCTCGTGTGGTTGAGACGAATCGAGATGTAGCAGCTTGAGGACGACGAATTTTGCCGGCGAACGCCAGCGACGGAAGAGAGAGAGAGAGAGAGAGAGAGAGAGAGAGGGGGGGGGGAGAAAGGCTCAATTGCAGCAGCAGGATTACTCCAGGCGGATGCTTCTGAGACGGCCAGACGAGCAGCTGAAGTAGGCAGGCTGCTTGCTGCAGGTGTTGACTGAATCACTGAACCCAGGTTCAGCTACAAGTCTCGTTCCGTACTCTCCCTCCACTCTCTCCATTTCACAAATTAGAAACCCAAAAGGATTTAAACAATATTGGTCATGGTTATTTATGATAAAATATTGGTCATGGAAACTCGGGATGAATCATGCTCTAGATTGGAAAAATAAAGCTCCAAAATTCACCATTTTTGTTGGAAAATTAAAGCTCCTAAATTATCTATCTTGTGTGTCAAGATATTGCATTTGTGTTGGAAGAAATAAATCACCATTTTTTCAATATAAATATGAACAAATGACGTGCGCTACATGTATCATAAATATTCACCATTTTTAGATGAAATGCTGCCGAATTTTTCTAAAAATTATGTATGAAAACTGCCAACTTGTTGATATGAAAATAGGGGTAAAAACACAAATATCAAAATAAAACAGGGGGTACAAACGCATTGGCAAAGTTGTCCATTTGTCGAAAAGTTAACATCGTTAGAGGGATTTCACATATCAGGGTAAAATCTCCCTTCGTTTTGAAATCGCAGAGGCAAAATCACAAAGTTAAAAAAATGATGATGAAATCATCATTTTGATTTAAAATAAGGGTAGAAACACTTAAGCCTCTGACTTAAGATACAAGTGAGTAATTGCTTTTCTAATAAAGCGGGAGGTGGATAGGATGATTGTATTATGAGCTTTAGCATTGACCCGTCAACCGTGGCCAAACTGAAGCTGATATGTGCATTCTCCCTTTAGGGCCTGTTCGGTTCAGGCAAAACCACGCCAGGAATCCTTCCATCTACTGAAAGCTTATACAAATTAAATAGCGATTCCGACCAGGAACTCTTCCTGCCAGTCGTTCCTGATAAAACGAACGGGACCTTAGTAGATTCCTGATAAGCAGATACACGCGGTTGAATCCAGATTCCAGAGTGCACAAAAATGTTCCAACTCCAACGGCCCTTCCCGGTCGCGGCTTCTGAACTGAACCCCTGGATGGTAGGCCAGTCAAACTGCATGCCAAACAAAGTGCACACCTGCCCGCGGCTTTCCTTCCGTGATACCCGCTGAGCGCCGCGGGATGGCGACCCTTTTTTTTTTTTTTTTTTTTTTTGCTCAAACTCCCTTCCCCTCTATATGTTGGAGTTTAGTCCCACATCGTGTAGCGATGATGGAGGAGTACAACATATAAGGCGGAAGAATCCTCACCTATCAGGCTAGTCTTTTGGGTTGAGTAATGTCCAAGACCTTATATGTTGTCAGCTCCGGTGGACCTAGGACCTATGGGAGCGCAGGCTCGTAACGAGCCGAGCCGGCTGCAAGCCAGCTCAAAGATCATGAACTCGGTGGTCACCACCGGTTCCAACACTATATAGCCGGCTCCACACTGTATGCTGCGCAGTCAGACTAGTCAACCCGCTCTCGTGTCCCGGGCCCTCGCCTCTGCAGTCTGCACTGCCGGCTGCCGCGCGCAAAGGATGCCCATGCCTCGCCACGGCCATGCGCTGCTCGCCGCGCTCCTCGCGTCCGCGGTCGCCGCGGCGAGCGCGCAGCCGAGCTACGGTGACTACGGCCAGCCGGTTCACGTCAGCACGGCCATGATCGCGCTCCTGGCCGCCGTCATCGCGGTGTTCGTCTTCATCGCCTTCTTCACCGTCTACCTCCGCCACTGCACCGGCTACGCGGCCAGGTCGGACGACGACGACCGCGCCATGCCCAATTTCGACGCCCTCATCTCGCGGTCACGGAGGCAGCGGCGGCCGCGCGGGCTCGACGCCGAGGTGGTCGAGGCTTTCCCCACCATGAAGTACGCCGAGGCCAAGGCGCTGCGGGTCGGCAAGCAGGGCGGCGCGCTCGAGTGCGCGGTGTGCCTCAGCGAGTTCGAGGACGAGGAGCGGCTCAGGCTCCTGCCCAAGTGCAGCCACGCCTTCCACCCGGACTGCATCGGCGAGTGGCTCGCCAGCCACGTCACCTGCCCCGTCTGCCGCTGCAACCTCGACCCTAACAAGCAGGATACCAGTAGCGATGAGGAGCCCGCCAGTTTCCCATCGATTCCAGTAGCGAGCAGCATCTCCAGTGAGATTGCGGTGTCTGGGCAAGGACCGCTACCAGTGGCCGTGGTGATCGATGTGATCACCGCGGAGGAGGAAGAGGTGCGGATGTAGGAGGTGCTGGAGCTGCAGCAGATAGGGACCCAGCGGTGAGCCATGCGGTCGCGGTCGGGGCGCAAGCCAGTTCCGACGTAGCTCGCCAGGTCACACTCCACGGGCCACTCCCTCGCCGTCCGGCTCGACCGCGACCTGGAGCGGTTCAGGCTACGGTTGCCGGAGCACGCGCGCACGAAGATGGTCGCCGCGGGCGAGCACCACAGCATGCAATTGCGTCGCGGGCGAAGAGCCGGGGAAGGAAGCAGCCGCGGCGGCCGAAGCGCCCCGCTCGGCCGGCCGGGCAGATGGCAGTCGCTTCTTGCGAGGACGTTCTCCGGGAAGCTGTCGTTCTTTTCGGCGTCCAGGATGACGATTAGCTCCGAGCTGGGAGAAGTGTCGTCCTCGTCGTCCACGAGGGCGAGAGGGAAGCGTGTGGCCGCCGTTGATGCCGCCGACGTTCCTGCTAAGGGGAGCGTCCGCCTTGACCGCATCGGAGGCGGCGGCGGGTCCGGTGCAGAAGCTGGCGCTGCGTCCCGCGAGGTGGCGGCAGCGGCGGACAGGGAGAAGAAGGCAGCTACGCAGCAGGTTCGCACGTAGAATGGGAACAGCAGATTTGAACGTGCTGTAGAAACTAGCTTGAAAGTTTTTTTTTAGCTGGGCAAACTAGCTTGAAAGTGATCTTCTCTCACACGCGAAAGAAATGGGCCTTTTGATGTGCGGGGAACGGGGTGCTGATTTCGTTGCTGGGATCAACGTGTGGTAGTGCTCCAAATTCGGTTGAAATTGAATGAAAACACGAGATGTGCAGATGCTGTTTGTAATTTTGTACAGGAGCAGAAACGTAACCTACAGGTAGAGATGTCTGAACAGAAGTTGAAGTTTCTTCTCTGTATATATGCCCTTTACCAAGTTGTGCACTCGTGCTTTACTTTCTAGCCCTGATCCTTTCTGTTGGTATGCATTTTACCAGATTTGTCATGCGTTTTGCTTCAGAATTAGGTACCACGTTTTGAATACTAGCATGGCGCGAATTCGATGGAGTGAATTTCACATGCTCCACCTCAAAACGTACACGATTGATCAAAGTAATAAATACTATACTAAGTTCAGCTTGCTCTCCATGCCGTCGCAAGAAAGAGTTGTTCTTCTTTGTTCAACCACATACAGTATGTGTAAGCTTGGATGGGATCCAAATGTTCGAATGGCTGAACAACGCGTAAGTGAAGAAAGGCTGCAACCATCGTACGTCAGATACTCAGATGTTCTGTGCTCATGGTCCAGACTCCAGAATGAAGCTGAAGTAGCTTTGTTAAAACTTTCTATTCATCTGCTTCTTCTTGCAAGAAGGTTTGTTTAAAATTTCAAGTGCTACCTGAATTTGTACAGTATGACACCGATTAATACTTAATAGATGGTCCCAATAACAAATGCCAAACTCAGAGTTGATTAGCAAATGCCCGGGTATTTCTTTTTCCTCCTTCAGAATGTCAGCAGTTCCTATAGTCTATAGAAATAAACTTGGGAGGTCGGCAGGAGAGAAGAAATGGATGTCCTTCTGCCTGACTTTTACGTGCACGCAGTGCAGAAAAAAACAGGGATCAACAACAACAATAAACCACGCGAAGACGGGGCATGCATGCGCTCTAGACGGAGACAGAAAGGCAGGCAGCAGGCAGCGAGCTGGTCAAGCCGTTTCAGACAAGGGAGTTAATACAGCTGGTTACAAGTTTAACACGGCGCTGAACTGTTGAATGAAACATGCAGTGAACTTCTTTTGCGGATAAATCATGGAATCATGGAAGACTTTAAACTCTGGATGGTCCAAGGAATTGGCACTTGTGACAACAACCTACCAGTCGGTATATAGATTACTGCTTTGCTTCAGGATAAGAGGCAGTTTTCGCCCGTTTCAATTTTTCACCGTCATATATACTTTCTTTCCTTCTTTTTTTTCTCCGATCCGGGAAAATGGAAAAAATAAATGAAGTTTCCTTTTTTCTGCTATTTATGCAGAACTTCATTTTCAACGGGAAACGATTGTAACTTGCATTTTGTTTACTGCTGATCCTGCTGTCCCTTAGGGCCTGTTCGGTTCCTGGCGAACCATGACCAGGATGTAATCCGGCCAGGATCGGGTGTTTAATTTGTGTAAGCTTTGTCCAGACAGAACACGACTTTTTTTCCGGCCTAACGAACGGGCCCTTATTCTAATCACAAACCATGTCATCTTTGCAGAAAAATGAAACAAGTATCCCTGTTCTATGACATTGCCCCTCCATGCGTCCAACCCACAAGATGTTGTAACCTTAAGATTTGATTTTGTATTTTTGTAATCCACAAAAATTGTCCTTTGATGTACTGCTGGTGGAACTTAATCCCTTTTTTCATATATACACGTGTATATATATAGGACATGATCGATGCCGCTATGATGGGCACGTACAACAAAACGCTCCCAACATCCCTGTTCATATATTGGCAACTTACGTATATCCTAGTTCCACTACACCCTGCAAAATTTGCAGATTTAACTTGCACTCCCCCCAAGCCTCGCACATTTAGAAATTAGCAACTTGACTTAACATGCACCACTCTCTAGTCAGATGCCCCGCATCCACAAGACATCCTAAATAGTTCAAAGCTCGATTCTTCCCATATCTAGTTTCGGTAGCTTTGTCACCAACCACGTTCGTTGTCAATCTCAAGACATGCATATGAATTCTGGCACTGTCATAGCCTGCTTCGAGATACAGTGCTCAGCAAGAGAAGTCGTTTCTTAAT
Source organism: Miscanthus lutarioriparius (assembly GCA_904845875.1). Taxonomy (NCBI): domain Eukaryota; kingdom Viridiplantae; phylum Streptophyta; class Magnoliopsida; order Poales; family Poaceae; genus Miscanthus; species Miscanthus lutarioriparius. The sequence continues at coordinate 10,311,200 of CAJGYO010000007.1, read as the reverse complement.
TAGTGAGGGCACAAAATCCCTTTGGTCTCAACCAGGACTGAGGGACATGTATCAAGATGACACTTCTTTTTTTTCTCGAATACGCAAGCTTTTCATTAACGAGGATGGAGTTATATTACAAGATGCCTTGCGGCTGGAGCAGAACATCATAAGCGATTACATGAAAGTTGAACAATAAGATGCTTAGCTAAGCGCTGGTCCTAGTTTCCTGGCGCTAAGCTAGCCAACCCGTTGGCTCCTGCCTCAATCCAGCACTGAGCCTCTGCATGTATGATCTGGATGAGGTCGAATGTCGTGCTTGCAGCTTCTCTGAAACACCGGGCATTCCTTTCTTTCCAGACGTACCAGGAGACCAACGCGAAGAGGGAGTCCATCCCGCCCTTCTGCTCGCCGTTCATTGTTGAGCGCAGCTGCCTCCACCAAGTGATGGTTGATTGCTTCTGCTGCGGAAGGTTCTGTCCGAGCGCTTGGCAGACATAGAACCAGACCTCCCGGGGTATCAGGATGACACTTAACTTTTAACTATAGTTTCAATATATGCCTTTTCGCTGCATCATGACAGTCTGAAGTATCTGTTTTCTATTTAAAAATGGCATAAAACTATGATCATTATCGTTTTCATGAGCATTAGTGGTTGGACTGCCGGATGTTCACATGTTTCATGTTTTTAATTCGAGACCGTCGAGATGTAAGTCTCATCGTCTACCAAAGGAGGCATAGCCAAATACCAAATAGTGATATCAACGAACATCCTAAAAATTCACCAAACAAGGACAAATAACCAACTCAATATATATTTCCATGATGAAAGAAACCAAAATTAAAATCGATGCCCAAGCAAAAAAAATGTTAGCAGTTTTCTACTGTAATGCACTGCACACTGCAGAAAGATTGAACTTAGTAATCGGGGGTCAGTTTATAGACCTTAACAGAACAGCCAATCCAATATGTTTTCGTTTAGTTCAGATCATTAACCAAAACCAAAAATGAAATAATAAGAAATCCTATAAGGCTATAAGGATACATTCATTTTCCTGTTTTCGTAATAACTACAACAAAGAGGAATAAGGGACTTCACTGAGGAGGAATACAAAGGTGTAAGAGTAACTAATTGACATAAAAGAGGGAGGCTATGCAAGAGTAAAAGCTGTGTTCACCAAAAAAGCAAATCAAATTCCGACTGACGGCAGTGAGGTCTTGGAATAAATATACTAAAATAGTGGTACTGAATTCATGCCGCAAAACTAGGTGTTCTTTTACAAGGATAAAGTAAATGCATCCAGATATGAGATATCTATAGCTAATTTCATTTCAGCACACAAAGGAAGAACTAATTTCATTTCAGCACATAAAGGCAGCATCTGTTGCAAGCATTGGTGTGCACCACGGAACTGCACAATAGTTCGGCAAGAGGCTGTTCAAAGTACAGGCAGAGAAGACCTGGACCGACTATCTTTGCCTTTGCTTCTCAGTATCCCTAGCATGCTGCTGCGAATGCACCTCATCTTCATGAGGCATTTTCTCAGCACAAGCAGTAGCATAAGCATCTGCAAGCCCTGCAATACTCTTGTTGTAAGGATCAATAAACTTCTGGACAAATCTTTTCTCAGTTAAACAAATAGTATAATAAAAGTCAATGTTTTCCTTCACAAGCCCCTTCGCCTTCAGAATCTTGATGAAATAATGCCTGGGCATCAGCCGCCTCTACATGCTATAGCCAAGTATTGCTGGCCTATGCAAGATGTACTGAAGCTTCAACCCAACATCCACCTTCAGGAACTTCACTGTGCGACTCAGCTTGCCTTCTGATATCCTCAGAATTTGGGGTGACTTGCACACTATAAGGGCCAGCTCCGCCTCGGAGCATCCAAGAGTCGCCTTCATGACATCCATTTTTGCACCAATGGAGTTGGGACCAACGCAACAGACAGCCCACAGGGCGCTCGTGAACATCCCTGTATTGCGCGGCACACCAAGCTTCTCAGCACATGCCACCCTTTCCCTGACATCCTCGGGTTTCATGCATATCAGCATTGCGAACTCTAGAACATTAGAGGCAGTTAGACCGCACTGATGTAGGGATGCTATGTTAGGCTTGATCACATCCTCAAGGTTCCGACCGAGGAGGATCGGACTGATGTTGATGGCGGAGTGCAGCAGATCAAAGCAGCCCATGAAGGACTTTCTTTCCTTCTTTTTTTCACCGTCATATAGACTTTCTTTCCTTCTTTTTTTCTCCGATCCGGGAAAATGGAAAAAATAAATGAAGTTTCCTTTTTTCTGCTATTTATGCAGAACTTCATTTTCAACGGGAACGATTGTAACTTGCATTTTGTTTACTGTTGATCCTGTTGTCCCTTATTCTAATCGCAAACCATGGCATCTTTAGCAGAAAAATGAAACAAGTATCCCTGTTCTATGACATTGCCCCTCCATGCGTCCAACCCACAAGATGTTGTAACCTTAAGATTTGATTTTATATTTTTGTAATCCACAAAAATTGTCCTTTGATGTACTGCTGGTGGAACTTAATCCCTTTTCTTCATATATACACGTGTGTATATATATAGGACATGATCGATGCCGCTACGATGGGCACCTACAACAAAACGCTCCCAACATCCCTGTTCATATATTGGCAACATACGTATATCCTAGTTCCACTACACCCTGCAAAATTTGCAGATTTAACTTGCACTCCCCCCAAGCTTCGCACATTTAGAAATTAGAACCTTGACTTAATATGCACCATTCTCTAGTCCAGATGCCCCGCATCCACAGGACATCCTAAATAGTTCAAAGCTCGATTCTTCCCATATCTAGTTTCGGTAGCTTTGTCATCAACCACGTTCGCTGTCAATCTCAAGACATGCATATGAATTCTGGCACTGTCATAGCTTGCTTCGAGATACAGTGTTCGGCAAGAGAAGTCGTTTCTTAATTAGTGAGGGCACAAAATCCCTTTGGTCTCAACCAGGACTGAGGGACATGTATCAAGATGACACTTCTTTTTTTCTCGAATACGCAAGCTTTTCATTAAGGAGGTGTTGACGTCGGAAGTGATCCGAATCAAACACCAATAGGGCCTTGGACGTCCGGGCCGCTATGGACCGAAGAACGCAGCGAGGATGTCACTCTTTCATGGTGAAGAACGGAGAGATGTTTACAAGCAAACCACCAAATGATAACCAACATGCTTACGTGAGAAGATCCGGCTAGTTTTCAGGCAAACTAGTAAAGAAACCGTCGAAGCTCTCGCCCGGGAGGGACCCCGTCAGGACAAGGACGTCGTCGGGTTGCCCTAGGTCGGCCGGCAAGTCTAGGGCACCATCCTTGGTCGTCGGATCAAAGGATGAACAGCATGGAGGTTGGAGAAGAGGGTAAAAGGGTTGGAGTAGAGGTAGTAGATTGATTTGATTGTTGATTGGATAGATGGTAACTCAATCGGCCATGATCCTCTCATATATATAGAGGGGGTGGTCTTATCCTAGTAGGAAACCTCTCCAAGCCTTATTTTCAAGCTTCCCACGAGTTTGGAACAGTTCGGATCGGAATCCAAAAGGCCAGATCCGAACATGATTTTCTATAAGGTATATCGGAAGTCCCGACTTGGGTCGGAACTCCCGACGTAGGGATAACCTCAGACACCCGAGCAGATTTCTTCAGGCTTCCCAGAAGTCTCGACACCCGTCGGAACTTTTGATAGTCAGAAGTCCCGACTTGGGTCGAAACTCCCGACAACGAGGCATCTTTCCGAGGGCATAACTTCTTCATCCGGACTTTGAATTAGACGTTCCATATATGTTTTTTAACCGTCTCGATGAGAGGAACGCAATGGTGAAGTCCATTTCATATTTTGACAACTTCATAAAATGGACATTTTTGGTTGTCAACATATGCCCCCCTTTTCAGGTGAATAATGCATGAACCTGAAAACACTTATTCAAAACCAAACAACGATGATACCCATCTCATCGGCTGCTTAGTGACTAAGGGCGATGTATGTACCGCCATTTTTTCTAAGGGCGATACATGTATCGGCCATTGTTTGAAGAGCACTTAGGCTTCTTGCCAAACACTTGTAAAATACCCTTTCAAGTACCTCCCGTTAAATGCTCTCGTGAGACGTTCACCTTGCAATGTCTTTAGCACATATGAATTTCTGAATATAACTTTGACCACTTTGTAAGGACCTTCCCAATTCGGTGATCACTTGCCAAACTGATTGCTCTTCGATCCAATTGGTAGTATGGTTTTCCACACAAATTCTCCCACTTGGAAGGATTTGCTCCTGACTTTCTTGTTGTATGCTTTGGCAACTCAAGCTTTATCTTTCTCTATTTCCTTGAGAGCTTTTAATCTCATATCAGTCACCTCATCGATATTATCCATCATCAAATCATGATACACAATAGCTGATAAATCATTTTGTTTAGCAAGCATGTATTCATCCAAATTCACTTCGACATGCAACACGGCCTCTTGGCCATATACTAACTCAAAAGGAGTAACTTTTGTAGCACCATGCCTTGAAATGTGATGTGCCCATAGAGCCTCATACAAAACTTCATGCCATCTCCTTGGATTCTCCTCAATTTTCTTTTTGATGAACTTGATCAAAGTCTTATTACTAGACTCAGCTTGGCCATTGGCTTGAGCATAGTATGGAGATGAATTGAGCAACTTGATCTTATATAATTTGGCAAATTCCCTCACCTCTTTTGGACACAAACGATGTCCCTTGCTCTGTAGTTAACGTTTGAGAGATGCCGAATCTATGAATAATATGCTCAGTGATGAACTCAATTACTTCCTTGTGTGTCATATTCTTCAAAGAAACTCCCTTGGTCCACTTAGTAAAGTAATCCGTAGCAACTAACATAAATCGGTGTCCCTTTGAAGATGGGGGATGTATTTGGCCAATGAAGTCTAGCCCCCAACCACGAAAAGGCCATGGTTTGATGATAGGATGAAGCACAACAGCAGGCACAAGCTGAATATTTCAAACTTTTGGCACTCTTCGCAACCTTTGTAGTAGCGAAAATAATCGGCTATCATAGTAGGCCAATAGAAACTAGCTCTACGCAATAATCACTTCATCTTCGGGGCCGATTGATGCATACCACATATGCCTTTATGGACTTCTCCCATAGCCACTCTTGCCTGATCTGATCCCAAGCACTTAAGCAGTAAATCTTCGGTGGTTCTTTGATAGAGCTCATCATTATGCAATACATATTTGAAAACGCTCCGCCGAACACTTTTATCAATTTTGGCACTTGGATCACGTAGATATCTCAACAAGGGAGTCCTCCAATCTTCTAAATCGGCCCCAACATCACTAGAAGTTATATCGGGGCGATTTGATAGCTTCTCGGACGAATTGACCGGGCTAGTCACAGGGAAGTCGGTTGAGCCAACAGGGCCGGTAGGCTTAGCCAATTTGGAGGTGTCGGCTTGGCCGACTAGAGCAGTCGGCTTAGCCTACTTGGCCACAGCAGAAGAGTAGTCGGCTGAGCTGACTTGGTCAGTCGGCTTAGCCGACTGGTCTGTACCTACACAGGAAAATTTGAAATCTTCATGCATCGGTTGTTCTTAAATATAAAAATTATGTTCACCGACATCATAGCTAGATGCTTGTTAAGCTAACATGTTGGTCTTTTGATTTTCATGCCTCGAAATATGCCGGATTCAAAATTCGGCAAAATAATCAATAACATCAAGGCAAGCATCAAGACAAGCTCTTAGTGATCCTTCTAAACATTGAAATTTACTAGCAACTTCATATACCACCAGTAAGGAATCACCATAGGCTTCAACATGTTATACCCCATGGATTGCAATATGGCCAAGCCGAATAAGAAAACTTCACATTTGGCTCAAATATTGGTGCATATATAATTTTAATCGGCTTGATGTCTCCAATAGCACCATTGTGAGAAATAATGATTATGCCAACACCGTGGCCTCATTTGCAAGCCGACTAATCATATTGTCACATCCATGAAGTATATCAAAATGTATATATCATGCTCCCCAGGCCTTAAGGCCATCAAAGTAAATTTCATGGGGGGCTTTCTAATAGCACGATGGTTGCAAGTATCCATCGACTATATTTTACACTAAGGGCGATATCAAAATATCAGCCATATGAATTCATCCACATAAATATGCATAGCCGAAACAAAATATTTCGGCTCTCGATCATTGGTAAGTAAAATAATTTGGTAACCCCCCATAACATAAAGATCCACACCAAGGATCAAAATAAGGAGTTGAGGGATAACCATGCATACCAGGGGATGAATTCCACAGAGGCATAGGCAGAGAGTATAGATGATGCCATGACTAGTGATTTTGATAATTTGGTGCAAACCTCCAATTTGGCAATTGTTTCTTGAATCTCCTCTTCTTTGTTTTTGTTGCACCACTTGCTTGAGCATCATTCTTTTGAGATTGAATTCTTTCTTTAAGCACCCATGCCAAGCCTTTTTTCTTTCAGCTTCTTTGCACTAAGCTTATGTAACTTATTTTCTTGTCACTTTGGTAAACCGATTGAGCATATCAGTTTAATTTCTGTTTTGGACAGCATCAAATCTTTCTTAATTTTGGGCACTCTCTCCTTCTTTTGTTCAGATTTGGCACCTAGAATATTAATAGATGATTTCCTCACTTCTTTGCCATCAATAGCCGGATTTTTAGTGATGTAATCGGCTTTTTGATTATTAAATTTAGATCTGAACTTTTCTTCTTTCGGCCATCATACTTCACGCGGTAAACTTGCTTTACCGCTTCCTTATTTGGTTGAGCTCCAGACCGATTTTGATCAAAATGGTCTTTACAAGATGATGATCTCTCTGAATGTTTAGGAGCTGCATACTCTATATATTGTGGCCTAAATTATGGTGAAACATGTGCCTCTTGATCAAACCAGCTCCAAGATGAATAAGGATGAAAATATACGGACTGTGGTTCATATGACATGGTAATTGGCTGCTCAAAAGGAGAATATGTTGCTGCTGCGTGAGATCTATCTCCTTGCCAATTCCACTCATGAGACTTATGCTTTGGAGGCAATTTTGATAATTGAATTTTCTTTGGCCGATTGGTGACATTTGTTTTTGCTATCTTCTCATATTTAGCTAGAAGTTCCTTAAAGCTAAGCTTCAGCCTTCTACTTCTTTGTTTGTCATGACCTTTACCTTCATTAGCTTTACGAGCATCCTCCTTCTCCCCATCTTGGCAGACATGCTCCAAAGGAGGATCCTTAGCCGATTCCCCTTGCTCAACGAGATCAATCGGCTTTTCCTTTGTTTGGAGAGGTTTTAGCTGCCCCCAGTGTCTTCTAGAACTGTGATAACTTTGCTATCCTCTGGAATATCTTCTATTTGCAATTCATCAACAACAACATTGCCTTCACTTGAGGGCTCCACATCTCTCTCTTGGGCATTCAAGCTTTGAGCTTTGAGTGAATCGGCTAATGCAAGCCGATTCGAAACCTGTTTGCCATCAAGACCAATTGAATCCAAATGGTCTATGTGTTGAGCTTCAGAAAATCTCAATCGTCCTTTATCAATGGCCGATTAGATGACTCGATGAAACACATTGCAGTCAGAAGTATTATGATCAGATGAATTATGTCATTTGCAATATGTAAGCTCTTCTAAGTTTTGAATAGATTGCAAAGCATTATGATCAATGATTCTAATAAAATTATTCTTAAGTAGGATATCAAAGATATGATCACAAAAAGTAAAGTCAAAGGTGTACTTTGATTTCTTAAGCCAATTCTTTTGTGGAGTCGGCTTTAAAGCTAGGCAAACGAATGGATCGGATTTATTATCAATCCATTCGGCCACACCATTGTAATTGCTTATAGGAAGCTTTAGCTTTAATGAACTACACTATCGGCTTTGCCATATGGAATAATGTCTTGGCCGATAGAATCTGAATTTATTTTATTATTAACAAATAAATTGCTATTCTCAATCAGTCTATTACAATAATTAGCAAGGATATCTCTAATAGATGCAGAAATTGAAATAGTATGACCAGATTGGAATTTGAGCAAAATATTTGTGTTTTCTACCTTGTTGATCATGTTGGAAAAGTGAACGTCCTTGATTTGCATGATGTTGCTCTTCATCTCTAGAGAATGATCAACAATATGTGTTGAATCATCCGAAGATGCATCGGTAGCTGCCGAGACCGAGAAAGTCGACTTAGCCGACTAGAAGTCGGCTAGGCCGACTTGGGCACTAGCAGGGGCAGTCGGCTTGGCCGACTGGGAAGTCGGCCTAGCCGACTCAGGGAAGACGGTAGAGGCAGTCGGCCTAGCTGACTTAGGGCAGGCAGCAATCGGCTCAGCTGACTTTGAAGTCAGCTCAGCCGATTCTGAGTAGGCAAGCAGCCCTCCTTTGTTGCTTGTAGGGGCTTGATCTCCATCAATGATGCGGTAATTACTAGATAAGTGTACAACCCCTTTAGCTCCTAAAAAATCAAGTCCAGCTGGTTTTTGGCGCTTTCCATGCTTTTCTATAGCAAGACTTCTTTTTTGAGATGTGATTGATTCGGAAAGAATATCGTATTGTTCGACTTTTGTAGCCGAACCTTTGCTTATATCTGTATCAATTATTTCTTTCATGTCCACTAGCAATCCTCTTTGAACCGATGACTCAACTGTGATCGGGCTTTTCTCATTAGTCTTTCCAAAACATTCATAGAATTGCTCCTCTAATTGAAACCATGAACCAATAGTACATCGCGGCAAAGATGTAAACCATACAAAGGCAATACCGGTGAGAGATAAAGGAAAATTTCGCACTCTCATATAGTCTTCTTTACCGGTAAAACCCAACTGTGAGAGATATATACTAATATGTTCTATAGTGGTTTTATCATCTTCACCACTAAATTCATAAAAATCAGGTACCCACCAACCATTAGGAGTTTTTAGTAATCATAGTATAATGGGTACGGTCTATGATAAGCGGACACCTTCCATTTAGAGGAGCCATATGGATTTCTACTATGGGCTAAATCTTCATCGATTCGGCTTGGTTTGAGAGCAACATATGAAGCCGAATCATGACTATTTGCATGTGCACATATTGCTGAATTTTCATTGATTCGGCTACAATTATTAGCAATATGTGGAGTCGAATCATGAGTTTTAGCACTCGAATGCCTTGCTGAAATTTCACTATTTCGGCTATGGTCATGAGCGAAATACAAAGCCAAATTGTGAGCATTGATCTTTGCATAAGGTGCTGAATTTTCATTGATTGAGCTATGGTTACTAGTAACACGTGAAGCCGAATCATAAGTATTAGCACTTAAATACCTTGCTGAATTTTCATTAATTCAGCTCGAGTTGGGAGTAACATATGAAGCCGAATTATGAAAAAGGGCATTGGCATATGGTGCTGAATTTTTAGAGCAATTGGCTAAATAATTAGCATTGTTATAGCCAATTCTCTCATTCATCGGCATGTCTTGTGGTAGAATGACATATTGTGAACTTATAGCCGATGAATAACAATTTATGTGTTGTATGTTGCTAGTAGCATCAAAACTCGAGAATTTACAACATGCATCGGCTCTTGACCATAATATTCATAATTATGATGTGTGTGATGAGGGGCATTAACAAAAGTATTAGCCGATGTAACATATCTAGTATCATTACAGCTAGCAACACCAACATGAGAGCTCATAGAACTTGCAAAATAACTATTATGATCATAAGATGTATTTACAAGTTGTACCTCAGGGTGATTGTAGTAATATTGTGATGCAACATCTTGGTACTTCATGATTTATAACTTGACCGCCTTGCTGAATTTTTCGATAAGCAACGCAAGTTGTTGCAAAATCGCAAACAAGATCACAAGGGGTCAAAACTAGATGCGATCGGCCTTTTAGGCCAGATGCAACGGTAATGGCGAGCTCAAGAAGATAGATCAATGAGGAGTAAGGCTAGGTCAGAGAAATCGAATATAAGAGATAGCCGAACCAATCGTCCCCAGCGGAGTCGTCAAAAAATGTGTTGACGTCGAAAGTGATCCGAATCAAACAACAATAGGGCCTTGGACGCCCAGGGCCGCTATGGACCGAAGAACGCAACAAGGATGTCACTCTTTCGTGGTGAAGAACGGAGAGGTTTACAAGCAAACCACCAAAGGATAACCAACATGCTTACATGACGAAGAACCGGCTAGTTTTCAGTCAAACTAGCAAAGAAACCGTCGAAGCTCTCGCCCGGGAGAGACCCCGTTAGGGCAAGGACGTCGTCGGGTTGCCCTAGGTCAGCCGACAAGCCTAGGGCGCCATCCTTGGTCATCGGATCAAAGGATGAACATCATGAGGGTTGGAGAAGAGGGTAAAAGGGTTGGAGTACAGGTAGTAGATTGATTTGTTTATCGATTGGATAGATGGTAACTCAATCGGCCATGATCCTCTTATATATATATATGGGGGTGGTCTTATCCTAATAGAAAACCTCTCCAAGCCTTATTTTCTAAGCTTCCCACGAGTTTGGAACAGTTCGGATCGGAATCCAAAAGGTCAGATCCGATCAGGATTTTCTGTTAGGTATGTCGGAAGTCCCGACTTGGGTCAGAACTCCCGACATTCGGAACTTCCAACTTTTGTCGAAACTCCTTACATAGGGATAACCCCAGACACCCGGGAAGATTTCTTCAGGCTTCCCGAAAGTCCCGACACCCGTCGGAACTTCCGACAGTCGGAAGTCCCGACTTGGGTCGGAACTCCTGACAACGAGGCTTCTTTCCGAGGGCATAACTTCTTCATCCAGACTTCGAATTAGACGTTCCATATATGTTTTTTGACCGTCTCGATGAGAGGAACACAATGGTGAAGTCCATTTTATATTTTAACAACTTCACAAAATGGACATTTTTTGTTGTCAACAGGAGGATGGAGTTATATTACAAGATGCCTTGAGGCTGGAGCAGAACATCATAAGCGATTACATGAAAGTTGAACAATTAGATGCTTAGCTAAGCGCTGGTCCTAGTTTCCTGGTGCTAAGCTAGCCAACCCGTTGGCTCCTGCCTCAATCCAGCGCTGAGCCTCTGCATGTATGATCTAGATGAGGTCGAATGCCGTGCTTGCAGCTTCTCTGAAACACCGGGCATTCCTTTCTTTCCAGACGTACTAGGAGACCCACGCGAAGAGGGAGTCCATCCCGGCCTTCTGCTTGCCGTTCCTTGTTAAGCGTAGCTGCCTCCACCAAGTGATGGTTGATTGCTTCTACTGCGGAAGGTTCTGTCCGAGCGCTTGGCAGACATAGAACCAGACCTCCCGGGTATCAGGATGACACTTAACTTTTAACTATAGTTTCAATATCTGCCTTTTCGTTGCATCATGACAGTCTGAAGTATTTGTTTTCTATTTAAAAATAGCATAAAACTATGATCATTATCGTTTTCATGAGCATTAGTGGTTGGACTGCCGGATGTTCACATGTTTCATGTTTTTAATTCGAGACTGTTAGGCAGGAGTCCACTGTCTACCAAAGGAGGCATAGCCAAATACCAAATAGCGATATCAACGAACATCCTAAAAATTCACCAAACAAGGACAAATAACCAACTCAATATATATTTCCATGATGAAAGAAACCAAAATTAAAATCGATGCCCAAGCAAAGAAAATGTTAGCAGTTTTCAACTGTAATGCACTGCACGCTGTAGAAAGATTGAACTTAGTAATGGAGGATCAGTTTATAGACCTTAACAGAACAGCCAATCCAGTATGTTTTCATTTAGTTCGGATCATTAGCCAAAACCAAAAATGAAATAATAAGAAATCCTATAAGGCTATAAGGATACATTCATTTCCCTATTTTCGTAATAACTACAACAAAGAGGAATAAGAGACTTCACTGAGGAGGAATACAAATGTGTAAGAGTAACTAATTGACATAAAAGAGGGAGGCTATGCAAGAGTAAGAGCTGTGTTCACCAAAAAAAGCAAATCAAATTCCGACTTACGGCAGTAAGGCCTTCGAATAAATATACTAAAATAGTGGTACTGAATTCATGCCGCAAAACTAGGTGTTCTTTTACAAGGATAAAGTAAATGCATCCAGATATGAGATATCTATCGCTAATTTCATTTCAACACACAAAGGAAAAACTAATTTTATTTCAGCACACAAAGGTAGCATCTGTTGCAAGCATTGGTGTGCACCAAGGAACTGCATAATAGTTCGGCAAGAGGCTGTTGAAATTATAGGCAGAGAAGACCTGGACCGACTATCTTTAGCCTTTGCTTCTCAGTATCCCTAGCATGCTGCTGCGAATGCACCTCATCTTCATGAGGCATTTTCCCAGCACAAGCAGTAGCATAAGCATCTACAAGCCCTACAATACTCTTGTTGTAAGGATCAATAAACTTCTAGACAAATCTTTTCTCGGTTAAACAAACTGTATTATAAAAGTCAATGTTTTCCTTCACAAGCCCCTTCGCCTTCAGAATCTTGATGAAATAATGCCTGGGCATCAGCCGCCTCTGCATGCTATAGCCAAGTATTGCTGGCCCATGCAAGATGTACTGAAGCTTCAACCCAACATCCACCTTCAGGAACTACACTGTGCGACTCAGCTTGCCTTCTGATATCCTCAGAATTTGGGGCGACTTGCACACCATAATGGCCAGCTCCGCCTCGGAGCATCCAAGAGTCGCCTTCATGACATCCATTTTTGCACCAATGGAGTTGGGACCAACACAACGGACATCACACATGGTGCTCTTGAACATCCTTGTATTGCGCGGCACACCAAGCTTCTTAGCACATGCCACCATTTCCCTAACATCCTCGGGCTTCATGCATATCAGCATTGAGAACTCTAGAACATTAGAGGCAGTTAGACGCACTGCTGTTGGAATGCTATGTTAGGCTTGACCACATCCTCAAGGTTCCAACCGAGGAGGATCGGATTGATCTTGATGGCGGAGTGCAGCAAATCGAAGCAACCCAAGAAGGAGAGATAGAACTGGAGGCGGGGAATCATTTTGGGAGCCACGAAGATGTTGGGGACGATGGCAATGAGGCGGGAGATTTGGGGAGGGGATAGCCCAATGCTGATGAGCTGAGCGAAGCGAGGGGTTAGGGTTTTGTCCACCTTGTAGCAGATGAGCCTCGGGTACCTGACGATTCTGGCGGCGATGTCGTCTTTGGCGAGGCTGACGCCTGTGAGAAAGGCGAGGGCGGAGTCGGGTTTAACCGGAGACTTCAGGTGGGTGAGCCCCTTGGAGGCCCTGCCCGATTGCGCTGGGGTGAGCCCGCAGGTGGTGACCAGGTATTCCTCAACGACGAAACGGGAGGGAGAAGTGGCGGTGGTGGCGGTAGAGAGGAGGCAGCGGTGGCGAGGGAACGCCGCGCGGATGGAGGACAGGAGATGATGTCGAAGGTGCAGCATCGCGACGGATCGCCGCCTCGCCAGGGAAGAGACGCGCGGACGGCGGGAGAGAGGTTTTGTCGGCCGGGCAAGTTGGTTTAGAGGGAGGTCATGGTGACAGGTTAACCCCCGCGGTGGCTGTGGTTTGTGGGCGGGATGCCCAAATTGGCGGTGGACGGCCAACAGGTAGGCTGGTGTCAGGGGTGAAGATGCCGGCCGCTAGCGGGGCTGCTGCTGCTGCGGCGGCGGCGGCGGGGGAGGGAGAGCCGGAGAGGAAAAAAAGGCTTCGGCTTTTTGACTTCGCCTTTTGTCCCAGGCTACCGCTGGTGGGGCCGTGTGCATTCGAGCGAACGCAAACTCTCGGTCCACCTGCGCTTCGGTTTTGTCCCCGGCGAAGCCCATCCCCATCATCGGCTGCCTCCAACCTCCATGATGAACCTCCCTTCCCGGCTCCGCCATCTCCGCCGCCTTCTCGCGGCCCCGCCCTTGCCGACCCTCGCCGCCACACACTCCCCCAATCCGCCCTCCTTCCGACCGCTGCACACCACCCGAATCCTGCCGCCGCGGTTCCATCTACCCAATCTCCCAGTGCGGCGGCTCTTCTCCGAGCACGCCATCCTCCCCACTCACCTCCTGGACGAGCGCTTCGCCACGCTCTCTGATAGGATCTATGATGCCGTGATTAAGACGGGGCGGAATCCAACGAGGGCACGGAGGCCGCGCTCGACGCGTTGGGCGCCGAGCTGACTACCCCGCTCGTCGCCGACGTGCTGCACCGCCTCCGCTATGAGGAGAAGCTGGCGTTCCGGTTCTTCGCCTGGGCGTCCCACCAGGGAGGGTACAGCCACGAACCGGCGACTTACAACGACATCATCGACATTCTCTCCGGCACGCGGTACAAGAGCCGCCAGTTCGGTGTCCTCTGCAACGTGCTGGATCACTTGAAGCGCCATGGCACGAGGTCGGTGCCGGTTGAGGACCTGCTGGAGATCCTGCGCACCTACACGGAGAAGCATCTCACGCACATGAGGAAGCTGGCCAAGAAGCGGCGGGTTCGGATGCGTACGCCACCGGAGACTGACGCGCTCAACGTTCTGCTGGACGCGTTCTGCAAGTGTGGGATGGTCAAGGAAGCAGAGGCGGTGTTCGGCCGCGTGAAGAGGAGGTTGCTGGGTAATGCAGAGACATACAGTATCCTGTTCTTTGGGTGGTGCCGGGCGAGGGACCCCAAGAAGGCCATGAAGGTGCTCGAGGAAATGATTCAGATGAAGCACACCCCGGAGAGTTTCACCTACATTGCAGCCATCGAATCTTTTTGCAGTGCTGGATTGGTGTCAGAGGCAAGGGAGCTGTTTGAGTTCATGAGGACTGAGGGGTCGACGATATCATCACCCACAGCCAAGACGTATTCGATTATGATTGTTGCGTTAGCAAAGGCTGACCGGATGGAGGAGTGTTTTGAACTGCTTTCAGATATGAGAAGTTGTGGCTGTATGCCTGATGTGACGACTTATAAAGATTTGATTGAAGGAATGTGCTTGGTGGGTAAACTGGATGCTGCTTATCGTGTGTTGGAGGAGATGGGGAGGGCTGGATTTCCTCCTGACATTGTGACGTACAATTGCTTTCTTAATGTGCTTTGTAGTCTTCGAAAGGCTGATGATGCACTTGAACTCTGTGAGAAGATGATAGAGGCGCATTGTGAGCCCAGTGTTCATACCTATAATATGCTGATGGTGATGTTCTTCGAGATGGGAGAGGCACATAGAGCATTAGATATATGGCTTGAGATGGACACAAGAGGATGTCAGCGTGCTATTGATACCTACGAGATAATGATCGATGGTCTCTTTGATTGTGGAAGAACAGAACATGCAACTGCTCTTCTAGATGAGGTTATAAACCGTGACATGAAACTTTCATACAAGAAGTTTGATGCTATAATGCTGAGGTTATCAGCTGTGGGCGACCTTGGCGCGATACATCGGTTGTCAGAGCATATGAGGAGATTTTACAATGTTGCGATGTCGAGACGATTTGCAATCACTCAGAAGAAGAAGAGCATAGGCCTGAGAAGGAAATGAGTGCCATGGCAATTCCTGCTGCTGTTTCTTGTTACTGTGGATAATCAGGAGCTTATTCAAAGGTAATTGATGCTGTGTTTTCTCTGATTTTACTGCCAGCTATTCGTGGTAAATATATTTAAAATGTGCTTTGGATTGTGGTCTAGACATGGTATTTAATTTGTTCGTGCAATCTGCAGTGCATCTGAAGTGGCAAAACAAATAGCATATTTCAATCAAGTTCTTCTCTTATGGTATATCTTTTCCTAAACTTGCTGCCATGTTCCTAAACTTGTTTGTTACCTTGACCTCTTCTCATCCCAAAACTAGTGCAATGCCTGCTAAGAATGCAGTGAAATCTATGTATGTACAGAAATACCAATATGAAGTAGGATGCTTTTCTTTTACTATTTGGGACACTAATCTGGGTATGCCATTATTTATATCCTTAATCAGTAGTCCAATATGTGTTTTGCTTACGCTCTCTGATATAAAAATATAAGTGCTTTAGGACATTGAAAGAATTTACAAGGTGAAACTTTGGCCATCATTTTCCTAAAAAAATATTTTATTTTGAAAGGCAAAAAAAAGAGCGTACCCGGCGCAGAGAGCTCCCGCTCTGTGCGGGGTCTGGGGAAGGGTGTTAGTGGCAAGCCTTACCCTCGCATGTGCAATGCGAGGAGACCGCGACTCGAAACCGGGACATTCCGGTCACAGGCGGTAAGACTCTACCGCTTGAAAGGCAAAATATATTATTATGAAATTGTTTTTTCATGAGGTGTCTAGCTTCAAAACTATTGTTTTTTTAGCTATTCATGGTCAAACCTAAAAATGTTTGACTTATGACAAACCTAAAACTACTTATTTTTATGACCGGAGAGAGTACTGAATAGGAAAACTTTTATCAGTGTGTTATAAGGATATTTTACAGTTGATTTTACTCAACTGAGTTGAAATGGCTTAGTAGTTGGTTTCTTCAGGACACGGTGTTTTAAAGACGTGTCTGTTTGAATAATTGCTAGTAGCTAGGTGACTCAGTGAGTTCCTGTCACTGATTTTAAGGCCTAATCTATGCTGAAAGATAAGTAAGCAGCCGAGCTTTTCTACTCTCTTTCTAGAGCTAACATCACCAACCGAACTATCATGGAGCAATGGACACAAATGGTTTGGAATGCCTTGTGTAGCCAAGCTATTCAAGATCCCGATGGCCAATTTCTTCTTGGATTGTATGAGCTTTACTTTGTTATCCCCATCTGGGATGTAAGCAGGAGGGAAGTGGAACCTTCCTTGAATTCCAGTTATGATGATTTAGGGCAAGGAGTTAAAACTGGATAGTTGTTGAGCCAATAGGTTATTTAGCAATTTTTGCAATAAAATAAGGTCTGAAGGTGCTAGGTAGCATTTATGCTGGTTGAGACTGCAATTTCATGCATTGGTGATACCTGAGCTTTTATCAGGTGGATCCTTTGCTTTTCAGTTTGCTTGTGCTGAGCAGGAGTAATGTTTATTCTAAACATGATTTCATTGTGCAGGGTGGTTGATGTATGCCAGCACGGACTGTATTGTTGGTACAAATTGCGGTGGAAGAAGCACTGTGTTTTTTTAACGTAAAAAGAAGAAGCATTGCATGACCTTATTCATTTGTTGAATTGAACCGGTGCTGTGAATATCAGTGCGTTTGTGTTGTAGAAACATGTACAAGGTAACCCCTCAACCCCACCCATTAACTGTTGCGACGTGCACAATACACCAATCCACTGGCGCCAGAAGTATTAACTGCAGTCTTATTTTGTTTGAATCCTATGAAGAGAACCTCTTTTATGGCCTACTTGTTCATGTAGGACCCCTTTCTTCCTTACGCTCAGATGAAACGTGTAACTGTATAAGCCTAGAACTGAATTTCTTGCCATTAAACATGTGACCCACACCACTTTCCTCAACTCCTGTCTATATGTTTCCCAATATCAAATTTTGGGCTATTTCAAAACTTGACTGCTTAAGGAAACATTTTACTGATAGCTTGTTGCAAGGTTATTATTATTGGTCACACATCCAGTTCATTTTCACTAAAATGGGACGGGGTGCACTTTATTTTGCTTCAAAGAGCATCTTTGTTCTATTAGTAGTGTGCTTACATGTAGAGGGTGACAATGACTAAAATTTGGTCGTTTTGGCTGGTGGCTAGAGTTGAAGACCTAACTGTAGTACATTTAGTGTGTGCACTGCAGCTGCATCAAAATTGTGGCTACACTGTCGAACTAAAGATTCCAAACTAGTAAATAGGTTCATGGCTACAGCAATCAATGACTTATCAAGGGTTACTACCGAGTACTGCCGAACCAAGAAATTTAGCACACCACTAATATCTGTGTAACACAGCCAAGATTCGACCGCTTGTGCGAGTAGGAAGATGGATAGTCCTTTTATACTCTCCAGCTTGCCTCATGATGTGTACTAGGTAACTAGGTATCTAGTAGTATTTGGTAACTTGATTTTTAATTCTTTAGTGATCCTTGATGCACATAGTTTGGTACTGAAACTGCACATTATGCTTCATCGAGCTCAACTAATGTTCAGGCTGGTGATACTTCCATACTTGCAGGTGACGGCTACTGGTTATCAACAGACATATCGGGGCATCGGGCGAAAGCCGCCAAAGGCATATGAGGGCCTGTTTAGATGTCGAAATTTTTTTGCAAAAATGCACTGTAGCACTTTTCGTTGTTATTTGGCAATTAGTGTCCGATCATAGTCTAATTAGGCTTAAAAGATTCGTCTCGTGAATTTCGTCTAAACTGTGTAATTAGTTTTATTTTTTATTTATATTTAATGCTTCATGTATGCGTCTAAAGATTCGATGTGACGGGGAATCTGAAAAATTTGGCAAAATTTTATGTAACTAAACTGGACCTGAGTATATGACCCGCATTGGCTTTGACTCTCTCCTGTCCCTGGTCCTTGTTCAGGTGCTGTAACCTAGTACTAGCTATCAAGGGCTCAAACTCAAAGGCTGTGAGCCTGTGAGCAGACCTAGGACGGCCATAGCTGTGTACCATTTGCACCGGCTGAGAACCTGGAACGCACCATGCCAAGAACCCCTGGAATTGAGAGCTTCGGATCATCGGATGCCATCAAGCGAGCCGAGGCCATGTTTAGATTGCAAATTTTTGCAATCTGAGCCGAGGATTAGCCTCTGAAGTTATTTTTTATCTATATTTAATGCTCCATGCATACGTTTAAAAATTAATATGATAGAAAGAGGTGAAAAAATTTAAAACTTTGATTTCATCTAAACAAGGCCGAGGTGAAATTCTCTGAAGTCGGGACCTCATGGCAGGGACCGGCGGAGCGCTTCGGGGTTCGCGGGTTTTCATCAGTCCCGAGGTAAAATATGGCTGGCTCTGACGGAAAAGACCCGGTTCCTGTCCGGCCGTCCCATGCCATGCATGATTCTCCGGGTCAAGCAGCTGTCTGAAATCCGCATATTTTTTACTGCTCGTATATTTTCTTTTGGCAACCTCTGTCTTTGCCATAAGAATCTGTATGCTGAGCGATGCGACATGGAATTTCACAGGAACGGGATAAAATGGTATAGGAATTTTATAGAAGGAGAAATTCGTTTTTACAGGAAAAGTGTAGGAAATAGAAAAAAAAAACTCTTGCATTCCAAAGTGGTTCTATGGCATTCCGTTTTTTGTAGGACATTTCGTTTCATGGACTCCCTCAGCTAGAAATGTAAAAGCTTTTCGTTAGAACAAACTTTTGTCGTTTTGACCGGTAAAGATCTTACTGGTATGTAGTAGCTTTCATGACATGAAATTGATGTTATTAGATTCATATTTTGAAGCTGTTAATGATTTATGTCTTGTATAAAACATAATATGCCATTAGAATAACTGTTAGTCAAAGGAATAAAATACAGTATATTTTCTGCTGTCACCACAAACAAAAGAAAAGACATATCGAGCGCTCTAGAGAAGGAAACATAATCAAGAAACACTTCTGTGTGGTTCACTTTTAGATGAAACAAGCAAGTAAAAAAAGACCCCAAACTAGGTGACTAGTGATTTTTATTAAGAAGAAAATATTCACCTATAAATTTAAGTAGAAGGGACTTAGAATCTTAGTGGTTGGTGCAAGCTAGACTCACTTCATGAATCAGGCAACTCAAACGAATTAAGAGAAAAAATGGCCACTGCTAGTGCTAACTAATCTTATGTCTCCGGCTTTGAGTGAGCAGCGGACGGCGGCGCAGAGTGCACACGCA
Organism: Miscanthus lutarioriparius; assembly: GCA_904845875.1. Taxonomy (NCBI): domain Eukaryota; kingdom Viridiplantae; phylum Streptophyta; class Magnoliopsida; order Poales; family Poaceae; genus Miscanthus; species Miscanthus lutarioriparius. Next base: position 10,291,443 of record CAJGYO010000007.1, on the reverse strand, counting down.
CCGGCTCAGCTCAAAAAAGCGTTGGCGTGACCTGTGTACGTGTATCTGACACGTTTGGTGCGACTGCGAGTCTGCGAGCCCCGGCCGGAGCCTCCGCCCGGCCAACCGTCTCGTGCCTCGTGGTCGTGGCCAGCACGGACGCACCGGTGCCGAGTAAAGCGAGCTAGAGCTCGCGGTGTGGCTGAACAGTGGCGTCCCGGGGCCCGGGTGCTCCGCATGATTGAGCAATCAACAGTGGCGCGTTGCATGACAGGAGAAACCATGCTCTGCAATAGTGCCTCACCTGTCACTGTAGCTTCAGCAGTTGGCCGTACGAGTAAAAAGTCTCGAGACCCGGTTTTGAATGCTTCCTCCTCGGTCCAAAAGGACGTAGTTTTGGGTTTGGGACCTGTTAACTTTAAACAATCAATTAACTTTATAAAAATAATGTCAATATTTATGGCCCTGCTCGCTTGATTATCAGCCTTGATTATCAGTCATGATATATTGTCTTTCTCTAATAATAAAATAACATCAGCCGATATATCAGTCGTAAAAACGATCAAACGAACATGGGTATGTCTTTAGAGTTTAGATAGATTTTGCTATAAAAATATATTTTATAATTAGTCACATTCGTTCTAGCTTTTTTTAGTACTGCCGTACCTAGATATATGTTTTTAGATGTATAATTAATAAAATAAAAGTTATGTATCTAGAAACGTAGAACGACACATAATTTAAATTGAAGGAGTAATATTTATCAATATCATAAATGTCCGTACTTCTTTTATAGATTTGTTGATTATATTTAAAATTGTTTGATTCTTGGGAAACAAAAATTATATATTTTTAGGGCGGGAAGGGGGTATGTATCTGCTCGTGTGTGTCATGTGGCTCTGAAAATTCTGAATTCCGAAACGGGGAAACGGCCATGGTCCATGGATATGCTTTTCTGTGTTGAAAATGGAATACATCGGTGGAGTAGTATTGCAAAGCGGTTCTGAAAAAAGAATAATTAGATCTATACCCTTGCCGGTGCCAGTTCTAGGATTTTAAGAGTCATTTGGCGAACCCGTCGCAATGGTCTCTCTTAATCATATATAAAATCTTATAATATATAGGCACTAATTTTAATTGTAAAACAAAAACAAATTCAATAACATATTTTTAATTTAACATGTCTGATAATTATCGAGGAACGATGTAGACTGAGCAATATATTTGTCGATGTATAATAATTATCGAGGAACAATGTAGATTAAAAAAATAATATATTCGTTTTCTTTTCTCAATTAGAAGAAAAATATGACTATATAGGTACAAAATAGTAGAAGTCTGGAATATTATACAAATAATTAATTTGGATTAAAAATAAAAGGAAAAAAAATACCTTGGGCCTAAACAACTGATCAATGATCAAAATTCGTAAGAAGCCAAGAATCAAGATGTCGTCGTCGTGGAGCCCTGCCCCGTCCTCGTGCGAGCTCTGCGTGTATAAGGCGCACGTCGTGAACTCACGATCAAAGTGTGATATTTGCTGCATGACTCTTCGCCTTCTCTCTACCCGAGGGCCGTGGGGAGAGAAAACTAGGAAAGAAATGTCAACGTTGTCTTTTTGGGTCACCTGGCCAGTTCCGTCTCTCTTCTCATTAGTTTACTAATGCCTAATGGACTATAGGATCTGGGGGTTTGTATACCTGGGCTTGAGCCCCTCCTCCGCTTGGGCCCTCGACCGTCGCACCACGTGCCCTACCCGTAGGGCCGACACTGACCATTACAAATATTATGTTTTCGAAATACGCTACTATTATTCATCATATAGGAACAATCAGCTTGTTCACTTGTTGATTTCAGCCAGGACTTATCAGCCATGGTATAGTATTTTTCTCTCACAACAAACCAGCACCAGCCGGGCTTATCAGCCCAGAAACCAACCAGCGAAAAGGTTGAATATCACTATAATTTAGTGTCCATTCCAATCATGCCATTTTACACGCCTCTAGAAAATAGCAACCCTAAACTCATGCGCAGGCTATGTATCCCACATTATTTTCTATGGTAAAAAATACCCCATTTATTCCCTTCCTCTCCATCTCATCCCCTTCATCTGCTCAGGAAACCATCTCCTTCCTTGCTTTCTTCTCATGGCTAGGCGACGGCCATGGTCCCAACCATTACAGCTTCGTGAGCCTGTGCTGCGTGCACTCGGCCTTAGCGCGGCGAGCGGATAAGGATTCGACCCTCTCTGTGGGTGGTTTCCTGCTACTTGTGAGCGCGTGGGCAGCGAGGGATGCCAGGAACGAGGCTCGTGAAGTGGAGGCAGATGAGCAAGATGAGGCCGACGAGGTGCGGGGATATGATGGCCTTGATGGGATTGAATTTGTAGCGCACGAGGACGTGGGGGCAGGCGAGGTGGTAGATCTTATCGACCATTAGGAGAATGGGTTCAAGGACGTGGTGGTGGATGAATTTGAATTGCAGGTTGCTGAGTTGAGGGTGTAACGTTGTCTTTGTGGCCCATGAAGTTGTCGACGATGATGATGCTGTCACTGTGGGCGAGGAGCTTGAGGAGGCGCCGCCACGAGGGATTTTGCTAGCGGCGGCGGTAACGATATTGGTAGCGGAGGAGGGTCCGACGACAAAATGTGGGATGAGGGATATGTAGAGGAAGGAGAATGATGAGGCTTAGGGGAAGCCAAGGAGGACGAATAAAATGGCACGGTTTATATAGACAATAAATTATAATAATGTGGTTCAAAAAAAAGTTTGCTAAAGCGCTAGCTAAACCTTTGCCGCTAGTGCCATCGGTGAGGCAAGTTTATCTTAGACAACTGCTACACTGTCTCGCTATAGATTGACACACTTTTATCTTAGGCAAGTTTGATTAAGTTGGTAAGTGCTTGGTTGGCAACTAAATTTTAGCAAATTTCTTTTAGGCTCCACATGTCATAGAATGTGGCTTCAAATTTTCTAGCCACACTTGCCTAAAATCAGCTGTGGTAATCTATGGCTATGTATGCTAGTAGTAGCTGAGAAGAAAGGCCGGTGCTTGCTGCCGAGACAGCACCGGCGGGATGGGCGTAATAAGTGACAAGAGTACTCGCTTACGAGTCTGACCCAGAGAAAAAGGAACAAGCCCATGCTAGCAGACGTCGTCTTCGTCTCTCCCCCAGCGTAGCGTAATGGCGTATCGTCCTGTTCCTTGCTCGGACGTCGCCGGCCGCGTTTGCGTCCGCTTTGATCTCCGTTCGTTTCTCTCCAGACAGAGAGGAGAGGAGAGCCCAAACCGAAAGCAGCCAGCCAAACAGAAGGAGGCCGAGACCGCGAGAGCGAGAATAAAAAGGAGGGGGCTTTCTTTCGATCGATGCCTGCCTGCGCTGCGCTGCGTGCCTGCGTCCCAGCACCAGCCGTCCCAGTCCACCTTGCTCGCTCGCTCGCTCCCTCGCGCTCCCTCGCTCAGATCTAATCATTATTTAATCCTTTTTTCCAGTCTCACATGAGCACTCCCCACTCGTCCTCCACCTCCTCCGTCCCCCACCGCGCCTCCCCTCCCCAGATCCCTGCATCCCTAACCCTAGCTCCCACGGCGTCCTCTGCCTCGCCGTCCTCCTCCTCCGCGTCCGGCATGCGGGACGCGGCGGAGGACGACTCCGACTCGCCGCCGTCGCAGGACGACCCCGGCGGAGAGGGCGGCGGCGGGGACAGGTGGGAGCCGGATCTGAGGGGCGGCAACAACGGCGGGGGCGGGAGGTGGGCGCCGCCGGACCAGGTGCTGGAGAACGTGCTCGAGACCGTGCTCGAGTTCCTCACCGCCGCGCGGGACCGCAACGCCGCCTCGCTCGTCTGCCGCTCCTGGTACCGCGCCGAGGCGCAGACGCGCCGCGAGCTCTTCATCGGCAACTGCTACGCCGTCTCGCCGCGACGCGCCGTCGAGCGCTTCGGAGGCCTGCGCGCCGTCGTGCTCAAGGGCAAGCCCCGCTTCGCGGACTTCAGCCTCGTGCCATACGGCTGGGGCGCCTACGTCTCCCCCTGGGTGGCCACGCTCGGGCCCGCGTACCCGCGCCTCGAGCGCATCTGCCTCAAGCGGATGACCGTCTCCGACGACGACCTCGCGCTCGTCGCCAAGTCCTTCCCCTTCTTCAGGGAGCTCTCGCTCGTGTGCTGCGATGGCTTCAGCACGGTCGGGCTCGCCGTCATCGCCGAGCGCTGCCGGTACGTCGCCCTATCACCCAGCTTTTGTATGTTTTGCTGCACACGGGCTGTGAATCTAAGCGGCCTTGCGGTATCCAGAGGAGTATTTTACCAGCTTTCCTCGCTTTCGGAGGGTATCATACTATGCCATTCGTACATTTGTTCGATCCTAGCTGCACCACGCAATTCCGCCTTATTTAATGTGTGCGCGCCTAGCCCTTTACGCTTTTCAGTTTTATGGACGTATTGGTTGGTTTCTGATCGCTACACGCCTTCCTGTGAAAATTACCAGTAAATCGATTATTTATTGTGCTCGACTTTCTGATCACCGGATAGTGACACCTGCTACTGTCACAGCCGAATCTTGCCATAGGAATTACCCCTTAGGTCCTTGGCAGAACAGTCTCGTTAATTAGGCCTTTGAATCTCAGGTGTAAAGTTTCGAGGTGTCGGGTGTCACGTGTAGGTGTCGTATGGGGTGTTCGGACAAAATCCGTCACTAAACCGCGAGATGAATTTATTAAACCTAATTCATCAGTTATTAGCACACGTGTTACTGTAGCAGCGCATTGTCAAATCATAGACCAGTTAGTCTTAAAAGATTTGTCTCGTAAAGTAGTCGCAATCTGTACAATTAATTATTTTTTTAATCTATATTTAATACTATATGCATGTGTCCAAATATTCAATGAGATATGATGTAAACTTTTGGGAGGAACTAAACAAGGCCTTAATTGGTTACACTCAGGTTTGGGGTACTTCCAGTTGCACGCTGTCTGGTCTTCCTTATTGGGGAATAGGAGCAGTAATAGCAGCATTTAAGTGTAGTACTGGTATCTCACGCCCACGGTTGGTGCTTTTGGTTTTGTAGGCTTCTTCGCGTGCTGGATCTGATTGAAGATTACCTTGAGGATGGAGAGGACGAGCTGGATTGGATCTCCAAGTTCTCAGAGTCCAACACCTCTCTGGAGTCACTTGTCTTCGACTGCATCAGCGTCCCCTTCAACTTTGAGGCCCTGGAGGCACTTGTTGCACGCTCACCAGCTTTGCGCCGGTTGCGTGTCAACCACCATGTGTCAGTAGAGCAGCTGCGCCGTCTCATGGCAAGAGCACCCCAGCTCACGCACTTTGGAACCGGTGCATTCCGATCTGAGGGTGCCCCCGATGGGGGTTTGGCTGTGACTGAGCTTGCTACATCTTTTGCTGCAGCCAGGTCTCTCGTTTGTCTATCAGGTTTCCAGGAGGTCGATCCACAATATCTCCCAGCGATCTACCCTGTCTGTGCCAAGCTCACCTCACTAAACTTCAGCTTTGCAAACCTAACCGCTGCAGAACTCAAGCCAGTTATTCGCAACTGCACCAATCTTCGCACTTTCTGGGTGAGCCACCTACCAGATTTTCGTTGATGCATATACCGGTTTTTATGTGCGCTGACAACTAAGATATAGACATTGATGTTCAATTTGTTATTCTAGGTCCTTGATACTGTGGGTGATGAAGGCCTACGTGCTGTGGCTGATACATGCTCTGATCTCCGTGAGCTGAGAATTTTTCCTATGGATGTCTCTGAAGATTCTGAGGGTTCGGTCTCAGATGTTGGTCTTCAGGCAATCTCAGAAGGCTGCCGGAAGCTAGAATCAATCCTCTACTTCTGCCAGCAGATGACAAATGAAGCACTAATTGCTATGTCGAAGAACTGTCCTGAGCTTGTAGTGTTCCGCCTCTGTATTATGGGCCGCCACCGCCCTGACCGAATCACTGGGGATCCCATGGATGAAGGTTTTGGCGCAATTGTGATGAACTGCAAGAAACTCACCAGGCTTTCAGTCTCTGGCCTGCTTACTGATAAAGCCTTTGCATACATTGGAAAATATGGGAAGCTAATAAAGACCTTGTCTGTTGCCTTTGCTGGGAATAGTGACATGTCCCTCCAATATGTATTCGAGGGATGCACTAAGTTGCAGAAGCTTGAGGTCAGAGATAGCCCTTTCAGTGACAGGGGGTTGCTCTCAGGAATGAACTACTTCTACAATATGAGGTTCTTATGGATGAACTCATGCAGGCTAACTATGAGGGGCTGTAAAGATGTAGCTCAGCAAATGCAAAATTTGGTGGTTGAAGTAATTAAGGACCACTATGAAGATGAAGGGGAGGCTGAGATTGTTGACAAGTTGTACTTGTATCGGTCACTGGCAGGACCAAGGAATGACGCTCCGCCATTTGTTACCCTCTTGTAGGACTGCTATTGGAAGAACAGCCCTGCTGTACCCACGAACATGTTTGTTGTATTATTCCTTATCAAGTTTTCAGAGCCAATGAGGGAAGCTTCCTGCGGATGATTTTCAAGTTGCTGCAGGAGCACTCCATGTAAATCAAGTAAGAAGCTGCCGATTATTCTCACTTGATCTGGCATGGCCAGCATACAGAGTTTGGGCAGTTGAGAAGCACATCCAGAGCGAGACATCTGATGACCTCACGGCACTAGTCTTACAGTATAGCAATGATGGGTAGTGACTGATTGCACAGGAACTGACTACACACTGACTCCAGTCAGTAGGCTTCGGATGATTCTTGGCACTCAAGTCTCCAGCTACTTGTATCTTGCCATCTTCCGTTTCATTTTTCTGCTCAGACCAAGGAATGGAAGTGCTGCCATTACTTATGTTTTAGATGATCCAAAACTCAGATTCCGCTATTTTTTTCTCCCTTTTTTTCATTGTTTTTAGCACTCATGAGTTATTTTTGTAGACGACCTGTAGACCATTATCCCGTTTCTTCGTCTCCACCCTCTCTGCTATTTTTAATCAAGAAGCTATTGGAGGAAATTTGGAATTTGATCGGCATTGCTTGGTTTTGCTCCCACTCTCGCTGTGCTTCTTGTCGACATCACTGTTCCATTGCTTCCCATGATCATACTCCTATATGTCCTAGACCTCGACAGCTCTATCGCTATAATAAACGCCCGTAGCCTGTGTGTTGAAATTGTCATCATAACGATAGGCCCTACCAATGATTTGCTCTGATAGTGGTCGTCCTTGTTTCATGTAGAGCCTCATGACATCAACTGCCCTGATGGCCGTCTGTTTTTATTCTGCTGCTTTTGCCCCCGGCGCCTTTCAGGATCCTGGAGGGGTCGTCATGGCAGCCCCAACACCGCCACCAGCTGACTGGCTGATGCTGAGAAAGGTAAACAGTAGCAGTAGTAGTTTTCTAACTGATAGTGGTGGTCGGAGTTGGAGTTCCATTGCTGCATGCTGTTGTACACCCTGTTGAGCACCACCACCATCTTCCATCTGCGTGCTAACCACTAACGTTGCGCTCCGAAACCAAACCAAACCCTAACCAGTCGTCGCGAATAGTTAAACAAGGATGTGTTAGTCTCTTTATCATGGACGAATTCGTTCTTTAGATCTCTGCTGTGCCTGTGCCATCCCGGGCTGAGAGCGAGGCTGGCAAGCATGTGGTTTGTTTCCTGGGGTCACTGCACCTCGCATTTGTTTTCTCCAGGATCCAGTTCGATCTGCCTGGTTTCTTTTCTTTTATATCATCAGCTGCATCTGGGGGGCGATCCACCGATCTAGATGGTTTTTTTCTCTGAGGATTTGAGATCCCTGGGCTGGGCTTCATAGATCTCAGGTTCTTTTAAGGGTTTTCCGGTATGATACCACGCCTTGTTTATGGCGAGCATCGTGTCTGTCATTAAGAGGTTGTCGGCTTCCTCAGGGCGCCGATTAGCCTTGTTTTGTTTCGCTTGTGAGTGCTTTGGGAGAGGCATCTGGTTTGGGAGAATCGGGCTGCCCAATATACCCTTTCTTTTCTTGCCGGCATGAAGGAGAGCTCGTCACGAACTTGCCTAGAACCGGCTACAGATGCCGTGTGTACGTGTGTGCCAAACCGGAAGGTGGTGGGCGAAACGAAACCGAAGGGAAGTTTGGTGCTTGGGATACTGTTAGCCTGTTTGGCAGTTTCCTGCTACAAGCAAGTCCCGCGATGTCTTGCTTTTGGCGCTTTGGTCGGCTAGATCGCCAAAATGGTGCAGGTGCAACGTGCTCTGGTTGCTCAGCTTGGGTGCCATTTGTCGTTGTCGACGTGCTACTTCGGTCTCAGATTTCGATTGGCGTCGGCCACTGAAGCTTCAGTAAATGCCGAGGATGTTTGGCTTGGTGCGGCATGCCAGGGTTCTGCATAAATCGAACAGAATTAAGTTGCTGCAGAAAAAAAAACTATTTTTTACAGGTGCTAGTGTAATAGTAATGGTAATGACTCACCAGGTCAGTCAATATGTATGTACAAATACAAATTAATTTAACGTATCATTTATGTATCTTTTTTTATAATAACAAAATCATCTCACACGGAAGGAACTTAATGGTTGCGTACAAACAACGGGAATCGGAGTGGATAGAACCCTACATGGTGATCGGAACGTACGACGTCATCGATTTCCCGTGACACGGTCACATATAGGGTCTGTTTAGTTCCCTATTTTGGCTAAAACTTGTGTTGTTTTATTCTATTTTTTGGCAAAATAGATTTAAACATCGTATGCAAAAACAACAAAACTTGGGCTGCAAAACTTTTGGCATTTGAGATCTAAGAGGCCCAAAACTGGACAAAAAATGTCTTGGAGGCGCGTGCTGTGTCTGCATGGCTAAAGTTTTATCGTGTATCTAAACACCCAATACCAAAAATTTGAATGACAAAAGTTTTACCGCAAAAGATTAGGGACAAAAGTTTTACCATTCCAAAAGCATCTAAACACCCATAGTAGATAGTTGCATTCATCAGTGCTCCTCTCTCCATCCCTATCACGGGATGCCAATCTTGTTAGGGCCGATGGGATTCTTTCAGATAAATTTCGTAGGAGATGGGTATTAATTAAGCAGAGTTAAGCCGTTACGCTGTGATTTGACTAGTAAGGTCACGCAAAATTGCAATTTGAGTGCAGTTGGGACCTCCGAAAGAGCACTTCGCAGATATGTACCAATCCATACATGTCATCCAGAAATCTCCAACTTTTCGAAGCACCGGTTCGTCTGAACTCATCGGTCATTTCGTTGGTCCTGTCAACTATATATCAATCTTCGATATAGGAGTATGTATATATTACAGTCACCCTTGCGACGTAACCTCAAGACTACATAACACAAACGACGACCTTTTTTTCTTCTCCACGTGAAATGAAATGAAACCCTTATCCAGAATTCTCTCCGGCTACTTTTCACTCTCCCAAGTCTCAACCCTCGATCAGTCAGTCAATCAACAACCAGACGGTAGGAAAACAGTGTAGGCCACAATCATTTTGTTGGTAAACCCTTTAAAGGTCTACCTGTTACAAGCCAAAAATAATATTGGCTTCACCCTTGTTCGTCACCTTATCGCTGTCAAATGTCGACACCTCACACACAGGGGTGGCCATGATACTCACACGGCTCGCGGCTGAATGCCGCAAAGCCTGAAAAACGTAGGAGCTCGCTGTCTTTCGCCTAGCAGTAGCATCTACCGAGAAAGATGACGAAAAAGAAAATACAGTTAGATCTTGGAACGGGACAAGCTGCCTAACCACGATAAAAGGCCCATGCCAAATGCCATGCCCACAAGGCACAAGCGAAGAAGCTGCGCACGTCCCAATTGCAGTCGGCCACGCATCATTGCTCGCCGCTCACCAACGACAAAATTTCGCGCCCGAGTCTCCCAAGATCTCAGTGGCTTTTGACGAATTCATGTGGATCGCAGGTGGCAGTCGGGACAGCTCTGCTCTGTAGTGTCTGAGGTTGATTCATTTGTGGCTTTCAGAATCGTGATTGCGGCGTCGAATTTCCGGCGGCGAGGCGAGGCGACGGTCGTTGGATCGGCGCTTGTCGCGTTCAGATCGGAGGACCACGATTTTGCCAGGAGAAAAATGTTTTTTTTCTTGTTGTTGTTGGTGCTACACGTAGTACTTGAGTAGTGTCGATGCTGAGATTAGTCAACATCTGGTACAGTTGTCGATCGATCCTGTGCAATTCCTGTCCACTCCTTTGAAAAGCTTGTTTTGAAAGTGGCGGGGATGAATATGCACAGTATAGCTAGTGTGGTACTATATAGCTAGGCTCTGATTGGCGCCACCGTTACTCCATCAGAGGTCGCGATCAAAGGATCCCTGGAACAACCAATCGTGCGATCAAGCCCGTTCGGCAGTTTTCGGATGATTTCGGAGGATTTAATAGTACTATGCGAAAGAGAATAAGTTGAAACAAACTAAAACAAGCTTAAACAGGCTTATTACTGTGTATGTAATAAAAAAATTGTTCAGGGGTGGTTGATGTACGCATATATGACCCTGTTCGCTTGTCTTAGCCGAAACAGTGTTTTTCTCTCACAACAAATCAGTCGGAATAATGTTTCAGATTGTTTTTTCAACGAAGCGAACGGGCCTATGTTCAGAGAAGAATAATTGGTTCTGTTTGTGATGTGGTTGTTGTTTGGCAGCACGTAAAGGCCTTGTTCGGATGGTGCTAAAAAAGCACAGTTCATGACTGAAATGTCCTGTTCATGATTGATTTTCTCTCGTAGATTCCTCTAGATTTCTCTAAGCAACGGGGCCGAAGAGAAGCTTCCCTCCTCGCGGAAAAGTGGTAGGGAGAAAAAGAAGAAAAAAAATCTGGCAGTGGAATTAGGTACTCCTCGTCCTAACGGTGCTATTCATTCTATCACAATTCACATGGGCGGTAGACTTGTAACATGCCAGTTGCCAGCAGATGAGGACAGAGCAAGCCACAGCGTTGATGGCACGAGGGGCTGCTGCCTTTTGACGATTGGAAAGGCAAGTCATCAGTCATCAGTCATCAGTCATCAGGCAGGCAGGGTAATCACTTGCCTCCATCACTGGCGCGCACCGATCCCTGCCCTTCGGTCCGGCCACGCACGACACGTTACACACGTACTACGCCGCGCAGCGGCAGGGCAGGGGCGCGGCGCACGTTGCCGCGGCCCCGGTCACGGTCGATCGGTTCATTTCACCGCTAGGGGCGTCCGAGCCCCCCCCCGGGCGCTTTGGCCGTGGCCCCCCGTTCCGTCTCCTCGTGCACCGCGAGCCGGCAGGTGGACGCGTCCAAACGCCGCGACCCTGCCGTCCACGAGTCGGCGAGGAGGCCGCGGCCCGCGGGGATCTTCCTGCCTGCCTGAGGTTGCGGCGGCGACCGAGCGATCACCGAATCCGGGGCGCGATCTTTGGACGTGCCCGGCGCACGTACGCGGCCCCTGGTTCGTGTGCCGGTTTTTCCACGCCCTTCTTTAATTTCCATGGCTTTTTGCTTGCTTGACCTCCCCACGTAGGGAGGGATGAGGAGGACCGCGTAGATCTCTCCTCGGCGCCTCGCGGCCGTCGTCTCTCTGCCTCGCTCGTTCAAATCTTCTTGGGTCCATTAGTCTCCTTCATGATATGCGCCTCTTGACAATTGATGAAAAGGACTGATACGATCACGACAAAATCCGCGTATGCATGCAATACGTTACGCGTAACGGTCCAACGGAATCGTTCGTCTGTGTGGTAATAGGTAGGTGTACAATGTACAGACTACCCTCAATATTTCTACTTTTGATAAAGTTCGAAAACAAAGGAGCTGGGGCGACTGGTCGGCAGCGCTGAATTTGGCTGTCCTGACGACTCAGTCCTCGAGACTTCGCTTGAATTTATCAGCCTGACTTATCAGTAATGGTACAGTGTTTTTCTCTTACAACTAATTAGCGAATAGTACTTTTTAGCCTGGTTTTTCAGTAAAGCGAACAACCCTAAAGCCAGGCTGAAAAGTATTGTTCGCTATTTGTTGTAAGAGAAAAACATTATAGCATGACGGGTAAATTCAAGCGAACAGTCTTAAAGATAGCGTTTGCATAATGGATCGATGCGGCCAAAAGCGACGAGGGCGCAGTGGCGTCCTCGTGATCGGAAGCGAGATTGTTAGCATCGGAATCACAGGGAGCAAAGGATTCGAGCAAAGGAGCGAAGGAAACTGAGTGCAGGACAAATTGGGGCCGCCGAGGAGACGGCTCTGTGGTCGCGCTGCCTCCATGTGAAATCTTGACCGATTACGCCCCCCAAAAACCAACTTGTTCATGAATGAGATCGGAAATGCTATAGCGAAACGAAATATTATTCTTCTCTCTTTCCATTTCTTTTGGGTGGTGGCCACGAGTGAAATGTCACACTCGGTTCACAGAAGACTAGATTCCTATCGAACAAGCAAAGCAAAACCAAGTGCCAGGGAAACCCACGATGGGTCCGATAGTCTTTTCTTGAAGGCGATTTGCTAGCCCATGTCAGACGAGCAAATGACGCCCCATCTCGAAGCAAAGTACTACTACGGACTACGGAGGTAGAATTTTCCTTTTAATCGGAGCCTCATTGCTTAACTTCGCACGATTAAAATCAGAATACAAGAACACTTACAGATCGAGGTGTCTCAGAAGAGCAGATGCCGGCCCATCTCGAACCAAAGTACCACGGAGAACGAAGGCAGGTTTTTCTTTTTGCAGGATTACAATAAGAATGCAAACATAGTTTTGTACAGATCGAGGTACCCCTAACCATGGCACAAGAAGCTTGTTTCGCATATACATATGTGCAGCCTTATCTACCCTATACTACTAAAGCTATATACCAACCCCTCCCTCATAGATCACTGTTTACCAACAGTACCCTCTCACAAAAGCACTTTTACCAGAACAGTAACGGATCCCACCCTAATTAATTAATTAATTAATACTCCTAAAGCTATATACCAACCCCTCCCTCACAGATCACTGTTTACCAACAGTACCCTCTCACAAAAAGCACTTTTACTAACGGATCCCACCCTATAATTAATTAGTTAATCAATACTCCTAAAGCTATATACCAACCCCTCCCTCACAGATCACTGTTTACTAACAGTACCCACTCACAAAAGCGATGTAACGGATCCCATGAACAGTCCCCACCCCGATATGAACAGTGTATACCCGTTAACAATAGTACATACCTGTTACCATTAACGCCCATTAATCCGTTTGCAACAATATAAACCCGTTTCTAAAAAACACTTACCTGTTAACCACGATACATACCCTTCAAACATTAACAGATAAGCAGTACTCGACTTCTGTACCAACCAATGCTCCCTCTTCCTTAGGATACAGTACCCGATTATTGCAGCGAATGATTTTTTTTTTTTTTCCCCTTTTCCTACGCCTCTCTTCTTTCAATGCTATGTATTTTTTTTTAACTTATGTCTTTCCGCTACTTTTGCTCTCTTCCTTTTCACTGCTAGACACTCACAGACAGCTAATGTTTTTTTATACTAGGTTGGACCATTTCTTTCCTAAAAAACAAGTAATTCTTTTACATATCAAAGCAGGCCAATTAATTTTTTACGAAACATTGAACAATACATTATCTGCACATATTTCTCACTATTATCACCCACGGCACCGCGCGGGCCCTGACTAGTATTACATACATGAGCGACTAGCAGAAGAAAGTTTGTAATTAATATTCCTGTTGAGCTCCCTGGTCACCCAGGATTGCAAGGAGGATCTACTTTCGAAAACGCAGACTGTAGCGCAATAAGAACTCAGTTATCTAACGATAAAGTAACAAATCTAATTTAACTATTTCGTCCAAGATTTTAGAGTACCCTTTCTTGCAAACTTAACTTTGATCACAGGGGGTTCAGATGGCTCGTCAGCAAAGTGGACCCAGTAATCGCGCATACGAGATATGAGTTGCATTCAGTAATTCACATGGGAAAATGGAAGTCCCAAAATGGCAGCGAACCAATAAATAACGAGACTGTCCACAGTCCACATGACTAAAGATTAAACTAAGAGTCTAAGACACATCTTCATATCTTACAAATTAGTGTTCATAAGGTCTATATCTGTTTGTACCTGCAAGGTGGAGCCAGCTGTTGGTGCAGCATTATTATCATGGTAGGTATGTGGAGAAAGAAAACATGTGTGCATACATGAGACTCTGTTTAAGTAAAATTTGAAGATGTCATCAAATCTCTGATTGCACGCGTGCACAGAAACATATATACACTCTACTACAAGATAGTAAGCAAAGTATGCTCTTTTTTTGGCGAATAGTAAGCAAAGTATGCTTTGCCTCAGTTTCAGTCATCTGTTGCTCATGCAAACAGCCAAGCAATGGCCATAGTAGTATAGCAACCTGCCATGCATTCATCGCACAGATGCTCAATTATCAGGAAATTTTAAATTTCTTTTAAAGAAACTAATGAAATTTTAACAACAAATATAGATCGAGCAACTTGATACAGTTCTGTATCAAAAACAAAAATTTATTGCCATAGAAAGGTTTGCTTCTTTGTAAATGAACAAATGTTTACATGAGAATTAGTACAAACCAGGACTCCAAAATTTACAAGGGCAAAAAATAACTAAAATTCAGTAGAAGTCATTTCTATAAAGGCTGCTGGCTGTCACCCTCACAGAATTTGAACTATTGACAATTCATGTATTCACAGGACATAAATCCACCCAATCATCCGTGGAATGAGGAGCATCACAGGGTAAAAAATGGCTATAGGGAGTTAAGGACACTGCAGGAAAACTGAAAACTACGTCAACCAAAAACTAGAGCATGAGGGACACTCCACACAAACCAAGCACATTGAACTAGGAAATGGAGCGACAGATAACCACAGTTCACATGACACAAAGCAAAATCTCATTGAGTACATCAGTGAACCATCCCCACAATAACAGCAGAAAGAAAGAATCTAATAGGCACTACCAAGAAATTTATAAACGGAATGAGCACCTGTGCAGCAATTCCCGTACCATGGCAACAAATAGCCACGTTGAGGCCATCCATATCCCAGAAGGGTAACCGATGAAATCATAGAGCCCGATAACATGTAATATAAAAATTGATGGAACATGTAAACAAAGTTCTTAGATCCTATAATGAGCAGATACAAGCATAGTACATAGACACCATAGGATCCATATAGTATACTCTTTAGCACAACCATTGAAAGTAGGCACACGAGCTATAACAGCACAGGTGCCACACTCTTTCTTATCAGAGTTCAGCTTCTTATGACATCCTGCTAGAAGATATTTGAGAAAGCATTCAAAACCTGCAGAAGCAGAGCAAATACCTCAGCGCCCCCTTTCAAAATTAATGCGGGACCTCCCAGATCCACCATCATAATCATCCCTCATCGAGGACCCACCACTCGCCTTCATGGTTCCTCCACCTCCGATCTTCTCCACAGCTTTCTTACCCTTCTTCACCTCAGTCAAGAACTGATCCAGACCGAATGGATCATTTTCTTCCTGCTTATCGAACTCCACAGGCCTGTCTCGCTTGCCAGTCCTCTCTGAAGCACCAGTAAATCCCTTGTCAGGCTTGAACCTCTCAGTCTTCATAACCTTCTCCAACTGCTCATCTGCATCACCATATACATCAGAATCCCCATCCTTCTTAGGCCTGTATAGTGTGGACATCGTGGACTGTGCTGTGAAGAGACCCTTGGAGTAGATGTTGTACTGATCATCTGTGGCAAAACCAGAGTCCATTCCCTTGTCCTGGTTGAACAGCCGCTGGTCATACATGACCTCACCACCTTTTGCACCACCAGTGCTTGCCATACCAAGAGCAATCTTCTCACTGATATCACGATCCCTGTCTCTAGTGATCTTACTCTTCTTGCCCATTGCAGCATCCTTGGCTTCCAGCCTCCTCTCCCTCTCCCTCTCACGTCTGCGCTCCTCACGGATTCTATCACGCTCAATCCTTGCTTCCCTCTCTTCTCTGGACTCCCTGCGCTGCTCACGCGGTTCACGTGGTTCACGCAGTTGCTCCATATCCATATCTTCATCAACAGCCTCAACTGCTCCCCTGCCGCCACCAGCAGGCACACCTGAAGGTGCAGGCGGGGCACCAGTCCTCTCCATACGTGCCCTTTGGGCAAGAGCCCTTAGCTCTTGCTCCTTCCTCTCCTTCTCCTTCAGCATAAGTTCCCTCTGAACCTTGGAGCGCATCTGCACTGCCTCCCTCGCCTTCTGCTCTGCCACATACAGTGCTTCAGAAAGCTTTGCAAAGTTATCATTGATCTGCACCTCCTGCAGCCCCCTCCCATCAGCCGCCAACCTCTTATCAAGCGGAATCGTGTAACCCTTTGGATTTTTCCAATTTGAAATGCAAGGTGGGATCTTCCAATCCTGCTGATCCTTCACTGTAACTGGCCGTGGCGGCGAGTGCATCACTGGCACAGGTGGTGACCCAGACGCCCGGGGCACACGCTTGTGCTTGAACTTTGGTGGCTCAAGAGGATCCACTGCCATCTCTGACATCCTAATGATCCTCTCCTTTGCACCTGAATTGAAGGCCGCGGATTGCTGGGACGGCTTATACTTGATGAACTTGGACTCAGAATCATGAGTCGGCACATTCTTGGGCTGAGCTGCAGAGAGGCGGACGTTGACAACCTTCTCCAAGGCGGCCTTGGTCCGTTCAGTGGTCTCCTCGATCTTCTTCTGCTCCTCCTCGTCGTCGGACATCGCCTGGGAATCGGCCGTGGCTATCTTCGGCACGAGGTCGCTATGCTTGGAGTAGACGATCTTGCCTGCGTTCTCCCCTTGCTTGACGACGGCGTCGAAGGCGACGCTGCCGTGCGCGTCGACGGTGAGCGCAAGGATCTTGGACCCGCCCTTATCATCGCGGCGTCCCATGCCGAGGGGTACTGCGCGACGTGGATCTCCGGGAAGGCGCCGCCATCGCCGAAGTCCTCCGGCCGTCGCGGCACGAACCCCGTCCGCTTTCCGTACGGAGGCACGGGACGGGCGGCGGCCGCGGGCCTCGCTGCCGCGGCCGCCTGCGCCGACTCACCTCCGTAACGCTCCTTGAACCAGGGGTCGCTGCTGTGGTCGTAGAAGGTGGACGCCGACGTCTTGGGCGCCGGTAGGAGATCCTTGAGCGTCGCCATGGAGGCGGCGGCGCGCGCTGCGTGTTGGATCTAGGGCCAACTAGGGTTCCGGCGAGTCGCCTGGTGGGGATTGGGGGAATCGACGAGAAGGAGAAGCTAGGGTTTGATTCTAATTTGGGGGAAAGTGATAAGGGGGTGACTAGGACGGTAGGTCAAGGCGGCGATTAGTTGGGCTGGGCTGGGCTTTTTGCCGATTCGGTAAGGCCCACTTCAGAAGCAAAACAGGTAAGCTCACAGCTGACGCGTTCGCGTCGCTTCGCCGGTCAAAACGCAGGATAATCCCGCAAACGGCTTGCGTCGCGTTCGCTTCTGCCGACCGCGCGCCGCCCAAAAGCCACCGTTCAACGGAGACGCGAGCTCCTCGTCGGCTCGTCCCCTCCTGTGCCCCTGCCGACCCGCTCCGCCGTTAGGGTTAGCGCCGGCGCCGGCGCCCAAGCGTCACCTCGCCCTGGGGCGCGTCTCCCCTCCGCCGATACACCGACCCACCCCGTGCGCCGCCGGCCCCGCGCCTGAGGACGGCCGCTACGCCCGCGCCCGCAGGTCATGCCGCTTTCCTTCTTCAATTCCCCTCCTGCAGATGCTTATATATCAAGGCAGTAGCTTGTGATTAAAATATACGACGTGTTTGATTTTAAGCATTGCCTTGTGCAATTCCAGTATTCCACTGCCACCGTGGCTTTCCCTTAGGTTTTTGCAATATTGGCTTTGCGTTAAACGGATGTACGGATGTACCTAATTATTAAATAATTTGTTGAGTAGCAGTACTAGGATCAATGGAGATCGATCAATCAATAATGTAAAGTTTCAACCGAGTTGCAGTACAGATCGATGGGCATGATTTTTCTCATTGTGCAGCATGTGGATTAATATCTCTATATGCCAACACGTTTCCATCTTCATATATGCCCATTGATATTTGTAGATGGAAAAGCCTCCAAAGGTTCAGGCAAAATGGGATGCTTTTGTTGTCAAAGTTTTTAGCGACATTTGTGTGGAAGAAGTCATTGCCAACAATAGACCACAATAGTGCTTGAATCGCGTAGGCTACGCAAATCTTGTAACATTCATTAGACCAAATTCATGAAAAATGACTACTTGTATGTATACTCAAAACAAGAGCCAATTACGACATCTTGCCGCATTTTGTTCTGCCCACCAATCTGCGCCAGCCGAGATACATCCAGTCATAGGATCCCTCTCTAATCCAGCAGCTCTAATGCTCAGAGTCTTCCATTGGTTATGTTTCTTTCTCAGTGCATCCCACATGTTCTTCATTTGTTCTTTTGTATATGACCTCTTAGTACGATCATGGAACTTCCTTATTCTTTCAGGCTATGCCAGGTTGTATAACTTTTGAAACTTCACCACTTGAGCATGAGGACCAGATGCAGATCATGTTTGAATCTATTAGAAGTGGTGATGGTGAGGGTGAGGTTCAGAGTGATGGTGGTGGTGGTGGTGAGGATGATGGTGAGGGGGGTGACACACCAAAGGTTAGATCCACCGTAGATAAACGGGTTGAGAAAAGAGCAGCTCATTATTCTCCCAAGGGGAGCAAGAAGACGAAGAATTTTAGAGATCAAGATGAGATGAAGGCCCCAAGTAAAAATTCAGCAACTTCACATGTGGTTGATCATGTTAAGAAGAGATTGCTAGTATGTTGTATCAAGTCATTGAGGATGGGGCTGAAGAAGGGAGTGATGAACACTACTATGCCACACGCCTTATGAAGGAGTATCGCGACGTGTTCATTACTTTGAAGGCGCCAAATGGGAGATTGAATTGGCTGAGGAGGGAATGGGAGGATAGGTAGTGGTGTTGTCCAATTAAATAGTGTTGTGCACAGGTGGCCGGTCCTTTCTATTAGGAAGTATATATGTGTATTAGGAAGCTTGTTCATTCCTTCCATGTACACTGATTGTATTCCATATATATCAAGCCTGATTGGCTATATAATAGAGGTCACCCCCTCATTAGGGGTGAGGTGTTTTCCCATATCCTTTCTACATGGTATCAGCTAATTAGATCCTGAGCCTTCTCCTTTCTCCCTGCGCCCTCTTCCCCTTCCTCCTGCGCCTTCCCCTCCTCTGCTGCTGAGCCATGGCCACCGTCCCCCTGGATCCGGCGCCCCCCACAGCCCCTGCTGTTGGCCATGTGCCGCCTCCTGCTGCCAATGGTGGCACCTCTGTGCCGCCCACTGCCACTGGCAGTTTCTCTGGTGTTCCTGCCGGCGCCACGCCCGGCAGCGACGACTTCATCTCCTCTACCGTCCAACCATATGCCACTATCAACGTCAAGTCCCATATTCCGTGACGCTGACGATGAAGTCCACTGCCTACTCCAGATGGGCGTCCTACTTCAAGTCTTTTGTGCGGCAAGTTCGGCCTCCGGTCGCACATCGATGGCACGATGCCACCTCGCCCCCAGGATCCTGCTTGGGATCAGGCGGACTGCTGCGTCCGCTCCTGGTTCTTTGGCTCCGTCGACGAGTCCGTCCTCGACCTCGCCATGACCGATGACAACCAGACCGCCCGGGACCTCTGGCTCGCCATTGAGGGCCTCTTCCGCGCCAACAGGCAGTCTCGGGCGATCTTCCTCAGCCATGATTTCCACTCCATGATGCAGGGCGACTCCACCATCGTCGAGTATTGCGGCCGCATGAAGACCCTCGCCGACGGCCTCCACGACATCGGTCATCCCGTTCAGGACTTGCAGCTTGTCCTAAACCACCTCCGTGGTCTCAACCCTCGCTTCACCACCACAGCCGACAACATCGCCTACTCCGCCACCGGCTTTCCATCCTTCAACCAGGCACGAGACATGCTGGCTCTGAAGGAACTTCGCCTCGCTAACGAGGAGAAGGTCTCCAACTCCACCGCCCTACTTGTCGGGCATGCTTTGTTCTCCTCCGGCTGTCCAGGCGGGTGTCGCCCACCTGCTGGACCTGTTCTGCCTGGCGGCAGCAGCAACAATGGCGACGGTGGCAGCAAGAAGAAGGGCGATAGCGGCGGCTTCCTAGGCCCCATCCGGCAATCCTCGCCCCACCGCCCCGTGGTTCTGCTTTTGGATCCCGCACCAACTCCTGAGCGCTCCAGCTTCAAGAAGAAGCGGTCGAGGCGAGGGTGGCGTCTTTGGCGCCCTAGTCTTCTGGGCCAACCCCCGCAGGCCCACGCTGCCTACGTCCCCGCACCGGGACTCATCATTGCCCAGATGGCACTACAAAATGGTGGCTGGGTCGTTGACTCAGGAGCCTCCGGTCACATGTCGTCTACGGATGGTATTCTTCTTTCCAGCATCCCTCCATCTCACTCCTCCATTATCAGAGGTAATGGACACACCTTCCACCCGTGCCATGGCAACTCTACCCTCAAAGGCACCCCCACCTCCAGGTTTTCGGCAACAAACAACATCCTTGTTGTCCCCTCATTAATTCGAATCTGATTTATGTTCGTCGCGTTACTAAAGATAATAACTCGCACCATCGAGTTTGACGCTTTTGGTTTCTCTCTGTCAAGGATTTTTACGACCAGATCACGAGATTCTTCACTGCAATAGCACCGGCGATCTTTACGCCATTCCTCCGGCCGCCACGCCCAGCACCCACGCCACGGTCTCACCATCTCATCCAGTTTGTGGCATCTCCGTCTCGGTCATCCCGGTCCTGTTGCCATCACTACACTTAGACAGAGAGCATCCATTTCTTGTAATAAAGACAGTCACGCTCTATGTCATTCATGTCAATTAGGGAAACATGTGAGGTTACCTTTCTCTAATTCCAGTTCTCGCAGTTCCACTCCTTTTGAGTTAGTCCATTGTGATGTCTAGACTTCTCCAGTATCTAGTATTTCTGGTTATCGCTACTACCTTGTCATTTTGGATGATTTCTCACATTTCTGCTGGACGACTCCTCTTGTTCACAAATCTGAAGTCACCAACCACGTCACAGCCTTCTGTGCATATGCCACTACATGTTCAGTCTTCCCGTTCGCAGCATCCAAGCTGACAACGGAACCGAGTTTGTTAATAAGACTCTCACATCTTTTTTGACTTCTCGAGGCATCCACCGCGCCTCTCCTGTCCCTACACCTCTCCTCAAAATGGGAAAGCTGAGCGTGTCCTCCGCACCCTTAATAATGTCACTCGCACCATGTTGATTCATGCCTCCATGGCTGTAACACCCGGGTGTTTTAAATACTAAAACTTGCCATGACATCATATGCATTGCAAAGCATCTGGGCATATTGAAAACTTGGATATGCATTTACTAAAACAAGTTTACTTTATGTTGTATGAGTAAATTGTATTGGTTGAATCAAGTTTGAAATACTTGTATTGGTTTGAAATTCCGAAAACCTCGCTTTTCAGCATTTAAATCCTACCCTGAAAGAAAAATCCATTTCAAAATCTAGACAGAATTAGGAGATGGTTATAGAAGCAAAGTTGTAGAACTTTCATTTTTGAACAACTTTTGTTTTTGGAGATTTTTAAGTTGTTATGAAGATTTGAGAGTAATTTGTGAATTTTGGCGTATGGCAATTTTGTAATTTCTGTGAACAGTGTTCACCGCCTAAGCTACATTGCCGTCGGACCTTCTTCGCGTTCAGTGCGTGTCGTGGCCGTCTTTGATGTCGCTATGCGCGGAAATAGCTCCGTCGTGGCTTCCTTGAGCTTCTGCCCATTATAAGTACCAAGACGTCGTCATCGCTGCGTTTTCTTCCTTTGTTTTCACCACATTTGTTGCCATCTCGGTAAAGGCCGTCCTAGTTCCATCTTTTCCTTGCGAATCCAGCCCAGTTTTAGCCTTGGTCGCTGAAATTGCCGAGAACTTCGTTGTCCACGTTTTTCTTCCTCGAGGTCAACAACTTCACCGCAGCTGGCGTGTCATCGTGGCGAGCTTTTCGGTGAGCCATTGTCTCTAATCGATTAGCTTACGGTTTCGTTTGATCTTGTAGTCTTTAGTCGATTGTTGTTTACTCATTTTGATCACTGCGATCCGCATTTATCTTTGCTTCGGATGGTTCACCGTAGTGGTCGGATGGTTCACCGTAGTGGTGGGGATGGTTCACCATAGTGGTCGGATGGTTCACCGTAGTGGTCGGATGGTTCACCATAGTGGTTAGTGGTCGGATAGCCCACCATAGTGGTCGGAGAGTTCACCAAAGTGATCGGTGCTAAGCGTGGTCACACAGATTCTGAATATGGTTTGGTTAGTTTGGTTTGTAATCATCTTGCAAGAAAAAAATTGTATCCAATTTATTAATTTTTGCATCCATCATCGAGCATCATGTTTCATATTCCACATCATGTTAAACATGGCAATGTTACTACGTGTAGTAAACGAAGGTGAACGCGTGGTAGTTAATCAAGTTGCGGAGGAGGTTGATCTTGTCGAAGACTTGTGAAACGTCGCGGGGCGGACTTTTCCGTCAACGAAGGCAAGCCCGGATGCATATAACCCTACCTTGTATTTTACAAATTGATTTCACTTTTGCTTTTCAATCTCCAAGTGGAAACCTAATTGTTGCATTATCAACCTTGTTGTTCCATATCTACCTTGTTACCCGTTTAAAATCGTCGTATATGCCTAGTTATGCTTAGCTCTCCTTAGACCGATCGAGTTGGGTGATTACCACACCGCAAGTTTTAAATGGAACATTGGTTAATTATGTTAGCATGTGATATGGGAATGTGGAGTAATAAATCTAGACCCGATGGGACTTTGGTGTGTGTGAGCCACAAGACATGGAGGTCTTGTGAGCGGTTTCTCACACTGTGTCGATTAAAACACGTCCGTTGTTGAATTGCATGAGGTGAGAATTTGTAGTACTAACCATATACTCTAAGCCCTTGAACTTGGCGATTCTATTACGAGAATGGCTACTCAAGCCGGGAGTGGAGAGATGGCGGAATAGCGTCCCACGTGGCCATGGGCCGGAATGGTGGAATTCTCGGGTCACTTCTTGTTTCATCCAAGGGTAGGTTGGTATATCACCTGCATATGTCATGTGGTCCTCCCATGGGTTTATAATCGGTTCCACGTTGCTCCTCGGTTATGGAGACTCAACTCACTGCTCATCATCGTAGTATTAATAACCGGAACTCAAAATGGTTCGAGAAAGTGTTGGATATGAAGTTTCATGATCTTAATACGGATCGTGTCGACTTTGTATATGATCTTATGAGATTTTGAATATTGATACAAAGAATTTTGTTAAAGTGCTTTTAAGCCAAAGAACTTTGATTATTGCTAAAGCCATACCTTGAATCCTCTGAGCCAGCATTCCTAGTCTTTTCAGCTTTTATTTCGGTTAAGTCTTGTTGAGTACTTTTCACTCGTGGTTTGTTGACCCTTGTTGCGGTGAGGCTCATGAGCGGATGTTTTGGATCGTCTTTGCATGACCTGTTGTTCATCTTGATGATGATAAGTAATGTGTGGCCCTTAGGCGAGCCACTCCCTACTTTGGTTTGTATTAATAATCGAACTTAGTTTGTAAGGTTTGAAATAAATGTTTTGTAAACTAAGTTATTGTAAGACTTCCATTGAATTACTCGGTGTAGATATTTGAATAAATGTTGTAATTGCAATAACTACGTAATGTGATCCCTTTCAGAAATCGTGGATGATTCGGGGTTCTCCGAGGACACCCGACAGTCTTCTTAAGTTATCGGTAACATATGCATAAATGTCAATGGTCGTTGGACAGTGACAGGTGCATGTGGGCCCTATAATTTAGGAGGTTCTGCCACAATGGCCACCCCATACTGGGTCGAGGCACTCGCTACCGCCACTTATCTTCTGAACAGACGCCCTTGTTCTGCTGTTCAGAATAACATTCCCTACTAACTACTCTATTCCTAGCCCCCCCCGAATACTCTCACTTGCGTGTATTCGGTTCTCTGTGCTATCCTAATCTCTCTGCCACGGCACGCCACAAGCTTGCTCCTCGATCTACAGCCTGTGTCTTCCTCGGTTACCCTTTATCCCACAAAGGGTACCGCTGCCTTGACCTATCCACCCATCGCGTCATCATCTCTCGCCATGTTGTCTTTGATGAGTCTGTTTTTCCTTTCTCCTCCCAGCCTACTCACCTATCACAGCTTGACTTCCTCTTGTCGAGCCTCTCTACTGCTCCTACTCTTGCCTTGGTCGCTCCGTCTTCGGACGTTGTGCATCCACGGCCATCACCCGCTGTTTTGCAGGAACTTCCCGACGATGACCCCGCCATTGTAGTACGCGGTCCAGTTGTGTACCGCGCTCCGTCTACGGGCGGGACGCCGCCCTCTTCCTCCACTACAGGACCAGCCCGCTTGGACGTCGTCCCTGCTCCTACAGTTGGGGGTTCCACCGGTCGCCCGACGCCTACCAGACCGCTGGTGCCACCCCTGCCTCATCACTTGAAGGATCGAGATGGCGACTAGAGGGGGGTGAATAGTCGCTACTAAAACTTAAGCGCGTCGGCTAACCGAAACAAGTGTGGAATTAAAACTATCGGTCTAGCCAAGACTACATCCCTCTATCTATGTTCTCTAGCACCTTGTAAATATCCTAATTAAGCAACAAAGGTGTCGGGCTAGCTAGAGCTCACCTAACCAATTCTAGGAGCAAAATCACACAAACCTATGCCACTAGTATTTCAAGTAATAAGGGAGCTCCTACACATGCTAATAAGCAAAAGCACAAAGCCAACTAAGCTCACTAGCAATGCTCAATAACAAGGCAACCAATGCCAAATTAGAGAGCGCAAATACTTAGCTACACAAACTAAGCAAAGTGACTAACAAGGTTACACAAACCAAATTAACCACGCAAGGGAGCTACTTCTATGCTACACAAGCAAGAAGGTAACTAGTGAGCTACACAAGCTAACTAATTACAAGAACAACTACACAAGCACAATGTATATAAAAGTAATCACAAGCTTGTGTAAGGGGATTGTAAACCAACGGGGAGAACAAGGTTGACACGGTGATTTTCTCCCGAGGTTCACGTGCTTGCCAACACGCTATGTCCCCGTTGTGTCGACCGCTCATTTGGTGGTTCGACGACTAATTGGCATCACCCGCCAAGCCCGCACGCCGGGCACTGCAAGAACCTACCCCGAAAGTGAGGGTAGCTCAATGACACGCTCAACTAGAGTTGCTCTTCGTGGCTCCTGCGGGGCGAGCATAATGCCCCTCACAAAGGTCTTCTCCGGAGCACCGCACAAGCTTCTTGCGGGCTTCGACGGAGACCACCACCAAGCCGTCTAGGAGGTGGCAACCTCCAAGAGTAACAAGCACCACCGGCTTGCAACTCGATCAACTAGTGCCACTCGATGCAATCTCACAATGCAACGCACTAGAATCACACTCACTCGCAATCGATTCCCACTCTTGCAAGCACAAGTGAGTTAGAGGGCATCCAAGCACTCTTACACAAGCCACATAGGTGTGAGGGTGCTCTACAACCAGCCCAAGACCGGCCACACACTCCTTTTATAGCCCTAAGGGCTAAAATAGCCGTTGCCCCTTCACTGGGCAAAGCGCGTACTGACCCGACACGTAGGTCATAATGACCAGACGCTGAAACCCAGCGTCCGGTCACTTACAGAGAGGTTCCAGCGACGTTTTTCAGCGACCGAACGCGTCCGGTCATCACTGACTGGACTTTCCCAGCATCCGGTCGCTTCTGGACACGCTAAAAACACTGACCAGATGCTGTGACCGGACTCGCAGGCGCTGACCGGATGCTGGGTTCCAGCGTCCGGTCATTTTTCGCGCCAACGTCCGGTCACAGACCTTTCAGCGCTAAAACAGCTATAACTCTTAGCTCCGAACTCCGATTTCGATGATCTTGGACATTTTAGAAAGCTTACTCAGAGGGATACACATCCCACATGCATACTTGATCCAAATCACAATGGATCAAAGCAGTATTCCAATCCAAGGACCATCCTATAGTTCGGAGTACACCAAAAAACCTTTTTCTCTTCTCTAAGTTGATTCGCAACAACTCTAACTTATTCTCCTTTGCAAATGTGCCACACCACCAAGTGTGCACCACCATGTGTATGTGTGTTAGCTTTTCACAAATATTTTCCATAGGATTAGCCACTCAACTTGCCACGCCACTCGATCCTAGCGATGATGCAAAGTTAGATCACTCGAGTGGCACTAGATGACCGATATGCAAACAAGTTTGCTCCTCTTGATAGTACGGCCATCTATCATAAACCCGATCATCAGCTTCTCTACACACCTATGATCGGTGAAATGAAATGCCCTAGGTTATACCTTTGCCTTGCGCATTCCATTCCATCTCCTTCAATGTTGATGCAACACATGCATCAACATGATCAACAATGATATGATCCACTTCATATCATCACGTGATCATATTGGTTCATCGATCTTAACTTCACTTGCTTTTTATCGTTGCCTTCGTCCATCGGAGCTAAGTCTTGCTCAAGCTTCACTGCCACGCGGTCCATCGCTCCAAAGCCTCCGACTTGCCCTTCACGCTTGCAACCGGTCCATCAAGCCAAGTCTTGTCTTGATCTTCTCCACCTTGATCACATGACTCAATGTCATGTCTCATGTGCAATAAGCTCCTTCATCATCACATGTGTGAGCTTTGAAACATCTCAAAACTGTTTTTACTTTCACGGCATATGTTGCTCACACACATATACTTGTGGACTAATCACATGTGTATCTCACATAAACACAATTAGTCCACCTAGGGTTGTCACTCAATTACCAAAACCACACAAGGATCTTTCATCACTACACCAGGCGGCCACCGGCGGCTGCGGCATCTGCTTTGGCGCCTCCTGCAGCGCCGACCATGGTCTTGGCACCAGCAGCCCCGGCGCCCACACCTCTGTCATCGCCACCTGCGCCTGCGGCACCTCAGGCGGGATTGTCGCCACCTCCTGCTCCTACACAGCCTGTCACTCGGACTGTGACTGGGGCCATTCCACGGGTGTCCTACTAGGGCTTGACGGCTTCGCCATCATCGCCCTCTCCGCTTCCGGCAAACTATCGCAGTGCTCTGGCTGACACCAACTGGCGTGCTACAATGGTCGACGAGTTCCAGGCTCTGATGGACAACTACACTTGGCGCCTTGTCCCACGGCCGCCCGGTGCTAATGTCGTGTCGGGCAAGTGGATCTTCCGGCATAAATTCTATGCTGATGGGTCACTCGCCCGGCATAAGGCGCGCTTAGGTGGTCCGAGGCTTCTCCCAGTGCCACAGCATCGACTACGATGAAACCTTCAGTCCGGTTGTCAAACCATCGACAATACGGACCGTCCTCAGCAACACCGCTTCTCGCGCCTGGCCGATCCACCAGCTGGACGTGAAGAACGTGTTTCTCCACAGCCATCTCGCTGAGACTGTCTACTACCAGCAGCCTCCCGGCTTCGTTGACCCCGCTGCTCCAGATCACGTCTGTCTCCTCTAGAAGTCCTTGTATGGACTAAAGCAGGCACCAAGGGCGTGGTACCAGCGGTTCGCCTCCTACATTCGACAGCTCGGCTTCGTCGCCTCCGTCTCTGACATGTCCCTCTTTGTCTACAAAGAGGGGCCGAGCATCGCCTATCTGCTGCTATATGTCGAAGACAGCGTCCTCACCGTGTCGTCCACAACTCTTCTCCAGCACATCATGGGCCGCCTTCACTCCGAGTTTGCCCTGACAGATCTTGGAGCCCTGCATCACTTCCTTGGCATCTCAGTGACACGTTCTTCCCAGGGGCTATTCCTGTCTCAGCGACAATATGCCCTAGATCTTCTTCAGCGTGCTAGCATGGCTGAGTGTCACTCTACAACGACTCCCGTTGACACTCATGCTAAGCTCTAGGCATAGGACGATGCCAAGCTCCAAGACGACCCTGAGTACCGAAGCCTTGCTGGGGCCCTTTAGTACCACACCCTGACTAAACTAGATTTGGCATATGTGGTTCAGTAGGTGTGCCTCTTCATGCATGATCCGCGTGAGCCCCATATGGCCCTAATCAAGCGCATCCTGCGCTATGTGAAGGGCACACTCTCCTCCGGACTTCACATCGGCACAGGCTCTGTTCAGTCTCTGATTGCCTACTCCAACACCGACTGGGCTGGCTGCTTGGACTCTCGACGCTCCACCTCCGGCTTCTGCGTCTACCTCGGCGACAACCTAGTGTCTTGGTCCTCCAAGCGCCAGACCACGGTGTCTCGATCCAGTGCTGAGGCAGAGTATCGTGTTGTAGCTCATGCTGTGGCCAAATGTTGCTGGCTGCGCCAACTTCTCCCGGAGCTTCATGTCCCGCTCGCTTCGGCCACTATTGTCTACTGTGATAATGTGAGTGCAGTATACATGACAGCCAATCCAGTACATCATCGGTGCACGAAGCACATCGAGATTGACATCCACTTCATCCATGAGAAGGTGGCCTTAGGTGAGGTCCGGGTCCTCCATGTGTCATCCTCTCACCAGTTCGCGGACATCATGACGAAGGGCCTTCCAACTCCACTGTTCACTGAGTTTTGGTCCAGTCTTTGCGTCCGTGATCCTCCCGCTATGACTACGGGCGGGTATTAGGAAGTATATATGTGTATTAGGAAGCTTGTTCATTCCTTCCATGTACACTGATTGTATTCCATATATATAAGCCTGATTGGCTATATAATAGAGGTCACCCCCCCCTCATTAGGGGTGAGGTGTTTTCCCATATCCTTTCTACACTTTCTATCTATTATCAGTATGTAATGTGATATTGCTTTAGCTTTACCATGTATGGCTGTATGGATCACCTTAGTACAAATGTTTTCTTTATTTACTTCTGTTGGATCATGTGGCAGATGATGATGAGTATGTCTAGTGCTTCAAGCAATATTGAAGTATGGTTGCATATATTGCTCTCATATTTTATGGGCTCTACTGGTATGAAGAAGGCAGGTCCTAGGAAAATTCTGTCATGATTCGAATCCAGTGGACTGAGATCCAAACACAAGATCTAGTCAAGTGATATAGCATGTTCAAAATGAGAAGGCCATTTTCCTACACCTTCATGACACCTTGGGACATGATCATGGCTTGAGATCAAGTAGAGGATTTTGTATCAAGGAAGCCTTAGGAATGTTCTTTTTGGCACGTGGTGCACCTCAATCTCAGTCAAGTGAAGAATCCACTCACTAGAACTTAGTTAGCAGGAAGTTTGTAGAGGTACTCAAATCTGTTATGAGATTGGCTATTGACTTTTTAAGGGCTAGATGATGGTTCTCTTTAGGTCTTAAGTACTATGATCTCCAAGTTTACATGAACAAAACATATGATTAATGACAATATAAAATTGCCACAGCCTCGTCAGTAGGGCTGGATAATGCGTCGGCTCAGCTGGGCTCGTTTACGAGCTCTCGCAAGCCAAGTAACAAAAAACACACAAAACATAATTTGTACATTTATCTAAACTTTGGGAACAATAATATGCAAAAGCATCCATATAATATGTCTTAAACAAACAAATAAATTAAACCACACTAACATATATAAATGCAATAATACACTAAGTACTACACCATACATCCTTGGTTCATATTCCATATCATACCATATATGATGCATCCATTAATGGTTATCCATATATCAATTTAAACCAAAGTGAGAGTGTCATAGTAAGTCCAGGCCTTCAAGGTCTAGGTCCAGCCATCGATCAATTGCAAAGTGCAGGGCATCAAGGTCTAGGTGCAGCCATCGATCAATTGCAAAGTGCAAGGCATCAAGTCATACAAAACTATGCAACACAGCTTTGGCTCGTTAAGCTCTCAAGCCAGCTCGCGAGGAGCTAGCTCGTTAACTATACGAGCTAAAATGTTGACTCAGCTCATTGAAAATATAAACGGGCCGAGTCTAGTCGAGCGAGCTGTTGAACTGCTAGCTTTTCGTCCAGTCCTACTCTTGGTCCCAGAATTTGGAATGAAGTCTCTGGAAATATTCAACCTCGTCGATCACGAGGTAAAATAGTATCGATACTCCGTTACACTGAAATGTTAATGGTCAAGGACATACGATTGCAAACATATGCAAAGAGACATCATAGTCTGCACTCTGCAACACGTAAGCAGACAAGTGACAGGACTTATAAAGCACATCTTAACAGCGATCAACTTTCTAATCTAATCTCACGAGCCTGATCACTTTGCTGTATATGTCATTAGCCTGTCAACATGGGGCTGCCGGTATAAACCGTGAACCTTGTCACATTTATCTGTTGTACAAATGGCTCATCCAAACGTATTGTGTAGCTCATCTCTAGCTCGGTACTCTTGTAGACTGCACCAGACTCCAAAAGCACTATGCATTGACAACTGTAGAGCTCACCATAGAGTCAGAGTTAGCGTAGGCTTCCATCTCTATACAACACTTAATGGCAGTAAACATCTCTAACGACTTCAGTTGCACCACTCACGTGCCTCAGGCAGTTTTCATGAATCAATTAGAAACTAAGTATCTGTTGATACTACTCTCTCAAGTTAACCCTGTCTCTGTCTGCCTACCCTATGAACAATGAGTATGTGCACTGAATTTTGGGGGCTTTCAAGAAGCGTGCCTTGCATCTCGCACATGCATTAGCCATTTCCTTGCCTCTTCTAAACATCACTGAACTTTATCGAGCCCAAGTGCTGCAACTTCCAGATCTAGCTAGTTAAGATTTTGGCTGAAGCCCCCATTCAACTTTCTTTGCACCAAACATTCACTGAAGAGACTGCGTTGCTGAACTAAATCAAGTCCCCCTACATTGCAATTGACAGAACTGAATTGGTCTGTTCCCTAGACACTTCAATGGACTTATTTTTTTTAGAAAACTTTGGTTTCATTCTTCTGAAATTTTGTTGAGGCACGGCTTCGCTACTCTGCACATTTGCATCTCTAAATCTGACTGCTCCATCTGTACCAAACTATTCCTTTTCTCTTTACTACCACAACACTTGCTTGCCATAGAAATTAAGGCCCTCTTTGTGTATTGCTGCAAGTACTACTGCCACACACTCCCTAAATACATCGTTCTATTTGTTTGATAATGTAATTTACTATCTCTTCTCTACCTGACCCTACACTTGGAAACCAATGAAACTGACTACTTATATTCTCGATATATGTATATCTTTCCTCTCTATAACTGCAACACAACACCTCTGACTTGCCATCCAAATTCAGAATCCCTTCATTGAATCTGACTTTACCAACAAATCAAATCTACTCTACTCTGCCACTTATCTTGCTCCTGGAATCTTCTCATTTCTTATGATGTTGCTCTGTACTCTATAACCAAAAAATTCCATCTACTATATTCTATAACAAGGCTTCTTAAATTAAAGCCTCTGAACATTGATCTTGTGTCGGCAACCATCTACAATTTGCTGAACAAATCTACCAATTTTTTATCTGTTGCCACATAATTCTTCCAACTTGAACTTGTACACCTATATTTACTAAACCTTGATCTTGTGCAGATCACTGAACTATAACGCACTTTCTATGCCTGCAAGGCTGCAACAATACTACAATGCCACTCTTTCTTCAACTGAAACATGCATAGTTTGCCTCTACTGAACTGTACTGCTTGAACCACCAACACTACATGAGCTGCTTTTCTAGCACCAACACCTCGGCCAGTTCCCCTTCCATCCTTCTTCTCCTACACTGATCTCTTCACGTCGGCCAGCAGTAGCAGCACCTAGCATCTAGCAAAATAAAATGAAACCCAAGGTCTCACCATTCAAAGCGGCCATGGCGAACAATCTTAGGCGGCACACAACGTCGAACCTCCTCGACATGGCGTGACATCGCTCTTTTGGATGAATGGTGGCGTATGTTGTGTGGTAGATGGAAGTGGATGGCAGAGCAGTGTCGAACGGCGGCGACGGCATGATGATGTGGTGGAAACAGAGACCAGTAGCAGTAGTCTGTGTAACAGAATCGACCAATTATACGAAATTAAGTAAGAAAATCATCCGCCAGAGCAGACGATTTAGCAAACTTAAGCTCGTATAACCCGGTAGTCCGTGAAATCACGAATGATTTCAAACCAACTTCCATTCCAGCCAAGATCGTAATAAGTTTAGCGGTCACCATCACATATTACATAAAAGTTTGCATCTCAGATACATCAGAGTTTAAACATATTTATTACAAAACGAGTTCAAATAAAAGTAGCGGAAGCCATTTGTTCAAACCACACACGCTCACATGGAGTTCAAATACAGTGCCAGCTAATGATCATCTCCAACAAAAGCATTAGACGAGACGTAAGGAATGACCATGCCCATGGTCCTAAGCATCACCCATCGCAGGATAAAGATAGTTGATACAGTAGCCATAATACATCTGCCCATCTGCAACAAGTGGGAATAAAACCCTGAGTACGAGAAGGTACTCAGCTAGACTTACCCGACATAACCGAAAATAAATGACACCAAGGATTATGAAGGGCTTTATAGTAGGGTAGCTGACTCATTTACAAAGAAAGCATTTTTAGCATTTCAAAAACCTTTCTAAAGATATTATTGCCAAGTTAATTAATTATAACATGTCGACTAGATTTGCACCTATACTAGAGCAAACATGTGATTAAGCCAATAATGATAACCAATGATCATTAACCACTTCCATATTGTCATATGCATTATAACTGTCCAAGTGTTCCATTAACATTACTATGATGAAGTAACCCAAGTCAAGTGCTCACTATCCAGGAGCGATGGCGATTCGAATCGATTCCTAACCAGCTGGTGATTTATTCCTTACACAAACCTCACTCACCCGCTAAAGTGAGGTATTGATCACCGAGTCAACTATCCAGGAGTCTCGAGTTTGCTAGGAACCACATGTACCCGGGGGCCGACCGACTGCACTTTGGTCTTATCATCTCACCCCCGTGTCCTACCACACCTGCTCCGGCACAGTGCGCTGCGGGCAATCTACTCGGCCTGAATAATCTCCTAGCTTCACGTCGGAAGGTACTTTATCCGGCCAGTTAAATGTAAGGCATGCGTTCAACATGACT
This sequence comes from Miscanthus lutarioriparius, assembly GCA_904845875.1. Lineage (NCBI taxonomy): Eukaryota > Viridiplantae > Streptophyta > Magnoliopsida > Poales > Poaceae > Miscanthus > Miscanthus lutarioriparius. Next base: position 10,258,267 of record CAJGYO010000007.1, on the reverse strand, counting down.
CGAGGCCCAACAACGGTTGGTCCTTAATCGACACAGACGGAAAGCACTATAGTTCAAAACTCTGTAAGTCTCCGTCCGGTCTCAACTTCATTTAACACTTAGTTATACCATGACTACATAGTTATCCAAGCAGATCCAGGTAACAACCTATAGCTCGCAGGTGACAGGAAATCACCCGACTTCTACCGATCTAAGCCAGCTAAGCATTGACTCGACTACGGATACCAGGGTAACAAGGATATAGTATAACAAAGGTAGACAAGGTATAATGCAGCAACGGTTGCAAACAACTCCTGAACATAATGCATCAATTAAAGTAAAGCATTTAATTAATAATTGCAAACCGGGGAGAAAATGCTCCGGGGCTTGCCTCTCTCGAAGGAGCTTGGGCGGTGATCGGGGCACTCCGGAATTTCCTCAATGCCCTCTTCGTCGGCTTCAGGCACTTCCTACGGCTGCACTTCAAGCTGCTCCTCGGGCTCCTCGGGTATGACGACTGGGTTCTCGGTTTGCGATCCTGTATGATGCAATGTGCGTAAGTGCTTATGCCATCGATGCATCGGATGAGATGAATACAATGGGTATGCTTGAATGCAAGGTAGTCAACATCATCCAAGAACATATACTACAAGCACATATCATCTACTGCATTCTCTTCTACTATTAATATGCTAAGTCAACACATCTTATTAAATGCTTCAAAAATACACCAAAGCTTTACTAATTTCTTAATCACACATAAAGCAACACTTGATTAAACCCTAATTAATAATATGTTTGAATAGTAACATCTATTTTTATTGCTTAGAAAAATCTTAGAAAATTAACATAGCACAGTACTGCCCTAGGTAGTCTACCATCAGATTTTCATGGTATTTGAATGAGTGGATTAGCCTACACAAAAATAACAAGCTATGGCATGATTATGAATATGAAAATACTTTGTACTGTGAAAAGTGTCAAACAACAGAGTTAGTATTTTTTCTATGATCTTCATAGCATACAATCCCTGTACAAAAATTATCACATGCATGTTTTATACAATCTTTGCTCTCTAGCAAAAACAACAAACATCAGCCATTAAAGGCACTTGAACTACACCTCATAATTTTTCTACAGCACATGCATGACACATATTTTTCCTAGGAAGTACATTACATAAGAAGATTAACAAACTTGGAATCATATTTTTCTAAAGCCTATAGGTTTTTCTCAACATTTTTCAAGTTATCAGCAATATCAAGGATTAAATAAAGCTCTACAGAAAAGTATCTTAAAAATGACATGCAATATTTTTCTCATGTAGATCTGGTGACACGGAACCTAGCAAAATTTGTCTCAACAAATTTGGAGCCAAAATGAGTACACAAACAATTTTCAAAGCCTTTAAGTAGAAATCTGAAAAATCATTTTTGAAATCCTTTTTAAACTTCAGCCGACACAATCATTGGGTGCACCCGGTCTTTGACACCCAGAGAGAGGTCGCCCACCTGGACCCAATGGATAAACCGCCCCACCGGCGATCACCGGGAGGCGGGGCTGCTTTGACCGGCCGGATCTCACCGGCGGTGAGGTCGCCGGCGCGGTGGTCGGCACTTGTTGGACTCCACACAATGATGCGCACCCGTTGGTACAACTTGCAAGGCCGAGAGGACCACCGAGCAAGGTGGCCGGCGGCCATGGCGCAAGGCCAGGCGGCGTCGGGCTCGTTCCGTTCGCAGGGTGGCCGGAGCGGCGTTGTTGACTTCGCAACCGAAAGCTCCGCCATTGCAAGGCGGCCACGCAGTGCGCGAAAAAGAGGAAGAGAGGGAGGCGGGCGGGGGCTAGCCACGGCGGCGTCGCTGCGGTCGAGCTCCGACGAGCGACAATGCTGGAGGAAAAACACGCCATTGGGCCTCACCTCCGGTCCGAATCGCGCGGCGCAGCTGGTCGGCAGGCGCGGGTGCGCGAGGTGGCGGTGGCTGCGGCGAGGTGTAGGGTTCAATGGCGAGCCGTGGTTGGCTTTGGGCGAGCTGGTCGGCAAGCGCGCGTGCTGTGGGCGATCAAGGGCACACGCATTCTTTCCGCTGTTCTGCCGAGTGAGTGAGTGAGGGAGTGGAGCGCCTTGCGCAACGCTACTCGAGCAGTGTAAGCGCTGCTGCGCGCGGAGTCAGTCGGGCCAGGACGCGGCCTTGGGCGGCGTCGCCGGTGCATAACCGCCACCACAAGGCGGGCGTGTTTCTTCACGGTCGGAACGGCGAAGCTGAAACGGCGCGCGACTTCAACATTGGCGAGGCCAGACAAGGCTGGGCTAAGGTCAATAAGGCGAGGTGAGGTTTGCACGGCGCGGGGTTCATTGGGCGGCTTCGGCCGTGGGCCGGCTTCGGCCGTGGGCCGAGAAACGAGGCGGTGGCCCGTGAAAGGAGAAAAGCCTTTTTCAAATTATATTTTAAAGAAATTTTCAAATACTAGCTTTCAAATATCATTTTGAGCAAGAAACTGACATCTTTCGAAAATGTACCAAAAATGAAAGTTGTTTAGAATTTAATCCTCTACATCTTTTCTTTTATGACCAAAGTCCAATTCTATCTAGATTTTGAATTATAAAATTAAAGTCAATTTTAACTCAAAACCCTAATTTTGGAGAATTATTTTTAAAGCAGAATTTGACAATAATTGCAATACAAACTTTGCTCCAAAAATTGCGCTAAATAATTCTAGATGATTTACAATCATAACCAAACAAGTTTTACTAACCTAGCAAGCATGATTAGGGCAAAAACAACCCTAAACAAGTGTATCCAACATTTACATTTCACAAGCATGTTTCGTATGTTTCGAAGCAGGGTTTCAATTATTATTTACATGATTAGGTATGTATGATTAGGATGCTTGATGATGCATAATATGCATGATTTACAGTGCCTAAATGCTGGCATAACACCGGGGTGTTACAACCCTCCCCCCTTATAAAAATCTCGTCCCGAGATTTGGGTTACGAACCATTTGTTATAAAAATCTTCATAAGCTTTTTGTAGATATTCTCCCGTTTCCCAAGTTGCATCTCCCTCATCATGATGATCCCACTGTATCTTGTATGTTTTCAACACACTATTCCGAGTAGCACGTTCTTTAGTGTCTAACACACGGACTGGTTGCTCACGATACACCAAATCTGATTTGAGTTGGATGCCTCGAGGTTCTATTCTTTCCTCCGGAACACGCAAACATTTCTTGAGATGTGATACATGGAAAACTGGGAAGACTGTACTCATGGTCTCAGGTAACTCTAACTTATAAGCTACTGGACATCTCTTTTCCAAGACCTTGTATGGTCCTACAAATCTAGCGGCAAGTTTTCTCCGAACTCCAAACCGTTTCTTCTTCATTGGCGTGACCTTCAGATAAATATAGTCACCAACTTCAAACACAAGAGGTCTCCTTCTGTCTGTATAACTTTTCTAACGCGATTGAGCCGCCTTCATATTTTGCTGAATAATATGAACTTTCTTCTTGGCTTCTTCTACAAAGTCAATGCCATAATACCTTCTATCTCCAGGCTCGACCCAATTCAATGGTGTTCTACATTTTCTGCCATATAAAGCTTCGAATGGAGCCATCTTGATGCTTTCTTGATAACTATTATTGTAAGAAAACTCAGCTAATGGCAACCATGACTCCCATGATCCCTTAGAAGACAATACACAGGCTCTTAACATATCCTCCAAAATAGCATTCACTCGTTCAGTCTGACCATCTGTCTGAGGATGATAAGCGGTACTACGAATCAAACTAGTTCCTAAGCCTTTGTGTAAATGTTCCCAAAAGTGAGCCATGAACGGTGAGCCTCTATCAGATACTATGGTCTTTGGTATACCATGCAACCTCACAATTTCTGCGATATACTTCTCGGCATATTGAGGTGGTCGATATTCTGTTTTGACAGGCAAGAAATGAGCGGTCTTGGTAAGACGGTCCACAATTACCCAAATCGAATCATGTCCCTTTTGAGTAGTGGGCAAACCAAATAAAATCCATACTTATATCGTCCCACTTCCAACTAGGGACTGACAAGGGTTGCAACATACCGGTAGGTTTCATATGAATAGCTTTCACTCTACAACATGTGTCACATCTGGCAATATATGCTGTAATTTCTTTCTTCATTTTGGTCCACCAATAACGAGGTCTTAGTTTTTGATACATCTTACTACTTCCTGGATGGATAGATAGCTTAGAAAGGTGAGCTTCATCCATGAGTTTATTCCTAAGCTCTCGATCCTTGGGAACCACAAGACGGTCGTTAAACCACAACACGCCCTGTTCATCCACTTTAAAGTGCTGAGACGGTTTTTCTTTTATTTTCTCTTTGATGTGGAATATTCCTTTGTCAGTTTTCTGGCCCTCTATTATCTTACTCTCCAAAGAGCAACTAATTTGAATACTATTTAACACAGCAGGATGCATCAGATCGAACCCATCTTCAAGTAATGGCTGCACATTCAAGTAATGTGACTTTCTGCTCAAAGCATCTGCCACTACATTGGCTTTTCTAGGATGATATTGCACATTCAAGTTGTAATCCTTGATCAATTCCAACCATCTGCGTGGTCTCATGTTCAGCTCTGGTTGGGTAAAGATGTACTTAAGACTCTTGTGATCTGTGAAAATATTGCACACAGTACCAAGTAGATAATGTCTCCAAATTTTTAGGGCATGCACAACTGTAGCAAGTTCAAGATCATGTGTTGGATAGTTGACCTCGTGCTTTCTCAATTGGCGCGAAGCTTAAGCAATGACTCTCCTTTTTTGCATAAGAACACAGCCCAATCCAGTTTTCGATGCATCGCAAAACACATCAAATGGTTTCTCGATATCTGGTTGTCCTAGAACAGAAGCAGTGGTCAACAATTTTCGCAAAGTGTGGAAAGCTGCTTCACACTCCTCTGTCCACACAAACTTGTGATCCTTCTGTAGCAGACTTGTCATAGGTTTGGCAATCTTCGAGAAGTCTGGTATAAAGCGACGGTAGTAACCGGCTAGTCCTAAGAAACTTCTAATCTCAGAAACTGTGGTCGGTGCTTTCCAATTCATAACCTTTTGCACCTTACTTGGATCGACTGAAACTCCATTTTCTGATAGAATGTGACCAAGGAAAGGAACTTTCTTCAACCAGAATTCGCATTTGCTAAACTTAGCATACAGCTTATGGTCTCTAAATCTGGTCAAGACAATTCTCAGATGCTCTTCATGATCCTTCTCGTTCTTAGAGTACACCAGAATGTCATCGATGAACACGACCACGAACTTATCCAATTCTGGCATGAAAACTATATTCATCAAAAACATAAAGTATGCAGGAGCATTTGTCAAGCCAAAGGATATGACAAGATACTCATACAACCCATATTTGGTGGAAAATGCAGTTTTCGGGATATCTTGTGGCCTAATCTTAATATGATGATAACCAGATCTCAAATCTATTTTTGAGAACACCTTAGCCTTGGATAACTGGTCAAACATAACATAAATATGAGGCAAAGGATACTTATTCTTGATGGTTACAGCGTTAAGTGGCCTATAATCCACGCACATTCTCAACGTGCCCTCTTTCTTCTTCTTCACAAACAAGGCAGGACATTCCCCATTCAGACTTGCTTGGTCGGATAAACCCCTTTTTTGATAACTCTTCTAGTTGCTTCTTCAGCACAGCTAATTCATCTGGAGGCATCCGATAGGGTCTCCTTGAAATCAGAGCTGTTCCGGGGATTAATTCAATTCCAAACTCAATCTCCTTATCCGGCGGAAGACCAGGTAGCTCATCCGGGAATACATCCGGAAATTCACACACTACCAGAATCTGATGAATAGGAATAACTATCGTAGCACATGTAACACTTATAAGGTCTGTTCTCCGATGCAATGGTACTTGGAAAGTACCCTCACCCAGGGGATCCTTAAGGGTAAGTACTCGACTCCCAGTATCAATGACTGCTCCCCAATCCTTCATCCAATTCATCCCTATAATGACATCCAAAACTAGTCCAGGCATAACTATCAAGTTCACTCGGAACTTCCTGCTACCTAATTCAAGGGTTGCCCCTCGAACCATTCGGTTGGTCAAAACATCAGCCCCTGCTGAACTTATACGGTAACCATAACCCAATTCTGTGCATAGTTGTTCATATTTCTGTGCAAATGCTTGACTCATAAAAGAATGCGATGATCCAGAATCAAATAGAACAACTGTAGGGTTTTCGTAGACAGGAAACTTACCAGCAGTGACGGGCTCTCCCTTAGGAATTTCATCCATAGTCGTACTATGCACCCTAGCATTATTAGTCTGCTGCTTCTTCTTGGGCGGATACGGACAAAACCTCGAGAAGTGGCCAGGTTGATCACAGTTATAGCAGGGTCCCCTCACTGTCCCAGCAGATCCCACAGCTCCCTTGGAACTGCCTTATACCGCAGTTGCGGCTGCCTTGTTGGGCTGTACTGCCATCTTATAAGGCTTCTGGGGTCCACAAAAATTCTGACTTCTCTGCTGTGGTGGCCTGAACCTAGTGCCAGGTGCAGATGGACGATAGGGATGACGACCTCCCGTAGGTGCTCATGCTTGGGAAGGATCACCTTCTAGGGCTCTCTTGCGAGTCTTAGCTGCGGTGCTGCCGTTGTTATTCTTTTCCTGCTTCAGACAATCGCTGATGAAGACATTGAATCTGACGCGGTTGTTGGTACCCACATGCTTCATCATCTTTGGATTGAGTCCTCTCTTAAAACTGGCGATTCTCTTAGCATCAGTGTCAACCATGTCGGGAGCATAACGACACAAGTTATTAAAGGCATGCAAATATTGCGTCACGGTCTTGGTGCCCTGATTCAACGCCAAGAACTCTCCCAACTTCATCTCGGTCAGCCCGGGTGGAATATAAACTCCACGGAAGGCCTCAGCAAACTCTCTCCATGTAATTTGAGCATTTGGAGGAAAGGTGGTGCGATGGTGCTTCCACCACATTCCCGCTGGTCCTTGCAACTGAAGTGCAGCATACTCAGTTTTCAACACCTCAGTCATCCTCAACACACGGAATTTATCTTCCATAGTGTTGATCCATTCTTCAGCATCGAGTGGTTCTGTTGCTTCCTTGAATATCGGCGGCCTGGTGTCCACAAAATCTTTGAAGCTGCTGTATTGATTCACCCTAATGCCACCACCCTGATTGTTACCGCGTTGAACGTTGTTGGCGATGATACGCAGAAAATCCTCCATGTTTTTCTAGGATTGTTCCGTGTTGCGCTGACTTCCGAGCAACTGTGCGAAGAACACCTCTGGGGTAAACGGGGGAGGAGGTGTCAAATGCGGTTCATGGGGAGGCTCATTGTTGTTGCCGTGGTTTCCACCACCACCACCGGTCCCAGCACCATTAGCACCGGGCTCAGTGGCCTCATACGTGGTACATCGAGTATTTGTCATCTGCATATTTCAGCAACAAGTAATGATTGAGTGACGCTGTAATAATTGTGAGTGAAGAAAAAATTATGTTGTACTGAATTTACTGGAGAGAATAAATTTATACAATAAAACAGAGGCACAATAATCGCATCTCAATTAAAACAACATCACTAATTAAATTACTTCAATAGCAAACATCGCGTCCCTACAACTAAATTGCCAGTATACATACACTGGACTTTTATGCGTTCAGATATCGCATTCTTAATCAAGTTCCAACCACATGCCAAGTCTCATAAGTTTGAAGCAAAACATATTAGGTTACATGCCAACAAAAGAAAGGTCATCGCGACAGGACCTAGATACTAGCGCAAGGCAACTAGCCTACTCCTCGGGGCTATCGTCGGGATCGGAGACGTCACCATCGCCCCCAGGTGAAACTACAGGCTCGTCCTTGTTGTCGTGGTCGATGTCCATGTCAGCGGCGTCTGGTGGAGCATATGGGCCAACCCCATTGTAGAGCGCGTGAAACTCCTCGTGCAGGTTGATGTTGTATTCCTCTAGCTCATTGACCCTCTGCTGCAGAAGGTCCCTCTCGTCCCAGGCTTTATTCCTTTCCTGAACCAATTGTCTAATAATGCGGTCTGCATTGTTGTTGGCTTGAGTCAACGTATGCACCCGCTGCATAGCTCTATCACCTCTCTCAACCGCCTGGTTCCGCTGTAAGTTCATATCAGCTAACTGCTCCTGCAAGCTAGCTATAGCACGTGCCTGTCTCTTCTTCTGCTTTCTCCCCTTGAGCTTATCCTGACCACGCAAGCCAGTCAAAGTCCAGTAGGTACTCTCGAGACCCTCATATGCTCTAATGGCGGCGAACATAGCACTCATAGCCTGATTGTCGCTAGCCTGTCCCTCAGCTGGACCTCTGACCAAGGCACTTCCCTGAGGCTGAACCCAAATGGCATCATGAGGATCATTCCTAGGAAAGGTGCCAGCTAGAGCTGCTGCAAGCTCACTGGGAAATCTGCTCATGATATCCCTGATGACACGGAAGGCTGCTCCCTCTGCACCCTCAGCAGGAGTGCGACCCTCAAACTCCAAGTGCCAACCATCCCAATCTGGAGCATCACCGAGAGCAGGAACCGTGATCTCTACCACTGCAAGTCCATCCTCTGCTAACTGTCTCTCATTCCAAGAGTACACCGGTTCTTGACCCTCTGGGTACCCCACATCATGGAGCACTCTCCAAAGCAAGGTCGGCATGCCAAACTCGCTCAAGAAGGTGTTCGTGGTGCGGTGCTCCCTCAGGGCCAATGGACGTCGAGGTGCTCTTCCTCCGGTGGACTTACGGGCGGTCTGCTTTGTGCGGGCCATCTATAGCAAAAGTTCTTTTATTACCTCGGGGAAACATATTTTAGGTGATACAACTTTTATCAAAATGAGATAATCAATTTATAAGGGGAGGAATGCATGACATGAATGAAATGCACAAGTAATATGATGTATGTACGTGCCGTACGTTCTCACAAACTTATGAAATAAATAAGTCTAGCGATGAATTCGGTGGCATACAAACGATCTCTCAAATACGTAAATAATACGTTCTACACGATAGCGTTGTTATGTACCTGCAGAAGATTCATTTCAGCCCAATTCCCAATGAATGCATAAAAGCAGTAAAATTTTTATCTACACGCTCTACACGAATCCCCAGATACGTGTATAACGGTAGTAACTAGCCGAACCATCGTCCTATTGACGGCATCGCCTCAACAGACGGAATACCCACACATGAGATACCTTTGTAAAACATGCGTAGAACATGTAATTACTCCAGCATCATATAAGCATTCACCCTAGATCGGCGGTGTATCCGATCCTGCTCTCACAACTCACACTTACCGAGGCGTAGAGGCAATTGATCCATACATTACCACTCAAACAAGTGGCACTCATACAATAGCACGTCGTATGAGCGTCGAAAGAGAAATATGATGCAAGAACCCCAAGTCAGTACTTAATTAAGCCACCTAAAGTCCTTAACTGGGCATAAAGGATATGACCACTAGCACACTTTATAGTTTGGAAATCACATTTTTCAAATGTCTTTTTGTTTAAATACACTTGTGAACAGTAACACGCTAAACCATGCTCTGGTGCCAGCTGTAACAGAACCGACCAATTATACGAAATTAAGTAAGAAAATTATCCGCCAAAGCAGACGATTTAGCAAACTTAAGCCCATATAACCCGGTAGTCCGTGAAATCACGAAGGGTTTTAAACCAACTTCCATTCCAGCCAAGATCGTAATAAGTTTAGCGGTCACCATCACATATTACATAAAAGTTTGCGTCTCAGATACATCAGAGTTTAAACATAGTTATTACAAAATGAGTTCAAATAAAAGTAGCGGAAGCCATTTGTTCAAACCACACACGCTCACACGGAGTTCAAATACAGTGCCAGCTAATGATCATCTCCAACAAAAGCATCAGACGAGACGTAAGGAATGACCATGCCCATGGTCCTAAGCATCACCCATCGCAGGATAAAGGCAGTTGATACAGTAGCCGTAATACATCTGCCCATCTGCAACAAGTGGGAATAAAATCCTGAGTACGAGAAGGTACTCAGCTAGACTTACCCGACATAACCGAAAATAAATGACACCAAGGATTATGAAGGGCTTTATAGTAGGGTAGCTGACTCATTTACAAAGAAAGCATTTTTAGCATTTTAAAAACCTTTCTAAAGACATTATTGCCAAGTTAATTAATTATAACCTATCGACTAGATTTGCACCTATACTAGAGCAAACATGTGATTAAGCCAATAATGATAACCAATGATCATTAACCACTTTCATATTATCATATGCATTATAACTGTCCAAGTGTTCCATTAATATTACTACGATGAAGTAACTCAAGTCAAGTGCTCACTATCCAGGAGCGATGGCGATTTGAATCGACTCCTAACTAGCTGATGATTTATTCCTTACACAAACCTCACTCACCCGCTAAAGTGAGATATTGATCACCGAGTCAACTATCCAGGAATCTCGAGTTTGCTAGGAACCACATGTACCCGGGGGCCGACCGACTACACTTTGGTCTTATCATCTCGCCCCCATGTCCTACCACACCTGCTCCGGCATAGTGCGCTGCGGGCAATCTACTCGGCCCGAATAATCTCCCAGCTTCGCGGTCGGAAGGTACTTTATTCGGCCAGCTAAATGTAAGGCATGCGTTCAACATGACTTGAGGCCCAACAATGGTCGGTCCTTAATCGACACAGACAGAAAGCACTACAGTCCAAAACTTTGTAAGTCTCCGCCCGGTCTCAACTTCATTTAACACTTAGTTATACCATGACTTCATAGTCATCCAAGCAGATCCAGGTAACCACCAATAGCTCGCAGGTGACAGGAAATCACCCGACTTCTACCGGTCTAAGCCAGCTAAGCATTGACTCGACTGCGAATATCAGGGTAACAAGGATATAGTATAACAAATGTAGACAATGTATAATGCAGCAATGGTTGCAAACAACTCCTGAACATAATGCATCAATTAAAGTAAAGCATTTAATTAATAATTGCAAATCGGGGAGAAAATGCTCCGGGGCTTGCCTCTCTCGAAGGAGCTCAGGCGGTGATCGGGGCACTCCGAAATTTCCTCAACGTCCTCCTCGTCGGCTTCGGGCACTTCCTACGGCTGCACTTCGAGCTGCTCCTCGGGCTCCTCGGGTATGACGACTGGGTTCTCGGTTTGCGATCCTGTATGATGCAATGTGCGTAAGTGCTTATGCCATCGATGCATCGGATGAGATGAATACAATGGGTATGCTTGAATGCAAGGTAGTCAACATCATCCAAGAACATATACTACAAGCACATATCATCTACTGCATTCTCTTCTACTATTAATATGCTAAGTCAACACATCTTATTAAATGCTTCAAAAATACACCAAAGCTTTACTAATTTCTTAATCACACATAAAGCAACACTTGATTAAACCCTAATTAATAATATGTTTGAATAGTAACATCTATTTTTATTGCTTAGAAAAATCTTAGAAAATTAACATAGCACAGTACTGCCCTAGGTAGTCTACCATCAGATTTTCATGGTATTTGAATGAGTGGATTAGGCTACACAAAAATAACAAGCTATGGCATGATTATGAACATGAAAATACTTTGTACTGTGAAAAGTGTCAAACAACAGAGTTAGTATTTTTTCTATGATCTTCATAGCATACAATCCCTGTACAAAAATTATCACATGCATGTTTTATACAATCTTTGCTCTCTAGCAAAAACAACAAACATCAGCCATTAAAGGCACTTGAACTACACCTCATAATTTTTCTACAACACATGCATGACACATATTTTCCTAGGAATTACATTACATAAGAAGATTAACAAACTTGGAATCATATTTTTCTGAAGCCTATAGGTTTTTCTACACATTTTTCAAGTTATCAGCAATATCAAGGATTAAATAAAGCTCTACAGAAAAGTATCTTAAAAATGACATGCAATATTTTTCTCATGTAGATCTGGCGACACGGAACCTAGCAAAATTTGTCTCAACAAATTTAGAGCCAAAATGAGTACACAAACAATTTCCAAAGCCTTTAAGTAGAAATATGAAAAATCATTTTTGAAATCCTTTTTAAACTTCATCCGACACAATCGCTGGGTGCACCCGGTGCTGTACACCCAGAGAGGCTGCCACACGGGACCCAACGGATCAACCGGCCCCACTGGCCAGTCACTCGGAGGCAGGGGACGGCTTTGACCGGCCGGATATCACCGGCGGTGAGGTCGCCGGTGGCGTGGTCGCGCCATTGGACTCCACACAATGATGCGCACCGTTGGTACAACTAGCAAGGCCGAGGACCACCGAAGCAAGGTGGCCGGCGGCCATGGCGCTGTGGCGGCAGCCAGAAAGCGGTCGCCTTGCGGGCTCGTTCCGGCGCAAGGGTGGCGAGCGGCGTCGTTGACTCATAACCGAAAGCTCCGCCATTGCAAGGCGCCACGGTCGGCGCGTGAAAAGAGGAAGAGGGGGGCGGGCGAGGGCTAGCCACGGCGGCGCGCAGCGCGCGGCCGAGCTCCGACGAGCGACAGCGCGGAGGAAAAACACGCGATTGGGCCTCACCTCCGGTCGAATCGCGTGGCGAGCTAGTCGGCAGCGTGGTGCGCGAGGTGGCGGTGCTGCGGGCGAGGTGTAGGGTTCAACGGCGAGCCGTTGTGGCCGGGCGAGCTGGTCGGCAAGGCGCGGCGCGCGGTGGTGATCATCAGCGAACACACGCTATGCTGCCGCATGTTCTTGAGTGAGTGAGTGAGGGAGTGGAGAGCGCAGCTACTTTCTCGTGTGTGTAGCGCACGTGGAGTGGAGTCGGAGTCAGCCGGGACGCGACAAGGCAAGGCGTCGCCGTCATATGGGCCGCCACGCCAAGGCGCGTCTTTCTTCATGGGTCGGAACGGCGAAGGAACGGCGCGACTTCAATATTGGGTAGGCCAGACGCCTTGGCGAAGACGGCTGGGCTTAGGCGAGGTGAGGGTGGCAAGGCGCTGCGCTGGGTTCATTGGGCGGCTTGGCCGTGGGCGAGAAACGAGGCGGCGACCCGTGAAAGGACAAAAGCCTTTTTCAAATTATATTTTCAAGAAATTTTCAAATACTAGCTTTCAAATATCGTTTTGAGCAAGAAAATGACATCTTTTGAAAATGTACCAAAAATAAAAGTTGTTTAGAATTTAATCCTCTACATCTTTTCTTTTATGACCAAAGTCCAATTCTATCTAGATTTTGAATTATAAAATTAAAGTCAATTTTAACTCAAAACCCTAATTTTGGAGAATTATTTTTAAAGCAGAATTTGGCAATAATTGCAATACAAACTTTGCTCCAAAAATTACGCTAAATAATTCTAGATGATTTACCATCATAACCAAACAAGTTTTACTAACCTAGCAAGCATGATTAGGGCAAAAACAACCCTAAACAAGTGTATGCAACATTTACGTTTCACAAGCATGTTTCGTATGTTTCGAAGCAGGGTTTCAATTATTATTTACATGATTAGGTATGTATGATTAGGATGCTTGATGATGCATAATATGCATGATTTGCAGTGCCTAAATGCTGGCATAACACCGGGGTGTTATAGTCTGGAGCGATGTATGGAGATGGAAGCGTGTGTGTTACTCCTATGAAAGAGTGAACACCTTTTATAAGCAGCGGTCAAGGCACCCTTCAGAGAGTTTGGAAATTGGAGCTCGTTGCCGCCTCTCGTGTGTTGATGAATGAGCGAAAAGCACGGACGCGCAGCCGCTGTTTCATCCGAAGAACGTATCCCCTAAGCTTTAGGGCATGTTTGATACGTGAGCTAATTGTTAGCTAGCTAATTTTAGCTCAAATTAGTTCTAGTGCATCCAAACAAGAGGGCTAATAGGTAGATTAATTTTTTAGCCAAATCTTCAACTAGTTGTTAATTAATTAACTAGTCAACCATAGCTAATTTTGACTATTTTTTAGTCCAACTAGTAATTAATCATGTGTATCCAAATATGCCCTACCATGCCGATAGCACGCTCAAGTCTATGTGAAAAATGTTCCTTTCACGAGCCAACGTGTCTAGTTAGTCACGCCAATACATATGAGATGACTGAGATAATGAGTTGTGCCATGGCACTAACGTGACTATAAAATAGTTAATTTCTTGAAATTTAATTTGGGACATGATCTTTTTAATATTTAATATTTCTTTGTTAAAATAAAAAATCACATCCTTTGGTGCAACGTTTCGATGTATTTTCTTATCATATTTTAAGGCTAGTCTCAACCAATTCATCAACTTCTTTAAGATTCTCGACTTAAATCTTATCTAGTGAGAGTAAACCTTCTGTGCATACCAAATGCTCTCAACTTAAAATCCCGTAAGATGCATACCTTAGAACCCCCTCCCCCTATCGGTATGATTAAAGAAAAAACAAACCCCTAATACATTCTACATCAAATGTCCCCTACCACCAAGCTTATAGTTGACCCTATAGAGTCTTTAGTCTTGACGAAAATTCTTTATGCCATTGGTTCGTCAATCCAGACATCTTTGGGGTGACAACAATGTGGGCTTTGCTTGTGACTTAATCAATGTGGTGATCTGCTGCAATACATGTTAGTCACAAAAACTTGTGCTCCTCGATCACTAAAACTCCAAAGCCGAAATTGGGGCTAGATGCGTTCAATATTTTATCCCCTTTCATTGCCATGAAAACTATCAAATCTGAGCCACTATCATTGGAATCGACATAAATGGTTGTGTTATGCAAACTCTACGACTAGGAACATGAGAAATAAGCGACTCTGTGACCTTATTAAAGTTATGATAAAAGAACATGTTGAGATAGCATGACGTAAAGCATGATTGGGTGGGGATGCCAACACATTGTTGTCAGATTTATGTATTACCATGGGGGATATCGAGTTGTAACATTGATTAAATTCTACAGGACTATTCATTTACATACATGTTTTATATGTGTAGCAGTTTTACATCTGTCCTATATATTTTATAGTTGTTGTCTGCTAAAATATAAATCTATAGGTTAACGTGGTACTCGTTTTTAGTCCTTAAGAGTGAAAGAGGTTCTCTCTTTGTTTAACTTAGATAGTCATACGCTAAATTTTATTCAGGTGTTTCCTGGTATATAGAATTCAAATTATATTTTTTACATAAATTTATTTTTTTAATTTATTTACTAACTAATGCTATATAGGCTATTTATTTATATATTTTTATTTGCAATTTATTTGGTTACCAAACTATTATTTTTTTAAATTGTTTATTTAAATTTGCTTTTACTAACTCTTTTATATGGGATCTTTATTTAGATATTTTCTTTTCAAACTTTATAGAATAAAAATGTTGCTTTTCTATAATTTATTAAATTTACTATTTATGACCACCTTTTATCCTAGATTATAGGTCGTTTTGGCTTTTATAGGAACATGACTTTTGTTATGCATCTAGATATATGATGTCTTGAAAGCCCTAGTTTGATTTTGATAATTAATGAAACCTAGGACTAGGATTTGATCTAAGTGAGTGAATTAGATAAGGTGGCCCAATTCAAGTAGTGGAGCAAGTTAGAGGTCCATGGTGATGAAGATGGACATGTGTTGATGATGATTAAGCTCAACTTGGAAAAGAAGAAAGAGAAAAATAAGAATCGAGATGATCAAGACAAAGGTATATGATAGGTTTTTGTTTTTCACTCAAGACACTATAGAGGGTGTGAGTGACTTAACATCGATAGCCGTAGTATAAAGAGGGAAAATCTTTGGCTAAACCGTTATCGAGTGCCACTACGTGACATGACTCTTGCATATGCATTTTAGAACCTAGTGTGCTAACTTCTAACCCTTGTAAAATGCTTTGAAAAATACTAACACACGTGCACACAAGTTCTACACTTTGTGGTTAGCAAGTTGGAAGCAAGGATGAAGTGGTTGTGGACTTAGAAAAAGAAAAAGGAGAGGAAGTCCACGACCGAACGCTGAGCAGGTCCTGACCGGACACTGGTTCAGAGTCCGATCAGTGTTAGGCGACGGTGCGCAGTAGGCCGACAGCGAGGGTTTGGTACCGGATGCTGGCTCGGCTGTGATCGGCATGTCCGGTCACCTTTTGCTACAGTGGCACGACGGCGCGACCGGACGCGTAGGGGCCGCGTCAGGTCAGTGCTGGCGTATGGTGACGTTAGCAGTGTTCGCGCACAGAGAGGAGCAGTGCAAGGACCGGACGTGTCCAGTCAACAAAAAACCTCTCTGATGCCTTACTGGAGTTGACCAGACTCTGGAGGCGCGGCTCAGGTCATTTCCTTCAGCGCGTCCGGTCATCACTTAACGACGCGAGCGATCGGTTTTGACCGTTGAGATCTGGTGGCGCAAGTTGAAAGGGAGTCTGGTCAGCCCGAGGACAGAGCAATGGCTCTTTCTCTTTGGGGCTCTATAAATACGTTTTGGTCGGCCCTAGGCTCATACTCTTGGCACTTTGACCTACTTGACATCCTTGTGAGCCCAAGCAAACACCTCTCACTCATCTCCATTATTGATTCATCATTATAATGAGATTGGGAGTGATTCAAAGTGCATTTTCTTGAGTGATTGTATCTAGTGGCATTTGAGGATCGTTGTGGCTGCGGATTTCTTATTACTTTTGGTGGTTGCCGCCACCTAGACGGCTTGGAGTAGCGGAGGAGCTTCGGCACATGTTGATGATTATTCATGGCCAGCTTCCGTGATTGTGAGGGGTTTTGTACCTTCTCCGGCGGAGAGCCGAAAGATAACTCTAGTGGATTGCTCGTGTCATTGAGTTATCTCACTTGTGGGTAGGTTCTTGCGGTGTTCAATTGTGTGGACGAGGTTCGTGCAACACCTCTTAGCCGTCAAACCTCCAAGTGTTGGTCGACACAACAGGGACTAGCGTGCCGGCAAGCACGTGCCGGATCCTGCTGGTAGGAATGCCTTGCGTGCGTGTGTTGTCGAGCGGCCGGGGTGGACTGCGGCACGTGAGGCGGCGTGAGGAGGTTGCCGGCGGTGGTCGTCGGGTTGGCCGCTGGCGGTGCCTTGTCGGGTTTTTTTTTTGAGTAAAACAAAAACAAAACAAAAACAAAAAAGAGAACCGGAGAAGGCACCAGCATACTACGGGCCGATTTGGGCCTTGGGCTTGGGCAAGCTGCGTCTGCGGCTTATAACTAGCTGCTACTGTAGATAGAACTGCTAGCCACAGCCACAGCCCACACGGCTGTACAGCAAGCAGAAGCGAAGGCAGCCAATTTTCCGGCCTGCTCGTTTTTTCTGGCTGCGGCTGAGGCTGCGGCTGCTGCAGCCGGAGCCGCAACCAGCACAGCCGTTCAAGTTGGATTCTCACGCGGTCACGCGCTTCTGCTCCTGATTCAGGCATGCTGCCTTGTGGCAGTCAAACGGCGAGTACCTTCGCCACAAGATGGGCCAAAAGAAGGCAGCCGGGGCACTTCAATTGGCTGGCCTGGACCGGCCAACCGGGCAAGAGCGTGGTATATGTTCTGCGCGTTGTGAAGAACCGCGCACGGTCTCTCCTGCGAGGAATGTTTTACGACACGTTTACAACTAATCATAAGGGATACAGAAAACTAACGTCGTCATTTACCCGAAAAAAATGATGTTATTGCTCACTAACTGGTAACAGAGTTCTCTACCCTCACATGCACAGTAAGCCATCAGTAAACGGTTAGTATTAAACTCTCCTGTCCTGATTTGCACAAATCTGTTTCACTAGTAAAATTGTTTTTTTTAGCTTCAGCATTACCAGCAACCCTATCGGTAGAACTAAAGTTGTCTTGGTGAATCATTTAGCCAAATAGCTTTACATGAAAGCTGCTTACAATATGCTCTCACAAAATCTCACATGAGGCCCACAAGGAGCAAGTTGAAGCTGGAAGAAGCACCTACTTTCAGCTTTATCTTGTATCAATCTCTTGGGAGAACACGTTTTAAGGAGCTTTAATATGTGGAGCTATTTTAAAAGTCCTTATTTAGCATAAAATATTTTTGTTTGTGTGTCAGTGTGCAGATGGCTCTAGTCTTGTTTATAACCATGTACATTTTGTGTCTCTCTAAACGTTGGGCGCTACTAATTCCACCTTTCGTTAATAGTGTAGAGAGAATTATTTATTCGAATGAAGTGACATTCATGTAAGTCTGACAAGGCTCAAATTATGCACGGTATAGTTTCGCCAACAGAAAGTAGTAGTTGATCTCAAGGGAACAATATGCTCCGTTCCTCCTTAATATCCTAAACAAAAAATTACTCGATGGTCACAAATGCTTGACACTTTGACCAAAACCATGTTAAACTTTTAGAACTTTTCATAATATACCATGAAATGCATTTGTAAAGATTTGTTTTGAAAGCTACTTTTCATGAATAATAATAATAATAATAATAATAATAATAATAATAATAATAATAATAATAATAATAGGATCACTATTAATATTTGAAATATGTTTTTGTAATACTCTAATATATAAATTTAATCAAATTTAGAATAATTTGACTTTAGCAAAAACTAGAAGCGCTCATATTTCAAAATGGATGTATTATAATGTATAACTATATTTCAATAAGAAAAAACAATGGTCAAATTTTAAAACCCAAAAACATATATGATCAAGAGACTTGTATTTATGAATGAATAGAGGGAGTGCAAAGATTTCGCAAATTTGCTAAGATAACCAAAAAGTAACAATTTCGTCATGTAATAAATTGTGAAGGTTGATCTTTCTTTGTTTGTCCTTTTAAATTGTTCTTGAAGTCACTTTTTGTGGATTGCTCAAAGATAGCAATAATATATCAACATTTTTGTAGGGGTTTTCTAGGTTTAAATAATGGTGTTGGAAGCTAATGACCACCAAATTTTTTTCCTCATTTAATGTCAAGTGTCTTTTATGTTATAGCAACAGTTACCCCCCCCGGTTTATACTTTTTTTTCTAGTAGGTTTCACCACCCATAAAAACCCTTAAATTTTTCTAAAACAACCTAAGTGATGGTTAATCAAACATGTGCTACCAAGAAGCTCTGTATCTTACTATTATGCTAAAAAGTTGTTTTTTTGTTGTGCTGTACTTGGAAATAGCACAATATGCATGGCACAATTATTTGGGGGAAACTCTCTTGTTACTGCTTAGATGGTATTTTATGGTTTGGGCACATGGGAGCATGCGCGTTGATATTTGCCACTTGATCTCAAGTGTCTTTGAGCCAATATTCCTACAACTGACCACACTTTCTAGGTAGGCTTGAGGAATTGCTGCAAATAAAAGGCTATGAAATAAGGCTAGGGCGACACAAAGTCGTCTCGGACAAAATCCTAATAAATCCCTTAATGCGCCACAACAGCCTAAGTGTGATAAAACCAAAAAAAGAGCCACTAGGCCTTATATATCTCGTGAGAAATTACCAGGTGCATTTCTCAGGAAGGGACATAAAAGAAAGGTGCATCTCAGTGGGGAATCAGGTACCCTGAAAAAGGCAGGTGGTAGACGGAAGTTTCTCGCAATGGCGACGAAAAAACAAAACAGTGGCTTCAAAGTGGTGGGCAAAAAAAGGGTGAAACCATTTCCACCTCCACTCCCATTGTTTTTCTGCGCAGTGCCAACTGCCAACTGGAGACGGTGTCATGTTTGCTTGGACTTGGGAGTTGCAGTGCAGGGCAGGGCTTTGCCAGCTTTGCCTGGAAGCGGAATAGCGGATCATGATGACAGCATAGCGGATGCAAATCTGTCCCCGGGGAGAACCGGACGAGTCCATCCATGAATGATTTTGCACGTAGCACTTGATAGGACGCAGATTCTTCTTGGCCCTTGGCCTTGGGAATTCCGAATTCTCGACGATTCCGCGCAGATTTTCCACCCGGCGACAGTAAGAAATGCGTACGCTACACTCACGTTCTGCAGACGCGGCAAAGGTAGAACTTTCGCTATGTCCATCTAGCTTTCCGCTTGCTAGTACTTTCGCCGTTGTTTATTGACGAAATCGTGCAGTGCCCATCTCTGCCCGTCCCATCATCTCCTGTTCCACGATTAGTCAATAATTTATTTCGAACAATTAGTCCTCTGATCGGTACGCTTCCCTTGATCCGCATCAGCAGGCACAAGATCTACAGAACACATGAGGTATACATCAAATACGAAGCATCATATACAGATCTGAGCTAGAAACAGGTAAGTTAGGTATAGCATCGCACAGATCTAAGGATGTCAAAACAAGAACCCTAATTTCTTGGCATTGCAAGCAAAATCCACAGACAAATCAACAAAATCGACACTGAAGAAGGAGGAGGGGAAGAGCGCATGTGACATATACCGTCAAAGCGCCGAAGGACCAAGAGAAATCCACCGGCGGTGGTCGCCTCGGTAGGGCTACCGAGGTCGAGGGGGAGCTTGAGGGGAGTTCGCACCAGAGCTATGGTGGAAGGAGAGGCGAAGAGTGAGGGCGGTAACCCTAGCCGCGACCTGTGCGCGCGCTTTTATCGCCAGGACGGCCTCATCTCCCGCGCTCTTCGAAAAGGTTCCCGCCAAGCACCGCGCAAGCCTGCACCGAGGGAAAGTGGGGATCAAGAAGACGGCGCCGTCTGGGATGGAGGAGGGCATCTGCACGAGAGGAAGCGGAAAAAAAAGACGAGTAGGGCAACCAAACACGAACGAAATGCACCAAAAGGTGTGGGATGGACCATATGACGGTCCAGTTCAGGCAACCAATCACGCTGGAACTAACTTGTTTGCTCCAGATTGCCCCGGCAAGTTGCACACCCAAGTCGAGCGCGCACCTTGCATGTTGTTGGGGGCACCGTGCATGCACAGCTGAAGTTCGTGACATGCCAGAGCGAACAGAAACGAATTTCTGGTAGGTCCATCGCACGGGCCAGAACCAGAAACACACCATCCGCGACGCCCTTTCTTCGCGCTCGCTCTCAGGTCTCTCCATCTCAGGTTCATTGACCAGCATGGCAAGGTAGCCACGTCGGGCACCAAGCCACCAACCAACACAATCCGCACCGCGTCTGTGCCATACGCCACTCAGGCATTCACTCGTGTCCTGTGTCCACGACACTACACTATTAATTCAGTGCTCTCTTCCCCGGCGCCTGCGTGCGCGCAAGGCCCTGCTTCCTGCAATGGGGGAGGAGACGCACCAGAGGGTGCAGGAGCTGGCGGCGTCGCTGTGCGCGCTACCGCCGGAGTTCGTGCGGTCTGAGCACGACCAGCCGGGCGCGACCACGTACCGCGGGGCCGCCGCGCCGGACGCGCCGGTGATCGACATGTCGGAGCCCGGGTTCGGCGCGCGCATGGCCGTAGCCGCCAGGGAGTGGGGGCTGTTCCAGGTGGTGAACCACGGCGTGCCCTCCGCGGCGGTGGCCGAGCTCCAGCGCGTCGGGTGGGACTTCTTCGCGCTGCCGCGGGAGGAGAAGGAGCGCTACGCCATGGACCCGGCGTCGGGCAAGATCGAGGGCTACGGCACCAAGCTGCAGAGGGACCTCGAGGGCAAGAAGACGTGGAACGACTTCTTCTTCCAAGTCGTCGCGCCGCCGGAGAAGGTGGACCACGCCGTCTGGCCCGAGAGCCTCGCCGTCGCCGGGTACAGGGAGGCGAACGAGGAGTACTGCCGCCACATGCAGCGCCTGACGCGCCAGCTGTTCGAGCACCTCTCGCTGGGGCTCGGCCTCCACGAGGGCGCCATGGCGGAGGCGTTCGGCGGCGACGGCCTGGTGTTCCTGCAGAAGATCAACTTCTACCCGCCGTGCCCGCAGCCAGAGCTCACGCTCGGCGTCGCGCCGCACACCGACATGAGCACGCTCACCGTCCTCGTGCCCAACGAGGTGCAGGGCCTCCAGGTCTTCAAGGATGATCAGTGGTACGACGCCAAGTACGTGCCGGACGCGCTCATCGTCCACATCGGCGATCAGATCGAGGCAAGCGTGCACGCGACTAAGCAATCTTTTTTTCTCTTCTGATCGCTCCCACACCACACGTCTATGGTGTGATGCGGACACTCTTACTAACTGGTACGGAGTTTCTTTATGTCTCGTTGAACATGCACATGTACGGATCGAGTAGATTTTCAGCAACGGAACGTACAAGGCGGTGCTGCACCGTACGACGGTGAACAAGGAGAAGACGCGGATGTCATGGCCGGTGTTCGTGGAGCCGCCGGGGGAGCTCGTCGTCGGGCCGCACCCGAAGCTGGTCACGGACGAGAGACCGGCCAAGTACAAGGCCAAGAAGTACAAGGACTACCAGCACTGCAAGATCAACAAGCTCCCCATGTAACTCGGGCGGTCTCGTGTGGACCCGTTTCGCAGTCATTCTGTGTTAGTCTGATGTAATAAGTCACATAACCATGGTGTTTTCAGTCGCTGGTGCGCATGGCCACGGAATTGGCTCGTGGGCTCGTGGCTGTCGTTTAGTTTGGGCCACCAATTGTGGGCTGGTTATCTACTCTCTTTGTGACAATGGCCCGGCCTGTTTATATATAATGATAAATAAATAAATAAATAATAAATTAAAAATACTGGGCATACGTGCCCGCCTGGTTTCAGGCTCCAGAGCCTCTAGAAATCGATCTACAGAGGTGGTTGCATTTTCAAGCCGTCTCTGCAAATCGATTGTTTCAAAAATAAAAATCTGAGCCAAAAAAAACAAAATAATAATAATCCCAGAAGTCCTCACTAGACAGCCACACAAGCCGCGTGATTTTTTTCGCGCACCTCGCGCGGTTGCATGGTTCGAACCCGTGACCTTATGCCACGTGGTTCGAACCCGCGACCTCATACCTCATGCGTTCATCGCCACCTATAAACACACTTATTTTTATTGGGGATATTCGTTCTTCTCATTCTATCTTTATCCGATTTTGAAATGAGTATTTGGGAATCTAAAAAGTTGTCAACTATAAAGGTTTATAACTTTTCGAGATCCATATGTTTGGTTTTGGTTGTTTCTTCAGCCGAGGTCGTTTGAAAATTTTGAATTTCAAATGTGAGAAATTCAAACATAATTTTCTATGTATAGATGATTTTAAATGGAAAAAAACATCAACTACAAAGTTACATAACTTTTTAAGATCTACAATTTTTGTTTTGGTCATTTAAAAAATTCAAATTTTACTATGCAACTCCTATTTTTAGAGGCGGCTGGAAATTTTACTATGCACACTCGCCCCTATGAACGCACGCATGCACACCCTATCCCTATGAGCACCTTCGAAGAACTAAGTTAGACCGGTAAATCTCGAGATTGACGAAGTCACCACAAACGGCTCACTGTCAACGGACACATCGCCTACCACCGAAAGAATAGCGCTGTTAAATTTTAGAATAAATTCAGAAAAATACACGATGACCTATGTTAAATTGAAGACTTGAAACCGGATATACATGTTCCACCGTAAAAATCCTACCAGCTGAGGTACGCTCACTTCACCTGCGTCGATTTTTCCTTTTGCTGGAAGGTCCTCTCATTCCTATGTTTCCACAGGGTACAGGTGACCAAAATCATTTCGGGCAGCCTTGCTAACATTGTTCACAGTGGCTTGATCGTATTGACCAGCTGCGTAGCGCTTAAATTCCCCTTTGTATACATATAAATAAAAGCAGCAGCAGAGCAACGCCAATGCCAGCCGTGTTGCCCATCGCCGCCAGCGATTCCAACAGCGCACGCGCTGCAGAAGCCCTCGCAGATTTCCAGCGTCGCGTGCGTCCACGGAGATCCTGATCCCGACCGACGGGTGGAGGCCGCCGCTGAGGCTGAGCAGGCGAAGCGGAGGAAATGGTGTTGCCGTCGCCGTCGTCGTCGCCTCGTCGGGACAGGCAGACAGGGGGGGAGTTGCAGCTCTGCCCGTGCAATTCGGGAAATGGCCACACCATTGAGGAAACGAGGAGTCGCTGCCGGTCTTTGGCCGTTCGATCGGCACGAGGGCAGCGTCGCCATCCGTTCGATCGCCGCCTTGCCTGGACCCGCCTGTTCAGTTCTGATCAAGCGCGAGTGTGAACTCCGACAGGAGTTTGATGGGTGGGTGGCTGCGAGCTTTTGATGGACGCATCGGTCGTTCCACTCGAGGCAGCGGCATGGCATGGCATGGATGGCGAAATGGCAACCTCGCTCGCGTAGGGCGGCAGGGCATCCTTCGACTTCGACCAGCCACGGCCTCGGGGTGAGTCGGGGTCGCTCTCCCGCGGGCGGCTGCAAAGTGGAGGGCATGCACGCTCCGTTCTGTTGGTGCCATGCGAGCAGGTCAGCAGGGCTCCCGCCCGGTGGCTATATAGGCTGTAGCACGATAACATCAGCCATGCCCGCGGACCAGAGTAGTAGCTAGTAGCCATCATTGAACGCGATCGATGATGCTGACCCTGCCTGCCCCTGGGCGTTCCGTCACTTGTCATCTTGGTTTGGTGGGCGTCTCTCTCTGGTGTCTGCCCCGCTGTCGTCTCGATCTATTAATTGGCTGTAACATCTATCAGTCTTGCAAAACTCCATCTGCAAAGGAACAAAATCCTGGGCGACTAAGCTCGGCTCCACTCTGAAAGATATTCTTCTTGGCCTGTTCATTTATTTTAATTAATAATAAAACACCTTTCATGGACTATCTAGAACGACCACAACCGAATAAGATTGTCCTATGTGAGAGTGATAAGCACAAAGAGAAGTATAATAATTAAAGCGGCCGGTATATTTTCCGTGGCGCGAAACCGTCTTGTAAAGATCTTTACAGAACCAGTAAACGAGGGAAACCGATATATTGACATGAGAGGCAGAGTGATGTCATATTTTAGGGGCATTTGTTCAATAGTAGCCGATAAGAGCAATCCCCATTTATTTTCATGATTTCCAACAATGAGGGAGACAAACACTTTCTCGACATGATGCAGTTTTATCCGACAACATTCTTAGAAACGATTCACGTGAGAACTGAGAAGTAGGGCAGCACGCAATTCAGATTTCAAATAATGCATTTGATTATTTATATAGCTAGCTAGCCGATAGAGCAATCCGCCTTTTTCTTAACGTGTCTTTGTCCGCCAAAAATTGCATGTACGCATTCGTAGCCGCCCTCGGATTCCCCCGCTCCTGGACATGTCATGTTGCTCTCGAATTCGTGCGATCGTGCCCATTTTCCGCGGATTTAATAGGGTACGCGATCGCGCACTACTCCACGAGACGGAGGACGTTGTTTCCATTCGGTCGACTAGCCTAGCCTAGCCAGCACCGCTGACCGGTGTCCCCATGTTGGAGTGTAAATTGTCCCTGTCCGCCCGCCCGGCGATCCTTTAATTGATCGAGTCGAGTTTATTTCATCTTTATCGTATCCAATAGTTCCCATGCCCCGATCTGGTCTGGTCTGGTCTCGGTGGCGATGGAGGATAGCATAGCAATGCACCGGATCGAGGGACACCTAGCTTGGAGTTGGTGCCCGAAACAAAAGTAATCATCCATCGCTTTTGCACTGTTGGTCCGGAAGCATCTGATACCCCAGCCCTGCCGGCCACGTATGTACGTACGCCTCCACGTCGATCGCCGGCCCCGGCGAGTTTGGGAGCACATATATTATGTGTGGCCTGATCGGTTAGCTGATTCATATCGTTGTTGGTTCATTTAGGTAAAAGAGAAGTACTCTGGTTGGTTCATGTGAACAGTGTCTATGTGGAGGGGCGAACCCATCATCATCCGGCCCGGCCACTCGATCGGCTCCGACCCATCGGTCGATCGCCATATATCCCGGGGGCGGCTGCGGCTCCGATCGGATCGGCGGCGGGCGATGGATCATGGATGTGGGTGGGTGTCATCGCACCGCAGACATCGCTCTCCATCGACCACCTGCTTCCGTACGATCATGGAGCAGCGTAAAAAGGCTTTTTCACCCTGCAGCTCTGCTCCGATCCTGATCTTACTAGCTGTCTGTCAGCTTCACACTCCCTGGAGTAGAATCAAAGCAAGGCTTATAATACACCTTTTCGTTTGGGCTGATTTGATTTATAAGTCGCTAATTTGAAAATATTGTTAGTAGAATCAAAGCAAGATAAAGCCGCCGCTTATAAGCCAACGATCAAACGTACTGGAGGGCCAGCTCAAGGAGCTCAAAGGCTAGTAGCGTGCGTGGAACATGGTCCTGATCATCACTCCCTCCCGGCCCTTCTTTTCTTTTCAGGAAGAGAAATAAAAAGATCGCCTGTCTCTGCAAGGGACGACGGCTATCATTTCTTCACATTGCTCTCTTGCTCCTTCGGTAGATCTACATCTAACGTACTCACCTGCGTGCGTGCACGACGCGGCAGATCGATCGATCGGCTCAACGGCCGGCCGGGACTATCCATCTCGATCGATCTAAAGACGACGCGCGTGGGCAGCGTTACGTTTATCAGAAGCTTTGGAGCGTCGGGCTAGCTGTTCCCCAGTACGTGGCGCAGATCGCTAGACGGAGACGGCTAGACGCAACGGGCAACAGTCCAATCCGCAGATCTAAAGCGGCAGGACCCAGGAGCCTTAGAACATGCCGCGGGTACGTAAGTGCTGCCGTGATCGATCTGCCTGCTGTGCTCTGCTCGGCCTCATTCCCCTCCACTCCACTCCACACCGCGCGCTCGCGGGTGCTTTTGTTTTTGTTTCGCCAGCGTCCGAGAGGCAAATGGCAGTGGGCGGATGCTTCGAATCTGATCCCCCAGCCCGAACGTGCCATGCACAGTGCTGCTGCAATCGCTCATGCACAGGTTTATTTCTTACTCCTATAGGCTAACTGGCTAAGAACCGACATCGCGTAGAGAAAAAATTAATCCTGCCCTTGTTAAAAGGGACTGAAATCCAAGCAGCTGATGGCCTCCAAAAGGGGCTCTCGAGTAAACTAAGGCCAGGGCGAGGACAGCGGCACAGGGGCGCCAACATGCACGGTGTCCCCGCCCGTCTCGGTGGTGGTGGTGGTGGTATTAGTTAGTATATAAAGAAGCGTATCGCACCGACGAATGGTGGCGAGCAGGCGAGGCCACGCAGAAAATTGGCCGCCGGGCCGGTGCGACTCGGCTCCTCTTGGTGCGTGCGTGGTCGCTCGTGCCCGGCCAAAGCAAAAGACGCAAAGGGATCGGCAGGTATCCCAAGACCCAAGTCAGATTCTAACTGCGTCTCTGCTGCCCCGCACCCGCACGGTTGGAGACGAGCGAGGACCACACCACCACCACACGGCTCGTCCAGGCCCGTTCGGTTCGACCCTTGCCGTCCGTGTGCCTTGGCGGTGGGCGATGGCGGGCGTCGCCACCGTACGTGTGCTAGCTAGCTGGTCCGTCGCTAAGCCCGACGACGCGAATACATTGGAGGCCCAGTGCCCCGGAAGATTCACTAGACAGGGTCTGAATACATGGGCCTAATTTGTGCCACACTGTCATTGGGCCAATGAACACCAAACAAAATTATCCAAACATGCATGTAAGGGGAAAAAAGTATTTTCACCTTTTTTTTTGCGACTTGATGATCTTTCTCTTATCAGGAATCAACAGGAGTACAATCTTCAGTCAGCAGATGAAGAACACAGGATGGGGCCGAATGCCACTCACCCATCCTAATGTCATCTGAGACCTGTCTAGCTAGTACATGAGCAACTTGATTACAAGAGCGATTAGCATACATCAAGGAAAATTCAAAGAAAGCTACGCTGCGGCCTTTTATCTCTTTAAGAATCGGATATATACTAGATCGTTTGAGTGTCTACCGCCTCCCAGAGCTTCACCAATTCCTAGCTATCAGTTTCAACCTGCAGACGTTGGACACCCCTCTCCGCAGCCAGCAGTACCCCATCCTTGCAGGCTAATGCTTCCAACGCTAGTGAGTCCAGGCCATACGGGTACCATCTCGCTCTTCCACTCACAAAGCTACCACTGTGATTCCGAAGAACAGCACCGGTTGCCCCCTGGCCAGTCCTTGGATCAAACACCCCATCCACATTGCATTTCATGCAACTTGTCGGTGGTGTCCTCCATGTTGGTTTAGAAAACCCGATCGTCCTTTGCATAGCTTGTTTGGTGGTCTGCCAAAAATCATGGGCCATATCCACCGCCCATTGTACAGCTTTCTGCAGTGGCAGCTGTTGCTCCCCGTGGTCTTTCCTGTTGCGTTGTGTCCAGAGAGCATACATTCCAATAATGATGACACAACGATCACGTTCTGAACAAACCTCATCTTGAAAAATATCACTTGCCCAAGTCAAGGGATGTAGCGAAGGGAGCTTCACACCTGTTAGAGCTTTTGTCTCGCGCCAGAAACCCCTGGCAGTAGTGCAATCCATGAAGATGTGCTTGATTGTCTCCCTTTGGCTTCCACACCACTCACAGAAACCAACTGGTTCAATATGACGACGATTCAGAATATCCTTGGCTGGGATGAATTCATTTAATACCTGCCACCAAAAAACCTTGATCTTTGGAGGGACCTTCAGTTTCCACAGTATCTTCCAAGAATTATCACCTGACCCTCCAATTTCTTGCATGTCCGGTTCAGCTAATTTCCAGTATGTTGATTTTACCGAGAATTCGACATGTTTCTCCGGTTCACATGCCCGCCAGTCTTCTTCTTGTGGACGCAAGGGGATCCGTAGTATGGCATTAGCATCAACCGGGAAGAAGACCGCCCTGATCAGCTCCTCGTTCCATTGCCCTGTGTCATTCAGGAGATCAGAGACCAAAGTAACCTCCTGTCCATCACTGGGCGTCAACGGTTTAGCCCGAAAATGCAGGGGGATCCATCTATGTTGCCAAATATTTGTAGATGTTCCATTACCAATTCTTCTGATCAAACCATTCTCCAGAACTTCTCTTCCGGCTAGGATGGCTCTCCAAGTACGGCTTGCATGCTTCTTTCGTGTACTATCAAGAAAATTCCCGTCATGAAAGTATCGGCCTTTGAGGACACTAGCACAAAGACTGTCAAGCCGAGTAATCAAGCGCCACCCTTGTTTTCCTAGCATAGCTTTGTTGAAGAGGTGCAGGTCCCTAAAACCCATGCCCCCTACTGATTTGTGCTGGGTCAGGCCCCCCCATCGCAGCCAGTGTATCCGACGGTTATCCGCAGAACCGCCCCACCAATAATTAGCAATTGTGGATCTCATCTTCTTACAAGTAGTTTTTGAGAGGAGGAAGCAGCTCATCGAATATGTAGGGACTGCCTGTGCCACCAATTTTAGAAGGATTTCTCTTCCTGCACAGCTCGCATGTCTGCCACTCCAAGAACCCACTACCTGCTTAACTCTTGTCGGCAAGAACTGAAAAGCTTCTGAAGTAGATCGGCCTAGTGCAGTAGGTAGGCCCAAGTATTTGTCCGAGAGTGCTTCTGTATCTATATGTAGCTCATGCCGAACCAACTCCTTCACTTCATCTAGGCAATTTTACTAAAAAAGACAGCCGATTTATCTCTGTTAACTTGCTGTCCCGATTCCCGACTATAAGTATCTAGGATCTCTTGAAGTCTGGCGGCCCCTCTTTGCGACGCTTCAGAAAAGACTATACAATCGTCCGCAAAAAGAAGGTGTGATACCCATGGAGCGTGGATGCCCACGTGGACACCTCTGAATAAATGCACTGGACCAACAGATTTCAACAAAGAAGACAAGCCCTCTGCGCACAGCAGGAACAAATACGGCGAGATGGGGTCTCCTTGCCGTAATCCTCTAGTGGGGCTGAAAGCATATGAGAGAACACCATTAACTTTAATTGAAAAAGAAACCGATGTCACGCACCTCATCACAAGTGAGACAAAATTCTCATGGAACCCCAGTTTGAGCATAATTCCCTTGAGATAGTCCCACTCAATGCGATCATATGCCTTTTCCATGTCGAGCTTAACTGCACATGCCCCGACCTTTCCTTTCTTCCTCTATAGATAATGTGTGCACTCATAGGCCACAAGCACGTTGTCGGTAATCAGTCTGCCAGGGACGAAGGCACTTTGCTCCTCTGATATAACATCATCGAGATGCACCCGGAGGCGATTGGCCACCACCTTTGAGCATATTTTATATATTACGTTGCAAAGGGAGATTGGCCGGAATTGCTTCATCTCCTGTGGAGTTTTAACCTTCGGGATTAGCACTAGAGTTGTGCTTTTAATTGAGTCCGGTATTTCACCCCCATTCAAGAAATCCAGCACTGCCGCTGTTACACCCAGTCCCAAAACATTCTAGTGGAACTGATAGAAACCCGCTGTCAGAAATTCCGGACTGGGGGGCTTATTAGCTCCCATCATAAACAACGCTCTCCGAACCTCCTCCGCCGTATATGGTTTCTGAAGGTCGTCATTCATCTCCGGAGTAACCTTTTCTTGGATGCAAGCTAGAACTGGTCCCGGATCGAGTGCTTCCTGCCTAGTGAATAATTTTGAATAGAATTCCAAGGAAGTTGATTCCAGCGCCTCTTGGTTAGTTGCAATGGAGCCATCATCCCTCCTAAGCGTAGAAATCCGATTGATGCGTACTCTCTCCTTGGATCTTGCTTGGAAGAAAGAGGTGTTACGATCCCCTTCTCGCAGCCATTCAATCCTAGAACGCTGCTTCTCCATCACTTCTTCCCTTGTTAACAGCTCTGACAGCCGAGCCATCAACTGTCTTTCGCGTCGTGTTGGCCCTGAGCTCAAGGATGAGCGCCTGACCGACTCCAACTCCCGGCGTAGCCTATTCAGTTCCTGACGCACTGAACCAAAATTGGACTTCTCCCAAACGTTCATTGTACCTGTTGAAAGGTCCTAATGGCTAGAGGGGGTGAATAGGCTATTAAAAATTTCTACAACAACACTTAGCAAATCGGTTAGACAATTATAAGGCGAAGCAATTATTACGCTAGCCTACTAAAAATGCAAGTCATCTACCACAATTCTAGTTTATATATAGTTTTTATCCACACAATAGCTATGTCACTACACTAAGTTAGTACGCTCTCAAATGCTAACTAAAGAGCCACACTAACCAAACTAACAAGCTCGCACAACTAGCTACACTAAAGAGCTTGACAACTAGTTTGCGATATTATAAAGAGAGAGAGCAAGATAGTTATACCGCTATGTTGAGGAGTGAACCAATCAATCACAAGGATGAATACCAATAAAGACCAATCACCTAGAAATCAAATGTTGACACAATGATTTTTTACCGAGGTTCACTTGCTTGCCGGCAAGCTACTCCTCGTTGTGGCGATTCACTCATTTAGATGTTCACACGTTAATTGGCATCACACGCCAAACCCTCAATAGGGTGCCGCACAACCAACACAAGATAAGGATCACACAAGCCACGAGCAATTCACTAGAGTACCTTTTGGCTCTCTGCCGGGGAAAGGTCAAGAACCCCTCACAATCACCACGATCAGAGCCGGAGACAATCACCAACCTCCGCTCGACGATCCTCACTGCTCCAAGCCATCTAGGTGGCGGCAACCACCAAGGGTAACAAGCGAATCCCGCAGCGAAACACGAACACCAAGTGCCTCTAGATGCAAACACTCAAGCAATGCACTTGGATTCACTCCCAATCTCATAAAAATGTTGAATCTATGATGTAGATGAGTGGGAGAGCTTTGGCTAAGCTCATAAGGTTGCTATGTCAATGCAAATGGTCAAGAGAGTGAGCTTGAGCCAGCCATGGGACTTAAATAGAAGCCCCCACGAAATAGAGCCGTTGTACCCCTTCACTGGGCACAACTCGGGGTAACCGGACGCGTCGGTCAAATCGACCGGACGCACCCTTCCAGCGTCTGGTCAACGGATGGCTGCCACGTCATCCATCTCTTCAAATACTGAGCGCCCGATCCCAATGGTCAAGTGATGATCGGACGCAGCACAGTGCCACGACCGGACGCAGGACCCCAGCGTCTGGTCACTTCCAGTAAGGTTCCAGCTGCGACCGGACGCATCAGTTTGAACATGACCGGACGTAGGACCCCCAGCGTCCGGTCACACACTGTCTCCTCTGTGCACTGCCACGTCAGCAAGACCGAACGCACTCATCCAGCGTCCGATCACAAAGTGACCTAGCGTCCGATCACTCTGTGAAATCCTGTCTTTTCTGTATAGGGCGCCGGTGGCACCGTCGGACACTCCGCCGGTGAAGTTTCTTACCCTTGCTCAAATGTGCCAACCACCAAGTGTATCACTTAGTGCACATGTGTGTTAGCATATTTTCACAAATATTTTCAAGGGTGTTAGTACTCCACAAGATCCTAAATGCATATGCAATGAGTTAGAGCATCTAGTGGCACTTTGATAACCGCATTTTGATGAGTTTCACCCATCTTAATAGTACAGCTATCGATCCTAAATGTGATCACACTCACTAAGTGTCTCGATCACCAAAAACAAAAATAGCTCCTATCACTTATACCTTTGCCTTGAGCCTTTGTTTTTCTCTTTCTTCTTTTCAAGTCCAAGCACTTGATCATCACCATGGCATCGCCATCATCATGTCATGATCTTTATTTGTTTCACCACTTGGAATGTGCTACCTATCTCATGATCACTTGATAAACTAGGTTAGCACTTCGGGTTTCATCAATTCACCAAAACCAAACTAGAGCTTTCACCCGTCACCCCCTCGAGCTGCGACGACAGTTGTGACAAGTTCGTTGGATTGTCCAGTCTACCCCAGGCCGTTTCGACCATTCGAGTACAAGAAGAATCACGGCGCCACATATTTTTGTAGCGAAACATGTGTTTTCTCCTTCTCACCCCGCTATGCTGAAGGCATTCCAGAACCAAGTAGCAGTGATCCGACTCTGTTGTCTGCACGTGCCAGACCCTGGTCGACTGAAAGAGGTTCAGAAACTCAGAGTTTGCTAGACCTCTGTCCAGGCGACATTTAACATTAGTGCTGTCTGGTTGCCTATTGTCCCACGTGTACGGAAGCCCGATATAACCCAGGTCCGATAAACCACAGTATTCCACCGCCTCCCAAAAGCCTTCCATCTGGCTTTCCGAACGCCCTTGACCACCAATTTTCTCACTCGCATGCAGTACTTCATTGAAGTCACCTGCGCACAGCCATGGAAGATTGTTGCTCGAGTTAAGGAGTTTGAGCAAATCCCAACTTCTATACCTCAGATCACGTCTAGCTTCACCATAAAAGCCAGTGAAACGCCAAGCTTTTCCTGGTGCAGACGACTGATGAACCATGACGTCTATATGGAGTTTGTCATAGCTCTCGAGTTTCACCTCGACATCCCGGGTCCACAAGAGTGCTAGGCCGCCCCCCTGCCGAAACAGCCAATGCCATATCCCCCTGACATATTCAGGGTCCTAACCAGGCCATCCACATTATTACTGAAATACCTTATTTCTGACAAAAACACCAACCACGGGCGATGTAGCTCACACAAGCTACGCAACTCACGAATTGCCTCGGGCCGCCCAAGTCCCCGGCAGTTCAAACATAAGATTTTCATTATGCCCGGCGGTGGCTGTCAATCGCAGCCGCCGCCGATCGTGCGTTGTTTGTGAGACTACCCCTCCTTTGTTTCTTCAGAGTCTCCTCCAGACTCCCACCAGTACTCTCAGCGCCCGAATCCAATTGGGACACTCTTGAGTTCACTAGGAAAGTATTTTCACCTCCTGAGTATCGCTCAAGCATCTTATTTTCTAAACTCTCAAAATAATTCAATGGCCTATTTTTAATTGGTTTTAACTTTTTTGTTGAAAAATTAGTAAAATACTTGATAAGCCTATTAATCCAAAGAAAATGTCTTCTAATTTTTTTTGAGAAAAACACCCTAGCGATATTTTGGGATACAACAAATACAAAGGGTATTTAGACGCTATGAATAAATCTTTAGAAACTTTCAAATATTAGATTTAGCTATAGAAAAATAGAAAAATATATCATGAAAACCTAGGAATTTCTAAAACATTTCTAATTGATGCCTAGCATGCTTGAAAACTGTCCACAACAAAAACACATAAGACACAATTGGAACGAATGCATAGTGTGAACTCATTCAACATTAATATATGTTGCATTATGCTGGTCACATCTCATATTTTTGCAGCACAAGTAGACATTGACTAGAATGCTTTGGATTTTTTTCTAGATTTTTTAGAACTTGTTTCTTATTTTCTTAGAGATAAATATATTTTTGAGGCTTTAGATATATTTTCATGAGCTCTAAATATTGTACTTGGATTCTTCATATGGCAATCACTCTCTATGATTTTTGGCAGCTTTTTTTAGTTGTTAGAGATATTTTACCTGGTCTAAACATCTTGTCAAGTATTTGCCTTTTTCTTAACTATCAAAAAGACAAAACCGTCTTTAAAACCACTTGAACCTAGGACAGGGAGGTAACTTGAGTGATTTTAAGAGTTCAGAGGTAAGATGGTCTGTTTTAAAGTTTAATAAAAAATCAGGCTACCCAACAGTTTAAACAAGGGAAATGGTGTAGGGGTATAACCCCGGTACCCACAGTACAAGTCATGGATCTCACCATCAGAGGTGGCCCAACCCACAAGATCAAGGCGTGCGGCGCACGGCAATGGCTGGCGCGCACCGCAAAGCTACAATAAGATATTGTAATACCAAATAAGATATTTTCCTTTTAACCCTACATCTCCAGAGTATATAAGGCGGGGCAGGAATCTCCTAGTCGACATCCCGATATAGATCCTAGACTTAGCCTAAGGCATATGATCATACGCAATACAATCCACAAAGACACAGGACGTAGGGTATTACGTCAAGCTGACGGCCTGAACCTATCTAATCGTTGTCTCTTGTGTTCTGTGTCACCATCCGGCTTCCTCACGCACACCTCCACCGATTCATCTACTACCGTGGGCATACCCCTCGGTCGACTGCCAGCGTATTTAAATGCGACATTGGCGGGCAGTGAGGTGTGTGTCTTTCCAGATCCGATGGGAATTTCTTCTTCAACCGACATCACCGACACCTCGGCATTCGGCGACAACTCGACGCTGGCACTCAGCAACACGCCTCGGTGAAGGGATCGAAAATACCATGCACCTCAAAACATGGAGTCAAGATCTAAAAAAGCTAAGTCAAGCCATCTAAGAAAGCTAAGTCAAGTCGCTTCCTAATTAAATATTGTTATACTCCTAGATATATTCGTATGTCTACATGATTTCTATTGACATCAACCCGATTGGATATGCAAGATCGTTGCCGCGGATCATGACGACCAGCAATCAAACCACCAAAGATGTTTGATCGGCTGTACAAGCTAAATGGAGTAATTGAAGAGCTATACAAGCACATATGCTTATGGATCTACACCACCATGCAAGCAACCTCACGTATGTCAGACATGCAAGAAATATCTCGGACTACGCCTTTCCTCGGTCGGACACGCCCAAGGGCTTCGCCTCCCCACACAGATTGACTCTGTCAGGCTCCGACTATGCCCATTCACCTACGACTCCGCGTAACACCCTTGGTGTTACGAGCTTGTTTAGCACCACGATTTAGGTCTAAGAAAAATTTCCGAAACAAATTCTCGGGTTTTTAATTTAAAACGTACTTGAGTCGATAAGCGAATCCTGTGTGACGTAGATTCGCGGACTCAAATAAACGTCGATTAAATTTCAGTGCGTAAAAATATTCAGGAATGTCGAACGACAATTCTGGCCAATCGGTGGCGAACGGCTTGTTCTATTAGATTAAGCATGAAAAGCAACTTTTATAAATAAAAATAGAATCCATTAATAAATAGAACGATATACATATATATATATATAGCTTTTGAATCAAATTTAAATTCGAGCTTTGCTGAAATTTTCACGTTGCAAATAAACTGTTAGATTTGTAACACCCTCGGTGTTACATTGTATAGCTTTTTGTTAAAACATTGCATGAACATTTTACTTGTGTGTACATGTATATAATATACGGTAAAAATCAATATATGAAACTTGAAACTTTCAATTGAAACATGAAATGAATGTTACGTTGCATGTCACGTTATATTACTTGGTGTCCTAAACGAATTTTTATTAAAAAAAAGGCTATAGAAAGCACGTATGTGAACTTGCTCTCGATTTCACGTTTGCATGCAAAGCCACGCAAAGTTGTCGTCACGTTGTCTTGGACGGTGGCCGGCCAAACCACTAAGCTGACCCATCCTTATTATCATGCACGTGTGGAGGATGAATGGGAGTACAGATCGGTGTCAAATCCACCACTGCGCTGCGGTAGTACGATGTTGGAGCGTCAATTTAAGTTTTCGCCATCACCGGCCGCTTTGAGTTCTGAACGGCGTCGTCTCTGCATTTTGGCCTAGCAGCACTCCACCATTTTTCAGTTAGCCATACTCACATCGCGCTCTTCTGCGTTGAGCTAGTAGCAGCGCCGACGAACTCCACCGCACCACGCTCGCGTAAGTGAGCAGAGCAAGCAGAGCAATCGAAGGTGTGTACTGCTACTGTTAGCTTGTTGACATCATCCTGACGTCATCCTTGCGTCACACCCACTTTAGGGCCGTTTTCGTGTAGGAAAATTAATTAGTGAATACATTTGAAATACGCCGTGGCCTACTCTGTTCGTTTGGGCCAGCTCGTGCCGAGGTCTACGCTCCGGCCTACCCGCTGCCGCGCTTGCGTCCACGCTCGCTTGCGTTCACGTTGCCTGCTGCTTGCCCTCGGTCATTTGCCATTGCTTGGGCTCGCTTTCGCTCCAGCGGCTTTGCTCACGTCCACAGCGCTTGCGGCGCCACTTGCCGCTTGGGCCCTTTGCCTACCCATTGGGCGGTGTGTGTGCCATACGCCATTGGGCAGCGCCTAGCTAACGGGCCACGCCATGTTGGGCCATGTTGCAACGCATGCAAGGGCTTTAGCTTGGCCGCCAGTCCCTTTCTGTTGAGTGGTTTTGTTTTATTAAATTAGTGCTCTTCGAAAATTGAAAATAAAGTGTAGAAAAATCATAAAAATGCCAAACCAGTTTTGTTAGTCTTCTAAAATTATGATCTACCTGTTAGTATAGTTTGTTCAGATTGTTTGATAATATTCGTGGAAGCTATATAATTAATTTAAGGTACTTAATATTATAAAATATAAACTTGCTGGAGTTTCCATGCTAAATCAGTAATATTGTTGAATCTAAAATTTATACAGTAAGCTCCTAGCAATATTAGGTACTCACTGTAATTTTTGTAGCTCCAGAATAATTAGTTTGCTAAATAGATAATGATGTCCTATTACAAATAAAGATTGAATTGATAGAATAGAATAAAGAAACAACTTGGGTTTATATAACTAAAATATTATGGGAAATAACGCCTGATGTGACAACGTGGATAGGTAGCCTAAGTACGGTCGTCATTAAAATGAGCTCGTTAACTTGAGAGGCGTAAATCGTACTTTACGAGTCACGATTGCAATCAATTAATTATATCTTTGCATTTGGATCGCATTGCATCTCATATAGGTATGATGATGGATCAACGAATCAATTGAAGGATGGTTGGGAATCCGAAGATGGTGTAATGGTATTCTCTCCAGGAGATGATGCAATGGGCTTGTTATTCAGCTGATGGTGGATGATCGGAAGATGCAGATACTAACTTTTTAATATATCTTACCCAGGCAAGCCCCGGTGCATAACCCCTACTTTCTGCAGTTTAAATTATAATTGTGCATTAAGTTTTAAGGAGTTGATTGAAACCCACTTGCATATACCTATCTTTATCCTATGAGTCTTACTAGTATGACAGGATCGTGTAGAATGCTATGCTACAGGACTCCGGTAGAAGTCGAGTGATGGCTGTCACTCGCGAGAGATAGGAAATATATTATTGGATTATTATCACTTAGAATATATAAATGGTGGAAAGGAAAATAGTGACCGGGCAGGGATATGGTTTGGGTATTGGTGGGTATAAGAGGTTGTGTCGCCGTGGATGCGGGGCATAGCTTGGTCACACCGTTTTCCTCTGTCTGGTTGGTTAAGGACCGGTCGTTGCATAAGGCTCTATGCAAGTCACAGACTTATTATTCCAAGCACATACTTGGGTATGGTCTCTTGGAAGACTTGTTGCTCTCTTGTCGCGGATCTAGCCCTTTCCGGACCGACTAACAGGGTTTATTTTTTGTGGAGGAGGTCCTTGCACCGCTCTGAGTCCGAGACTCAGGGGCGGGGGCTTGGAGTCCCAGTTTGGATGGAGACCTAGACACCCGGGACAGGAGAGTGATGGATTGGTCCTGCTTGTGCCTGGGGTACAAGCGGGACGTTTGTTTTTGGGGTATCCAGCTGGGGGCATTGATTCGTGAATCGCGGGAAAATCTGGTACGGCTCGTCTGCGGCCTAGCATCGTAGTAAGAACTGAAGATGAAAGATGGAAGATGAAAAAGAAAATCTGATTGCTTACCACCTGCTTGAAAGTAGTACATGTGCTTACATAGAATGGTTAGTTAATGAACCAATACGGCTATTAAAAAAAATCAAATATAAGGACGCACGCTTAGTAATGCTTCCTGCAAATGCAATAAACTCACAAGTCAGATAGCCTTGCATATCCTTGGAGTCTTTTTCTTTTCTCTTGTCGGGTAAGTCTTGCTGAGTACAATTGAGTACTCAGGGTTTTATTCCCCCTGTTGTAGGTGATAGGTGGATGCTAAAGCTGACTCTTATATGTGGATTCCTCTTGGTGGGCTTAGCGATGATTTCTTTACGTTGCGATCGTAGTTGTTATTTATAACTCTCACCAAATGCTTTTATAAATGAAAGTTTCATAATATGTTGTCGTAGTTCATTTATCAATACTTCATCATGTCATGATTAGATATTTATTTCCACTATAATTCTGATCACATATTTATATTCCGCTGTTAAATTAAATTGTTCATAACTCTGATAATATGATTATATTCCGTTGTTATAATAATAAATACTATACCCTGATGTTGTACTAAAAGTGATGTAAGAAATGGTTAAGAATGATGTAAGCTTTATTCTCTCATTCGTGATCCTGATGGCAAAAATGTGGATTTTCGGGTTCTCCTCTGGGGTGTACCCGACGAAACCGAGTAATTTAGTGTTCTCCCTTGAGTGCTTAGTGTCTAATGGAAGACAAGCACTTCTGTGAGGCATTAGATTAGGTGGTTCTGCCACATACTCGTCCGAGCTGTCAAGCGAGCCGTCCAAATCACATCCATCTACTCGGACATCATGACTCGCCGGCTCCTCTACTCCACTCGGCGTCAATCAAGCTAAGTCATGCTTTAATATTTTCTAATCTTCATATGTCGTCGATGTCTTTCCATGTTGTTTTCTCCATAATTATTCTCCAAACGACTTTTTCCTCCGCGTATACAATCTTAAAGATGACACACGCTTTTGACTCAATAAATCCCCGAATAGTTATATTGACGCTCGGATGTTTCTAGAGACGGCCATGTCTCTGGTTTCTCCCTACACGTGCACGAGCGCCTGCCCTCTACGTTAGGGGTGGTCGGCAGCGCCTCCTTAGCGACGCCTTGCTCTTCCTACACGCACACGGGCTATGCGCTCCGCGTTATGGTTAACAGGCTAGCTAGGGCTGGAGACTCAGCTACACACTAACTGGTCGGACGGTTTATATTAAATATAAACACATCTTTAAAATAACACTAAGTGTTCACACTAACTGATCGTCGAGCTGCATACGCTATTTCATCACCATTGCTGATTCTTCTCTAGAGTTCATATATTTTATTTTTACATCTGTACTACCCATTCTACACATTTGTGTCGCAGGGGCACGGTTCGGTCAACGAGCTTACGATCAGGGACTAGACAAGATGATCATCGTCTGGGTGGTCAGAACACCTATCGGACGGACTTCACCGCCAACCAACTGGTCGGATTACACGGCACTCACTCCTGCTCGGCGTTCACTTCACCATCGCCCAGTTAGTTGGACTGCTCATTACATGGGCTTTATCGTTAGCTACGCTGGGGGGCTCGCGCAGCTATGCTGGGGACTTCTCGTTGTTCGAATTCTTCGTGCAAGCGTCGTCAGCTAAGCTGGAGACTCCCTTGGTGGTCAGATCTTGCTACGTCTCATCGGTGTACTATCAAGTTGCTCCATGCTTTTTTGGATCAGGGTACTGATCTTGGGCAGCACGTCCGGGTCTTGTGAAGTACATGGCAGATGACGTTGGCAAGCTTTCATTAAAAAAATCTTTAACCCTGCTATATGATATCTTAAAAATCTTCCAGCAGGCTCGGGGACTATGTGTATACATGTCATCTAGCGATGACTGTATTTATTTCTACACTGGTTTCCAACGACATTGGGGACTGGGCCAGCACCTGAAGACTACTACTTTGGATCTTGGCACTACGTGACTACTTCACCTACTGCTAGGCTCGGGGATTAAGTGGGCACACTTCACCTCGCGGTGAATATGCTTATTTTTCGACTTAATCTTCTACAAAGTGACTAAGTTTCTCTGCACTGACTAACTCAAGGACGCTAAGCATCTAACTTCGACGCCCAAAATCTAAGTGGGCACACTTCATCTAAGATGGAGACTTCAAATTTTTCTTATCATGAGCCCCTTACATCCTTCTGGCAAACCTGAGCTTCGAGTAAGTCTGGGCTTGCTCACAGTTGAACTGCTCAGACATCGTTCCCACTACTCTGACAAGAGCTCGGATGACAGTTTAACTGCTCGGACGTCTATTCAACTGCTCGGATACTCGCTTCAACAGCTCGGCTCCTAGTTAAACTGGTCGGACACATGTTCCTGATGATCGGCAGCAAGTTGGATAGCTTGGACAAGCTCAAGGCAGTGTTGCTCAGCGGATACAAGGCGCTCGGAGACTAGCTGTAGGGGTATGACCCCCGATACCCACAGGACAAGACATGAGCCGTATCATCAGAGGTGGTCCATCCCACAAGATCAAGGCATGCGGCGTACGGCACTGGTCGGCGCGCACCGCAAAACTACAATAAGATATTGTAATACAAAATATGATATTTTCATTGTAATCCTACCCCTCCAGAGTATACAAGGAGGGGCAAAGATTCCCTAGTTGACATCCCGATATAGATCCTAGGCTTAGCCTAAGGCATCTGATCATACGCAATATAATCTACAAAGACAGGACGTAGGGTATTACGTCAAGCTGACGGCCCGAATCTGTCTAATCGTTGTCTCTCGCATTCTGTGTCACCATCTGGTTTTCACACACGCATCTTTATCGATTCATCTATTATCGTAGGCATACCTCTCAGTAGACTGACGGACGTATTTCGTCGATAAATGGATAGTGGTTCACGAGTCGCTGAAAACGCTAGAATACGAGTAAAGGAAAGCAAATTCATGGCGTCCAATGAACACATGGCCAAAGATTTCGTTCTATCATATTATCCTTTTCTATCTATATGGAATTATGGATGCTACAGTGAACAAGCGCCGACGAAAGAAAAAGAATAAAGGAGCGGTGATTCGTTCTTCTTTCCCTCTTTCCCTTTGGAGGAAACCACAAAAATGCAAAACCACACGACATGACGACGGGCCCCGGAACAGGAGAGAAGCAAAAGCGAAAGCACCCCCTGTCGTCCAACCACCAAAGCATACGAAGAATCCGGCTCGGCCCCAGGAAGCACAGGCCCAAGCGCCCAACCAGGCGGGGAGCCGTCGGATGTCACAAAACTGCCGAGCGGTAGTCGAGCGAGCAGGACACAGGACTGCAGGAGCACAAGTACTCCTCGTCGGTCCTCAAGTTGGGGGTGCACACGTCATGCAATACAGCGCCAGGGAGCCACCAGCCCAGCATCACCCTGTGGCCTCATCCTCCATTCGACCATTCCTCCTCGCGGCTCACAGAAACCTCAAAACCCAACCAGGCCGGCGTCCACAGAAAAGAGGAGAGTAGAGAGAGTGGGAGATCATGGAGCTGTGCGCCTCTACCACCGCCTCCGTCCGCGCCACCGCCGCGCCCATATCCTTCGCCCCGCCCCGCCGTGGCGCGTCTGCTTCCACCGCCCTTCCGCTACACCGCCGCATCCCAACTCGAGGTACGCCCTGGCCCATCCCTCTCGCTCTGTATCCGACACGCTGTCTTTGTCTTGCTTGCTATAGTCTGATGTTTTCGCTTCAGGCTGGCGTTGCGCCAGTGCGGCCGTGCCTGACCCGGTGTCCTCCGAAGAGCCTGCCTCCGCCTCCTACACCGTCGTCGTCACGGACAAGCCCGACACGCCTGCCGATGACAAGGTCGAGGAGGTTAGCGCCGCGCCTAGTGGCTCCGCGGAGGCGCCTGTAGCAGAACTGGTGTCGTCAGAGGCGTCCCCGTCCCCGGATGACGGCGGTCTGGATGAGATACTAAGCAAGGTATCGCCGTGCTGCTGACACGTTAC
Organism: Miscanthus lutarioriparius; assembly: GCA_904845875.1. Lineage (NCBI taxonomy): Eukaryota > Viridiplantae > Streptophyta > Magnoliopsida > Poales > Poaceae > Miscanthus > Miscanthus lutarioriparius. The sequence goes on along the minus strand of CAJGYO010000007.1, from coordinate 10,215,919 downwards.
CTGCTTTGGCGCTTTGCTGTTCAGGGTCCCAGCCTCCCAGCAAAGCTTTGTTTGCCTTTCCATTCCGCTGCGTGCCACCTTAGACTGGTACAGTGATTAACTCTTATGTGGAATTAAACCAAACTGAAATGTTTTTTAATCTTATTAAATGAGTCCTGCAGAAAGACAATGGGCTCAATTTGACAATATAACTACAGCTGAGCAAAATAACAACTGTTGTCCTTGGCTCCTTGCTGTAGTAGTAAGAGTGCATTAACCTTTCCAGACTTTGCTGTAAGGCAGTCTATACAAAATAAAGAGAATCACCTAGGAAAATATAACATCCGCAAATGCTGTTTTGATTGGGCCAATTAATCACATTATTGCCTACTTCGTGATCATTGTCATAATGGGGAATTTTGAGGTCCGGTGCGGAACAAAAAATTGGGCCCCGTTACAAGTTGAGGAAAAATAGATATTATTCTCTTAGCATTATGTCTTGCCAAAAACAAATATTTGAACTTTTGCAATATTAACTAGCATGATACGTTAGTTTTTACTTAAACTGTGCTATCCTTCTGCAATGAGATGGGAGTTAATTTCTTGGGGATTTTTTTTTAAAGGACGGCAAAAGTTTTGCCGCAATCTTTATTAGGCGGGGAAAAGACAAAAAAAGGTTTTAGTACAAAAAAACAGCTATTGTTGCGGCGATTGTTGACTGAAAGGTTAAAGTGAGTGAGAGATATGCCTTCTTGCGACTCTATGGTGGGTATTAATTGGAGGTAGGGATAATGCGTGAGCCTTAGGAGTTGATTGGCCGTGGGATGAAAAAGACTTTTTTATTGTTAATTTATTTGTTATCCATCTATTTTGTTGATTAGTACTAATACAAAGTATAGTAGTTAAAAAAAATAGGGGCCCAAGGATTTTGGAGGCCCTGAGTAAATGCACACCGTGCACATGCTTGCCGTATGGGCCTGTTCGTGATGTATATAGTACATCTAACTATCATTTATTGTTTTATATCACCATCTTACCTGTAGAGCTTGTGAATCAATAAGCTGAGTGATTAAGCTCTAGTTTAACCCTTAACATTTGCAGAACTCTAGAACTCCAAAGGCACAACATGTTATGAAATTACGAATATCTTAGGTTTGTTGCTCCAGATTATGCCAGACTTATCATGCTATGGCATATTTTATTTTGGTAACGCATTGATTATTTTTAAAATAAAAAAGATACTACATGTATTGTCTTAATGTCATGATTCTATAGCAGCTTTCATATGTGAAGATAATTTATTTTTCAGATACAAACTTTGTCTTGGATGAGTTATTCATTGCCATCTTGTTTCTTACTTATATACCGTGCCTATATTTTCCAGTTGAACATTGAAGTGACTCCGACTTTAATCCTCACTGGATCTGCTGCCTTTGTTGCTTTATGGGTCCTATCTTCTGTTGTTGCTGCAATTGATTCAGTCCCCCTGGTACAGAAGTTACAGTATGCCTTCATGAAATCTGCACTTAGTTTTAATACCAAATGTTCACTAACCTGCTTGGCTGACTCGTAACAGCTCCCAAAATTGCTGGAATTAGTAGGAACTGGTTACTCAATTTGGTTCATCACACGATATCTCCTTTTCAAGGTACATCTTTTTTTGATGGAACTTTTCAAGGTACATCTGAATCCTCAAATCTGAATCACCCTATAAAACTGCCCCGATTGTACATGTTTCTTTTGTGTTCTCAGTGACCTGAAGACCGGTTTCCTTTTTCAAATTTTCTATATATGCAGGAAAGCAGAGATGACCTGTTTGCAAAGTTCGAAGATCTCATACAGAGGATTATTTGATCTATCGTCGATGTTTTGCCACGTGTTTAGGCTTTACAGCCAGCTTATTATTAGGTTTTCTCTGTTTTCAAATATTACTGAAGGTGTAAAGAAGGTCGTGTATCTAAATTTTCTCCTCATGGGGTCTGTTATTAGACTTCTCAAGTTTGGCTAGTGTGCTTCTTCAGGTCACTATGGATGTTTTTTACTCAATCCTATGTGTATACTGTCAAGTAAAGCTTTAAAAAGATGAGTACGATCAGTATGTTCTCACTCCTATGCAAGTTTTGAAGTCCTATTTGCTACTGTCCAGTAAACATCTCAGATACCGTATGTTAAGCTCGAGCCTTCTGTGAGACTGACGGAGCTGCAGCTCAACTTAGATGACTTTCAACGATGTTTGTCCTGTTCGCTGGCTGATAAGCCATGGCTGAAAGTACTGTTGGCTAATTTGTTGTTAGAGAAAAATACTGTTTATTGACTAAAAAAGTACGGCTTATAAGCAAGCAAACAGGGCAGCTATTCCTTTCTTTTTTGAAATCCTCTTTTAGGTCTTATTTGGATACATGTGTATTCACTTCAATTCACATGTGTTGAAGTGAATTGAAGTATAATTTAGTTTAATTCCACTCCAATCCACTTCAATACATGTGGATTGAGATGAATATATACGCATCCAAACAAGACCCTATAATGTAGCAAACACATCCCTTAAAAAGAGAACATTTGTACATTTTGTCATGTACAGAGTGCAGTATGTTCGTTTGAGCTTGTTTTGGCTTGTTTTCAACCAACAAACAGTATTTTTCTCTCACACCAAATCAGCCAACAGTACTTTTTAGCCATGGCTTATAAGCCAAACACGACCAAGCGAACAGGCTGACCAGAAAAAGTTTAATATGTTAATGAGGTTGTAGATATACTAGTTTCCGGGAAGGAGCATGATACCACTCTGTTTTCCGTAGACATTCAAATTCACTTAACGTCAACATAAAGCGCCAAGACAGAAACAGACGCTTACATTGCATAGGTTAGGAACAGTACGTTACATACAAGGAGCAGCAGGAACATATCTGCCTCTTTCATTCAACAACAGCTGATCGACAAATAAAAATCAACTCTGTTGTAGGATGAACTCAAGTTGTCTTTGGCTTTCAAACGTGGCACTGCTGCACTATATCATTTTCAGATCAATGCTATTTTACAATTAGAGATTATCCGACCCCTGAGCGTGTTCACCATACTGAGTACCTTATGCCAAGACCATTGCAGGTAAGTATTAGCCCCTTGTGCCGGTTCAGGTAGTCCTGAAATTGTTGGCAAAAAAAAAAAAAAAAAGTGTGAGAACCATTGTACGACAAGATAACAACAGAAAAGAATAGTTGCTTAATGCTTACCACTACATTCTGATCTTGAACATATAGAATGCCTTTCTTGTCATACTCTTGCCTTTTTGCAGGATTACTCAGAACTGTTAAAGAAATGCTGGGGCTTCAGAAACAACAGCACAAGATCAAGATGTATCATAATAGACCATGATATGTCTTCCCTTATAGAATGGAAAGTAATGTGCTCAACTGCTCAAGTGTGACGACCAACTATCAACTATGGATACGTGTATACCTCATATCTGCCTACAAATCTAATGCACGGTTTCACAGCCTTCTAATAAACTATCCAAGATAATTGCAAGAAGCAAGCAACGAATATTTCCTCCAAAATGAGCACAGAAGTGTTGTCAAGCTAGTGAGCTAGGAGTCGAGGACAGTACACTGCTGTTTTTAACTGGCTGAAGCTGTTGCAAACAATAAATATAAAAGGGCGTACCCAGTGCAGAGAGCTCCCGCTCTGTGCGGGGTCTAGGGAAGGGTGTCAGTGGCAAGCCTTACCCTCGCCTGTGCAATGTGAGGTGACCGCGACTCGAACCCGGGACCTTCCGGTCACAGGCGGTAAGACTCTACCGCTTGCACCAGACCCGCCCTTCGCAAACAATAAATATAATAGGCATTTTTTGTTTAGATTTATGGTAGCCATTGCGTCCTCTCTCTTGTACAAGGGCATATTCTTAGTCTTGGAGCAGTTCAGCAGCAGCATCTACAACAGAGACTTTGCTTGCTTCATAGCCAAAGAAGCACTGGCTAGCATTCATGGTTATATTACGACCTGATTTGGTACTTCTTAACTATCTTAAGGCATTCAGATGTCGCGCCATCACTAAGGAACAAGAATCAGAGCATCTATCACTATAAGTGCCAAAGTCTGAGTGCTGATACCTAAATTGTTTGCTACTCCTTAACAATTCTCAAGCTTTAGTGAGTCTTAGGAAATATTCCTAGCCTCGTGGAGCTGTGGTAACAACTCCTCTAAAACTCCTAAAAGTACCATAAAATTGAGAATAGTTTAGCATAATCTGTGACAGTGATGGCTGAGGAACCATGGCCATATATCTCACAGTTATGTGTAGGCACATTAGCGTACACTAACATCCAGCCTTGTATGGCACTTTGTTACTTCTTAACTCTAAGGTTATACTACAGGAAACACAAAGGTGAAAAGATGCTGCTTGAATGCAATTCGAGGACACTAACAATGGCTTATGCAATACATGAATAGGACTACAACTTTTTCTCCTGCTAACAATTTACTTCCTGGCCAACTAATCAAGCTCACCTTGGTATGCCTCGTTAATTTCCTGAAATTTGGAGGTTGAATTTTCTTCACCCTGCTTCTTATCAGGGTGCCATTTCTATACAACAAAATAAAACAAAGAAAAAGATAAATAGTTGTTATAACTGAACTCTTTAGGAGACGAGAACAATACAAAAGATTTCCATCAGCAGAATATAGTATCGTCAATGAAGTAAACCGTGAAGGAGGATACCACTTCAGCGAACTAGTTTGCATAGGAACACTGAATCTGAACTACAGAATTAAAGAATAGTATAGTCATTTTGTTGGCGGGTCAGACACTAACCAGTGCAAGGCGGATATAGCTGGACCTGATCGTCTCCTCCGACGCATTGTAATCTACTTCCAGTATCTTGTAGTAATCCTGCACACAGGTACAATCGCGCAATTAGCATACAACACGGTACCTAAGAACCCTAGGCGGCTAGGCGCGAGAAAGGGGGGAAATGGAACTCGATTCTCCATGACATGGTCTCCAAATTCCGAGCGGTCTGGGTGGCACCGTGGCAGAATCGAGGGGACAACTGGTGCGGGGTAGCGTCCCCGTCGCGCTCGCGCCTCACCTTGGGCTTGGCAAGGAGGGAGATGAAGTCGAAATCGACGGGGGTCTCCTCCCGCGGCGCCTCCCCACCGCCGCCCTCCCACTCCCACCACATCCCTCACCGTGGGACTGGGTCCTCGCTCCGCCACCGTAGGATTGCTCTTCCTTCCGACGCACCGATTCTTTTCAGGGGTCGGTTCGGTTCCTTCCCGGAGATGTCAGTGGCGCTGGCGGTGACGCCGTGGCTCGGTGGATTCTATGGGCTGGACGAGAGAAGTTTCTAGATTTTTTTCCCTCAACTCTTCGTTTCAGGGACTGGAGCAAAACTTGACACGACCGACGCGGCCTCCTCGCCAGAAACTTTTCTTAGGCCGAGCCCAGCAATAACCAACACCTCCTAGGCCTGGCCTGAATGGCCGGGCCTTCTGTATTTGAAAGCCAGGCACTACTTTCCTTAGGCTGAGCCCAGAAACAATTCCTTGGCCTGGCCTGGCTGGGCCTTCTGTATTTGAAGAGTTTTGGGCTTGGTAGGTTGACATCCCTCTGAGTCCCGGACCATTACTCAACCCTTTCCACAGGTTTTAGTGTTGCAGGCAGCAGAACTTGCTTGGAGATCCTAATAAAAACGCAATACTTTGCTTAGCTAATCTCTTCAGTGGCAGTGGAGTCGACAGAGAGAGAAAAAAAACATGCATGAACGTGGCTTGTTCGGCATGATTAGTCTACTGCAGTATGTCAAAACTGGATCGCGCTCGATCAACCCAGTTTGAAACTTCGAATTAAAGTTGTGTTAGCGCTACGCTCTCTGCGCACCACCGTGCACTCAACTAAAATATTACGTATACTAGGACTAGTAGTACTTACTATAATAACACGGCAAAAAAAGGCTCTAAACTAGAAATCAGTTCCTGAACACCAGCTTTCCCTCGCGTGTAAAGTGGCCACCGCCCACCGGGATGATAAGCAAGCGCTGCCCCGCATTCGGAATTTCGGATCAAAGGCCCCCGTCCACGGAACCTGCCGTGTAATCTGGACGCCAGCTCTGCTTTGCACCCCCCCACTTGCCAACAACAGTGCCGAGACGACGGCGGTTCCGTCAGAGGCATCGACAGCGTGACATTCCGTAGTGCTGAAGGAAGCAAGATCTCGCGGCGAAATTGCTTCACATGCTTAGTTTAGTACCTCCGAACTCATGAAAAATGTACTAAGTAAAGTTTGATGTCTTCGAAAAATATTATTTATATGTAGAAAAATATAAATATAATACGACCGAAACTAATTGCATGCTTGCTTTAAAGGGAGAAGGAGTCCAGGTCCTTCCGTCCGTCTGTCGCCAGCGTGACATTCCGTAGTGCTGAAGGAAGCAAGATTTCGCGGCGAAATTGCTTCACATGGGTGCAGTTTTCACACCGCGCAGTGACCGAGTTCAGTCAAGGAAAAACACTGTACAGTACGTACTTAGCAGCAGGTCAGAGGTACAGGCGTTCTACTGCCAGCTTTTCCCCTCGGAGCCGGAGCGCCGGAGCGGGAGGAGAGCTCAACGGGGCGCATCCTTTACGTGGGGTGCAGGTCGCGCTCGCAAATGCGTTCCATGTGAGCGTCGAGTACGTGAGAGACGCGACACGCATGGCATGCGCCGTGCCAGCACCACCCGCCGGATGACCGCACCGTTTCTCGTCTGACAAACCGGCGCCCTTTTCCGTGTCGCAGTCAAGCAAAAAAAGCTAGCCCGCTCCGTGTCTCCCTCTCACACAATGACACAAAAAAGAGGGAAAAAAACGTTTGCTGAAACTGGGAAGATTCAACCAAAGATGACACTGTGGACAACTCTGCGTCTTTATTTGCCATCGCCGTCGAAAAGAAGAATGGCTCATGGAGATAGGGATATGCTAACAGCTTGACAATTTTCTACAGTTACTACGTGCACGGTCACGAAAAATCTTTCTATCGATATTAGTGGGTAGAGTAATTCACTGATCCAGAGTTTCAGACGATAACCGGGATTGTAATAATATACTCTACTCTATAACCAGAGCAGGTATAGACGCAAATGAGATGGGTGGTGTGAAATGAAATCCTCTGCAGTTAATTTACCTGTGTGTTTTGCTATCTATAGATAGGTCTGATGTTTATAAAAGTTACCTTGCACCGTACGGGCGATGACAGTAATGATTCTGGGATTATATGAGGGCAAAACACTTTTGCACAACCCCTCCCCCACCATCATCCCGGGCCCACATGTGCGCCATTCCAGCACAGTGAGCAAGAAAAGCGAGCTGGAGCCTGGAATGGAAGCGACGCACTGTCAGTGGCAGGACCGCTCCCCGCCCGCTGCTATTCCTGCGAAGCACCAGGGACAAAACCGTCTTTAGACCACGTGATAAACATAGGGTCATGACTCCTTCGACCACGCCGTTTGAAAAAGATACCGACACGCGGGCCCCGCATCCATGTGACCCCTCCCCACGGCTTCCCATGCGCCGCCCCAGACACCGAACACCGGAGGCCCACGCGCTGTACCGTCCTCGATGCCCGCCACGCGTACGTAGCCCTGCCGAATCGAACGGAGCAGCGTGCGCTGAGGGAGACGAAGCGGGGCCGGGGAGGCGAGCGTTCCCACCGGCCGGTCCACACTCCACAGTCCACCCCCACCCACTCCACTCGGTCGCTCCACGGAGCAGCGCTTGCGCACCGCCGCCACGAGCCCACAACGTCCCAGCCACCACTAACGTTTCGACCGTTACGGGAGGGCCCCGTCCCGCGACGTTGCCGCGCGCGCCCTGACGTCGTCAACGCTGCTCCGGTCGGTCGGTGAACGCAGCTGAGTCCAAGCCACTCTCCCGTTGTGGCTTACGGGGGGAGGCTTATGTAACGGAAAGAAAGGAAACGGACGGCCAAAAGAGAATGGGCCAGCTATCGTTGGGGCGTTTTTTTGCATAGCCCCTCCTGGTCAAGATAAAAGCTATTGCTTGCATAACTTAAGGACGGTTACTGCACCCGGCACAGTGTAATAATAGGAAAAGATAGTAAAAATGCTGCGTGGTAAATTGGCAACGTTATTCTCGAATCAATTGTTTCCTTTTACGCCGATGATATGCTTCTATTATTTTTGTCCCTGGTGAAGGACTCTCGTTTAATCGTTTTCTTCCAAGGGAAGGAACGATATATTTCTATGCTTCTAATAAGGTAATACCGCGCCAACAGAGGGTTTAACTGCAAATTCGGTCGTCCCTTTTCAGTTTAGGCCGTGTTTAGTTCCGAAAATTTTTGGCTTTTGGCTACTGTAGCAATTTCGTTTGTATTTGGCAAAAATTATTCAATTATGAACTATTTAGACTTAAAAGATTTGTCTCACGATTTCTCGACCAAATGTGTAATTAGTTTTTTTCGTCTACATTTAATACTCCATGCATGTACCGTAAGATTCGATGTGACGGAGAATCTTGAAAAATTTTGTGTTTTGGGTTGCATCTAAATGGGGCCTTAGGCCTTGTTTAGATTAAAAAAATTTCAACCCGATGAATAGTAGCACTTTCGTCTTATTTGATAAATATTGTCCAATCGTGGACCAACTAAGCTCAAAAGATTTATCTCGTGATTTTCAACTAAACTGTGCAATTAGTTATTTTTTTTATCTATATTTAATGCTCCATACAAACGGCTAAAAATTAATGTGATGAGAGAAAGTGAAAAAACTTAGAATTTTGAGAAACAGGCCTTATTCGAAGGCAGTCGCCAGTGGGGTTTACTAATTTTTCTAGTACGGCCACGAGCTAATAAACACGTCTTGACCCTTTCCTCCTCCCCGTCTCCCCCTTCGGCCCTTCCCCCTCACCCTCTCCCCGTACACTCCATTGCGCTCCACGCTCCCGTCGCTGTCGCCCACCGCGCTGCTCGCAGAGTTCGTCCCGACGTTCGTCCGAAGAAATTCAAATCCGGGCGCTCGCGTCACTCCCAGCCGACGAATCCGCGTGTCGACTCGGCTCCAAGGTAAGCATTTTCCCCTGCACGATTCGGCTCCCATTCCCCTGAATTCCTCCTGCGTTCAAATCTGCGGCTGTGGGATTTTTTCCGAGGATTTTTCGGGTGTGGAGATCACCCGCATTGATGCGGCTGGTTCGGATTTTTTCTGATTTTTGCTGGATTTGTTCGTCCGTTTCAGTCGGAACCCGCATGCGCTCGCCATGTTCACGGAGGGGCTAGATCGCGACGCCCTCAAGTGGGTGCGAGAGGTGAGCGAGCTCGCGGCGCCGCCGACCCTAGCTGGTTTTAGCTGCTGCGGCCTCGGGTTCCCGTTCTCTGATGCGTGTTTTTTCTGTTCCTGGTGGTGTTTGTTGGTGGAATGCGTCTGCAGGGCCAGGGAGCGGCGGCGCTGCATAACCACGACCGGATGGACGCGCTCCGTGCCGTGCGCGGTGCGGCCGGCCGCGGCGGGCTTGGCATGCCGACGCCGGAGAAGTTCCGGAGCGGCCACATGCCGCGCGGCGCGACGGTGCCGCTGTCACGCTCCTCGCTGCGCAGCGACGACGGCAGCGCCGCCTCGGGATCCGACATGGACGAGTCGTCGGACAACGATGAGATTGAGGTCTGCAGCGGCAGGTACTCGGTCGACTCGTCACCCCGCCGTGACGACGTGTCCCGGCGCACGGCAGTGCCCCTCTACCGCTACGCCACCATGCCTGGGCAGCAGAACTACTACTCTACTGATGATGGTTACTCGGACTTGAGCTCTTCTCGAGACACAGCACTGCCAAGATCTAAGGCACAGCCGATGGGGCGGCCCCAGGCACGGGTTGTTGAGTATGCTGATGAGGAGTACTCGGACTCTCCAGGCACCTCCGAATTTTCTAGCCAGGTGGAAGGGCAGAGCAATGGTGTGACCTCCAAGGGTGGGTATGCATCAGAGTACTCCCATACTGGTCCAGCCCGAAGAGAAGTGAACAATTTGGTTCCTAAGAATCGGGCAGCAGCTGCAGAGAGGATGCGATACCAACATGACAGCCATTCTGCTCATGTCCCCGCTCGAGAGGATGTGAAATCAACACGTAAATTGGTTAGTTTTCTTTGTTTATTTACAAAGAATTTCCATTCATCTACCCTGCTTTTTTTCTATGTGATAGCACCATCTGTAAGTTCCATTTTGTTTCAAGTTGGGGTTGCATTTAAATGTGTGGGAATATGGTAAGTATAAAATAATGCTCAACGAATAATATTCCTGTTTAAATATGGTAATTGTGATAGCATCACATAGTTGTCGATAAATTTTTCATATTTACCCAGAAATATTTTTGAAGCCCAAATATTCAAAGTATAGTTATTTACATGGATCTGATGAGACAGTATGTGTTTTAACTTTGAAATGGTTTGACAAATATTTCTAGTTATAATTGATCAATCGATTCTTCAGACACAATTTTCTGCAAACATGACTGGTTCAGTGAGTTATCTTGGGTTCCATGGCTAAATGTCTATATTGGAGTAATCCCATTCCCATTCCCATGTCTATGTAAGTCACTCCTGATTCTGCTGAAGGATAACACACTTATGCATTTAGTTTACTAGGATAATGGTCTCGATGATTCATGGAGGAAATTTGCCTCTGAATGATCCAGAAGGAATTGAGTTCTTCTTCATTTTTTTCATTTATTGATATGGAATGTTTAAGTAGCATAAGCACTAAGTCTCAACTGACTGAAACGGCTATTTCTCTGGTTCTAGTCAATGTGTACTATGGAACCCAAAGTTGCTATTAAAATTTTGGATGCCTATGGAACATACCTTGATTCTTGCATTTCTTACTGGGTTCTGATGTCCTCTAAAGAAAACAGCTAAATTAAAATAGCAGGTTATATTGTCATGTTTCTTGCTTTCTCATTCACCAATGACATTATTCATCATCCTAGAAAATGAACTTGCAGTTATAGCACTGAATGGTTCTTAGTTCTTACATGGTCCTATGTGTTGATTGCACTAGTTTCTTGGTGTGACTTTCTTAAAGATGTTCAAGTTCGAAGATTTGTTTTATGTACAGAATGGGTTGTCTGATGTTCCCAGCGCACCGCCAATAAATGATTATGACCAGGACCATCATCCAGTTACTCATGATGATACTCCTTGTGACAATTCAAATTTCACCAATGGCTTATCTGCCAAAAAAGATCACCAAGAAGTCAATGGAGGAGCTAACTTAGCTGACAAAAATGACAGGTAGCCTCTATAAGATGTCTTAACATAACATTTTTTTAATGAAATGAAATGTTTTATTTTGCTTATCCATCCTTCTGGTTATTTTTTCCTGCTATGTAGGAGCACTTCGAATGCAGGACCCACAAGCAAGCCATCTATCTCGATTCCTGTTCGAGTCCCAACCTTTCATGCCAGGTATTTTTTTATTATTAAACAAGTGTTTAAGTGACAGCAATGGTCTGTAATCACTTCTAAACACATTTCTTGAAACATTTTACAGTCAGCAAGGGCCCTGGTATTCTGTACTTGCTTATGATGCTTGCGTCCGCCTTTGCCTTCATGCATGGGCTAGAGGCTGTATGGAAGCTCCTGTTTTTCTGGAAAATGAATGCACGCTCTTGAGAAATACATTCAGGTAAGTTAACTCTTGCACATAATTGAAGATAGGTAACTAAAACCAAACTACGAGGACGCCACTAGATATTGTATCTGCACCATGCTTGCTGCCTCTAGCAACTGCCAGTTCTGTCTTTGATGAGGAATTGAGGATAGCCATTACTTTGTGTTTTGCATTTCTAGGGTCAGGTGTTAGCACCTAAAAAAACCCACAATTGTGCAATGTAGGAACATGTCTATTCTATTATTCTTCTTGGTTATAGCTGCTGCTGTCCACTATGATATGGGATTTTCTTTTCATTAATTAACCATGATGAAATGATATTGACTGTTGAGGCACATCGTGTGTTTTTGTTCAAGGTCAACTATACCAAACATCGGTAGGAGTGTAAATCCTATCAAAATCATTCGGCTTGCATGATCCTCCATACACTGGCCGTCTTGGTAGTCCCCTGGTGTGACTTTTTTCTCAGTGTGCATGGGGATGTCTTCTGACTTCCTTCACTAATTCTTTTGATAACAATGCATTAGTTTAAATCTATTCTGTAAGGAAAATACATCTCTAAAATTAAGTTAGTTGGTTAAATTTGAAAAATGTAACCGACAATTACTATTGGATATTGTAAAGAACAGAAGATATTAAATCATTCAAAATAGTTTCTTTGAATATCTACATAAATCTACATATGCATTTTGAACCAACATAGTGCAATGATCTTAAGAATTGCAAATTTCAGCAACAACAACAACAACAACAACAAAGCCTTTAAGTCCCAAATAAGTTGGGGTAGGCTAATTGCAAATTTCAGCAAGGCCCCAAATATTATTACTTAAAAATTCTAACTTTGGCTTCCACATTCAACATGCTATAAACCTTTTTGTGTACTTCATCCACAAGCTTATTAGTTATTCATCGCTCATGCTGGTTGTTCTACATATCTTCTTTTGTCACACTTTTATTTAATGTGACTTGAGTAAGCCTGACATTCTTCAATGTTTCATTTAGCTTGCAAAATGTCTTGTTACAATCGGAAGAGGAGCTTATGTCGAAGCGCGCATCAGAGCTAGTTAGCGAAGGGGCTGCATCAAAGCCCAAGAAAACAATAGGCAAAATGAAGGTTCAAGGTACAAAACACATACATCTTTTCCATTTGAATACCGTATCTGCTGCTATTTTCTGTTTATTATTGATGAAGATCTCTAGGAAATTAGTGCATCCTATTGGTTGTTGGACTGTTGCATGTGCTCAGTTTGGACTAATACAAAAAATGCCTTTAGGGATTAACCTAACTTAATATTATTCTGTTTGCAGTTCGCAAAGTCCGGATGTCTGTAGATATGCCTTCTGGTTGCAACTTTTCATCTCTGCCAATGGTGAAATTGGATTCTGTCCGGTACCGTTTATCCAATGTACAATCCACACTTTCATCAGGATGGGAGTCTGTACGGAGAGTTCGAGTTCTACCACAGCTTCCTGCTAACAGTTCGTTCTCAAAGCACAGCTTAGCATACATGCAAGCAAGTGCTCAGTATATCAAGCAGGTATCCGGCCTGTTAAAGGTCGGTGTAACTACTCTGCGGAGCAGTTCAGCATATGAAGCACCACAAGGTTAATATGCTTTATTTCTCCCATAGACTTCAGCCTCTTGACTTGGTCTCATATATTTTTTCTTTCCTCAGAAACATACTCCTGCCAGTTGAGGCTTAAAAGTTCACCTGAAGATGATGTGGTACCTATGCAGCCAGGATCTGGTGAAACACATGTCTTGTATGTCCAAGAGATTCCTAAAATAACATCTTATTTTATAATAGCTATATTACCATTCATTCATTTGCTCTAAATACTACACTCAGTTTGTTATACATTTGTTCAAACTTACTTTTGTAAGAAAAAAAAGCTTAATCTTAGCAAACCTGACTATTTGTGTCATATTTCAGCTTTCCTGATAGCCTGGGAGATGATTTGGTCATCGATGTGTCTGATTCAAAGGGAAAGTCGTGTGGTCGTGTTGTTGCCCAAGTTGCTACAATGGCTGAGGATCCTGTAAGATTTTATGAACCATTTTGCTACTTGTTTGTCAAAGTTATTTAACAAAAAGGATTCTTGTTAGTACCTGAGCTATTGCCCAGTTGATCGATTCAGTTATTATGAATCTGTTAGTCCCTGGTTCAATCCTGGATCGACAAAGGAATTCCTACCAGGTCTAGCTCCCTAAGTAAAAATTGGTGCCTCTCGGTGTGAAGCCACAATGGAAATGTGCCGTACTCAATCACCTATGGGGCCTTGGATGCTCCTGTCGATTGTACGAGGGACATGATCTTCATACTGTGTAGTTTGTTGGTCTGGGCTTGTACATGTGGTGTGAGTATGTGTAGGATTGGTGCGAGTACACAAACATGTGTATATACTACTATGTGTGTAGTTTGTTGGTCTAGGTGTGTACATGGAGCGTGAATTAGTGTGTGTGGGGATTGGTGTGAGTACGCAAACATTTTCAGATACTACTATACCCATTAGAGATTTAGATGTGTAAAAAAGGGCTCTTGGTGTTCATACACCATTTTTCTTTTTTGACCGAAGTCAGCAGGGGAAACCCCAACCTATTTTTTTAATTTTCTTTTATTCCAAACCTTTTTAATTCGCTCCCACGGAGAGTCGAACCCAGGCCTGCTGGATGCTACTGAGGTGCTCTAACCACTAGGCTAGAGACCCTTTTGCCATACACCATTTTTCTCGATGTATCCTATAACATTTAAGCCTAAATAAAACTAATGCTCCTCCAAAAACATCTAAATTTCTTTGTGCAGGCTGACAAGCTACGCTGGTGGTCAATATTCCGGGAACCTGTGCATGAACTTGTGGGTCGTATACAGCTATATATCCACTATACAACTGCTGCGGATGAGAACAATATGAAGGTAGAGATGCTTCAGCTCTACGAATGTGTTACACATTGATCTTATGTAACTTCTTTGTCCTTAGTTCACGGTTAACTCTATCTGCAGCCCACATTCTTCTACTATGTTCATTTAATTGGTGGTTAATTTACTATAAATGTAAATGTCACAGTAGTTGAAAACAAGCTGTTTTGATTCTTGTTGACCAGGGAATAGCACTATCTGTATCTGCTCATCTCTGGCTTCTGATAGTTTTCTTATCACCATGGCTATATCAAGTTCATCTTTGATTTATAGAAAAGGGCTTGTTACTTGCCAAACATGTTATGATATTAGTGAATTATCTAATGTCTGTAGTTTTGATTTGACATACTAAGAGCATCTGCCATGTGAAATCATATTACTCTTAAGTATCCTCTTAGCAAGGAATAATGGACCTAGATAATACACAAAGTTTGTTGGCTTGAATACAAGAAAATAAGGTAGCCTTTTTCAAAATGTCGCTATATATCGATTGAAGGAATACTGATTTGTTTTAACTTGTTGGACAGTAATGGTTGTCTCTATATTAACAGGCATGATTTGTTTTAACTTGTTGGACAGTAATGGTTGTCTCTATATTAATAGGCATTCTTTGCTCTGTACTCTGTAGTATGGTTCTGTTGCAGAAACTGTAGCGTATGATATTGTTTTGGAAGTTGCAATGAAAGCGCAACACATTCAACAACGGAACCTTGTGGTGCATGGCTCCTGGAAGTGGTTATTAACAGAATTTGCATTGTATTATGGGGTTTCAGATGCCTACACGAGGTTGAGGTACTTCCCTATCACACTGGGCTGCCGACTTTTCTACCTTCATCTAGCCTTTTACTGCCTTATTATTGTGAATTGTGATTTATAATTGAACTTACGGATTGTGGCATCATTTATTTAATCTAATGTCCTTCTGCAATGCATGCCAATTATTTTATTATATGTTCTCTTGTACTTGATATATAGCAACATGAGGGCATGCCCCGTTCGGCGCTAGTTGTTTAGATTTAATAATGTATTGAATTGCTGTAACCCCCCTCTTCATTTCTCGTTGTCTTCTTTTTCGTGCTGTGGGATTGCTGACTGCTATTCTTGTATAGGTACCTCTCTTATATCATGGATGTTGCAACTCCTACTGCTGATTGGCTCAATCTGGTTCATGAACTTTTGTTACCTATACTGATGAAAAACCATGGTACTGCTACTTTGAGCCACCAAGAGGTACATTTCTCTCTCCCATTAGACATGTATTGTTTTCTGAACAGTGTTTTTGGGCATGGCAACATGTTTCCTAGGTTTATGTCAATGCTACATTGTTTGTCCAAATTAAACTATAACTAGTTAAACAAATTAATTCTTCTTTTTTGATTCTGTATTTTTATCTGTCCAAAATGCTGCTGTGACAAATATGTCACTACTATTGCTTGACTGAAATTTCTTCACACAGAACCGAATACTGGGGGAAGTTGAGGAGCAAATTGAGCAAACTCTAGCTATGGTTTTTGAGAATTACAAGTCGCTAGATGACTCTATACCATTGGGTTTGGCGGAAGATTTTAGGCCTCCAACTGGATTGGCTGCTGCTGCTCTGGAACCAGCTATTAAGCTGTACAGTCTTCTACATGACGTCCTATCTCCGGAAGCTCAACTAAGATTGTGTGGTTACTTCCAGGTCATTATTCAACTATTCGGTAAACAAATGGTATCTTATGTTCTTTAGTTATAACTAATGTTTTTATGTTTTTTATTCATGTCCAGGCAGCTGCCAGGAAGCGCTCGAGGCGCTACATGCTTGAAACTGATGAGTATGTATCGGGAAATTCAGAAGGTATCAGGGTGGACTTGGTAACTGTTACCACGGCTTACCAGAAGATGAAGTCGTTATGCAACAATCTGCGCAATGAAATTTTTACTGATATTGAAATTCATAATCAGCACATACTTCCCAGGTACATGATCTTATGCAAGCTTCGTTACCAATATGCTTTAATGTCATAACCTGCCAATATGCTTTAATGTCATAACCTGTTGTACATCTTCTAAGCACAGAGCATTTTGCAGTCTATGAGAAATATCCATTATGTGTTATATATCTGTTTGTTCTTTCTTTCTGATCTTTGGTTTTGACATATTTCCACTTCTCTTTGTTTCCTTTTGCTTTCACAGCTTTGTTGATCTGCCAAATTTAGCTGCCTCCATATATAGTGTAGAGCTTTCAAATCGACTACGTGCTTTTCTTGTTGCTTGCCCTCCTGCTGGTCCAGCATCACCTGTTGCTGATTTGGTGGTTGCTACAGCTGATTTTCAGAAGGATCTGTCTAGCTGGAATATCTGGTAATTTTGTTTACTGGTAAATAAATCTAAATCAAGTCTCTTGTTATATTCATGTCTTTGTCATGCCTTATGTTTGAATTTCGCACAGCACTATAAAAGCAGGTGTTGATGCAA